>JANFPS010000003.1:12833015-13433015 GCA_024703675.1 Drosophila nebulosa
AATTGCTTTCCACACACACACACACACACACACACATAGAGATCTAGACGTGCACCCTTTTTACATTTGTTCACCCACAACATTCTGTTGTTATTTGGAAGGCATTTTGCCTGTCGTCGAACGAATGCAATTTGCAGTTGTATACACAAAAAAAAAAAAAAAAAAAACAAAAAAATTAGACCCTAAAAAAATAGTCTTGAAATGCAGATGGTATGAATAACTGATGGCTGGTGGCTGATGTGCCCGATGTGCCCGATGTGCCTGATGTGTGTCTGATGGCTGATGGGAGCAGGCGAAAGCAAATCAAACGCATCATTTGATTTCCGGCAAGGCGTTTAGGCTGGACTCTGGACCCTTGTGGTCTTGTGGTCTCTGCTCTGTGGCTGTCCGTCTGCAATAATTGGCGGGCGTCATGCAATGTGCCGCAGATGTTGCTGGCGGGGTCAAGACACAAAAATGAAAGCCAAAAACCAAAAACCAAAAACCAAATAAAACAAAAGAACTATTCTGGTCAATTATTGCATTAAGGCGGAAAAATGTATTCAAATAATATATAAGGCAAAAGGCACGAATTTCATCTCTCACAGTCAGCTCACAGTGGGTAAAAAACGTACAAAAAGTAATAAGAGATTTGTGAAAGAAAAAGAATCGCAAGAAATATTTAATTATCTAAATGATGGAATTTGAAAGAAATGCTGAGTCTGTAAATAGTTTCTGGAAATGGATTTGTTCAACTTTACCCCAACGAAATTCAGATCACTGTGCTGTGTATGCAAATTGAAAGGAGTTGTTGGGGGCTCCAAATGATCCGTTGTCACTCCCACAGAACTCCCTTTCAAAAAATATATCCGCGTACATAAGTCAAATATAAACACATGCCCATGTATTTTTTTCTGTTTTAGTTTCAACAATTCTTTTGGCAGAGAGCCAGAAATTATTATTTCACTTTTATGTTTGTCTGCGCCAACAAAACAAAAAAAAAAAAAAAAAAAAAAAAAAACAGCAAAGATTGTTTCTTTTTTTTTTTTTTCTTCTTCTTGACATATCGAAAAAAACGAAGGATGGAAGATGGAGAAGAAGAATGGGGCATGGAGAAGGTGCGGCAGGCACAAAAGAATTCAATCGATCGGGATCAATTCGGGATACCATCATCTACTAGCCCCCGTCTATCCATCGATCCATCCATCTATCCATGATGGATATGCTTTTAGAGACGTTTTATGGCTAGAGCCATTAGTGATCGATCGATGACCAACAGATGCCAATCTCTGGCTGCACCACCACCTCCTCCTTCTTCATCTACTCTACTCATTTTACCCATTCCATTGCCCCCATCAACAATCTATCCCTCAATTTATCATGTGGGGATAATTGGGCCAGGTGTATTAGGTTGTTTTTGTTTTATTATTTTATGACTCTGTTGCTGCTTGTGTCTTGTCTTGTTGGCTTTTTATTATCTCTCTGTTCTTCAGATATATATATATTTGGATACATATATATATATATAGCGAAAGAGAGAGAGAGAGGGAGAGAGAGATGGGGATATATATATATATAGCTTCTGCTTCTGCTGGTTGTAGGTAGACTTGCATATATATTTCAGATAGGTATTTCCTTTATTAATAAATTATAGCCCCCAAAAAGGGAAAGTATTCAATAAACTGAACTGGCAGAAATACCCCAAATAATATAAGCGTATTTATAGGTATTTGGAACGAGTGATGTGTCTGCCCCTAAATAAATCGGGTCTTTGTCACACTAACCGAGAAATGAAAGAAAGAAAGGCAACAACAACGATAGCCGAATGACAGCAACAACAACAAGCGGACAAGCCAAGAAAAAATATAGTGTGATAAAAATATACATTTAATATTTGTACATTGTTAGCGGGAAGATATATTATTGTGTAATACTTTTGCGTACAGGCAGGCAGGCAGGGAGAAGAGAGAAAAGAGGAGAACTATGTGGAGAGAAGAGCATGTGTGCATATATGTTTTGGAACGACGTCATTGTTGCCGCTGTGAACCGGGAAGGGAGGAGCCTATACGAATGATACAGCACAGGCCACAAATCTATGACCAATGAGAAACAAAATTAAAACGATCGACTAACAATTGAGCTAGTTTCTAAAGTCTATCGATGACAATCGCCAATCGATTGTGTTTGAGAGATCGTGCCGAGGAGAGATAACAAATTGACTAATTACTTTTATGGCAAATCGCTGTGGCTGTATGTGTCATTAAACTTTTGCCACGAACTGTAGCAACGGCCAGGGGTAGGGGGAACGATGAGGGCGATAGCGATCCATGACAAAATCAATCTCCTCTAAGCGGACCAAGCAATTAGCGCTGACAGTTTTGGCATGAAGAAAATGGAAAATCTAAGCATAAGGTAAGAATGATGGCGGGCCCCTTCATAATGGGGGAAGAGAGAGAGACAGAGGGAGAGTGAAAGAGAGAGTGAGAGAGAGAGAGAGAGATCCTATCTCTTGGAATCGTGACGTATGATTTACACATTCACCAAAAATTAAATTTCAAAGACCTTTTCTAAGTTGAAACGTTTTAACTATAACTAAGAATTGAAAGGGTATTGTTAGTTCGGTTCGATACATTCGTTTATATGAATCATCAATACATAAGTAAAAATAAATAAATAAAAAAGAAACAAACAATTCGCTTTCTCGATAATAATATTAGTTTACACTCAATTTGGATATTCACTTCGAACAAAGGTCAGAGAACATTAAGTGAGCAATCTACACCCCTCCACGCCACTGTCTCTGTCCTCTCTCTCTCTCTCTCTCTTTCTCTCTCTCTGTGCATTTCCCTAGTTTTAGTTTGCATCGATTCCTCCAGTGAAGAAATTTAGTTTGTTTGGCTTGGGAAAGAATGTTTAAAAATGTTTTCATTTGCGTGCGAGCGGCAACCGCAAAAAAGTAGAACAAAATATTTGGAAATTGAATATTTCGTATTTAATAGAAGAATGAATATCTCTCTCTCGCTCTCTCTCTCTCTCTCTCTCTCTCTCTCTCTCTCTCTCTCTCTGTTTCTCTATCTTTCTTCATCTCTTGAGCATTGATAGAAATGTGTGTGTGTGTGTGTGTCTTAATTGCCCAATCCATCAAATCATTCATCGCCATGCATAACCATAAACTGATCTATGAGTAAGTAATTGATAAAAAATCGAAATAAAGTCAAGGCGAATTAAAATTTTCATTAACAGATGTCAGAGGGAGATAGCACAAGAGATATCTTGAGAGTTAATAAATTCATCAAAAACAATAGACCCCAGATCTAGATCTAACACCGAAGAACAAATAATTTAAGTAATTTATGTGTCAGATAAAATGAGATTGGCAGAAATCAACGAAAGGCTTAATATATTTTTTTCTTTAGCGACAACAATTCCTCGATAACAATTTCTCAAGATCTTTGCTGTCAATCGATTTGGTATTCGAAGCCAAACACTTCAAAACACTTTTGTTTCGTTCTCTGTATTAGCTTAAGTGGTAATTCTTGTTTTGCACAAACTTGTTCGACTTAATTTTATGTAAATTTATTTTATAGCTTGGATATTTGGGAGTATCATACTAAAAGATTGAAGCAATTTGTGGATTGAAATGCTGAAACTTCAAACTTTAAACGCCTTTTTTCAAAACCAGGTTTTTTTTTAACTTTATATCTCCAGTTTAACTGAACCGATTTTAATAAAACTAAATGCAATCGACGCAGAATTGTTACCATTCTGGTGTGAGCTTTAGTCATTCTTTTTTTTAAATTTTGTACTAAGAAAAAAACAGCCAAAACTCTATTTTTTGAGTTTTGAATGAAATTTTTGTCCGAGTTTTACACCAGAATGATATTTATGCTAATCAAAACCCTGTTTTCTTTTTTCAGATTCCAACTTTGATAGCCCGGAACTAAGCAAACAGCCCTCGATTTTAAGCAGAATAGTTTTACGTATAAAATTTAAACTATTTCTAGCAAAATAAGATTGAAAATATGCCTTTACGTTTAAAAATAAGAAATTTGTATAAGAAAGGATAAAAATTTGGCTGAGAAATTAGAGTAGGGCCCATAAAGCTTGACCTGTTATCATACGGAATTAGTTTAGTCATTTTAAGACTCAAAATTTCATTTCAACTGCTGTCTTGAGTTTCTTTTAAAAATAGTTATCCTAAATGAAGATTTATTTTAAGATAAAGATTTATAGAAGAAAATAGTAATTAATTATAGACTTATTTGGGTTAGCTAATTGAATTGATTCGATGCATTTCGAACAGTGTTTAGTATGGAAAATTTGCGTTGATGTTTGTTTATGTTAGTAAAAAGTTTTGATTGTAGTTATAGGTTTGGTTCGTTTTTAAAGATTCTTTCTCACCTGAAAGAATAGGCAAAAACAGACCCATTGATAGTACTTGTAGTGCTTCTTATCAGCTGGATCGCCATCGGAGTTACCAATGCCTGGATATGGCACTGAGATGCCTTGCTTTTTTAAAAATAAACTCTTTAGCGTATATGTTGATTGGATCCAACAATATGTATTGAGCACATCTTCTGGAATATCTTTTGTGTGTACACAATCAATCGGATTGCCCACATATTGGCGTGTGGTTATTATCAGTGAGAATGACATTAGAATCATCACAGTTATTGAGTAGTGGAGTCGGAATACTATCGAATCGGTTTTAACGTGACTGACCTTTACAAGGTTTTTCAATCCACGGAATATATCTAACATGGTTTTTATGCAAAACCAAGACGCGGATTCAATTTCTGTTTATCTGGTGTGTGTGTGTGTGTGTGTGTGCGGTGTGTGTGTGTGCTATGTGTGTGTGTGTGTGTGTGATGTATTATCAGCAATATTGATTTATCGAAGTTATCGATATTTGATGCTGCTCTCGCTGTGACTGTCCGTTGATATTCTTTCTTTTGCGTGGCAAGGCCATCATAATCCTTGATAATGATGATATCGTTTCAGCTCCATGTAACCGACGATACCGGCAGCAATGGAACTGGAACTGGAACTGGAACTGGCACTGATTCAACGTGGCTTGACACTTTCGTTTTAGTCTGCTTGCTGTAGATGTTGTTTTTGTTGTTCTCTGGTTCACAGATTTGCGCATTTTTTTGGAGTGCGTTTTTATTTTTTTTCTTCGGCTTCAGTTTGAATTCATTTTACACATTTCGTTGAACGATTCAATTTCGTTTGCCTTGTCAAAGACACCGCCACAGCCATTGAAACTAATTAAAAAAATTTGTTTAATTGGCCACTTTTTTTCTGCTTTCGAAATTGTTCCCCTTTGTTTTTACTCGT
The DNA here is from genome assembly GCA_024703675.1 of Drosophila nebulosa. NCBI lineage: Eukaryota > Metazoa > Arthropoda > Insecta > Diptera > Drosophilidae > Drosophila > Drosophila nebulosa. The sequence goes on from JANFPS010000003.1 coordinate 12,838,332, forward strand.
TTTCTTTTTTTTAACCCTTAATCTTTAATTCTTTTTTGATAAAGACTATAGATAAAGCTTGAAACTATTTCTTGCTAAGCCTCTTCTTTTTTTTGCTATTGTTTGAATTTTGGATAAAATTTTTCACAATTTTGGTGGAAATGGGGAGGGGGGAGGGGGTTAGTATTTATTTAAGCGGGCTGAAAAAGCATTGAAAATTTCGTAAAGAAACAAAACAAATAAAAAACGCTTCTAGCATATAAATAAAATGTGGCATTAAATGATCTTCCCCTCTCTCTCTCTCTCTCTCTCTCTCTCGCGATCTCTCTATCTTGCTTTAGCAGCTGCCCCTAGCTGCAACCTTTGGGAATCATTCAGCTTTTGAGGTAAATGCCGCCACCCCCCGCGCCGCCCATATGTTTAATAAACTTATGCTGACTGACGCAGCTGGCTGGCTGGTCGGCTGGCTGGCTGGCTGGCTGGCTGGCTGGCTGGCTGGCTAGCTGGCTAGCTGGTCGGTTGGTTTCCAACACCAAATGAACTGTAAATTTTAAAATTGCAATGTTTATAAACAAATTTCGAGGCCTGCCAAGATAATAAAGGCACCCGAAAAAAATTGCGTATACGCAGCATGATCATCATCATCATCATCACACGTGGCCCATTGTGGCCCATCGAGCAGAACGAACGCAAAAAACAAGAAAAAAAGAATTAAAGAAAAGAAAAGACTGAGCAAGTGGAGTGATCGAAATCAAATCGAATTGTAGCATATCGAAAGTCAAAGGCGAAGGCTGCCCACTCGAATAGACACTATATAAAATTGTATATATGTTTATGCACCTTATATATATATATATTTGTATATTTCGTAATACCAATACCCCCCCCCCCCCACCCAATTCCTACTCCTACTCCCCTCTTGCCATACTAATTCTCTACGTTTTCAGCACCGGAATTTGTTTTGTTGTTGTTTATAAAATACTTTTACGAATCCCCAAGACCCCCTACCATCGCCCTGCACTTGACATTTCAACAATAAAGAGATACCAGGACCGGGGAAAGGGAAGGAGTGGGATTGGGAGTGGGAGTGGTAGTGGCAGATGAACATTGTGAAATATTTGAGAAATGTTTTTCAGACAAAAATCTTTGTTTGTTTTTGGAAATTAAATTACAAGGCATCCCTAAGAAAATATATCTATGGCTATCTAAATTTAAACATTTGCACACATACATATGTATATATATATATATATATATATGCACATATATTCCATAATTAGCATTGACATAGCTCCTCATCATCATCATCATTATCATTCACATTAACATTATCATTCTCTTGTATATGACTAATTGGGTTTTCCTCAACGCCTGACAAATAATGCGTCTCCGCCCCCAACGCCCCCCTCCCCCAGCCGCCTGGCAACACCTCTCCCCGGCCAATGAGTAATGAGAATTTTTTCGGTAGAAAACCAAAAAAACAAAAGGAAAAATCAAATTCCACAGAAATAGAAAAAAAAAAAAACACAAAAAACGAAACGAAAAAAAAAGAAGAGAAACCCTCCCCATTCCCCACCACCCCCACCATTCGACATTTACTTAACTTAACAACCATTCGCATTACTTGCACTTTTCTTTATTCTTGATCTCGATCTCGATCTCAATCGAAATTCATACTACACGCTTTATGGCATATGATATTATGGCTTTAGCATTTCGATTTGCTCGAATTGGAATCACTTTCGAATGGAAGCTAAACAAAAACACATTTACAGTGCATCAAAAGGCACTTCAAAGTGAGAAGTCAAAGGGGAATTGAATCGTATGAGCGAATAGCAACCGCAACCGCCAAAACAAAAACAAAAAACACGCACACACACACACACAACACACAATTGTAGTTGGTTTATGGAAAATGAATCTTCTGGCCAATTTATAATGTGGACTTAAGTTAGTTAGCCTGTTGACAGGCTACAGACACAAAAAAAAAAAAAAAAAAAAAAAATTGAAAAAACAAGATCAACAAATTGGAAAATAAAATAGCAAATATATTATAGCCGATCGAAGCAGATCGAGCACATCCGACCGACCACAAGAAGACACTTTGAGGTTGATATATGTACTTAAAGTATTATGGCCAAACAAGCAGCGAGTGAAATGGCCATATAGCCAGGCATTAATTTTGTATTTCAATTTGACAATTTGACCCACAATCCATACATTCAAAAAGTGATCATCTAATAGCAGAAATGAACCCAACGAAACTTGCACCAAGTAATTAAAAAATTCTACTATTAAAGGAGACCTTGGAGAAAGGTAAATTTTGCTTATTTTGAATGGCATTAGAATTACTTTTTCTACACACAGGGTAAAAGGGCATATTGAAGTCGCCAAAATGTCTGTGTAACAGGCAAAAAGAGATAGAGATCTCGAGATCGGTTTAAAATCTGGCGATAAGCGTGAGCGAGAAGATATTTAACTAAGGATCTTAAGCTAAACAAACTGCCTAAAATAGTTAGCAACTATATAGTCTGAGATCTGGCGATCTTGCTTAATCGATGATCTTCTTGAGGTGTATCTAAAGCAAGTTAATAACTATAATTAAGCCCCCCTTTTTTGACACTTTTAAAACAGAGTTAAACAGAGTTCTGTAAATAATTAGAATTCATTTGATTCAATTCACAAAGTGATTAATAAGATGTTTATATATTTAAATGAAAACTTGGCAAGTGCTAAAAATGAGAAAGCAATTTGATTTACATTTCCCCCCCTCACCCCCACGACGAGAAAAATCTCGGCCGACTATTTTGGCTAATTAACCCATATAAAAGTTATCGGTCAATAAATTAGCTAGTCTTCCCCATGACTTCACAAACAAGAGTATTCCATTAAAAATCCATCATTTGCATCAATGTGTGAATGATATGGAACAATATATATATATATATATATATATACTTAAACACAGAAAGAGAGAGCGAAAGAGAGAGAGAGAGAGAGAGACGGCGACCGTTGCCTCTGCCTTTTATAAAATATATAAAAATAAAATGAAAAGTTTAAACAAAGCAAAAAACAAAAAACCAAGCAACAAATTTTATTCTTTTTTTTTTTTTTTTTTGTTTCTGTTGTTGTTCTTGTCTACGTAAAATTCGCCCCCTCAAAGGGAGGTGAGAGAAAGAGTGGACGAAACGGCACGGGGGGCGGGATGATTGAAACACTGAGCGGTCTTCATAATAATATTCGTTCGCCAAATGTTTCTTCAATTGCACAAACACATGGCCCCCGTGCTCCATGTGCCCAATTTGTAAAATTTATAATGAAACATTTCTACTACTCAAAAAAAAAAAAAAAAAAGAAATCAAAAAGAAAATTAAGTTAACGAGTTACAAAACAAAGGGAAATCGTTTCGATCGCGCACAATTCTTCACAATTCTTTGATTACTAACTGGAGGGAGAGTAGGGGAAGGATTGATGCGCGAGTGTTATCGGGGGGGAGGGAAGGTTGTCTTGTAAGCGGCAAAAGGATTTTCTCACATCTTTCGATCACAAAACACACACACACAGAAAAAAAGGCACAACAAAATTTTGATATATTTTCTTCTTCTTTATATTTTTGGCGGCTAAACGAATTTCCGAAATCTCTTTGCTCTTTTCTTCTGTTTTCTTTTTTTTTTTTTTGATTGTTTTCCTTTTCCCACAAAAAAAAAAAAATCTGTTGCTTTTCTATTTGGTTTTTATGTGTTTTTTTTTTATATTTGAAAATTTTTATATTTTCCGTGAGATCGAAACGAGCAAACCGCGCGTTCACTTGGCCAACACATAACAGACACTGACGCAGCCGACGGAGGCATCAGCAACGGCAACGGCAACGGCAACGGCATCAGCAACAGCTTCAGCGTCGGCGTCAGCCTATGAATCGGCCACAGACAGAGCCAACAGCGAACCGGGAAGCAACAACCAAAAAAAAAAATGTTGTAGAGAGCACGGAGCCCCCAGAGCACTAGCTAGAGCCACGAAGCCACGGAGATCTCTGCCAATATTTTCTCTCATTCTAGCCTGATGGCTAGCTGGCTGGCTGGCTGGCTGGCTGGCTGGCTGGTACACACTTCCGGTTTGTGTGTTGGCTGCTGCTGCTGCTGCATTCCCCGGGCGGCCCTTAAACACAACAATGCGACGCGAAAGCGACACGAAGTTCGAAGACGTTGTATGTATGTATGTGTGTGTGTTGGGTTTGTTGGTAGTTGCAACAATCTGTGGCATAACAATGGCCCATAACGACTCATACCTCTTTGTTTTTTATTTTTTAACCACACAATCATCTACCCAGTAGGCTAGAGTCCGCCTTCGCCTCCATCATGCCGCAGCACAACTGGCCACTCGGAACGTGGGGACGCGATGAGTTGCGTCGACATCTTACTTATTTGTTGCACTGTGGTTGCACATCCAAAAGGGAAAACTATGAAAAGCCTACTTATGTCCCTGTTGCCTGGTTTTCCATCTCGATTGTTCATTGTGTTCGATTTACTTCGAAGGATGACAATCTTTCTTTACTTCTACTGTGTTTCATTTTTTGATATATTTTGAACCACTGTGGCTGCTTATAGAAATTATTTACATACTCGTATTTATTTCTCGCACGCTCGCGAGTGGTCGGAGTGGACGGAGCATAAAAAGGATGAAGGAGGTACACACACACACACACACACACACACACAACACTTTGGGTGGTGTGCGGATTGGCGCTGCAAACATATGACAAGAGCGCCAAAAACATCAACAGCAACAACAACAACAACAAGTGAAATAAATGCAAAGTAGTATAAATCGGACATGGTCGTTGTCATTGGCGTCGCTGGCGATTCCTTTTGTTGTCCTGCTGACTGGCTCCTACTCCTACTTTTTGAGTAACACATCCGCTGCTCATTATTGCTGCAATCACTCCAGCCTGCAGGGGGCGGGGGAGTTGGAAGTAAGGAAAGGACATGGGATAAGCGGCATTTATATGCGTGTAGATGTTTTGATTTTAACGCCTAGACGCGCATATCAATTGGAAGCAGATGCAAGACAAAGTCAGGGACAGAGATAGACGACAATCATTGTCACAGCTGCGAGTTATGGAAATAAAAACTTGTCTGGCATTTTGCAAGATTTTTTGATTAAGTTGTCGTTTTGTCGCCATGATGTGTGGCGTTTAGATGGATGAATGGATGGAGAGGTTAGGCTGTTTGGCTGAGCGAGACGCGCCATCAAAATTCAATTGGTTTGGGGCAAACACTACGTGAGCCGCCTGTCTGCCAGGCTTAGCAAAACAAAAGGAAATGCCCTGCATAATTTGGCCATTAGGCGAAAGAATGTTGTCATCCTTCTTCTTGCTCTTGGCCAAGAGCTGGCTGGCTGGCTGACTGACTGACTGGCTTGAGCCTTGCCTGCCTTGTCATTAATTCACAAAACAAAACATTAGCAGGAAATGCAAAGCAAAAAAAAAGAACACAAAATAATAATAATAATAATAATAATAAAACTCAACTAAAATGCATTGAAGACCCTTCCATTTTAGTGCTATGTGGGCCCAGAGCCAAATCTTGCATTAGGAAGCGAGCAAACAAACAAAAAAAAAAAAAAACAACAACAACTGAGAACCAGCGAAAGACAAGGGACACCTTGGCGCTAATTTGCAATGAAACTGTTTAAAGTGGCAGAGGAAAATGATATATATATATATATATCTACTGAATAACCTTGTGTCGATCTCGATCTGTCATTTGATATTGCTTAAAGGAGATGCTAAAATTATTCATTTAATTTGCTCATTTCAAATTCGTATGTGATTTATGTGCACTTTGATCGTGCGAACAATAGGGATCTACATATGTACAAATGTATGTGTGTGTAGGGTGGCGGTGGCGCCCCCTACCGCAACCTTCAGACACTTGTCGGTCACACCTTTTTGGCATTTCCTTTGAACTTCTCTCAGATTTTGATTGTCAGCGTGTTCGAATTTTAATGATCCTCAAATAAGCAAACCGCACATGCTGCTGATTTTTTACGGCATTCTCAATATTATTACATACATACAAATATATAGCAGGCCAGCCGAATACCCTGTAAAAACGCAAGCATGCTCAGGTTTTGATCGACATTGAGTTTATGAGGGGTGGAAGGGAGAGAGGATTGGAATTCAGCCCTAAGGATTGGGCATTTAAAATTTTCTTTTCGAATTCCATTTTTAAATGCAGGGTAACTCTTCGTCGGCTAGCGGAGCATTGAGATGAGACAGTTTTCTTTAGTTTTAATTTAATTTTTGTTTCTTTTTTTTTTTTTGCTTTCATTATTTTAATGTCAAATGGTTGCGTCAGATCTTGTTGCGATCGAAATGATATATGATTTATCAAATTGGATATCAAAATAAAAGACTTTTTACGACATGCTTTTGGGTATTCCCCCGAGGGAGATAGAACAAGCCATTGACTATCTCACTCCCCATCTCCCTCTCTCTCTCTCTCTCTTTGTCTATCTCTCACTCTCTTGTGTGGGCCACACACCAAACATAAATTATAATTTTCTCAACACCTCCGTCTCCCTTTTCTCATACATAGCGTGTTGTCTGCGTAAATAAATAAAATTTAATGGAAATATCAAGCAAAAATCACAGAAAAACGAAGTTTCGAACTAGGGAAATAAAGAAAAAGAGAGAGAGAGAGAGAGAGAGGGGGGAAAAATCGAGAAGGAGAATGAATGGTAAAGTTCAAAACGGGGTCAAACGATCTCTGGCCGAAACTCTTCCATTCCATGTCCCATCCTCCACCATTCTCCTCCCCCTGCCACCTGATATTTTTCCGCTTGTTCAACAGAAATAGAAATGCAACTGGAGAGAATTGGGGAATAAAGAAGCAGCAAGAGAGAGAGAGAGAAAGAAGCAGCAAGGCAAAAAACGAAACTCAAATTGCTTCCAAAAATAAGTTTGGTCTTCGTTTTCCGGTTGCTGCATGCACACGCACACACACGCACACCCATTCGCTGGAGTTGTGTTAGGTGGTTGGGGGTCTGGTTACTGGGGGAGTGTGGCGTGTGGTGCCACTGCATCGTCTGTGCCGCATTAATGGATCATCATTATATGATTGTGCCTTTTTAGTCGAAAACTAAACAAAGCGCAAACAAAAGGCCCGACAACGCCTCAAACTGTGCGAAAGGTCATTGTTGACATCACGACGACGACAACGACGACGACAACGACAACTCCCAAGTGAGTTTCATCGGCTAGACAGTCGCTGGGCTGCGGGTAGCCTTCTCCACTTTTAGCCCAAACCAAAGTGTTAAAGAGCGACAGCCAAAAGAGGGGAGATGACAACGTCAAACTTGTAACATTTCTGACATCTAAATGTCTTCAAATCAAAGAAAAAGCGAAACAGAAACTTCAGTTCCTTCGATCTGTCACTTTTAAAACATTCCAATCGGGGTTTCTCAATGACTTTCTTTGAGAATCGAAAAAGTTATATAAAATAGTAAGCGTTATAAGTCTTACGACCTGCTTAGCCTCATAATTATGCTGAAACCTACTTTTGGAAAAGCTCTACAAGGCGTAAATAAGGCTATATACTTATAGAAGAGCATTGCAAAATCTAATATTATAATGTCCAGCTACTTGAGTTTGAATCTCGCGCCAATTCTCTAGTAGCCTGCCATCCTTAGAATTGTCCTCAATATTTGGTAATGACAAAGCTTTTGCAAAAAAGTTCACTTACATTGCAAAAGTCACATGCAAAAAGGACTCATTTAATTGGTGTTGGTCTTCGAATAGCTTTCACATTAGCATGAGCTTTCGCTTGTGCAAGCTTCGATCCCATGTACTGAAAGCTTTCACGCACGCCCACGCGAATAAGGTTAAAGTCTCGACTTACCTGAAAAAATAGTGTGAACGCTACCCATTGATAATATTTGGTGTGCTTTATTGTTAACGGGCCGCGACCCTGTGAATTGTGAACGCCGGGAAAAGGCACCTCGGAACCTTGCTTTTTCATAAACGCATCGACCACTGTATATGTGGAGTGTATCCAACAATATGTATTGAGAACATCTTCGGGAATGTCTCTGCAGGAATACCAAAAAAAAAAAAAATAATAATTGGCATTATTTGAACTGCTATAAATTGGGGAAAACTGCCACCACTTAAGTATGCAAAAGATGGCCGAAATGACTGTCCGTTGCATACTTTTAGGGTGGGGTAGGGGGTAGAATAAATATCACTCATACGCACCTTGTGTGTACACAGTCTATGGGATTTCCTACGTACTGCCGCGTCGTTACAGCAATTGAGAATGTGATCAGTAGTATAACCGTTGCGTTGGTGTGCAGACGAAAGACAGGTGAATCGATTTTGACATGAGACACCTGTTGAACGACGATAACGATGACGATGATCGGCCGATTAACGACGGTCGATGATATAGAAAACAGACATTATTATTAAGAGAATTGGCAAGGGTTGCAGCATTAGCAAGAAAAAGGGGAATGATGAACGTTATAGAAACAACAAAAAAAAAAAATGAAACATATGAACATAAATTTTATATGCTATATAATTGGCATATATACATATAAATATAGCTATAGATATATGTATATATGTTTAGATATAGGTTGGTATGGGTTGGTTGAACAGTTCTGCTTCTGTTTTTTTTTTCAGTATCTTAAAATTAGACTTACAAATTAAATATTTTAGTTAAATATAAAATTTTGTAAAAAATTGCATACAGTTAGAGTTTGCTTGGTTTCTTTTTCATTAATTTAGTCAGTTAGGTTTCAATAATTTGTTCTATATTTAATTTAAATACAATTTGCGTTTCATTTTTTGTTTCTCTTTTAAGTATAGTAAGGTGTCACAGCAATTGGATTCTAAATTGATTCTTTAGCCCTTTCATTGAACAAAAAAAAAAAACATACAAAAACAGAAAACAGAAACTAAAGAAAAATAATATAATGATATGCTAAATGGAAGAGAGATACAGAGAGAGAGAGAGAGAGAGTCAGCGAGTGAGAGTAAGAGAGAGAGACAGAGAGACAGACAGATAGAACTATGATGAGCCGCCATTTTGTTTTTCTTGTTCTAACGATGACCACTTAATCGATATTTTTTCTGTTTCTATTCATAAATTCATAAAAACAAAACGAAAGCAAAACGAAAATAAGAGTCCTATGAAATTTCGATAATGATCTTATCAATTTTCGGGTACTCGAATATTTCATTTTGATGCATTTATTTAGTTTTCATCATTGTGGTTGTGGTGGTTGGTGGTTGGTGGGTTGGTGAATTGGTGGGTTGTGGGGTGGTTGGTGGTTTTAAGTGGTTTAAGGTGAATTCAGTGAAGGAAGAAATTGAAAGTTTTCATATTTTCTTTTGATTTTGATTCTTTTTGGCTTAGCTGAATATAGTTGAATGAAGAGAAAGATTGCGATTGCGATTGCGATTGGAGAAATACAGAGAGAGAGAGAGAGATAGAGTGAGTGAGAGAGAGAGAGAGAGAGAGTGAGCGAGAGAGAGTTTTTTTTTTGTTGTGAGTGCGACATAAATGATATGAAAATGAAAACAAGAAACTTAAAACTCGTTACAGTGAGGTGAAAAAAATTTGTCTAATTTTGTTCTCTTTTATCGAGTGGTGAGTTTTGTGGTGAGAGTCAGTTGTGAGAGTGAGAGAATGGTGAGAAATATATATTTATATATTGTATATAGAGAATGTATAAGAAAAATTAATTGAAATACTTATATAAGTAGTTAGAAGAGTTTCAAAAAACTAGTTATGAATTTTTGTTTTAATTTCGTTTGGATTGGGTTTCGGTTTTTTTTTTTTTAATTTCAATTTGAAATATAATGGAAAATTTAAAGTTAAATAAATTCAAATATTCATTAATTTATAATTTGTTGTTAATGATTTTTGTAAATCTAATAAATACAATACACATAGAGAGAGAGAGAGATAGAGAGAGAGACAGACAGAGAGATAGTGTGATATATAGAGAAAGAGCGAGAGATACTAAGTATATGATTGTTTTTTTTTTTTTTTTTTTGAGAAATGAATCGGTTAATAGCGCTGCCAAGCTTAGTTTTTGGCTCATTTCTAGCATATATATTCTTGATCTGTTTAAATCATGGAATTTACTTTCGGATTTTATGTGAAGGCTCTTAGAAAGGTCGCTTTGGTCGTTGGTTTGGGATGAAATTTTAAATCAAAATTAAACGTAAATTGTAAAACCTTACTCAAAGAAGTTTTCAAATAAGTAAATATAACCAATATCTCTCTTTGAGCAAAGAGATGATCAATTTTCAATAATTGTCAGAAATGATCGAAACAATCGGGCTCCACGTGAGTTATCGGTTATATCTGCATACTATCTCTACTATTTTGTCACAATTTTTTATTTTTTGGCTTTCAATCTCTGACTTTTTTATGGATATATAAATATATTTTTTGATAAATGTAATATTTGTTGTACAAATCGGACAACTCCATCAATTGGTTCAGTTAGACATATGCTTGTAGATGGCTTATTTATATATGTATATTTATATATCAACTAGATAATGCAAGTTAACTTCATTTAATTTTGTAATAAATATGTACAGTGCTTATCATATTTATAGCGCACCCAGCAGCTTGAAACTTTCAATCAATTTTAACAATATTTTTAAGTTTTTTTTTTGTTGACAGTAGAATTTACCGCAATTTGTGTTCTCTTTATAGAAAACTAAGAAAGAATCGTTAACTTTTGCTTGCATTTTTGTGTATCATAATTATAGCCCACAGTAGCAAATTTGACTTTATTAAGCGCAGAGCAGACTTTTGGATATACAGACATTGTAGTTAAAAAAATTTAGAGCATTTTTAAGAAATGCTCTTTGGAAAACAATTATCTGATTATGAAAAGGACCTGTTTTTTCTCACTTTTGGAGTCAGGAGAGTCTATTGCAAATGGCAAAGTCCCGGAAAGGACCTTTTATTAAATTTAGTGGCTTTGAGATGAGGAAGAGAATTTTTGAGTTAACTAAGGCAAATGGAGGTTGCATTAATTTTTCCACCATTCCGCAACGGTTTCCCATTTTTTTTAACGGAAACATAAAATTTAGCTAAAATTTTGATATAGCAAATTGGTGTCTTTTTTTATTGTTTTACTTCTTTTTAAGAAATCGTTATTAAATCGTTAATTTTAAGTGAAAAAGTTGTTTTTCACTCATAATTCAAATATTGAGCTACTTATTTTTCAAGAATTTGAGGAAATATGTCATTTGGGAACCATTTTTCAGCCAATGGGTTTTTTTTTTTTTCGTTCAAAAGTGGGCTATAAATATGAAAAGCACTGTAGGTATATTATTGTGTTAAAAAAAAGAAAGAAAACTAAACATTTTTCATTTGTATAAATTGCATTTGTTCATTTAGAGAGTTTGAAACAGAGACAGAGTAAGTGAGAGAGAGAGAAAGTGAAAAGACAGAGAGTAATTGTTTCTTTGCTTGCTTTCTGTGTAGAAAGTGATCGCTGGTTTCGGATTATTGGTTTGCGGGCTTAAAGGGAAGGGTGACGGGGTATTAGCTTCGGGTCTTCTCTTATTTAATGCAATATATTTAAGTATTTAAAGTAGCTCGTAGGAATACTTCTAAGTATATATGTATATATATGTACGTAGTATAGGTAAATAAGTAGTTTTATATATAAATAAATATTAAGTGTATATTTTTTGTTGTTTGTTTTTATTTTGGTTTTTATTTTGTTGCTTAAGGGCTCGTTTGTGGTTCAGCTCTTAATTAAATGTAATTTTTGCTTGCTTTTTGCTTTATTTGGTTTTTGTTTTTTCTATTTTTGTTTTTGTTTTTGTTTTTTTTTTTTGTTGTTTGATTTATTATTTTGTGAGGTGATTTTTGGCGTGAGAACTGTGAAATTTGCGTGGTGATCAAAGAGATAGAGAGACAATGTACTTGTGATTCGAGTGATAGTTGAGTGAGTGACAAACATTTAGTATTAACTTTTGCACGAGAGTATTTCATTTTTTTAGGGTTTTTTTTTGTTATGTGGGTGAGAGAGAGAGAGAGTGTAAAAGAAAGAGAGAGATGGACGGGTGGTATACGGGCGAGAGGGGTTGAGAGCAAGAGATCTCGCGCTTTATCGAGTTGAGCTTTTTACGTAGTAATAGCTGATAGCTGGTAGCCGTCGAGCGTGAGCGAGAGCGAGAGCCATTCCAAGTGAGTTGAATAGTGGTGAGTTTTGAGAGTGACAGTGGTGAGGTGAGGTGAGTTTTGTGTGAGCTGTGTGTGAGTGTGCCGTAACGTGTCGTCGTGATTCAGTTGGCGTAAAAGAGAGGGAGAGCAGCAGCGGCTTAACGTAAACTAAACAACTCCTTTTGGTGGTTGGTAACGAGTGGGACGAGTAGGTGATAGTGACAGTGACAGTGACAGTGACTTAGTGATAGTGACAGAGACAGAGTGACAGTGAGTGAAAGAGAGAGAGAGAGAGAGAGAGAGTGTGTGTTTGGTGAAATCATAAGAGAGTGAAGTAAGCTTTCGTTAAACGGTGTGTGGAGACTTTGTTTTGCTTGGCAAACTAATTTGATTCGTGATTCGTGGTGATTCGTGGTGATTCGTGGTGGTTCGTGACTCGTGACGTGACTTTGTTGGTGTTCTTTGTATTGTTTTGTTTTGCGTAGTTTGTTGTTTGTTTTGCTTTTGCTGCATTTTGCGATTAATATTATGTTTCATTTTTGTGTTTATTCCCTTTTTTTTGTTTTTGTTTTTGTTCTTATTTTGTATTGTTTTAGTTTTTGATGTGGATTTTGGTATTATTTGAAATCACAATTTGCACAATAAGTTTTTGCTGGTGTTTTTTTTTTTTGTTTTTTTTTTTCTTTCTTTTGATTAGTCTTGTTTGTTTTGTTCTTCTTTTGTTTTTGCTTTTAAAGGATGGGTTTAAATTTAGCTTTAAGATATATTTCGATATTTTAATTGGCTTTTGTCCAAATTTATGTGAGAGGCGTTTATTTTGGTTTCTGGTTTTTGGTTTTTGTATGTCTTTCTTTGATTGGTTTGCTGTTTGGTTTGGTTTGGTTTGGTTTGTTGTTGTAAGCACATTTTTGTTTCTTGTTAGCTAGTTTAAGGGCGGCTGTTGGGGCGGGGCAGACACTATATATATATATTTTTTAAGTAAAGGAGAGTTTAAAAGTTAGTTAGATAGTTGAATAGATAGAGGTTGATATATACAGATAAATAGAACGTAGGAAAAGGAGCAGGAAAAGGATCAGGAGGAGGAGGAGATAAAGAGCAACTGAAGCATAAAAATAACTACCCAAAAGCATAAAAATTAAAAAGATACACAACAAGCAATTCGATTATTTACATCAATTGATCAGAATCAGTTTTAAGCACGATCCTATAACTATAATAATCGTAGCATATCTTCGATATAGGAATTATAGATACATTTTTTTCTACCAATACATGCTTCGATAACTAAGACAATCCTTTGTCCATTTTCTGAGTCCAGTGCAGCTTTTAGATATTAATACGAATCCTTTCCATTTACTAAATTCAATGAAATGAAATTCGCTTTTTTGCTTTCATATTTAATTGACAGCAAAATGTTGCCATATTTTTTCTCACTACGCTGGGGCATTATTTCTTCTAACTACTCTAACCTCAATCACTTGGCCCCTTTGGCAATGTGTCTGTGTGTGTGTGTGTAGGAGTTACTCCCCCTAGGGTGATAACTATTCTCCTCTATTCGTTGCTGTTCTGGTTTTTGTGCTGTAATAAGTATCATATCATGTGCATTGGCATTGGGACTGGCTCATAGGAGCTGATTAACAAAATGACTCGAGACTGTGCGAGTGACTGACTTATGCCCAAGTAACCATAACAATGAATTTTATGCTTTTGTCTTCCAACTCCACCTACTTTCGCCCCTTGCCACCAATTCTCTACCACTTGTACTTGTCTTTCTAATACCAACGACTTGTCCATAAGCGTAGATCGAGTCGAAGGAGGCTCGATTGAATGGACCTAGTCCAGAAGGTAAAGCCACTGGCTTTAGATCTAATGGATCAGTTTCTAATTGTTAAAATTTTGCAAATATTTTGGTTTTTAAGATAACAGTTATGGTTATCCCCCTTCATTTGGCTAGCCACGTCCATGCACTTGCTGCTAGGCAATGAGACAGACACTCTTTTGCCTGGTCGTGTGTGTGTGTGTGTGTGTGTGTGTGTGTGCGTAGCTTAGCTCGTTTTTGCTATTAGAACAACATTGGCAATATATTTCGTGGCAATAAAAATAAGCTTTTGTGACTACAACGATGGCAACGACGACGACCAGGATAAGGGGATGAGAGAGAGAGAGAGAGAGAGAGAGAGGACGAAGAGAAGGATGCCTGCCTGACTTCTACGGGTTGGAAGTCGAAAGAATTTCTGGTTTTGGCTTTCTGTTTTTGGTTGGTTTGTTGTTATTGTTATGGGCCTTGCCACTTGCCACTTACGCTTCATTAGGATGCGTTGGTCCTAAAGGAACTCTTTCCTTCTTTTACTTTTGCTACTTGTTCCACCATTATCATCATCATCGTCATCATCTCCTTAACCATCTCTTCTTGCAACTGAAGAAAAAGTCAATAATAAATTGAAGCCAAGTGCCAAGTGCCAAGTACTTGTGGCCCATAAACCAAAAGGCAAATACAGCAAACAACAATAACAACAACGAACAACAACGACAACAGCAACAACAATAATAACGGCGAAGTATATAAATACAATTTAAAAACCGCCCCAAAAAAAAAAAAAAAAAAAACAAGAACATTAAGAAATTATTTAGTGAAAACCAACAAAAAAAAAGGAAAAAATATAACACACATTTTTTGGGGGACCAAAGGTTATCAAGAAGATTGAAATCAAAATCAAAAGATTTTCTGTGTGGGTTAAAACGATTAGAACGACAAGGACAGCAACTGCAAGTAAGAGAAATCGATCGAATTGATCGATTAAATTGTTTGCAATTGTTGGTAGGACTTAAGCAGCTTTTTGTTTTTTTTTTCTTTTCTTTACACAAACCTTTTTCATTTCTTTACGTGTACAAGTGTGTAGGTGAGTGTGTGTGTGTGTGTGTGTGTGTGTGTAAGAGAGAGAGAGACAGGCAGAGGAGACTTGCAACTTTTATGCAGTACATAGTTCAAATTACAATTTATATATAAAGATATATGTATATAGATAGGTATTATATATTTGTTCGATTTATATACACGCTTGGCACTTAAAAATCACTTTATTTTTTACATAGAGGTATAGGGATATAGATAGATATGTATATACACAGATACAGAGAGATAGAGATAGAGATAGAGATAGAGAGAGAGAGATAGATATATAGTGTTTGTGTGTGTGTGTTTTGTGTCTTTATCATTTAATTTCTAAAAGTTTTTACTGCATTCAAGCCGTATACGCAATGCATTTGCCTGTTAAACAAAAGCAAAATTCTCTAAACAAAAACGTAAAATGTGAAAGTTGTTGGCTCAAAAAATAAAGAGAGAGACAGAGGCAGAGCGAGAGAGAGAGAGAGAGAGAGACAACTTTAAATGTGATTAATAGTCTACGAGTAGAGGAAGTATTAATTGTTTTGTGTGTGTGTGTGTGTGACGTGCAGTTGTGTGTGTGTGCGTGTGTGAATGTGTTAGTAGACAGAGACAGACGTGGGACGAGCAAAAGCAAAAGCATGTAGCATACTTTCGAGAGTCAAGAAAGAACATTTTCCTCCTTTTCTTTTCTTTGCTTTTTTTCAGGTGGAGCTGCCAAAATGCAAACTCAAAAACTGTACAGCTTACCAAATTATTAAATATATATATATATATATATGTAAACATACATAGAGTGAGTTATATAGAGCTGGGTAGGAGGCATAGGTGTATATAGATAAGTTTGCTTTAAGTACGAGAATATATACATATATATATATATATGTATAGAGTGTGAGAGTTTGATTTACTGCTTGCTGGTTGTTTGTTCTTTACGTTTATTGGATGTGATTAGGTATATGTATATATATATATATATAGTATAGGTTAGGTTGGTTATATATATTGTAGTATATAGAATATATTTTGTTGTAGATATTTGTATAATTTGTTGTAGTTTGTAGTTTTTCTTTGTTGTAGTAGCTCTTGTTGTACTTTAAAGGTTTGCATTTTTGTGTGAGTTGTGTATTCGGTGTTAATTTTCTTTTTTTTTTTTTAGAGGCGTTAGTTTTTGTTTTTGCTTTTGGGGGTTTTTCTTTTTTTTTTTGTTGTTTTTGCTGTTGGTGGGGCAAACTGTTTTGCTTTTTTTTTGGTTTTTTTCTTTATTGTTTTGTTTTTTGTTTCGTTGTTAAACATTTTGCTCGTTTATCGAAATTTCAACTGATAATTAAAATCGATGAAATGAAAAAAAACAACTTCAATTAACAACTAAATGCCTAAATTCTCTGTTAGTTTAGTTTGATAATGGATTAAATATATACTCTATATGTATATATATATATATAAATGTATATGTATTCTTTATATATATATATATATATATATACATAATTTCATTTTGTTTTTGTTTTTCTTTTTGTTTTAATTGCTGATACTAACAAAAATTGCTCGATTGCCAACATATATGCTGCCCGTTTGTAAGTTTTTCATGTTTTTTTTTTATACTTTGTTATTGTAGTTAACCAAATTTAATACAAATACACATACGCACATATATACCAAACCACACACAAACCACCCACTCATCGACTCACACACACACACACACAGAAAAAGAGATAGAGAAAGAGAGCGAGCAAGAGAAAGAGTTTGGAGACATTAAGGTGGATTTCTTGAGAATTTATTCTATTGAATTGAAGTTTTTCTGGTGATTGTTTTTTTTTTCTTGGGTTTCTTGGTGTGTGTGTGTGTGTGTGTGTGGTGGCGGTGGTTATTTTGGTTTGTAGTGGTGACGGTTGTGGTTGGTGGTGGTTCGTTGGTTGGTTGATTGGTGGGTGGCCGGTGGTTATGATGCTGGTGGTAACTGGTTACTGGTTGGTGGTGTGTGTGTCTATGTGTGTGTGTGTGTGTGTGTGTGTGTGTGTGTTTGTGTGTGAGTGTATTGAGAAAATATCTTATTAATTGAGCTTCAGTTTCACATTTTTCTTACACATTTTTTTTCTTTTGTTTTGTTTTTTTTTTTCGATCGATAAAAATTGCACATTTTTAACAACATCAACAACGACAACTACTTTTTGTTTGGCATTTTGTTTTTTTTTTTTTTTTGTTTTGTATAATAGTTATTATTATTTGTTATTTATATATATAGATATATATATGTAGATATGGATATATGTATATATTTAGTATAGATTAATGATATAAATTTTCGACTTTGGTTATTCTTTTATTTTGTTTGGTATTTGTTAGGTATACAGTTGGTTTTTTTTTTTTGTTTCTTTTGTCTGATCTATCGATCAGTTTTTGCTTTGCTTATGAACAACATTTACGTTAAAAACGAAAAAAAAAACAAAAAGAACGTAATAAACCAGAAAACAAGAGAAAACAAATAAATATTCTTTAGATACAACTACACCGATTAGTTAATTAATAAACAATACATACAATGGCTTAAACATACACAGACACAAGCATACACATACACCAAAAAACAAAATGCGCGTCTAAAGTACTTAAATACATACCGTTATTACCGTTATTATCAATGCAAGTGTTGGCAAGTAAGCGCGGAATGGCTAGAGGGGCATCTGCCATCAATAGTTCACAAATCTTTCTTCTCTGCTCCTCAAAAATGTATTAACCCAACAACCGATAACTGCTGTCTCATTCTCTAGGGAATCTACCAAACCCCAAAAAGGGCCAACATGTTTCTGTTGAAAACTGCTTTGTATATGCAAATAATAAAAATTAAGTGAATTGCAATGTGCATTGTTAAATTCAGATGTTCGGCCACGAAACCCCTCTATTCTTTCGATCTCTTTCAATCGAATAATCGAACGATTATTTTCCTGATTCTAGATTGCTTGAGGTTGTTTTTGATATGCAAATTGGAATTATCTCAAAAACAAGGTTTTGATACTTTAATGTTGCTTCACGCTGCCAAAGTAATCGATTTAAGCTTCACTTGTTATCGATAACTGTCATATGAATTGGAATTTCAATTATCAATTATTTCATATATCAAAAAACATCGATTTTAGCTTCACTTGTAATCGATAATTGCAATTAATGTTAAGTTAAGTTTGATTTTAAAGACTCAGAAGTTTCAGTACAATTTATTTTAACTAAAAACTATCGATTTTAACATTATTTTTTATCGATAACTGTAATTTGTATTGGATTTTAATTAAAGAAAGGATTTATTTAATTTCAAAAACTTAAGGGTATCGTGAAACATTCCATTGTTACTTTTCTTTGCCTGAAACTAACGATTTTAGTCTCACTTGTTATCGACAGCTGTAATTTGTATTAAAATTTCAATTATCGTCTAGTAAAATTCTATTTTAAAAATGTTAAAGTTACTTAAAAGTATCGTACGACATTTCGTTGGTTTTTCACCTTGCACAAAACTATCGATTTCAGCTTAACTGATTTTCTAAAACAACAACTATCGAAAATGTTAATTTAATTTTAAAGATGTTAAAGTATCGTAAAACATTTCATGGTTGCTTCTCTTTGCCCGAAACTATCGATTCTAGCTTCTTCTTCTGTTATCGATAATTGCGATTTCTATTGGAATTTCAATTATCAAAATGGTTAATATCATTTAAAAAGTTTTTAAAGTATCGTTAAATATTTCGCTGTTAGTTCTCCTTTGATTTCAGCTTCTCTGCAATTGATAACCCCCATCCGTCCCCACCGCCATTCCATGCTCTTCATGCACTTTATCCATACATACATACATACATCCATATACTATATACTTAATTACTTTTATATGTTGTGTGTGTGTGTGTGTGTGTGTGTATTGGAATAGTTAACAGAACATAACAGACAATACAAAATAATGAAAAACTGAACCGAAAATTAGAAAATGAACACAAACAGAAACAGAACAAAAACAATAATCGGTAAAGTACAGTTTGCATTTTACACACATACATATAGATATGTATATGCGTGTAATGTATATCGATATTGTATACTTAATACGAATACATACTAAATTATATATATAGTATGCCGATACGATACGATTACGAATACGAATAATTCCGTGTGGTAGGCTACTACAAGACAACAAATCATATATATGTATATGTATGTAGAATATTATATATACATATATATATATATATACTATAAAATGTATACAAAATATAGATATATATATATATATGTATATATATATGTAGTTAGATAGGATAAAGAGATTATGCATATTGGTTTGAGATAGTTTTTACTGAATACAGTACGGATACGTTTAGATACGGCTTCAAAGACACGTGCAGTTTAGTTAAGTTATTATATATATATATATTTCGATTTGTTTGTTTGTCGGCCCAGGAATAAGACAAGACAATGTGAATTGTGGGTTGGAAGGGGAAGGGGTGAGGGTTTGGAATCGGGGGATGGTGACTTAAACGCAAAAGCCAAAATTTTAAGGTTTTCGTTAATTTTCGATTTTTTTTATAAATTTTTTTTTGGCGGGGGGTAGAGGTCTTCAAAAATAAACTTTTTAAACAGAAACAGAGACAAAAGGAACGAGCGAGAGCAAACAGAGAGAGAGAGAGAGAAAGAGAGAGTGAGGGAGTGAAAGACTGAGTCACAGAGAGAGAGAGAGAGAGATAAGAGCGCATTAGGGTAAAGGCATAAATCATTTGCTCAAATTTCAGGTTGGTATTATGTGTATTTTGATTTTGTTTTTTTCTTTTTGGCTTTTTTTGATTTCATTGTTTTTGGTTTTTCTTTTGACGATTTCTCATTTGGTTTTTGGTTTCTTTTCTTTCTTGTCACAGAACATCATATACGCGGCAATAGAGCTATTTTAGATCTAAGTTATATATTTTGGGTACAGCTTTCGTTTCATTTGATACGTTTTGGTTTGGTTCGGGGTTTGGTTTTTTTTTCTTCTCTTAAGGCATACATAAACATGTATATATATACAGACACACACACACACATAAATATAATTATAGATATATATATCTGTATGTATGTGTGTGTATATATATATATATTAAATAGTCATCGTTATTGATAGATGTGAAAAATTATAATTGAAAATACGAAAATGAAGAAAGTCATTGCTTTTGTTTCTTTGTTATCGATTGTAAGTAATCGCTTTCGTTTTGCAATTTATCGTTGGCACTCGCAACACTTTACTATACTTTTACAAAGTGATGTACAGAGTGTTAAATAGTATGCGTGTGTGTGTGTGTGTGTGTGTTTTGTGGTGTGTGTGTGTGTGTGTGTGTGTATATATAGAGCGAGAGCGAACGATCGAGCGAGCAAGACAGAGAGAGAGAGAATTATATATAGATTGATACAAATATGGAGAGATATATAGATCGAAATGGAGTTGAGAAATTGCCACAAACATTATCAATTTGTGTGTGGATACATTTTCCATTTTGTTTCTTCTTTCTTTCTTTTGGTTTTTGTATTAAATTTGATTTTGGTTTTTAATTTTTTTTTTGTTTTTTGTTTTTGTTTTTTCGTTTGTTGTTGGTTATTTGCGCTTTGATTTTAATTTCTTAGCATATTCGAGCAATTATTTGTTATTATCGTCGTGATTATAGTTCGATTACGCGTTTTCGATTCTGTTTCCTTTGATAAAATATCGATTATTTATCCTTGTATTTGTAAGTATTCGCGTTCCCCTTTCGCGCCTTCGGGATAGAGATAGAATGGGGAAAGTGAAAACTTAATCTAAACGAGGAATAGTCTTATGACAAAAACGATAACCAAAAATAAAGAAACGAATGAAAAAACAGAAAACAAACGAAAACGAATTCTAGTGCATAGCTAAACACAAATGTAACGCAATCAACTGAACAGCAATCGAGTTTTCGAGAAAATCAGTAAATAATCGAGTCAAAAATCGATAAACACAAGTAACAATTTTGGTTTTTTTTTCGATTGTATTTAGCTAAATCTACAATAAATTGATTATGCAATATTTATAAGGCAAAAAAAAAAAAACAGAAAGATATGTAGACAGAGAGAAAGAGACAGACGGAGTGATAGACAGAGAGAGAGATAGATAGATAGATATATATATATATATTTATATATATATTTTGTGGGTAAGTGGGGCAACTAAAACAGGGTGATGCATAGGATCTTGGGTCTTGGGAACTGGGCGTGATTGGGTCAGATGGCTTAAGAAGAGGAGAGAGAGAGAGAGACATGAACTAGAATTGATTTGAAAATTATTTGTTCATATTTGTTTGAAGTCTTTTTTTGCTTTTGGTTTTGTTCATTTGGAGATTGTTTTATTTGTAATTACCATTTTCTATCACTTTGCGGTATACACACAGCCGGGGAGCAGGGGGTAGTGGGGGATGTGGGACACCCCGCCTGAGGGGTAGACACACACACACACACCACACCGACCCTTTCAGCTGCTGGCTTCTGTTTCGGTTCTTCCGCCGCGAAGTACGCCGCTAATAATAATCAGTCAATCTATCGATATATCACATTTATCGATAACAGCAGGCAAGAAATGCAATTGCAGTTGTAGTCGACCAGATGCAGAATCGTTTCGATTTGGATATTGGATTTAGATTTTTGGAGTTACTCTGTTAGTTCGGGTTCTTTGACTTGATTGATATTTGATTTATCGTTTTGTATTTCAGCTAAATTCTTTATTGTTTACCATTATCGATCGATTCATATCGATATTAATTAAGATTTTAGTTACTATTTGATTTATTGCTTCACGTTTTCAATCGTTTAGTGTAATATTATTATCAATTTGAGTTCGTTATCGTTATCGTTTCGTTTCGATTTGATTTTTATTTATCTCGTTGAGTGATTATTGCTTATAGATGTTTATCGATTGGTAATCGATTAATCATTTGGTTTTAAGTTGTTCTTGTTGTTGTTTTAAATTCTCAGTCACACAAGTTAAGGCCACTCTTGTTTCTCATTTCTCTCGACGCATTTATCGAGTTGCCTTTGTTTCGTTATCGTTTTAACCTTCTTCAGTTTTGTTTATCGATTAATTTTTTGTTTTCGTTTTTTAAGGGGGTTGGGACTTGGGGGGGTGGGGGGCAGAAAAAAAATACGATTTTCTTTTGATTTGTTTTTTCGTCACCCGACGCGATAATTTGCTTCAGTTCAATATGTGTATGCAAATAACTGTATTAGTTATCGATATATGACTATATATATACATACGAATTATCACATTTACTTGATTCATTGTTCGATATTGATTTTGATTTTGATGTGTTGCTCGCGTTCATCATGCGATTCGATTAGTCTTTCATTTCTCTACACACTCTCAACTGTCTGTACAATCGATTTGCTTGTCGATTGTTGTCATCTTCTTCTGCAGAGCAGAAGGAATCATTGCTGATTTATTTGATTTCGATTTCGATTTGCTTATGATGAGGTCGCTGTTGCTGACGTTGCTGCTGCCGTTGCTGCTGTTGCTTCCGTTTCTAGAATTGTTGTGTAGTGAACTTCGATAAACTGGCGGCTGCAAGTCATCGTCTTGTTTATACTGTTTTTTAGTTATTGTCCTGGCATTTAACGTTGCTATCGATGCCATCGATCTGGGGCTGGGCTCAACTGTATCACTGGCCACACTCAGGTTGGTTGAGTTGCTGCCGTTGCTGATTGTGCTATTGCTGTTGCTGTTGCTGCTGCTGTTGCTGTTGCTGTAGCTGCTGCTGTTGCCATTGTTGTAGTCGACCTTCATTTGGTTTTCAGATTTAATTTTGGGGTTCAGATTTGATTAATATATAGAAATTTGTTTTCGTTTTTTGTTCATTTACTAATTCATCAAGACATATATAGAGAGAGAGATATAGATAGAGAGAGAGAGAGGGGGTTTGGGTTTAACTAAAAAAAAGAATGCCTAAACATAGTTTAACGCACACACACACCCATACTCGCACACACAAATACACATACACACACACACACACACACACACACACACAGAAAGAGAGAATTATAACTTTTGAAATTTAGTTTTGTTTTGTTTCGTTTTTAGTAGCATTATCAACATTAATTAGGATAAAACCAACAAATTCAAGTTAGCTAAGCATTTCAAATTACAGCCAATTAACATTTAAAGAAATTGTTGAAATCAAAAAGAGATAGATAGTTAGAGAGAGAGATAGAGAGACAGACACATACATATATACATACATATAACATATAACTATATAGAAAATTACAGACAAACAAAGACAGAGGTTCAGAGAGAAAAAGAAATAGAGACAGACGGAGAGAGAGAGAGAGAGAGAGAGAGGGGAGCTGGGTAAAGTTGGCTTGTGTAGGTGTCAGTGTCAGTGTCAGTGTCGGTGTGAGTGTGTGTGTGTGTGTGTGTAGTTAGAGAATATTTCTGGTATGTCTTGTGGAATTCTCTGTATGGGAATGGCGGATGGACAAAATGGTTACGGTTAATGGTTAGACGACAATGGGCAATGGGCAGAGTGTTTTTTCAGTTAAGACCATGGGAAGTTACGAGAGGGAGAGAGCGAGAGAGAGAGAGAGTTGAGATAAAGTATGATTAAATGGATATTTTTTTTTGTATGAAGTCCTGAATATCAAGTTGAAGTAAATGTTTATCAAATGTTTTGTTTGTTCGTCTTCTATTCAACATATTTTCTTTGTTTGATTCGTTTGATGTTAAATGAGCGTTTTTGTTTTTCTATTTTGATTGGTTTTTTTTTTTTTTTTGGTTTTACGTTATGTGATGCATTATCGATTATCGTTTATCGATTGTTCCATTGTGATCAGCCTAAATCGCATTTGTCTTGGTTGTTTAGCTTTCAGTTTATTATTTTTGACTGATTTGATTTGTTTTTTTTTTTTGTATTAGTTTGCTTCTTTTTCTTTAGGTTTTCGTTTCGTTTCTTTATGATCTCTCACATAATAATTGCTCGACGATTTCGTTTATCATTTTACATAGGGGTATTTTTTTTTTTTTTTTGGTGATACAAGTATAAATAAATAGTGTAATTTTTTGGTTTATTTACAAAAATTATCATTATGTTTTGTTTGTTTCGTTAGTTTTGTTTTGGTTTTTATATATATATATATATATGCAGGTGTATATATATATAAAGATTTGGTTGGGTTTTGTATTTTTTTTTTTTTTTTTTGTTTTTCGTTAAGTAGTTTAGGTAGATAGTTTAGGAGGTAGTAGTAGTAGTAGTAGTAGTAGTGATAAAACATATATTTTGATTTTGATTTTTGTTTTTGGTTTTTGTTTTTTTTTTTTTTTTTGGATTTTTTTGTTCGGTATGTATGTATCGCAAAATAAAATAGACGAAATTTGATAGATATGGATTAGTACAGTTGTTAAATTGGATATAATTGACACTCACCGATGATCTACTCACTTGCATAAACGCATAAACGCCGCGTAAAAACTCCATGTTATTTTGTTGCTCTTGTGAATTGGCCTTTTTGTTGTTGCTGCTGCTGCCGTCGCTGCTCTTTGCTGTTGTTGTGCGTTGGGCCCGACTTATGTATTGTTTAACGGTGTCGGCAACTAAATGTGGCTTTAGTTTACGTGATAAAACCCTGTGAAATCAAAAGACAAGAGACAAAAGTCAATGGATATAGTGGATAACCATAAAAGTAGTCTAAAGTGAATGCAGTTGATGTGTGTGTGTGTGTGTGTGTGTGTGTGTTGCCTCTTAGGCGAAGGTCGTCCAACGACGACGACGACGACGAGAATGAGAATGAGAAGGACTTGACCCTCAGCTCGACGCATTCTAAATTTAAACCTCAAGCATCATCGTCATCATCACCATCATCCTTTTTCATACACTCATTCCAGTCTCATCATCCACTTTAGCTGCTGTTAAACGGAAACAGTTTTTCTTTCATTTTACTTGCCCCCCCCCCCCATCTCGCTCTCTCTCTCTCTGCTTCTACAGAACACATTCCTCCCATTGCCGTTTGTGCTAATTGGCCGCACTCAGCAGGACAGCGAGATGGGTTGGATGGCTCGATGGCTGGATAGCTGGATGGCTGGATGGCTGAATGTTGGTTGGGTGGGAATTGAGATTTCTAATTGAAATCC
The DNA here is from genome assembly GCA_024703675.1 of Drosophila nebulosa. Lineage (NCBI taxonomy): Eukaryota > Metazoa > Arthropoda > Insecta > Diptera > Drosophilidae > Drosophila > Drosophila nebulosa. The sequence continues at coordinate 12,863,551 of JANFPS010000003.1, forward strand.
TCCAACGGCTTTACGCATTTTTGTGTGTAAATGCGAATGGCATTTACGCCCTCAGATTACGCTTATCGTTTAATTGTGCTTCAAGCAACAGGAACCAACTTCTCCTATCCATCCATTGCTTCCCTTTAACATCGCACACACACACACACACACACACACACACACACGCACACGCACACCTCCCTTTTACCCATAATTTTGGTTTTATTAGCTAAGCTTTTAAGCTGTGACTAACCGACACACAGACAAGGATGAGCAATGGAAATGAAGTTGACTTCTGGCAACGACATAAAAATCCATTTCCATGTTATTTCGAGACTGAAATTTTTGTTAGATTTTTTATAATATACGATTCTAATCCGAATGTTATTTTGAAAAATTTTTGGGCTGCAGAGCCCAAGGAAGAGCATTAGATGAGACTTAAGTTGTAACCTCTTGAAAAAGTTCAAAATAATATCACGCATACGACATGGTGCTTAGGTTAACATTTACTTTTCCCACATTTCTTGTCTTAGTGGGCCTTTAGTTGGGTGTTGCAAAGTTTAATTGAATATCACGCATACGACATGATGCTTAGGTTAACTTTTACTTTTCCCCCATTTGGAACACTCTTTATAAACGTTTTCTTGTCTTGGTGGGCCTTCAGTTGGGTGTTGCAAAGATTGTCGACTTGTTTTCGTTTTTATTGATAGTATTTGACCTCTTCGCAGGGGCGAAAGCTTTTAATTTATGATTATTTTCTTAACCGCTTTCAGTTTCCTTCTTTGCTGTTTGCTATTTCTTGTTTTTGGTTTTCTTTTTCTTTTTTCTTTTTTTTTCGTCACTTGTTTTGTTTTCCGTTCGTTGGCTTTTATTTTTAATTTTCGTGAGTTTTGTTTTTGTGCGTCTTGGTTTTGGCTGGGTGAATGCTTACAGATGTGACGGGTGTTCCTCTCCCCCCTTTTACCTCTGCACCATGGCACACCTCCACTTCTCCGTTAGGGGGAAATGTTAAATTGCAAAAAAATAAATCTTGAAATTGACTTTCTGTAGGCGGGACGAGGCGACATTGTCGCGGTTTTTCTTTTACCATTTGCCTTGTTCTTGTTGTTGTTGCTACCTTTTTTCGTTTTTCGTTTTATTTTCTTTTTTACAAACTGTCGCCTTTTTGAGTTGTTGCTGACAGCGCGTGAAAATCGAGATAAATGTGTTTTTATTTTCCTTTTTTCTTTTTCTTGGTTTTTTTTTTTTTTTTCTTACGGTTTTGGTCTTTGGGTGGTTAAAAAAAAAAAAAGACCAGTTTATTTAATTTGAAAAAAAAGTCAGCAAACAGAATCGCAAACAGGCCAAGATGGAGAAGAGACAGGAAAAGCAAACAGAAACGGAACGCGAATGGGAAGGAGAAGGGAAAGGCAAAGGTAGAAAAAGGCGTTGTGGCGGAAATTTTATTTTAAAGATATCGGCTCATTCAAATTTATTTGATGTGGGCCAAATGAGCAAATAAAAAAAAAAAAAAAGAAAAGCAAAGAAAAGACCACAAAAAAATGCTCGAAATTAATTAAAATAATGTTAAACAAGTCTTTGAAAATGTCAATAGGAAACCATTTGAAATAGTTTAGTCAGTTGAACATGGAGAAATATGCAAATGGGAAAGGTCGTTCGAAGCCCTTTGTAATAGACAAAGACAATGCGATGGCCTTCATTAAAGGTTAAGGAAGTCAACAGAAATCGATTTTAAATGCAACAAACTTTAAACTCAATGAAATCTAAGGAGAGCAGAGAATAAACCTACCTGAAAATCCGCATTTTGAATCAAGCAAAGAGATTTTTATACATCTTGCTTAAACGTAAGAAGCTATATGTAAAACACACCCACACCCACACCCACACACACTCATTAAGCTGGGAAACTAATTTGCTTGTTAACCACCATAGATATACCACCCGCCTACCCCACACACCCCCAACCCACTTTGTACTTTAACCTCTTCTCACCTGATCATATTTCAGTTGGCAATTAGCCGGCTTAACCCAGGAATGGGGCATTAAATTAACCCACAAGCGCGTAAGCTTCCAACCTGCCAACCTGCCAGCAAGTGCTTGTGAAAACTCCATTTTCATTTCCATCCACCACTCAATACCCAACACCCTTCCTCCCTTTCCCTTCTCCCTTCTCCTGCCAACCCTTTTCAGCCACCCACACATCATCTGTAATGCTTATGGTTGCTGCTGTCAGTTGGCAAAAGTGAAATTGGTTGTGGCTATAAAATAACCAAGGCAATCTCAAAGTTTCCTGCACCCTTTCAGCCAGCCTCCACATCTGCCCCATTCCCCCCCCCATTCGCCTCACCATCTAGAATCCCCCATCCGAATTCCAAGCCAGACAAAATTTGATTACAACTTCATGGATTGCTGCTGCTGCAACAGCTGCAATTGCTGCATTATATGGCCAGTGGGATAGTGGGATATGGGTTCTGAAATGTGGGCATGGCCTATTAGGACGATGCAAATTGTATGATACAGCAGAAAATTTAATTCGAATATAGTAATTCTATTTTTTTTTTTCTCTTGCGTATGACACATAAATTAAATATGAATGAATGTCTCGGAAATTGTCGACACCAACGAATATTTTGATACTCTTACGTTTATATATATACGTTTATATATATACGTTTATTTATATACGTTTATTGAATGGTAGATAAAGATAAAAGTCGTTATACAATTAATTTGTCATGTATTTCAAGATGAAATCAAAATATCTCTGTTAGCACTTTGCACAAATAAACCAATTGAAAAAAATTGGCCAACTGTACGAACACTCTACTGGCCAAAATGGACGACGACGACGACGAACCGGACCCGTGGTGAGCAATCTCCTGCGGCTATGTAAGAACAACAACTGCTGTGCGTGTCCTCCGTGCAACCGCGCTGACGGCCACTGATAATTGGCCAAATGGTCGCGAAAATGAGATGGCGACAAACAGAGAGAGAGAGAGAGAGAGAGAGAGAGAGAGCAAGAGCAATGCATTTGGCAAACTAGCCAGAGAAAGCTAACGAGCCATATAATGGACAGATAGACAAAGAGAGAGAGAGAGAAGAGAAGGAGAAACTGCAATAATATTGTTATTTTATATTTTATAATATTCCACAAGACTTTTAGCGTAATTTTATGCTTTATAATAACCGCAATTATGAATGGCAAAACGCACTAACAGAAATAGAAGAATAAAACGGCAATCAGACAAAACACACACACACACACACACACACACACACAAACGCATAAAGAATGGAGGAAAGAAAGAGAGGGAAAAAAGCTGCAATTACACTCATAAAAAATTATGCAATTTGTTTAGCCAAGCGAAAGTTATAAATTTTCGACTCGATTCCGCAATCTGCATCCATTATGCTGTGGCACAATGTTTCAAATCAAAATCAAATTGAAAATAATCTAGATTACCAAATACCATTGCCTACTTTAGGGAACAATTTAAAAGTAATTTCGTTTTTATCTTAATTTAACTGTTTCTTTCAATGGGCAATAAGGACTTTTTGTACTCACTGTAATAAGCAGTTAACTTATTTTTAGTTTTACATTCGCATAATTTCACTAACCTAGAAACAAGAAGAAGAAAACCAAAAAACAAAGCCAAAAACCACAACCAAAAGCCAATTGGCAATTGTCTAGTAATTTCTATTTGCTTTTGACATTGACAAGAGAAGTTGTTGTTGTTGTTGCTGTTGTTGTTGACCAAGGATAATGAGGATTATTATGTGGCTGTTGTCTTCTTTTTGTTGTCTATTATTATGGGGGAAAATGCATTTTGCGGTCGTTGCTGCGCTTGTTGCTGCTGCTGCTGCTGCTGCTTCTACCATTCATTTATACATTGTAAAATTGGAATTACGTGCAATTATTTTGGCATTGGCTATGGCCTATTCTTCTCCTATCTAACCCAAGCAATTAAGCCGGCTCAGAGGGGCAATTATAAGACAACACGAACAAGCCACAAGCCACGCAATCTACACACACACACACACACACACAGTCTGAAGGACTCGCAGCCAACAATAGAGCAACAAATTGTAAAGGGGCCCCAAAAAGGGCTAAAGGGAGGTCGCTCTTGTCGAATTTAGCCCAAAAGGATTATGGTTGAATTGCTTCTCTTTACATATATACAACAAATTTGTATCTTTAGTCAGTCAATTTTGCAACAAATATAATTTAAATCGAGAATTTTTGCAACAAAAATGTTTAGTTTCGTGTCGATTGTTTTTGTTTTTGGTCATTTTTTTTTGTTTTTGTGGTTTGGTTTCAGTTTCTGCACTGCTGCTATTGCTGCTATTTCTTCTGCTTCATGCTATCCTTTGTGTACTGTTAATTAGACCATACAACCTGTCATCCGCCATTCCATTCTCGTATTTCCCTTCCCTCCACCCCCCCCAACCACCTGCTCACAACCATTTGACCATTTTTGCATGCATACCCTGGCCTAGTTGTTCCTACTTCCCATTTTCAATTCACTCAACCAATTGTTTTTTCTTTTGTGTTTAGTTTTTTTTTTCTCTATTCCTTTTCCTTACTCTCTCTTGCGCTTTTGCTCTCGCTCTCGCTCTCTTTCTCATTGTATTGCTTTGGTTTTTGGTATTTCCTTAGCCTTGTGCTGGTTTTTAAATGCTTTAAGTGAAGACAACTTCCAACTAGTCAGAAGCACACTCTCACTCACACACACACACACATGAACACACTCTAACATTTTGATTGTCTTATGCGGAGATTTGTGAGCCAAAAGCAGCTAAATGAGGACAACGCACTACTCCGCACTCAATTCCATTTAAGTGCTCAACACACACACACACAGGCACGCACACAGTCACACTTACACAAGGATAGTGGTTAACATGAGCGAGGGTTGGTCTAAACCTTACAAATTATCAGAGTATGCAATGTTTAATGTGGCTTAAATCGAAAATTTTCGAATGTCACAAAAAATGTTGCCTACTTATTTGGGCATTTATTAGCCATAAATTAATTGACCTATTTATGTAAGATGAACCCTTTCACTTTTCTGACTTTGATTTTTGGTAATTTTTGTTCTACTTTTAGATTTATGTAGAAACATTTAAAAATCTTCCTCTTTAAATTTCTCATTTGTTTCATTTTCAATATGTTCAAATTGGCGGCAAAGTGAAAAACTCTTTGTCAGCTTTTCTTTTTCCAAAATTGCATTGAATGCCCTCGACACGTTCTAATAAATTTCAGCCATACACACACACATAGACAATACACACGCACAACAAGCGACACATGAAAGTTATTACACTTATTATTATATGAAGAAAATAATTTTATGTGCGAAAAAAGGTATAAAAAAAAAATTAAGAGAGAAGACTTCATTTCGGTGCGGCGTTTTGCAGAATGTTGATAAGACCAAGGTAAAGGGAAGGAAGGGAAGTGGCAAAGCGAAAGACAAGTAGAGCCAAGAAGCATGTGACACTTGAGCCCATGTGTGTGTGTATGTGTGTGTGTTTCGTGTATAATGAGGCTCATATGCGAAGAAGAAGCAAAAGCCCAGAATCCGATTTTCTTTGTTTTCTCTTATTATTGATTTTTAACCTGAAACTATTTTCTTTTTTTGTTTTGTGCAAAAATTTTAAAATTCAAAGCCCGCGCTTTCTGCATAAATAATTTTCAAAAAAAAAGTAAAAGAGAGAGAGAGAGAGAGAAATGTTGAGATTGAGAGAGACAAGCATAAGAAAAGGCGAATGGCAAATATATTTTTTAATGTGCGCTTTATCATCATCATGTCAGGCTAAGGACGAGCAAAACCAACAAAAACAAAACACACAAATGACATTTATATAGACAAGACCGCCGCCCCCTTCCCCCACCACACTACCCTTGCACGCCCCCTAATCCCTCGCTCTGGCCCCATAGTCTTTCTCCTTTGTTGGTATATTGTGCAAATGCTGTCCCATTTGTCAGCTGGCACAAATTTGCATAAGCGCAAGCGGTCGGATGACTTATGGTCCCTGCTTCCCACCTTCATTCTCCATGTCTCCACCAGCCACCTCGCCGCCCTCATTCTCATCCTCAGCCAAGCCCAAGCCAAAGCCCTTGCTCTTGTCGCCTACCACTCAGCCAGTCAGCCAGTCAACCAGTCAGCCAGCCTGCCCCTAATCTCACGATCCAAAAATGTTCTCTCTCTCTCTCGCTCTCTCTCTCTCTCAGTCGTTGAAATTAGCTGTGAAATGCCAACGAGAAAACCAAACGAAAAGGAAATGACATAGAAATGAAACAGGGGAGAATGGAGCAAACAATGGACAAAGTTTTTTATTTTTTATTTTTTTTTTTTGAAATGCTTTGGTATGAGCATACGAAAGGGATTTATATTGTTTATATGGCAACCATTAACTCTGACTTAACTCACCGCAAAGCGGGGGGGAAGCTTGGCCTGCAAGCGCTGACAGTGGCCCACAAAAGAGGGCAAAAAGCAAACGAATTACGATCGAAAAAATGGGCCACGGTTATAACAAGCAGCCAATTAAGGAGTAGAAACAAGTGATCCCAGTCCCGTATGTAGCTTGTTTGGTAATGAGATCAAAGCTAAACTTCATCAGATTGTTTATTGGTAGAAGAACATATCTGCGGCACTGTATCCATCAGGCAAACTGGTTACCTAAAGTCTTCGTTTTATTTCGGTTGACTGTTTCCTTTTCTTGTTTTTTTTTTTTTCAGTCTAAGGATTTTATTTATTTCTTTTTGTTGTTTGTTAGATTTTTCCACCTCTTTGCTGCTGCTGCTGCTGCTGCTGCTGCTCCTGCACTATACATTTTGAAGTGGGTATAGTAAAAAGTGCTCCAACACACAAATCACGTCACACTCTTCACGTCTTCACATTGTCGAAACAAAACTTTGCGCCCTCAAAAGGAACACGTCCGGGATGGGATGATAAAGGACAACAGCAACAGCAACAGCAACGGCAACACCAGCGCCAGTCTTTAATGGGCTACAACAACAACAACAACAATAACGAAAGAGGCGCGCCAAGAGAGAAGGAACGAGAATAAGAACGAAAACGAGAACAGGAGAACGAGAGATGAAATACAATAAAAAGTAAAGAAAAATAGCAGCATCATCATCAACTAGCGCAAGAGCTTGGTCAAATGATGGTGAGAAGGGAGTAGGGTGGAGAGGTAATGGAAGATGTGCTGGTAGGTAGATGGAGGTGCTGGTGATGCTCCGCATTCCTCTGTCGCTTGTCGTCATTGTCGTCGTCATTATAAGCATAATCTTTAATAAACGAGTGAACGCCATGGGAGTTCTTTTCGTGTCGTCCGTTTACCATTTCGTTTATTCTTTCCTTTTTTTTTTATTCTCACAAGAGAGATGGAGAGAGGAGAGAGTGGAGAGGAGAGAGAGAGGGAAGAATTTATTTTTGTGCCGCGGGCCCGTCTCAAGCGGTAGCGGCCACAGAATTTTTTCAAGTGAACGAACTTTTAAATTAATTTAGACATAAGCAGCAGCTCTTTAAACTTCTAGCCAACTTTTCTTAAGGGTTTCTCGCTTGCCTTGCTTTGCCTTGCCTCACTCAAACTTATGCCGCAGCAAAAAAAAAAAAAAAAAAAAAACGAAGGATAAGGAAAGGAAAGAGGAAAGAGGAGAAGCAAAGGCAAACGCAAAACTAACCAGAGTGAAAGGGACCGTAGCTAAGGAGTAAAGGAAAAATGTAATGTATACTAAATGGATATTTAATTATACTTTGGTCAAGTGGTAGATGAGCTTGGCTCGGCGTTTGCTAGACGATGATGTAGATGAATAGGTGAAGTTGCACCTGAGCAGCACTTAGACCGGATGGATCATATTCGTCAACTTAGTCCAGCTTCTGAACACCAAAAAGAGAGAGAGAGAGAGACGGAGTGAGTGAGAGATAGGGGAGAGTATAATATTTTCTATCTTTCCTTCAATCTATTTCCATATGCATTCTAACGATTTTAAGAACTTTTTTTGAGTGATCGGTTAATAAGTATAAAATCTGTATTTAATCAATAGAATTTCCTTTAGATATTTGCTTTAACTAAAGCAAGGCAAATATTCCCTCAAGGAAAATTCTATGTATTTTGCATTATTGCATTGCCTCCCCCCCCCCCCCCATGCCACTTTTTTGCAATTGTATTTGAATTGCCTATGATGATGATGATGAATTTATTGAATAGTCACTTAGGTGCATAATTAATGTCATGTGTATTCTTGTATTGATAAAGGTCTCTCTCTCTCTCTCTCTCTTTCTCTCTCTCTCTCCCTCTCTGTGTGTGTGCGTGTGTTAAAAAGCTTGCAATATTTTCATATGTTTATTTTGCAAGTAAAGTAAAGTTTGTATAAATTACAGACTCAACTGCATTCACTCCCGACAGAATACATACATAAATCAAACCGAAAGATACACAGACAAGAGACTGAGAGAAAGATGCAGATACACAAAAGGCAGAGAGAGAGAGAGAGATTGAAATTTGCATAAAGTGGTAAATACAAGTGAAAGCCATTTGCCGATATTAAAAGCCCAGCAGGATATTATGAAATGGGTAAACATCGATCGATCGCCCACGACCACTACCATAACCACGCCCACTATCATATCCCATGCACATGCCAACATTCACGCCCAGTACGCCCAGAACGCCCACATTCACAGTCAAGCCCAGACCGCAAAATGTTGAGCATATTGACCAGGCTATAAATTGACAATCGACAAGCATAAAACAAATGTTATTTAAAACTTAATTTTCATCCAAAAAATATATATATCTAAATATAGAAAAATAAATGCAATATTATAAATTAAAATCATAGCAGCAAAAGGAACAATAAATTCAATATAAATCTAAATTTCAGATATTTATTTTTATTTTTTTTTCCTTTCTTTTTCTTTTGTGTTTTGGCAAATTTAACTTTTGTCTAGCTGCTGCCATCTTGCAACGTTTTATCAGTATGCAGAGTGATTTTTGTGAATTTTAAGCTGCCATTTTGTTCACTAAACCCCCACCCCTCCTTCCTACCTCTCTCTACTACCACAACCCTTCCCACCCGCCCGCTTTTGTTCCCCATTCTTTTTTTTTTTTTTTGCTGTGTATAAATTTTCATATATGGCAAACGACAAACAGAGGCAGCAGCAATTTTCATATTTGTTTGCAAATACAATATACCAGAACAAGAAAATGTACACATATCCTGAGCAGTGCGAGAATGTCATGGAGTGGGCTAAGAGGAGGAGGAGGAGAAGGAGGAGGGAAATGGGTACAGGGTGAAGCGAAGGCTTCAATGAAAGTTTAAATTTCATTGTTGTTAATATTTTACAAAACACTTTAAACGAACAAGGAGCCAGAAGCAAGCTTAAAGAACACACACAAACACACACAGTAATTGCACATAACCTTAATGAAATTTAAGTTGTTGCCAAAAGTGATGAAAAAGAACTTTAGGCAAATAATTCTAGAAACTTCCCTCGCTGAGAATCTCAGCTTAAGTTGAGTCAGCTTGACTTTGCCCATAACTGCAATGTGTATTATTATGTGGGTGTGTCTCCTCTCTCTCTCTCTCTCTCCCCCTCTCCACGCACCCGCAACCACTGTGTGTGTGTGTGTGTGTGTGTGTGTGTGCTTGTGCGTATTTAAATACATCTCATACAAGCATAAGAAAATATTTGCAGTTATATATTTTTTTGTGTCTGTGTACTTTTGTTTAGTTTTCATTCTTTCGTTTTTCATTTCACATCTCTTCTTCTTCATCTTTTTTTTTTTTCTTGTGTTTTCGCTTACTCTTTGAAAGTAATATCCTTAATTTGTATAACAGGAAAAGATGTAAATGTGAAAGAGCAAAATACGGCCTTAAAGCCATTTTCAACTTAGTTGGGCGTCAAAGTTAATTAAAAGAACACACAATACTTTCAGTCTATTGGATAGTAAATTTAGCTGCCAGCCAGAATATTTCAATAGGGAAATCGATAACAACAAATGCCAAAAAAACAAAAAAAAAAAGAAGAAAATAAGAGAGAATAGCAAAGGAGAAAAACACTTTGCTAATAAATATATAGCCAAAGGCAAAATGGCAGCCCGTCTTTGCCATTCTCTATTTTCTCTATCCAAAAGGCCAAATGAGAATGTGTCGTTTCATTTGTATTTACATTTATATGCATATTTCAGACGATTTTCATTTATATTGCCATTTTTAGTTACATTTCCCCGCCTCTCTCTCACTCTCTCTCTCTCTCTCTCTCTCTCGCACACACACATGACACACGCGGGAAAACTCCTTTGACTCCATTGGACTCCAGTTGGCTATTTGCATTCGGGGACCAAAACGTATGCCAACCACACACAAAGCTAATCAAATTTGCAAAATGCATTCCATATTCCATATACACACAATTAACAAATTGCTTGACTAACCAAAACCAACAACAACAACAACAAAAAAAAACAACCAGAGAAGGAGAAAGAGAGAGAGAGGGACAATTATTTAGTTTTAGTTTATAGTCATCTTATCTAAGATCTAAGGGTAAAAGTTCTTTCAATCGATGCTCCATTTGGAATATCCTGTAAGCTAACCAATTTAAAGAGCAGATAACTATTTTGTGATTCCCTTTAATGATTTTCCACCATATTTCCCTTTATACATACTATAAAGACTTATTGCTGGCTTGCCCTAACAAGGGCAGATGGGCCTCCGAACTGTGTGTCTGTGTGTGTGTGTGTGTGTGTGTGATGTCTGTCCATGTGCATTGTCCAAGTCGTTCGTTATAGTCCGGGCGGGTGGCTTTTGGACGTTTTCAAAATTTATTACAGTGCACCGACAAGTTTCGCGTGTTTCGTTCAGAGCCTACACTTCACTTAACAGCAACCAACAGAGCAACAGAGCCCACTCCAAGGCAAGCCAAAAAAAAAAAAAAAATCACCCACCACCCCCCCCTCACAACCATTGTGCCCCTCCTTTTGCCACTCCCCCCTTCACCAGCCATCAACATTCAATGCGAAGTGCAACTTTTTGCACCTAAGAAAATATTTTACCCAAAAATTCTTTCCATTTTCAGTTTCCTTTTTCCGTTGGCAACCAACAACAACTCAAGAAAAAAAAAAAAGAAAATATTTATATATGTATGTATGTACATATATACAAAGGAGGGGGTGGTGGGGCGGGGTGAAAAAAAAATGAAATATAGGAAAACAAGAAGAAATTTTTTAATTGGAGCGTCTGAAAAAAAAAAAAAAAAAAATAAAACAACCATCGAGAACCATCTCCGTGTGCATCTGCAGCAGCAGCTTTGCTTCAATCAGAGTGCCGTTGCCGTTGCCATTGCCATTGCCGTTGCCGTTGACGTTGCCGTTGCCAATGGTGCAAAGTGCACTGACCCCAAACCGACCAACGAACATTGCGCAATAAATACGAGTAAAGGATACGGAGGTGTTCACTATGCACTCGCATACAAAAATCACTTGGCGTTCAAAAGTCGAAAGAGCTGTCAGACGGAAAGAAGCTTATGAGAAACGCAGGCTGGCGATGCCCTTTCGATTTCTGGCGATAACTAGCAATCGATAGCAATCGATAATTAACAAATACGAATTGTCTTTGCTGAATGTGAGCAAATAAATGTTGACTATCGCTAATAGACTCAATTTATCGTTATTATCGTTGCTCTCAAGGATTAGAGATGGAGAACTATCGATAGTATAAACATTCGATAGTCCTAATAGCATTAAAAATGTAGCTTGCTTTAATATCAGACCAAAATACAGTTGTAAATGCAAAAAGTCTATTTAAGTAGAGCCTTAAAATTTGCCTTATTTTTGTACCTTTTAACATTATTGAAGAAGCAATGAAAACAATTTCTCAATTCGATAAATTATTGTCATATAAAAGTATTATTTTTTATTCTGGTATCGACTATCGATATTTTCTCCACCTCTATTAAGGATGTTGTCATTAACAGCTAAGCATCGATTATGCGATAATAAGTTGCTTCATTAGTAAAATAAATTTAAAAAAATATACTTTCTCCCCTTTGGCCGTCTTGGTTTTTTGCTGCGTTTTAGCCAAAACGATGACTTTTCATGTGCGTTCAGACGCAAAAGTCAAAACACAGTTCACAGTTCACAGTTCAGCTCGGTTTGGTTCGGTTCGGTTCAACGAACGTTGTTGAACTTTAATGGTTGCCAAGAGCCAAGAGAATTTGCCGCATAGTTGAGATTGTGAAATGGTTAAAAGTGATAAATCTTTATCGCTTGTATTTAACGAAGACTAAATTGATTTATTGCTCAAGTCTCAAAGGGGGGGAAGTCCCCCCCCGTTTTAGCGGACTACGAAACTTTCGTCACGTAACGTCCATCAAACGGAAATAATTTATCAAAATAGGCCATCTTAAATATATATTGAATAATGAATTGTTGACACCAGAAACTGAATTTGAATTCCATCATCTTTTCCCACATAATTAGCCGTTTAATTCTTTTAGAGAATCACTTTACTAGAGAGGGAGACAGAGAGAGATAGAGAGAGAGAGAGACACAAAGTCAGGGATTGGGGTGAAAGGGGGTTAGACTGTGGGTGTAAGTGGCTAAGAGATGGTGCTAATTAAAAATACTCCAAAGAGCAAAAATAAATTACATTTCTTGTTTTCTGCAATCCGCATTCACATTTTCTCCTCTCTCTCTCTCTCTCTCTCTCTTTCTCTTCCCCTCACCACCCAGAATTATGCAAATGTTGGCGTTAAGCAAACATACAAACAAACAAACAAACAAAGAGACAAACAAGGCCTATGCTCTGGCCCCGGTCTCAGTAGCAATCCCAATCCGAATCCCAAGTAAATGGCATAAACCAATTACGGACCATCAGAAGGAGAACCCATCGAGTGTCAAAGGGATTTATGTTTTTAAGTCTTCCCCCACCCTTCCAACACCACCACAGATCGTCGTCGTTGGCGTTGGCATTGTGGACAGAGACCAGCCAGCAGGCATTAACATTAGGCGAAGAGGACAACAGGGTTCGACATTGAGTGTGGTGGGTGGGGTGGGGTTAATATCCTTGCCTTTAGTCCGTCTGCGGGTCATCATTATCATCATCATCATCATCATCTCCAGCGTGGTATGGCAACACTTTTTTAATTAACTTTGCTTAAATTAAGGTACCTAAGTGAGGTTTGATAGCACAGGGAAAAATCAGCATTTAAGACTTTGCCAAGAGGCATTCAAGTAATGAGCATAATGGCCAGGCATCTTGTGAGTTTTTAATGTCCATTTCATTCCAAGCTCTTTCTCTCCCTTCTCAACCACAAGTCAAAGATCTAAGGGAATAAAAACTCATGTTCTTTCTCTTCCTCTCTATCAACGATCTTTGAGAATAACTTTAAACAGAATTTGATTTGCCTGCCTGAAAAACTTCTTTGAATTAAGAAATTTGTCATCCTAAAAGTTTCTCAAAGTTACCCTAGAGTTTGCCTTTAAAAAATTTTCATTACAATCAAAAGCAAACTGAACGACAAGTAGCTTTTCATTTAAACATATTTTCTATACAGACTTCCTAAAAAACGTCAAAGTCAATAAACGAAAATTTTCACAGAGCTCGTTTTTTGGTACTTTTGCCCCTGTATTTGGCTTATTTTTATTTTCTACTTTTTTGTCGTCGTCGTCGTCGTCGTCGTCATCGTCGTCATCGTCGTCATCGTCGGCGTCGTCTTTTAGACTATAATACAATCAGGCGGATCACAGTGACGAGTGGAAGGAGCAGCGACATCGAAACGTGGCCACATAAACCACGTGAGAGTGAGTGTACCGAGAGTGTAAGTACACAGACATACACACAGACAGACAGAGTGCACACACACACACCCACACACATCAGCGCACACACACACGCAACACGAGGCGCATTACACGCAAGGTTTTTTCTCAAAAGTCAGGCAGAAAAATGTTTTTTAAACGCTAAATTACTTTTGAATGGCAGGTACGAGGCAGGTAGGTAAATGAGATGGATGGTGGGTTGGCTGTCTGCCACGCCCCTTAGCCAGCCAGCCAGCCAACCAGCCAGCCAGCCAGAGTCACAATTTCACTTTGTGCTTCCTCATTTGCCTACCGGCACTGCCACCTCTCTTCTTCATCCTCTAGCCATTCATATTCCTTTACAACCCGCCCACCCATCCAATAGGTGGGTGGATTTCTGTGTGTGTGTATTTTTTTCGTGTTACGTTTGAAGAGCGGAAATGCTTATCCCAAAAACACTTGAGCATCACGTGCTGCTGCCGTTGCTGTTGCTGCCTCCGTTGAGGCGACAACGCGACGCGATATTAATGTCGAGAAAAGTGTCGTGTGAGAAGGAAACATCAACGACCAAACACACACACTGATAATAGACACCTTTTTGAGGAATGCCCAAAAAAAAAACGGGACAGGGGACACTCCATTGATCAAGAAAATTCTGTTAGTAAGAAATGAAAAGATGCATTAGAAGTAAAGAGAGACGCTCATTAGGAGTTGCAGCAATTGACAAGAAGGACAAAATGAGCTTTGTGTGTTTTTTTTTTTTTTTTTTTTGAGAAGATCAAAATGGTTATTCATTTGATTTTGCTGCTGGTTAAGGTACATATAAATGTCGGTCTTGCTTTCGTGTGTTGACTTTTAGAATACACTTTTCTTCTTCTTTCAATTTGTCCGACCTCAGCCTTGCCTACATAACTGTGCCACAATCCGCCGCCATCTTCGCAGCAGCAAGAGTCGCCGCCTAAGGTCGTTGTCGTTGGATGAGTGTGCTGACAGAAAGCTGGCAAGAGGTGATGGGTGGGGCAGGCAAGTGGGGGGCAACAGGCAGCAGGCAGCAGGCAGATTATGTAGGTGTTTTGAATGTTTAGCTCAAGTGGCTTTTTAAAACACATTGTATGCTAATTAAGGGGGCCCAGACCCAGGCCTGAAACCTAAATGAGTTGTCGTTGTTTGCATTTGATAAGCAAATGATTTCTCTCTCTCTCTCTCTCTCTCTCTCTAGTTGGCGGTCTTCTTAAATCAATGGCTTTAAGTGTATTTTTTTCTTTCTTTCTTTTGGGTGTGGTGGAGTGGGGGGGGGGGGGGGGGTGGGACACCCTTTGGGGTTGGTCGAAATTGCGTAATCCTTAAAGTTGAATTCCTGTTTACAAGCTGTCATCGGGAATCGTCCCAATTTAATTAACGAATTAACAAAGCCAGCCAAAAGTTTTTGTGGTTTTTAAGTGAATTTCGGTTGGTTGGAAGACCGGAAGAAAGAAAGGAAGGAAGGAAGAACAAAACGGAATGAAACGAAAACGGAACGGAAAGTGGAAGAGTCGCCGTCGACGAGTCGTCCCTGCGGCAAACATTTTGCGGCCTTGTTATGCATAATTGAATTATTGCCATATGAAAAAAAAACAAAAACAAAAACAACAGCAACCACACACAAAATGGGATTAATCCCTCTTTTCAAAAGGAAAAAGGCAAAAGATGACGACAAACTTTATGCTCCTTTTTTCTTCTCGCTCCTCCTGCTTCTGCTTCCTCTTCGTCTTCTTGCCTTTTTCTTGTAAAAAATAAATCAAAAGACACAGGCACAAAAAAAAAACCAACTAAAGAAAAAGAAATGAATGGCAAAAAGCCAAAAAGGCGGCGCCAAATTGAATTAGTACTTTAATTGCGAAAATTTTTCTAGAGGGGCACACATTTTTCTTCTTCTTCTTCTGCCACCTTTATTTCTTCTTCCTTTCTCCTCCTTCCCTAAGAGGTCCTTAAGCCACATAAAGTGATTTTGCTGCTGCTGCCTTAAATGGCATTTTGTCACAGAATATATAGAATTTATCAAGAAGATGTAATCCATTAAGATCCTTTTACGCGCCTTTAATCGAATTTGCATTGCCAATCTTTGACGCATAAGCAGATGAGTAATATTCCCCCTTTTTTTCTTTTGTTCCAGCACAATGTGGTGGCTATATGTGGCTCTTATTGTGATAGCCATAAGCTGGATACTTTGCATTGGCTTGACCCTGGTGCAAACGCCCATTTTGCAATTGCTTGAAACCCTTTTCGCTTATAGTTCGCAGCAATTGCAAGTGATACGTCGCCAGCGAGCACTCGAGGAACGCGCTGAACCACTCCAGCAGGAGCAGCAGCAACAACGCCAAAAGCAACAGCAACAGCAGCAGCAACAGCAGCAGCAACAGCAGCAGCAACAAGCAAAGAGAAAAAGGTCAGCCACAAGTTGCCCTAAATCGCCACCCATCAAGAACCGTTTAAATCTTCGCATTGAGCAATGTTGCGATATCATTGCTGCTGGCCTACGCTTAGTGCTCGAGGACGAGGTGACCCCCAGATTTGCAGCCGCTCAACCCCCGGCCGGTGAATGGAATTTGCTAACACGAAATCTACGCGAAAAGAAACGCCGCTTGAATTTGCGTTTACGTCTAATTTGGCTAGCTGGTTGGCTTTTGCGTTACATTGTCCTCTTGCCTCTAAGGGCCATTGGTTGCTCCGGCTGTGTAATTGTCATAACACTGGCCACCACCATTTTGGGCCTCTTGCCCAATTGGCCCTTCAAGCGTCCTGTAGTCGAATTTGTGTTGCGTCAGTGCTTCCGTTTGACTGCCTCCTGTATACCGTTAATGATGCGTTTCCATAATCTTCAACATCGTCCCACTGCCGGCATTTGTGTGTGCAATCATACGAGTCCCTTGGATGTACTGGTCCTAATGTGTGATGTTCACTATTCGCTAACAGGTGAGAGTACGAAATATTCGCATTTGCAACCGCATCAGTTACTGATCATTCTGTTGCCACCCATCCTCCCACACAGGACAGCGTCATAATGGAATTTTGGGTCTGTGGCAGCGCTCTTTGGTTCGTGCCTCGCCGCACATGTGGTTCGAGCGTCGTGCTTTGGGTGAACGTGAAGCTTTGGCCTTGCTCTTGCGTCTACATGTTGGGGCCGATGACCGTCCGCCCATTCTAATATTTCCGGAGGGCACTTGCATCAACAATACGGCCGTCATGCAATTTAAGAAGGGAAGCTTTGCCGTTAGCAATGTCATCTATCCCGTCGCCGTGCGCTACGATCGTGTCTTTGGGGAAGCCTTCTGGGATAGCACTCGCTATTCCATGCTCCGCTACATGCTTATGATCTTAAGTTCGTGGTGCATCAGCTGTGACATTTGGTATTTGCCGCCGGTGCGTAAGCTATGCGATGAGACGGCAATCGGTTTCTCGAATCGTGTAAAGGCAGCAATTGCCGCCCAAGCGGGCATTGAGGATTTGCCCTGGGATGGCAATCTGAAGCGTTGGAGTCCCGTTCGGGATTGGCAATAGAACTAGAATAACTGCAATTGCAACTTCTCTCCTCTTCGCCAATTAACAATCTTTCGAATCTCTCAATTAACAATTGAATATATAAAAATAATTTAAATTATGGTGACAGCAGGAGAAAATGGCTGAGACTATGCATAATTAATTTGTGGGTAAAGGGTGAGGGGTGGGGGGACGGACACCTACCGTTTCGGTTGGACAATCTTTCGTTCGGTGTGCCTTATTGAGGCATTTGGGCCATAACGTCCAAGAAGATGGGCACTCTGCGATTGGGAAGAGATGCCACCGCCGGCGGCACTGGCACTGGCCGCTGTTATAGCCGCGATACCACTGCGCAGAGATGTGCCTAACTCACGATGATGCTGCAAGGCGCCCCCCAATGCCGATTGCGATTGATAGGCATAATCGAGACCAGGTAGCTCCAATGAGGCTATCGGATGGATGCGTGTCAAAGAGAGGGTACTCTCTAATACAGTGCTAAGTAGCGGAGCGCTGCGCAGGGATCTCAGACTGCCGCGTCGGGTTAATGTATCCGGTTTATACATCTAGATGCTTAGGCATTTAGTTTGTTCCGTTTCGTTCCATCCGTCCGTTCGTCCGTCCGTTCGTCCGTTCGTCCGTCCTTCTGTTCCGTTAGTTTGTTCGTTTTTCACGCAATCTCTAGCTCTCTCGCCCAATTAGTCGGGGTGACACCTTTGCGTTTTGTTGATTGTTGTTGTTGATTGTTGACTGTTGATTTCTTTCGTTTTAGTTGCTCACTCACACGCTTTTTCACAGTTTTGTTTTCATTTTCCTTTTTGTGTGTCGTGTGGCAATTAAGTTGTTCTTGTTGTTGCTGTTGATTTAACGGGTCACGCAAACGAGAACTCTGTGCCTGACCCCTGACCGATGAACCGACCGACCGACCGACCGACCGACCGACCGTCCGTTGGCGTTTTGTTTATACAAATTGCTTGTCGCTCTATATCGCATACAAGAGATTTTGAGATGGAGCACGAACAATATGAACGCATAACAACTAAATGGTTAATTAACTAGTAAGTACAATATCATTGGTGGCCTATTATTTGGACTAACTCTAGTTAGATAGATTATAATAGATTGATATCGTATTCGATACGTTGATATGCAACTAATTTGCAGCTAACTTTTACTGATAAATATGAGCGCAATCGAGAGAAGAGAAACCAAAAATTTAATGTCTCTTTGGGTGATCTCTTTCGCCCGTTTTGAGTCATCGTAGAAACCAAACGAAATAAATGTACAAATTTTTTATATCATTGCTTTGAAGACAAAAAAATATTAAAGCTTTGATATCAAAAGCATATGAATAAGTTTTTTGTTTTTTTTTTTAAATGACAAAATGTTTAAAGGATTCAAATACAATTGAAAAAGAAATTTTGTCTTGCTGAACCTTACCCAAGTTCAGTTTGTAGTAAAAAGTGATTCACTAGAAGGATAAACTAGCCTTCCTGGTTGATCTGATCTATTACCCCTACCAACAGGATAATGATTGTTAGAATTGCTGTTTTAAATTAAAATTGTTTCACTGCCAAATCTTTAAAGTTTGTGCTCTAATACTTAAATTTTCGATCTATACGAGGCCTAATTTAATTCGGACAAACGAATGGACAGTTAGACAGACGGACGCAAATGACCAAATCGCCCCCTTAATAGGCACAAAATTCAGTATAAACGACTTTTGTAATCTCCTCTAACTAAACCTATAGCCAATGTTGCAGTCATGAAATAGTTGATCAACTTTATGTTAGTAAATGAAAAAAAAAAAACTCAGTTAGTCTTATGAAAAACTACTGCATACTTAAGGGGGGAGGTCAACTTTTCCCAAATATCACTCTCGGTTAATTCGGTTCAATCTTAACCCCTCAATTAATGTTTAGTTTATATTATTCCCGCCCCCCTCAATGAGGTTTACTAATGAAGTCCTGAAATGAGATTGTGACTAAATTATGGCTGCATTTATATACATAGTACATATGGAAAGAATTATGTTATATATGTATGTTATATATATATACATATCGTTTATAGATGTGTGCAGTTGATATAATTGAATAAAATACTTAAGACTATGAATATTTAAAAATGATTTTGATTTCAGTTGATTTTCGATTGAAAACTAAACTCACTTGTGTTGAATCTAAACGAACAATGATGTATCTGTTGTTGTTTCTGGTGCACTTGATGGCTTGAATGGCTATGGCATTGGCAGTGTGTTGAGGAGCCGTTGTGTCGTTGTTGTCGTTGTTGTTGTTGTTGTTGTTGCTGGCCCCAGTGTTGGCGCTTCAACCGGGTTGGGCCAACAAAACCGGCAGCATAAGCCACTTCTCTTCCTTCGCCTTCTTCTTTGCTTTGTGTCTTTCTCTTTTTGCTTTTGTTCTTTTTCAATTATTTATGATTTATTTTAGTTTAGTTTGTTTTCTTTTGGGCTTCTTACTTTTCCTTTTTTTTTCCACTGCACTTATGTTGAATGGTTTTTTTTGTATTTTGGTTTATAAATTGATGTTTGTATTAATTTCAATTATCTTTGCTGTTGTTGTTGTTGTCATGTATTATTATTATTAATTTTAAAATGATTTCTAAAGTTACTGCATTTTGGTTGTATTTACAGTTAAGAGAGATGTGTATTTGCAATTTGTTTACACTACGAAGAATTTATTTTGTATGAACAGGGACAACAACGGCGATTGACTGGTTGACTAACTGACTGACTGACTGATTGAGTGGGTGACTGACTGACTGACTGACTGACTGACCGACTGACTAATTGATTGATTGATTGATTCTGATTCTGATTTTGATTTGAATTGAACCTACTGGGAATCAAATGGGCAATCGCTTCATAGTTGTATGTTGATTCATCCGCAGAGTGCTGCCAGCTCTATCTCTGGCCCGGGCGTCTTGCCACCGTGTCCAATCCATGTTTTTTTTAACCCCACCAGTGATCGGATCCTGATCAGTTTAAATGGGTTCCCATACACTCCACACCACTGTTCGCCACGGCGGTACTCCACTCCCCCAGCACTAACAGTGGCTAGGGCAAAAAAAAAAAAACAAAACAGAAAAAAAAACAAAAAAAAATATATCAAATTTTTTTTTTCCAAAGTACACACACACGCGAACACTTGCAAGCGATCTGTAAAATATATAGAAAAGAACAAACGGAATATTTAGTAAGTTGGTTTTAAATAAAAGTCATACTAAATTTAACATAACACTAATATACATTGGCATTCGTGCAAAATTGTTTGTATTGAAAATAATTGACATTCTTACCAAAATTCAATTTCCAATTGGAAGGAAGGCTGACCACGTGATCACCTGACCGACCAGACGGCAACTGATTTGCCGTTGCAGTTACGACGGCGCTCTCACACTCACCCTCACTCTCTCTTAATCCCGCTTACGGCCAGTCAACGGTGCTTCTTTTTAAAGCAGAGGCGCTGAGCAGCGTTGCAGCGAGCAGCTACGCCGGCGCTCTCGCATTTACTCTCACCCTCTTTCGCACAGGCTCTCTCAGCATCTGCTTAAAGAAGAAACAACAACTTAAAGCTAGCGAGCGAGACTGTGGGTGAGTATGAGAGCGCGGGCGTAACTGTTTGCTGCAGCAAATGCTGTGCGTCAGCAGTGAGTGAGAGTACGCGTAACAAGCCGTTGGAACTGATGTTGCTTACGCAGTGCTTCTTCCTGAAGCAGACGCTGAGTGTTTTAGAGCGAAAGAGGGGAGTGGGTGAGTGAGAGTACACGTAACTACGCAGTGCTTCTTCCTGAAGCAGACGCTGAGTGTTGGCGAGCGAGAGCGAGAGAGGGGAGTGGGTGAGTACGCTGCCACGCTGTGTTTTCTTCAGCAGAAGCGTCAGCAGAGGCGTCGACATTAAATTAAGGTGAACTCAATACTTTTTTTGTGATATGTATTTTCTTTTTAAACCAATTATTTTTAATTTCACATGTCTATGTAAAACCCAATGAAAATTCACGGGCAATCGAAACAAATTTAAAATAAAAACCAATAGAATTATTAAGATAATTGAAAAAGTGAAACAATGTGAGCCACCTTAATCCAATGATTACTTTGTAAATATGTTTTCTCTTCTCTAATTTTGACAATTTACTGACCAAATGTAATCAAAGTGGATATAAAAAATTGAGAGAAAAATTGCCAATCGATTAAAAAGCAGGTAATTCAGATTTCTATTGCTATAATCCTAAAATTCAGAGACTTAAAAAATCAGAAAACATTCCAAGAATATTTAATTTTTTGAAATAGTGTTTCTACAGTGCTTATCATATTTATAGCCCACCTTTAAACGAAAAAAAAACACATTCGCTGAAAATTTTTCCCATATGACACATTCCCTCAAAATCTTGAAAAATGAGTAAGTCAATATTTGAATTATGAGTGAAAAACAACTTTTTTACTTAAAATTAACGATTTAAAAAGAAAAAAGGAAAAACTAAGAAAAAAAGCCCCCATTTGCTGTATCAGAATTATAGCCCGATTTCATGTTTTGGTCAAAAAAAAAAATGAGATCAATAAGTTTTTTTCGGATCTAATCAATATGAAACAATTCACATTCTTATCAAATTGCATTGAAAGATATAGCTTGTTTTCATTAAAGAAATCAAATGGCATTTCTATAGCAGTAAAGAACTCTCACACACACACTCACACACACACACACAAGCACAGTCATTGGGCAATTTCTATTGCCTACTTTTTTGGCCATTTACGATTATTTTGTTTGTTTTCGCTCATAAACTGATTTCACACGAACGCACACAGGTGTTTTTCGTATACTTTTGCTCCCATTATCTATCCTTCCTACCGCCCTCCCCACCTACACATTTCTTCTATGGCGTGATCCTATCTTGTTATGTGTGACAAGACAAGATTTGTGCAAATAAACTGAAGTTTTGTGGCTATAATCTCACGAATAATTACACACGTAAAATGAAATTTGATTAATTCAATATTTACACTGTCCGCCTCTACTCTCCTCTCTCTTCTTCTTCTTCTTCTTCTTGAGCGGCATATCCGGCTTGTCATGTATGTGTGTGAAACGTGTCTGAACCAAAGGAACCAAAGAAATCAGAAGAAAAGCAAAAAACAAAAAACAAGAAAAAAAACACAAAGTTCCTTCAGTTGTTTGTTTAGCTAATAAATTTTTGGAGAATACCAAAAGTAATCAAATAATTGCAGAATATACTCAAGCCAAAGGGAAAAAGACCATTCACCATGAGTCGCTGTTTCTATACTCTTTTCTCATAATCTCATTTGATTCAAGTCATAATCCAAGTGTAGACTTTTCTATAAGTTTCTTGACAAAGTCTTCATTTCTTAATCAGCATTGACGACTAATAAAGAGAAGTATCTATACTTTTGGCATGCTTCTTACCAAAATCAATATACTTTTCCAATTTGCAGTGTATGGGAAAACAACAAATTTAGACAGAGAGGCAACAAAAAAAAATAAGAAAAGAAATCAAGAGAAATACAAGAATATGGCTTGTTTTATTGCTATTTTATTTCATAAAATTTACGAGCGGCAAAAAGTTTCCGTTTCGTTTCTCTTTCCAAAAAAAAGAAGAAGAAGAAGAAAAGAAAAAGTCAAGCAATAACTTTCAACATAATAAAGTAGTAACAAAAGCAGCAAAGCGGAAATCATGTATGTTGAATGTGAAGCTTATATTGATGACGATGTTCCGTCTAATAAGCACCCAGCATCCCAGTACCCAGTTCCCAGTTCCCAGAACAGAGCTCTTAGCTCACAGCGAACAACAAACACTTTGAGTTGATAAATCGCGGTTAAGAAAAATGCCTCAGACAGAGCGGAAAAGATGGTAGCCAATTAGCTGGCGGAGGGAGGGGGGGGCGTAAGACGGAAGACGGAAGTGCCAAGCGGGTGGCTGGGAAGTAAGTAAATATTCGTTGAAGTTATTCATTGGCTCGCCTAGATTTCAAAGTAAATAAAACCAACTTGGCTAATTTGGGCAAATAAATGTGAGCAAGAGAAAGACAGAGAGAGAGAGAAGGAGAGAGAGAAGGAGATTTAGAATAGTTATTGATGGAAAAACCCTCGATTGAGCTGAAAGCAGGTTCTTCTAATACTTAAGAAATCATTCTAAAACTTGAAGCGGCTCGTCTGTCAGTTTAGTGTAAAAAAATAAATAAGAAAATTGTATAGAAATTGTTTGCATATTAAAGTTTTTATTTCGTTACACATTTCGTTTTACTTAGCACAAAGTGTCTCAAGAGGTTTGACACGTTTTAAGAACTAAGAACGATGTTAACCCTTTCGGTTTCCTTTTTTGTTCAATTGTTGTTGTTGTTGTTGTTGTTGTTGGCTGATGTCTGAAATTTCATTTCTTTGTCGTACGAAGCATGCATATCGAATTTGGTTTTCGCCTCTCTCTCTCTCTCTCTCTCTCTCTCTCTCTCTCGCTCTTTGGTTTTCTCTTTTCTTTTCGGTTTTTTATTATTCCTTTTTGCTGTTGTTGTTGTTGTTGTTGCGGTTTCCTTTTTTCAAAGGATTTCCCCTCGCTCCACTTTGTCACTTTTGTGTGCTGGTTGATTGATGGATTCGCTTGTTTACCCGTCAAGCCACAACAAGAACCAAAACACACACACACACACATACACACATGCACACCCACACACACGCACATTCATTCGCATACTCGAAGGTTTTTGAAATAAGCAATAGTCAGCAGTAATCGTGATATACCATATGATATGGGTATTTTTTTGATTTTTCGCTACACTTTTTTTTCCTTTTCGCTTTTTTGTTAGCATGAATTTCTTTTCGATTTGGCAGCTACGAAGAAAACACAAATATGTATGCCCAGAAAAAAAAAACCACACACACACACCAAAATTATCATGATGAAAACTTTTAGCTGGAATATTGGCCTAAAGCTGAATCGGTTTGGGTTACGCATTCAATTCTGCGGGTTTATACTATAAATCATAATTTTATCACTCAAAATGGCCAATTCAAGTGGGTCGAATTGTTTAAAATGTTTGCAATTCGAATTGTTATAAGCAGCTCTCAACTCGTTACGAGGTAAAGAAATTGTAGCATAGTTTTTGGGGCATGATATCACCGCCATTACGTGCAGCTTAGCATACTTTTAAGGGCTTGCTTGCCCACTTTTACCCTGAGATGACTCGTTAATAGAAATGGAATTTCGTTGCTTGATGGCAATGGCGAGTTGAGAACATTCTCGACAGTCTTTTGTGTGTGTGTGTGTGTGTAGGTACATACGTCTTCAAGTTAAGCACACGCACTTTGTTTACCCCAACCAACAGCAACTGCTGCTGCTCTCTAGCTCTGTCTCGCTCGAACAAAAGTTAATTACAATTGGCTCAGTGTCTGGCACAAAAAAAAAATATATATATATATATAAGAGAGAAAGAAAACGCAAAAGAAGGGGCGCAAAAAAACAGTTGGGACCAGAAAAGAAGGGAAAAATATCAGAAGAAATGAAGTTCAAGCAGTCAGTAAGTAAGCTGCTGCCGCTCTTGTTGTTGTTGTTGTTGTTGTTGTTGCTGCATATAAATATTAAAAAGAAAATCTGCTATACGGCTACGTGCAACGCATTGCAAAACTCTCAGAGACGTGTGGAGGGAGGGGGGGCGGTGTGGTTACGAGGGGGCAAACAGAGGGCAAATGCGGGGCCAGCAAAGTGAAATGAAATTTACTTTGACATCTTTTTGTGCTTAGCAAAGCAAATACTTTCATTATTTTTGCTGCTGGCATAAAATTTTGCTTCTTCTTTGTCTCGCTGCTGCATTTGAGTGGCTGTTAGACAGTCACGCCCACAAAAGCCAACCCGCAGTCGCCCACACACACACACACACACACACATCGGACATAGTAGATAGCCCAAAACGTGGACAAAAGCAAAAGCTGGTGGAATTTTGCGTAATTTTTTCTGTTACTTTCCCTTTGTGTGTGTGTGTGTGTGTGTGTGAAACTTGGAACTGATTGTAGATAGGACACGCTTCGCATTTGCCGCAACTGAAAAAAAAAAGCAACTACTGACTGACTAAACGACTGACTAACTGACTAACTGATGATGAACCAAGTGTGTCTGGCTGGTTTCATGACACAATTTTTATCCATAGTTAATATTTGTGCATACGAAATCCACTGGAAATACTAGCACATCTATCTCCGAGAGGATTTTACCATAGTTTACGTTATATCATAGATGTGATTACTTGAAATATATCTGCATATTTTCATTTAATTTATTTAATCAAAAATTTACAAGTTGCACTTTGATTTGTTTGAAGTAAATTGTGGAAACAACTTTTTAAAGGATTCCTTAAGGAAATCTCTTGGGTGAAGCTGCTCTGTCAGACGCCTTGTCATCGTGTTTACACTAATTCTTGCCTCTTGCCTGGCCCAAAACGTGACGTTTCGCCCATTATATCCAACGGTGTCCTCTGGGTCCTACCTAAGTTCTACCTCGACATGGCCAAACACTTTCTGCTTTCTGTCATTAAATATTGAGCAATACTTAAAGTGCACAAGTGACTAGACTGAAAGCCCAAAATCCTTGCGCGCCCTCAAAATGGAAGCAAGAATTTGTTGCTCTTAAGAGAGAGAGAGAGAGAGAGAGAGAGAGAGAGAGAGATGTTGCTCATAATCGGTTTTAGGCCAAGAACGTTTTATGGCTTTAAGCTGTTTTCGACCCGCAAAAATTTTACCTAAATTGATTATTACCAGAACGAGCGACCAACCGACCGACAGCCTGGCAAAAGGAGGTAAAAACACTCACACACACACACACAGACAACTTTGTAAATTTCCAACACGTACACAAAAATCCCCATAACAAAGCCTTTTAATGGCCAGAACCGACAAAACTAACAAACCACATTAGCGTGCCGGCAATAGCAGGCTAAGATGATGATGATGATGATGATGCGATGGCATGGGCCAAGATGGCCACGCATATTTGTTGAGATTTGCTAGCAAGAAGAACAACAGGAAGACATAACACACACATCGAACACGAACACAGCCATAGAGAGAGTGAGAGAGAGGGGGGGAGTGGAGGATTGTAAGAGGGTGAGACAAATCTAATAATAAATCCAAGACACTTAACGCCTTGGCCTCAACTCAACTCAACTCAACTCAACTCAACTTAACTCAACTCAAGCAAACTAGCTGAGGGATTGGTAAGGGACGGGACGGGACGGACGGCTTAAGATGCGACCAAAGAGCCACAAGGATGATGCAAATCGCCAAAAACCCAACGAAGCGTTAAGGCGTGCAAACGAGTTGTGCGCGGGGGATTCCCTTTGGCTTCATCATACTATTTTCCTTGTTGTTCGTCTCCTCTTCTCCCCTCCTCCGTCATCGTCGTCGTCGTCGTCGTCACTAATGTGCCACAAATTCTTTGCACCCATTTGGGGATTTTTTTTCACCATTTATATCAACCATTTTCTCCGCTCTCTCACACTCTCCACTCATTCTCTATACTCTTTTCAATATCTCTGATAGAAATTGATAATTTCTGTATGAAAAGGTTTATTCGAAAAGTAAATATGATTTTTGTGAAATTAATGGCATCAAGTTTTGATAGGTTAGTGTAAATGAAAGAGTATCGGTTGGTCGCCTTGGGCCTGGCTAACTTATTTATTGGTTTTAGCCACCCCATCACACTGGCTTATACGCTTATTGTGGCCGCAATGTCTTGCCGTTTTCATCGTTCATGGTTCGTCCCGTTGTCCGTTTGTCTGCTTTGGGTTTCGGTTTCGGTTTTGGTTTTGGTAATTTAATTGAGCTTGCGGTCAAACGTTGAGAATCATGGCAAATTACTTGATTCTGATTTGATTTGCCTAGATAACAAATCTGAAGTTGAGTTCAGATTCAGTTTTTTTTTTTTTTTTCTGGCGGCAAAAGGGGATTGGGATTGGGGTGTGGCTGGTGACGAGGGACGGGAGCCGGGGGTTGGAGATTGGTTGTGCAAAATTCGATATTCAACTTCTTTTGTTTCGCCCTCGAGTGGCTTGGGCAAAAGTTCTTCTTATTGATAAATGATTGAATGGACACACACACACACACACACACACATAGTGTCTAAGGACCTGCACTCGCCCGCATAGCTCATTCTGTTAGTTCTTCTTCGTAGGCTTCTTAGTCATCGACATTGTCATCGCCGACGTCTAACAATGATTGCCCCAAAACTAATTTGAATTTTATTGATTCAATTCTTAGGCCACTACGCATATTTCCCAAGCCTAATCCCTGTACTCCATTGTATGCCTCATCCTTTTTTTTCTCGTCCTAAATGTTAGTAGTCAAAGGATTGACAATACGTTTGCCATGGGCTTTGCCTTTGCTTTTTGGGTTAAGAAAAAGAAACGAAAAGAAATGCCAGCCAAATTGTATTTTAATATGATAAACGCATATGCTCATTGAAATCACATTATCGCCGCATCAGTTGAGAGAGACCCATCCCCTCTTCCTCTCTCTCTCTCTGTCTTTCTCTAGAGAGATCCCCATTGGCATTGGCTGCCTTAAGTAGCTTAAACCTATTTTCGGTTACAAGCATCTTATAAATTTTGTTCTTTCTGTCTGTCTCGCTTCTGCGTGCTTGACAAGAGGCTGTCATTTTTGAGGGGATAACTAACTTGCTTGATTGTTGTTGTTGTTGTTGTTGTCGTTGGATATAGCCGTGAGGATTTCGTTTTAGTCTAGTTTGGGCTAGAGGCTTAACGTTGTAAATTTGCTTGTGGGGATAATTTGAGCCTAAAACAGGCGAAACAGGTTGATTTCGATTTTCTGGTTGCTCTTGTTCTTTGTCGTTTGTCGTCCCTGGATTTTCACATTTCCATAAAAAATGCCCCAAAGGTAGAGGAGTGGGAGATGAGAAGAAGTAAAAACAAATTGCCAAAGTAACTTAAAGCCAAAACCAATAGCCAAACTCAATGTTGAATCCAGACTCTAGTAGAAATTTCTTCTCCTTCACTTACCCTGTGAACCGCATCTCAAGGACTCTTCTAGCTTTTAGTTATTTTAACTACACAAGAAGTCCAACAACGTAATCGAAATCGTTGAGAGTTTAGTTAGAATAGTTAGATCTTTTAAGATCTTCTCTTTAACTGTTGAGTTGGTTTTTTTCTTTTTTGGTCTAGAAATTTAAATGAAATTGAAATTGAAATCAATTGTTTTCGTTTTTGCACTGATTTTGCTCTTGGGGGTACGCTATAAATTTCAATCCGATTTGCCTAAGTCGATTTTTGCATTTGAAATCTGGCTGCATTTGGAGAAGAGAAAGCTAAAAGCTGTCGATTGATTGCTCAACAACAACAACAACAACAATAAAAACAGCACCAACCAATACCAAAAACATTTCTTCTTCTCTCTGTTTTTGTAGGTCCTTTTTTGTTCCATTTGCTGCAGCTTTTTATGGATAATCGATGCTTAAAGTCGAGACGCACTCAAAAATGGATGGAGGAGGTGAAGAAGAATGGCAAGAGAAGGAGTCGGACAACACAGAGAGAGCAAGAGAGAAAGAGAGAGAGAGAAAGAACAAGCTGAACAGAACCTAACGATAGCTTAATCCTTTTAAAACTGAGAGACCACATAAAAGCAGACAGACGACACCCACACCACACACAGCAGCAGCAGCAACAACAACAACAACAACAGAGAAATGAAAACCGCAAAAGAAGACCAAAAAAAAAGAAAGAAAGAAAAAAGAAAAACGAAAGACATCGACATCGACGACATCGACGATGATGACAAGGAGAACAATAACGGTGCTTGAGAAACACGATGGAAGGGAAAGACCACGAAGATGGAGATGGAGATGGAGATGGAGGTAGATGTGGAACAGACATGGCAAGAGTTGAAGCGACAGCGTGACACAATAAAGACAACCCACAACGAACAACGAACAACACACAACACACAAAGGCACCGCCGAGTGTAATAACTATAAAAAAAATAACAACAACAAACAGCAACAACAACAAAATAAAAAGTAAACCGTTGCCCAAAAAAAAAAAAAAAAAATGCGAAAAAAACAGAATCCCCCAAGAAACAGTAAGAAACGGCAACCGCCGGGAGGTCGCCCTGTCGCCCCTTTGCCTTCGTCTGTGGCTTTGCCTCGAAAGCCATTTTGTCATTACAAATCTGGTAAATGCCTTCGTCTAAAACATTTTTTTTTTTTTTTTTTTTGGTAGATTTCGCTGAGCCGCTGTGCTTAAGCCTTTAGCTTTCGTTTCGTTTTAGAATTTGTTGTAAATTTGTTGTGAATGTGTCATAAAAATAAAAAAAAAAAACAAAGCAAACACACACACACGCGCACACCTAATACAACACACATAAAAAATAATTGCATACTTTTCGGCGACACCGCAAATAGCAAGCAATACACAAAAATAGTTCATAGGAATAATTGCATTAATTTTGAAGATGCCCCTAGCTTGTGTGAACTATGCCCATTGATTAAGGCCTTCATCCAATAATCTTCTGCTCCATTCCAAATCGTAATTCGATGGAGACAACAACAATTTCTATTTTATAATTTTATTTCTAATCAAAATCTCTTTTTATAAATGAATCTTTTATAAAATTTCATACAACCAAAGTCAGTCAGCGGTGATTAGGATTAGGCTAAAGTGTTGATCCCTTTTCAACTTTATAAAAGTCCAACAAAATAATAACTGATTAAGAGAGAGCGAGAGAGAGAGAGAGAGAGAGAGATAGCGGTAGCAATCTTAACTTTTCTTTAGACAGGAATTTCAAGAGTTGTGAATTTTCCCATCAACGGAAAAGTCATGAAACGTAACGAAAAAAAAAGGTGAACAAAGCAAAAGACAATAAACCAGCGTTAGAGTGTGGACAGTATGGACAGTAGTGTGTGTGTGTGTGTGTGTGTGCGAGGATTTGAGGTAAGAGATGGGTCGAAAAAGCATATTTTTGCTGTTTTGTGGCCTAAAGTGCAAAGGCAAAGGGTCGACGGGGTTAGGGCATTCAGCCAAGCGAAAGGCAAAAGGCGAAAGGGTTAGATACATATAAAAAAAAAAAGATTTCTTGTGTTTCTACGTGCGTGTGTGTATGTCTCTGTGTGTGTGTGCGAAGCGATAAAAAATAATAAAATTTTAAATGTAAAGGCCAGTGTAGAAGGTTCTTGGTTCTTGAGAATGGGGACGCGGACGTGGACGTGGACAAGGACGAGGAAAAGGTGTCTCAGCATATTGTGTCGCTGCTCGTTTCGTGGCTTGCATTTTGTGGGTTTTTGTTTTGTTTTCTCCTTCTCCTGCTCCTTTTGCAGGGGTGTTTTATGATCGACCCAAAGCAGAGAGAGAGAAAAAAAAAGAACGAAATTATGTCTCCATGTGTATGTATGTGTGTGTGTGTGTTTGTGTGTGGGCAGCAAATTAAATGCGAACAGGAAACGAAAAAAAAAAAAAAAACAAAGAACGAAAACAGGTGAAGCAAGTGACATGAGACAGCTGCTCAATGTCTAACAAAATTTGTTCTCGAGACTCTCTCGAATACCCTCTACTCCATGCCATTAGACATATTCTCGTCTAAGACCATTTTGAACCACTGTTCGATAGGACAATTAATCAATTTTTAAAGTAGATTTTGTTCATGATCGTCAACTGTCTGTCTGGCAGTCCATTTGCATGCATATCTATAATTGCCAGATTTCATCTGCACTTAATGCCGACTCTCTTGGCCCTTTTCAATTGGACTCACACACTTACACACACACACACACACACACACACATTCTCATACACCTGGCCTTATCATGACCTTTTGAGGCATACGGCCTGTGCTTGCTTGCCATGATTTAGGCACGTAGACGTGCTCAAGCGAGCGACAGTCACAATCACACACACACACACAGGCACACACACACACACACACACACACACAGGCACACCCATACATATATACAGCGGGCCATTTAAACCTTTAACCTGTACCCAAATGTCGGTCCAGTTCAGTCCTAGCCTTAGGCCTAACAATCTCTCTCTCTCTCTCTCTCACTCTCTCTTTCTCTCTCACCTCATACACACAGTGGATCGAGATTCGAAAGAGTTTTCATTTGATTTCTTGGCATTTATCTTATGATCTTATGATCTGTATCTGGATCAGTTGTTTAAGATTTTTATGTAGATATTTTTTGTGTTTTTTTTAGTTGCCATAGTTTTTATTATCATTTTAACCACTGTGCCAAGCCATGGGCTCTGCTCATATGAACCCTTTGCCAGCCTTCTTTTATTACCGTGGTATGCGTGCGTGTGTGTGTGTGTGTGTGTGTGTGTGTGTGTGTGCGAATTATAAACTATTGTTTACACAAAGCGGAAGTCGTTCTCGTCCTCTCGTCCTCGTCATCGCCAGTGAAAATGGGTAAGCGGGTGAGTGGGTGAGCCGGTGAGCGGGTGAGCGGGCGGGGAAAACAGTGAGTGAGCCTTCCACATACATACATACCATGCCACATGCCACATGCTTCATTAAATTATGCTTTATTAGCCTTTCGGGACTTGAATATGAAGTAGTCCTTCTTATTCTCTCCTTCTCTCCCTGACTTTTTGCCATTAAATTTAGCGCCATATGCTATGGTAGGCGGCATTTGCCATGGGCATGGGCATGATGAAATGGGGGGGGGGTGGTCTGGTTGGGTAACGAGAAATTTATGTTTTTGTCAAGTGATAAAATTTTTAGCTTACATGCGCAGTTAACGGGTAAAATTCTCTCAACCTCTCCTCCTCATACTCCCCTCGCACATAATTTGTGGCCATAAATTGAAAATTCAATTTCTTTCAAATAGTTACCTGAACCTTTATCCAACAACCACAACCACGCCCACTCTCTTCACTCTCAGCACTCAACATTTTCGTTCCATTTGCCAAGAATTTTATGTTTTGGGCTAGGTTAAAAATGTATTCCATGCGCCTTTCTTTCTTTAGTTTTTCCATTCACACGAGATTGTTTCTTTGGGTTTGTTTAGGGCACAAAATGCAAATTGATCATTTTGCCTGCTGAGACTAATTAGTCAAAAGTGGCCCTGGGCCCCGGGTTAAAGGGTTAAATAAACAGCTGATTAGACCAAAAAATCCCAAAGACTAGATAAACACGCGCAGCTATCTACCGCTCACTCTCTCCGTCTCGCTCTCTCTCTCTCTCTTGTATCCTGCTGATTTAAGCTCGACAAAAACAACAAAGAGAAACAATTCAAAATAAACGAGGAACAGAGAAAAGACAGCAAAACCCGCATAAAATATGGTCACCTTGAACCAATTTTTGCATTGATTGATGTTCAAGTGCACACAAAAGCAGAGGCAGAGGCTGCGGCAGGGGCAGGGGCAGAGACACTCTCAGGCCCACATAAGTGCTACGAGTGAACCACTTCCCTCTTCCCTTTCAATCTTACTATCCCTTTTTCTCTATTTCCCTCTAGTGTTTTTTTTTTTTTTGTCGCTTTTTGTTCTTTTAATTAAGCTAACAAAACCTGCAACAAAAAAAAAAAAAAAGAAAAAAGAAAAAACTGAAACGAAAAATTACATCAAAAACGACCTTGCAAATTGATTGAACAATCGAACTCAAGAGCGAAAGAAGAAGACAGGTGCTCTGCCACTGCAAAATGGGAGGAGGGTGGGGCAAGGGGAAAGGGGTTTTTTGCTTTTTTGTGTGGCACTTGCTATGCACCGTTATGACTTAATCAATTCAATGTCAATTGCCCCCAACCTCAAGAGCTAATCAAGATGTGAAAAGTCCTTTCAATTTTTTTTCTCTTTTTTTTGCCTTTTCAATGGTTAGCAAAGGCCAACAGAGAAAGAGAGAAAGAGAGAGAGAGAAGGAAAGCGACAGAAAGGGAAAAAAGCGGTTTGAAGCAAACATTGATTTGTTTCTTTTGATTTATTGAAGTAAAGAAATTAGAACTTAGCTAAAATCCTTTTTCCATTTTCAGCTGAGATCATTGAACTTTTGTTTAAAGTCTCTGATGTTGGGCACAACATATCTCTCTATATATAACTTGAATTGCCTCTAAATCATGACTTACACAAAAAAGAAAAGAAAAAAAAGAAAAAAAAAACAAAAATTGCAATTGCTAACAACTAAATCAGTTTTAAGTTATTCATGCATGCAGCAGCAGTGGCAACAGAAAGCCAGAAAAAAAGCAGGAACCAAATAGCCATTTAGTGGCTCACACACACACACACAGACAAAGAGACACAGACATTCGCGCACTCCTGTGACCCGCTCTTTCTGCCATGACTTTCATTTATTCATTTCGCATGTTTCGCTGCCGAAAATTCTAGTCAGAGACAGAATGAGAAACAGAATCAGAGTCAGAGGCAAGAGTCGGGAGTCGGGAGTCGAGAGTGTATTTCCATTTAATGCGCTGGCAAATAAATTTCGATAGAGCGCATAAAAGCCATTGGAATGGCAAGCACCATTTTATATATCACTCCACTGCCAGTTTTTCCCTACATATGGCATACACACACACCGACACACACACACACCGACACACACATCTAATCGATATGCGGGCGGGCAAGAGGAATCGAAACTGAAACCGAAATCAAATTAAATGAATTATTTAATGAAACAACATTGCGAGATTACAAGATTATGTGAGTTACGCGCCAGAAATGTTTTATGAATGTTTATGGCCGCGTGGTAAAATCTATTACGTCACAAAGGACGCAGCCGCAATGCCAGTGGCGGGAGGGGATACCTTTTTTTTTTTGTTTTTTTTTTGTCGCAGAGCGGTCGTTACTCAAGAGAAGAAGAACTGCAGCTGCAAGTTGCCACAACTTAAAGATAAACAATTGAATACTCTACATATAGCACAAGTAACTAAAACTTGAATTTAATTATTATGAAATTTATTTAGAAAGTTAGCTATGAAATAACTTAGCATACTTTTTGGGGGCAACTAGATATGGAGATTCTACATAAGTAAATGAGGGTATCAAAACTTTATGCCCGCTTCGATGTTAGTTGCATGTGTAAGAGAGACAGAGAGTGTGTGTGTGTGTGTGTGTGAGTGTGTGTGTGTGTGTGTGTGAGTATGTTTGCTGTGTATATAAAATAAAGATGACTTTCATGTGCCAGGGCCTGCCATGCATATAAATGATAAAAAATACATGCTAATGTTCTTTCACGCTCCCTCGCTCTCTCCTCTCTCTCTCTCTCTTTTGCTCTCTCTCACTCTGTTTCTCCCTCTTGCTATCTCTCTCAATATATTTCGTTCTGTCTCAGTATTTATCTGTATGTCTGCCAGTGAGTTTATGCTTTTGGGAACTTGACTGGGGAACTGAAAGCAAAGCAAAGCAAAGCAAAGCTAATGGCATGCTTAAGTTTCAATTATTGGTAATAGAATTGCCTTGAAATCGAAAATGATTTGGCTCTTTTCGATGATAATGTTTGATGGCCTCAGTTGGATTTGAAGCTAATTAAAACAGAGAGACAGTCAGAATTAGAGATTTAGGGAGGTTGAATGCATTTACCTACTTTTAAGACTTGAGTAAGTAGAATCAATCTTTCTTCTCTCTCTCTCTTTCTCGAGCATGAAATTTAATTCCTTCATAAATGAACTCAAGTCAATTTGAGGCGTACCTTTAACCTTTTTTTAGGCAAGGCATAAATTAATGCCAACGAAACTTGCCGCATTTAAATTCTCATTCTCTTCTCTCGCCTTTTTTTTTCTTACTGTCTCTCCAAAACGCACACACACGAAAGGGGCGTGTCATTGAATTGAAAGACTGTTTCTTTTTTCGCTTTCTTTTTGGGGGATTTGCCTTCTTTTTTTGGTGACGTTGCACGTTGCACCATCACGAGGACGAAGAAGAAAGAAATAATGGCTTGCCAGCTCAAGAAAAATTGCCAACGAAAAGTTTTTAACTACGTGCAATAGTTAGAGAGACTTGGATGGCACCAAACTGTGGCGAGGGGGGTGGGGAAATGGTGGGTGCAAGTGGGTTGCGGTGTAATTTGGTGCCAAGCTTGAGGAATGAATGGGCTTTTGGCCCAGTTTTAATGCCTGTTCGAAGTGGAAAATGAAGACAAGGCTTCCAACTCTGACTCTTGGACTTTGAGTCTAACTCCTTTTGAGGTTTATTTAGTTTCACCTTACCATACCCCCACCTCCCTTCCATCTCAACTCGCTTTAAAGTCACAACCTTTGTGTGAGTGTGCGTGTGCGTG
Source organism: Drosophila nebulosa (assembly GCA_024703675.1). Taxonomy (NCBI): domain Eukaryota; kingdom Metazoa; phylum Arthropoda; class Insecta; order Diptera; family Drosophilidae; genus Drosophila; species Drosophila nebulosa. Next base: position 12,899,094 of record JANFPS010000003.1, read on the forward strand.
CCGTAATTATAGCCAAGCGCAACGGAAATGAGAATTTGGCGAGCATATTTTGCACAGGCTTCAAAAATTTACGTAACCAAAAGTAGTAAGAAACGTTTAAAATAAAAATATGCAATAAATGCAGGTCATCCTAGTTGAACTCGATAAGTTTATGCAATTATTAAGAAAACCAACCAAATTCAATCGCAGCAGCAGCTAATATCATTGATAAAGCTTTCTCACTTTAACATTTCGTTTCATTTGCGGTAAATTATTGTTATTGCATTTCTCTAATTTCAATTCGCATTCGCATTTAATATTGCCTGATTGAACGAGAATGCCATCAAACGTTGCCATCTGTCGCTCCTCCGGTTGATGGCTAGCAGTAGTAAGCCAAACTAAATGCTAAGAAAGCAAACATGAACGAGCGCCACATTAAATTAATTTAAGTGGCTCAACTTGGCGCTCATATAAACAATTGTCAGCGCATTAACGCTAAGTAGAAGACGACAATGAAGACAAAACGAACAAACGAACAAGCGAACGAAGATGCTTCAATTGCGTTAAACAACAATTGCCTGCAATTGTAAGCACACACACACACACACACACACATATATTCTCATTCCAGCTTTGATGTCCCTTGGAATTAAGGCAATCTCCCACCACACACACACACACATACACATTAATCCATTGCATGCGAAGCTAGAAAAACAAGCATAAAATCAAATTACAAACTAATATTACTCACAGTGCGTTTACTTTTCCGTATCGTTAGTTTTCACTGTCAATTGACAAAAGGCGAACTGACGCTGTAGCAAGAATAATGTGGATGGCGGAGAGGTTGGGGGGAATCGGGACTGGAGAACAACTCAAAACTAAGGGAAACTGCAGCAATAGCAGGAAATACAGCAAGACAAAGGCCAGCAAGCATGAAAGGAGGCAACACACACACACACACACAAGACATAAATATAAAGGCAAAAGGCAACAAACATCAAACCTTCAGACCCTTAGTCGCCCTCCGCCCCTTAGTCACCCTCCATAGAGAACAAACAATGCCAAAATGTAAGACTAAAGTAAATTGTGTCGACGTCATCGATACGTTAAATGACGTGGGCAAAAAAAACAAACCAAAATCATTGGCTTGACTAACCCAGAGAAGGGAGACAAACTGACAGACAGACAATCCACCAGTAGTTGGAACTACAAATTCAAATTCTATAAACAACAAATTAAAGCTGAATGAAGCTGCTATTATGAATATTTCTTCAACTATCAAAAGATCAGTCATTTAGTCTTACATTGAGTCTTTTACTAACAAAATGAACAGAATGGCCTTAGTTAATGCTAAAATCTAAAGATCTCTGTACAAAGACAATTCTTCTTCTTGACTCTTTCACTCGACTTTTGCAGAACATTCGCGTTCATTGGCATGCAAGTTTGTGTGTCGCTTATATACTTACTTATAGTTTGTATATACATACATATAGTAAATAATGAAAATTGAGGCCAAAAGCGTCAATACGAAACAACGAAAACAAAAAAAAATATATATATATCACGTATACGTCAGCATGGTCCGTGGCGGCGTCGAGGCTTATCTTATTGTTGTTGGGCAACATAATCGCAAGCGCCATAAAAAACGCATTGTTTATGCGACGTAATTGGACACCATGAAACAACCCTGCCAGCCAGCTTTTTACACTGTCCTCTGTCCCTCTCCTCCCCCTCCCGACCAGCACCACCTTCCTAACCTAAACTCAGTTCACTCTAGCATGGCCGTGGTCATCGACAAGCGTTTTCAATGCCATTAAAAAGGCCTACAAACAAAATGAAATTATATACATACGTATATCTATATATATATATATATCTACATACATATATTTATATATATATAAATATAACAAAAGGAACCCTGTGGCTGTGGTCGCAGCGCCAGCTTTTGCCCGCTAATCCGTCGCGTATTTTCAAGCTGACCCCAAACAAAAACATTGGAGAAAAAAAAAATTCCAAAAAATATATCACATTTTTTTTTTTTTTTTTTGGCTTATGTAAATAGCTTGAAAACAAGTCAAAAACCAAAATTTTGCCCTCAGTAAACTTTTTTCTGGAATATTTTCGGCAAACATTTTGGTTTCTCTTTTGGTTTATTTTTTTTTTTTTTAGTTTTTTATGTTCATATAACTTTTTTCTTTGTTTTTTTTTTTTGCGGAAGCTTCCAAATTTCAAATTAAAATTCTGCAAACTTTTGCCTCTTGTCATGTGTGTGTGTGTGTGTTTGAGCAAACACTGCGCATAATTTTGGGCAAATCTTTGACAAATATTTTCACATGCTAATTTCACGTGAGAGCCAAACGCGACGACGACAACAATGGCCCAAATACCAAAAAAAGGAGCATACAAAGTTTTTGGCTGGCCCACCTCAAAGTTGCTTCGCTCTTGCTCACAGTCACTGTCTCTCTCACTCGCTCTCTCTCTCGCTCTGTGTGTGTGTGTGTGTGTGTAAGTTTTCTCGTTTATGGTAAATGGACCAACGGATTTATTGTTGCATAATCACAAAATTCTTTGGCATAACAAACAAGGCAAGAAAATTGTCAGCATGCTTTAAAAGTTAAGCCTCCACTCTAAGCCAAGAAGTGCGGGGCCATTGACTGGGTAAGGGGATTGAGGGTTGGGGATTGGTACATTATTTGCAACTATTCTGCAGAGAAATTGTTTAAAGAGTTGTGCACATTTTTGGCAATCTAGAACTAGTCTCTATCGTCGGATATTCTGCTAAAGTTTCTTTTACTCTTTTCATTTTGCTTAAGTCCATTACTATCCGTATAACATGTCGTATGAGTAATATTATGTAATGATCTAATATGACGTGAAAAATGGCGAAGAAAGCAAGCAAAAAAAAAAAAGCTAGATCCCATTTGCCTTCTTGTTGTTGTTGTTTATGTTTTCATTTAAATAGGGTAACTCGAATTCGTTGTTAATTGTTTTAATGTTGTTACTTTTAACTGCTTTCATTTGTGTGTTAAATGTGTAAGGAATTTCTATGGGATTGCCCAATACCATGATAAGGATTCCCAGTTGATTTCTCAAACAACAACAAACGAAAGAAGTGAAAAGCTTTTGTGACTTTGGTTGGCTCTACCTTCCATCTCCATTTCACTTTTTGCTATCATCCATTCGTTCGTTTGTTCGTTCGCTCATTCATTCATTCATTCAGTCATTCATTCATTCATTCATGCTGGTTGGCATTCACTTTGACTATTGTTATTATTATCGTCGAGTCCTTGTTGTTGTTGTTGTTGCTGTTATTCGACGTAAAGCAAGGATCTAGGTCGCTTTTTGAATATATTGTTTGTATCTAAGATTAGTGCGCCAGATATCAGTTTTATATGGCCATATACAATACATATACAATATCATTTGCATACTCTATACACATGCCTACACATTGCGCGCGTGTGTGTGTGTGTGTGTGTGTGAGAGAGAGCGAGAGAGAGGGAGTTAGTGTTGATGTGCAAATTTAAGCCACATTTAAACAAAAAAAAAAAAACAAAAAAAATTATCAGCAAAGCACATACTAAAGGTTAAATTTATATTGCTTTTGGAAACGATTAAAACAAAACCGAAAGCAAAAAAAAAAAACAATAATTTCCATTACAATAACAAATGTAAAATAAATATTTCTATTAACGTTTTAAATTTTTTGTTCAATTGAAGAAAGTTTCTCTAAAGTTGCTTAATGTGTGAATCACTGGGATTTAAGTGCGAGTTTCGATTTTCGATTTCTGCGCTTCGCTGCTTTTAAGGAAACATAAAAGAGAATCCTACCGAGAGCCTTTTGAAGACTAATGAAATTTCAGTCAGTCTGAACGCTTGGGTCAAAGGCTAACAGAAAGGTTCAAAATGATTATTGAAGCAGAAATCTCCAATTTTTTCTTTTTTTTTTTTGCTTTTATTATGTTTTTTTTTTTGTTACTGCAATTGTCAACGTGACTGCAGCTGACAAGGTCGATAAAATTGGTGGGAAGTAGCAGAGGTAAGATAGGTTGGTTGGTTGGTTGGTTGTTTTGCAATAATTGCCAATGCGGCAACAGCAACAAGAACAACAACAGCAGAACAAAAGTTGTAAGAAGGAGCGACAAACGAACGAGCGCGCACTACAATTGACGATGACGTTGCTTTTGTGTGTGTGTGTGTGTGTTTGATTTTCTTTTCTGTTAGCTTCGGTTTCTGGTTTTACGTTCTTTCTTTTGTGGCTTCAGCAACAGAAAATAGCAAAATAGCAAGAGCAAGAGGTAACATTGCTCATTTATATTGGGGACTACGACGCTCACTCCACTCACCCCCCGCTCACCCCCCGCTCACCCCCCGCTCACCGCCCCGCTCGACCACCCTTCTCATCCACACCGAACAAGCAAGCAAGCAGGCACAACCCCGTCCAACATTCACCGCAATTTGTGTGCCTGCAGTGACCCAGTAACATGAAAACTGCCGCAGTCGCTACTGCCGCTTGTCTTCTTAGTACCCATCCCCCTTCCCATACCATACCATCCCATCTCCCTACCCCTTTGCTGCCACCCCAAAATGTCGACCCCAAACCCCTACCACCCAACCATCACTGTGTGGCTCGACTATCAACCCCTTCTTTGGCATTTTGGCGTCTTCCGCACAAATGCCTCCATTTGACCCACTTAAATGGCGTAATTTATGATTTTTTAGTGTGAAACATTTTTTTTTTCTCTCTCTCTTTTTTGCTTTTTCGCTCGTTTCCCCTATCGAAAGCTCTTCTCTTTTTAGGTCTTGGTGAATTTTTTTAAAGTGTTGCAAAAATCCCAAAAAAAAAAAAATAAATAAATAAAATAAAATAATTTCTTCAATTTTGTTAAAGAATATTTTTTGGGTATCAATCAAACTGAAATTTAATTGAAGAGTGAGAAAGGGTGGGGAAGAAGGGGAAGACTCAAAGCAAAATTTATTTGTCAGCAAATTTATATGTAGGAAAATTTATTTGGTAGTAAATTTAGTTAGAGAAGGCTTTCCATTTTGGTTTTTTGATGCCTAACCACACGCAAAAAAAAAAAAAAAAATAAAATAAAAGAGAAGAAAAAGAAAATAAAAAGAAAGAAATAAAGCAAAGATATATGAAATCATATAACTATGCTTGACTATTTCTCTGGCCATTTGTCGTTTCGCTTTTCTTTTTACTTTCTCTCTCTCTCACTCTCTTTATCTCTCTCGACTCATATATGTATATATCTATATATTTTGAATAATCTACATAGTGGCCGCTGCCCCGTCTGGCACGATTTATGTTTTGTTAATTCTCTTGCCAAAACTCTTAGAAAGACAGAAAGAGGGAGAGAGGGCGAGAGGGTAAGAGGGAGAGAGGAGGAGGAGACTCGCATAACTCTATGTACAATAATTCACATATGACTTATGTGGCATTTAGTTAGGCAAGCAAGAAGTTCCACTGACCCCCATATAGTCCCCTTTTGCCAGCTCCTCCTCCTCCTACTCCTTTTCGTTCTTGTCCTCCTCTCTCTTCTCTCCCTCACATCATCGTCGTTTGCTTCTTTGGCCTGAAAATCTTATTATGTAAATGGATTTTTGGCTGGCTTTCAAAAACGAAAGCCAACATGACGTTGGCGTTGGCGTTGGCGTTGGCCAAGACGTAGACGAAGACAGAAGGAGATGGAATAGATATCTAAGAGGGCGTCGGCTTACCAAATTTCTTAACTTGATACACATAGAAAATGCAGTCATTCATCTACTACTTGGCCGTTCAAATAACTCACCTGAAATGATAGAACAACAAAATGTATATGAATTTATTTGTTCTAATTTAAAAATTTTAACAAAATTGTTAAAATAATATAAATAATGCAAATCATTGATATTTAATCCCATAAATCGTAAACTCCCGGAAACTCGGACCAAACCAAACCCAACCAACCAGCAGCTGTCACAGCCATTAAATTACCGCAGAGCGAAAAAAAACAAATCTGTATAAAAAGTCTATATACATATATATCAATTCTGAAGAGGCAGGCTAGAAAATGAAACGAAGGAAAAGCCATGACTAATGCGGGGACAGACGCAGGGTTAGACCGCGCCAGTGAGATTTGTGAAATGAGCGACGGGCAATTTGTAAGCCATAAATTTTCAACTGAATTAATGGTCTTTGAAATCCAAATGGCGTTAGAGGCATGCCCCAATGCCCCTTTCAGTTTCCCCCCCCCCCCCAAATCCACCACTTAACCGCACTATACCATAGTTTACTCCACCCACCACCAGGGCCCGCCCCCTGCTGGCTATCGCAATCATGAACGCCTTGTGCTGCTGCTGTTCCTGCTGCTTCTGTCTCGCGAATGAAATGAAATCAATTGAATTAATTATTGGCGCTTAATTGATTGAAACGAAGCGAAATCTCTCTCTCCCTCTCTCTCTCTCTCTCTCCCTTTGGCCTCACTTCCACAGCTAACAAGCAGCTCTTCTCTTTAATTTCCTCTCTCTTTCTCTGCCTACAATCCCTAGGTCCCTTTCATCATCATCATCATCGTTCTCGTCGTCGTCATCATCATCATCAACACTTTGCCCAAGCATTGTTGTTGCTAAATAGAGCGTATTTTAGCCATTTCATTTTCATAAAATCAATTAGCCGTCGACGTTGTGCCCCATTTTCCAATGCAACACAACAGAAGCGCAAAAAAAAAAAATCAAACGAAAACCCCCCCGCGACAACAACGAGAGTAGAAAACAAAACAGAATGAAAAAGTAGCAGAAAACCAACAAACAAGTAGAGTAGAGCATATACACTTGGCAAAAATTATAACCAGAAATGCCCATGAAAGGCAACTAAACAATTTATATCAATAGACTGAATCGTTTGGCAATTGAAGAGTGTGAATCAAGCTTTAATTTGAGGCACTTACTTATAGAATATCAATCAGAATGACATTATTTGATTCTTTTTTTACAAGCTAATTTCTTCAAGTGTGTTGAGGTACACTTGAAAAAACAAAAAAACAGCCAATGAAAAGCAAGTTGGAACTCTCTAAGTTTATTTACATTTAAGGCTAAATGTTTCAATTAATAGAAAAGAACTTTAACTGCCCCAAAAAGTAGGCAATGAAAATTTGGAAACACTGATTTCAATCATTCATTGCTTAGAAGTCATATACATTTTTGACTAGATGCTGTATCTGCTGTCTCTATCGCACACACACACACACACACACACACACACCACTAGATCTCATCCATAAGCCTCATATGCGTATGAGTTGCTGTTTGATGCACATTCGAAATGAGAGCCAAAATGGCAACGTGGCAAACAAGCGGTTGAGAGACACACACACACACACACACACGTTTGCCTTGCTTTCCCTGCCTCTTCACTAGAACCCCACCCAGCCCCCTTACAACCATCAATCAGTCATGCGGTTGGCGCAGTGTTGCATACTTTCCGGCGGCTAACGAAAAAAAGAGAAAAAAAATGGGCCGCTCCTTGACGTTTAGCAGGCAAACAGAATGGAGCAGTAGAAACAGAAGGGAAAAATCAGACTCAGAGGTAAAGCCAGCCCCAGCCCCCAGCCCCCTGCCCCCAGCCAGCTGGGGCGAGCGAGCGCACGTTGACCTTATTTGCATGTTGCAGCCGCGAATCAGTCCAATCCACCTCAAAGCATCTGCCCCACCAGCACCAGCACCAACTGCCAACATGCCCACCCTATCTACCTTCCACCTTGCCACCTCCTTCAAGCCTTCATCCATTGCGTTTCCAACTTGACGTCTCGATCGTATTGGGTTCAACAATTGAAATGGTTCACTGCGGAGTGAATTGCAATTGAAATTGGTTGCTACTGCCAAGAGACAAAGAGAGAGAGAGAGAGAGAGAGGGAGAAAAAAGGGGAGCCAAGCAACGTGTTTTGGGGCTGCTGCGGGCTTAGAATATATGTAGGCAAGGGGTTTTTGGTGGTGGTGGGGGAGGGGGAGGATGGATTCATGTACGAGGTGTGCTCGCTTTTATTGCGGCCAAAGTTTTCTCTGTGTTTCGCTTCTCTGTTTTGTTGATTATTGTTGCTGGCGTTGATTTAATGCAAAAGCAAATGCAAAAAACAAAAAACGAAAGAAAGAAAGCCGACAACGGCAACAACAACGTCGACTGCAGCAGAGACAGCAGTGGCAGCAGCAGCGGCAGCGATGTCGATGCACCATTAAAAACGGGAGAAGAAGTAAAAGCGGAGACGTAGGGCAATGGCATAAGGGGGAAACAGCAAAAAAAAAAAAAAGAAAATGTTAAAAGGCGCTTCTAAGTAAATAACTGGGTTTATGGGTCGATTGGGTGCACCAAATCGTGAGCTGAAACGAGAAAAAGCAACCAGAAAGATACTAAGGGTAAGAGAGAGAGAGAGAGAGCAGATGAGCAGTAAGCAGCGGTAGAGTGGGGAGTGAAGGGAACTGCGAATTGCGGGATGCATAAGTGTGGCGGAAGAAACCGTTACAATTGATGGCAACGTTACAAAAAAAAACAACAACAACAACCAACAAACCAAACAATGTAAACCAAAAGAAACAGAGACAGATGATTGAATTGCACATGCAAGAGAGAGAGAGAAAGCCGAACTTTTTATACCCTAACAATTGGCAGAAAACTTTATCAATCAATTCTAATTAAAAAATAAAAACATTCCTCAATATAATAATATCGATTGCGTTTGCAGACAATTCCCTTAAATCAATATCAATCCGAATTCAATACTCTTTTTCTTTGTAGAACTTTTCGCTCATAATTAATATTTGCCATTATCATAACGCCATTATTAGACAAAAATTTCTAATTATCATTACATTTAGCTGACATTTTAAAGTCTGCTTTTCTCTACTTTTTTTCGTACATTTTTAAATTAATCTCATTACACGGTGGCATTTCCAAATACCACATTGATTGCTGCTGCTGCTGGCAAATGAGCGGGGCGGGCAGGGAAGCAAAGAAGAAATAAAACGAGTGAAGAACTTGCAATGGTATTGGCACTGTGCGTGTGTGTGTGTGTGTGTTTCAAATGGAATTAGTAATTAAGTTTGCCTGCTGGGCTAAAAATTTACACTGCATTTTTTATTGTCTATTTTTATGCGTTGTAATTGCGTTTACTGAATTTTTGTTTGTTTTTTTTTTTTTTCTTTTTCGGTTTTGAGTGAAAAGCCACCGCAAAATGGCAATAAAACATTTTCAATTGAGTAAATACAATAAAAATGAATGCAATGGAATTTCCATCTAGAGCAAGAGTAAAGAGTAAGATAGAAAGAAAAAAAAAGAAACCCACTGCAATGGCAACTTATTATGAAAATGCAATTTCAATACAAAATTTGGGACTGCTATGACCAAAGATTGGTAAAAAAAAACCAAAAAAAATAAAATAAAACGAAGAAGAAATATTAAACCTTTTGGCTACAGACATTTTTTTGCTTCATTTGCGTTTTGTTTGGGACCATTTTTGGTCAAAGAATTTCTGTTTACTTCTGAAATTACTTCCTAGTGTCTATAATAACCATTTATTAACTTAAAATGAAATGATTTTAGCAAAAAGAGAAATGAGTTAACATTTTTTGCTTTGGCTTTGGTTAGCTTTTCCACAAAAAAAAACCAAGTTCAAATCGGTTAAAGGCGATGTCGAAATAAGTAGAAGAACAAGATTAAGAAGGCATGACCCGCTGCACTAATGTTGCACACTTAAGCACACACACACACACACAAAGACACAGAGAGAAAGACTTAGAGAGAGAGACAGAGAAAGAGAGAGAAGCATACATATAGCCAAGCAGTGAGAGAGAGAGGTAGAGAGAGAGAGAGAGACTGAGGCAAAGGGGCAAAGGCAGAGTCTGAGTATTTCTTAACTCAAGCAGCGCCAAATGCAAACAAACAAACAAAGTTAAAGCTCACATGTTAGGTGTGTGTGTGTGTGTGTGTGTGTGTGTGAATGTAAAGCATAAGATAGACAATTACACTTTTGCTACTGCGGAGAATAAGAAGAAGAACAAGCACACACAGAGAACGAGAGAAAGAGAGAGAGACACACACAGACAGAGACAAATAAACGCTAAAAGGTAAATGAACTTTAGCACCCAACGAGGTGCAGTTATGTCTGTCTAGTTGTATGTATCTATCTGTGTGTGAATATATCTAAATGTGTCCATGTTTGTGTGTCTCTCTCTCTGTGTATGTGTGTGTGTGTGTGCATCTGCTGCTGCTGCTTCTGCCATTTGGACAGACGTCAAAATTGCATTGCAATTTGCCAAGAGTCACGCTTTAATTTCTTATGGCAACAACAACATTTTATTTAAGTCGGCAATTATTTTTTTTTCGTTTTGTTCTTCTCTCTTAAATCAGGTTTGTATTGTCCATTAATTGAGTAAAATGAACTACTAAGCTATAACGTATAATTAGACCAAAAAATTGCTAAAACTAAAACTCATTCAAATGCCCCAAAGTGAGTGAGGAATAGAGAGGAAGAGAGAGAGAGGGAGAGAAAAAAAATCAAATTAGAGAGAAACAAATTGGTCAAATTTGGATAGACATTGAAATCTCTAATTAGATAGATTGCGCCTCCGCTAACATAAATTAAATTTTTATTATATTTAACGTATAATTGGCGGAAAGGAGGGAGGAAGGAGTATAAATAAAAAATCAAATTTGACCGCAAAAATGTTTTTTTTTTTTTGTTTTTTGTGTATACAGGTCAATATATAAAGCAATTTGCTTGTTTGTTGGTTTTTGTCTGCCAATTTTGTACGTTTCGCTTGTTGTTGTTGTTGTTGTTGTTGCTCTTTTAAATCAATTAATCATACAATTAAAATCAATTTATTTTATTTCTATTTATTACATTGGCAATATTTGTATGAAGCCCAATAACCAATTAAACAATGTAAATTTAATTACGAGTGTCAGTACGGCGGCGGCAGAGGCAGCGCGGGAGGAGCAGGGCCCATGGCAGGCGAAAATGGGAAACACAAAAAAATTGTTGCCTACTTTTTCGGGCATCGAAAAGTAAATGCTCATTTGTTGAATAGAATTAGAGAGATTCGTGCAGGGGGCGGGTTAGGAGAATGGGGTTGAAAAGGAAAGAAGGTGTTGGTAATAAAGTTGTATTATGATTTGATTATGAATCTGTCGATTTATTTTACTCATTGCATATATATTTTGTATGGGGTTAATTATGAAATTTAATACAAGCCGCATATGTGTGCGTTTGTGTATGTGTGTGTGTGTGTGTGTGAGAGAGAGTTATTGTATGACTACTAAACAGTTAAATTAGGTCCCGGTTTTATTTTGCCTGCGTTCACAGCTGCGTTTCAAGTCATGTTCGAGGCTCACACACACACACACACACACACACAAAAGCATAAATTATGCAAGAGTGTGAAGGAGAGAGAGAGAGAGAGCGTAACTTTATGTGCGAGGCAAATATTTGCTGTTCTTCTGCTGTACTCTTGCCTTAGTTTCTTTCTTTTTCATTTTTTGTTTCTTTTTTTTTTTTTTTTTTTGCTCCAACAGTTTTCAATATCAGCCTCCCAGGCAGAAGGAGCACCGGAGCCTAGCACTGCTCCAGCCAGCTCCATTTGCATTCCGTTGGCACGCCCCTTTTTATGCACAGCTTGCACTTGTTTATCATTTATTACTGCTGCAGTTATAAAAATCCTGCCATTTCTGCATTTCAACATTATTTGTCTAACTCGACTCGTGTTTCAGTCCCCTTCCCCCATTTCCCCTACTTCCCTCGGCACCACCTTTCTCCACAGTCTCTCTTGAATATTTTAGTCTAGCTGGGACTTTGGTTTCGTTTTCGTATACCATTTTCTTTTTTTTTTCTTGTTTTTGTTCTTGTCTCTTTTTTTATTTGCATTTGCTGACAATTTGCAAATGATAAAAATATGCACATGAGAAATATAAGCAAAAAATTGAAGAAATAACAAAAACGAAAAAATGAAAACTAAACATTTAATTAAATAAATAGAAATATTCAACTAATCTTTGGGAGCTTCAATAAATGGTAATAATTAAACGAAACCGTGTTTAATTTTGGATTTAATATTCTTTAACTAACTTTAACACAAAATGTACGAGAATTCTTCTTCTTCTTTTTTTTTATTGTTTTTTTTTGCCATGTGTGCCCCAGTTAGACTCAGATTCAATTGCAATTTATTTTGCGGTTGCTGCTAGATCTTCTCCATTTTTCGATTGCTATAACTATTTTTCTATTCGGTGCCACCAAAAAAGCAAAACCAAAGTCAAACCGCAACACTTAATTTTCTAGCAACAATAACGCAACACGAGAGACAGAAACAGAGAAAGAGAGAAAGAGAGAGAGGGAGAGAGGGAGAAAGAGGGCGAATTGTTATTGTCTTAGTTTTTATTAAAATGCGTTTTTATTAAAAGCGTCATGCTCAAAAGTTGTCAAAGGCAACACAAGAGAGAGGGAGAGGGGAATGGAGAGGAGAGGAGAAAAACTACAAACAACACAAAGATGGGTGGACACACAAAAAAAAAAAAACAAGGGACCTATGCCAATTTGTGTGCAATTTAAAGTGGTGAAGTGGATAGTGACAGGCGGCTGGGGGAGGGGGGCGCGGTGGGAAATGGTGAGTGGAAAGTGGAGTTTGGGGCATGGTACATGGCCAGCGGGAATACATAAAAAAGTTGCCAACTATTTAGCTATAGAGGAGAAACTTGGCAGACACAAGACCACAATGGAACAGGACCACGACCACGACCACAGAGAGAGAAAGAGAGAGGGGGGGGGAGGGGTGAGAGGGAGACTAGGACCAAAAAAGCCATAAAGCGTTCAACAGCAGCAGCAGCAAAAGCGGCTAGCCATGTTGATGAAGGGATGAGGCTAGAGGGGAGAGAAGGGATTTGCTGCTGCGGCGGCGGCGGCGCGTCTGCATTAACGCTGGCCAAAAAAAAAACAACAACAACAAAAAAATGTGAAAAATCTCTGCAGTTGAAGTTGAAGTTTTTCGCAGTTTTCTTTCCCCCCCAACACCGCGTGCATTTTTTTTTTGCTTCTTCCATTTGCAATGGGCAAAAAATTATTTCGCGAACAAAGCAAAATCTTTACTTGGCCTCTCTCTCTCTCTTCCCCCCTCTTTCAAATATGGATGCAGCAGCATTGTTGCAACAATAACGGTACATTACAAGTGGCAGGCATCGAGTTAGTTAGTTTGGTCCTGCTTCTGGTGTCCTGCTGGCTCATCCTCTTTTTAGTCTTGCTGCGGTCTCGGCAAGTTGGTTAAAAAGTTGTTGATGCACTTGCTCCAGCCGAACCTTGTTGGTCTACTGTCTGTGTGTCTGTGTGTGTGTGTGTGTGTGTGTGTGTACCAAGTGCCACTGGGGCAGCCAGAGAGGTAGCCAAAGGGGTTTGTCTCCCTCCCGTCGGCGGTGCGGTAAGAGAGCAAATGGGCAGACGGCGACATTTGTGCTAATGGCTGCCAACGACCTGAGGGGATGACTATGAGTATGGAGGGGGAGGGGAAGGAGGGTGGTGGGAGCAACAGAAGTGCTCAAAGTGTAAGTGAAGCGACGGGTGGAACGGAACTGGTCATGTGCTTTACCACATGGCAAACATGTTGCGTACTTTGCGGTGTCAGCACAAAAAAAAAAAAAAAAAAAAATTACCAAAAAAAAAGAGAAAGAAAAAAACCGAAATTGAACAAATTAAACATTGTGTTAACAATGTAACGATGAAATATTTAATTAATAATAATAATGCATCACAACCAAATGGGTTAAAGGTTGATTTCCATTTCGATTTGGAGCCTAGAAAAATGTTTACATAATTCGAATCTTGCGTTGGCTTTGTGAACAATTTCAAAAGATTCCATCCAAGTAAGCCTTGAGCCAATGACAATTGTCATAGATATTTTTCTCTACCCCTTGGACTTCATTCCGAATGTATATCATTCAGTGCTTGGTATTCGAAACAAACACACACGTTTCTGAGCTAAATTTTGTCTCTTATTAAATAATTTATAAAATTTTAACAAATATTTTTCTTTTAAAACTTTTTCCTCTTTTTTTTTTTTTGGTGTCCCACAATTTCCGAAAGGATCATGGATAAACCGAGCACATCGAAGAGCCTGGCATTTGATCAAATTCCGGAGGGTGCCACCAATCCGGCAAACTTATTGGGCTATGCTGATTCGGAGTATTCTCTCTTTGGTGAGGCAAGCGCAAGCCGTTTACAAAATAATATCCAATCGAATGAGACTAACAAATTGGAGGAGGACAATTGCACGGACGAAGAGGTGGAACTTAAGATAACCGAATTGGGTGACAGGCCCACCAGTATGCATCAGTCTCTGGCATCGATTGGTCAAGCTAGTTGCTCTCAGTCTCGTCTCTATGTGGATTATGCATTGTGTCGTCCATCGAATGTGAGCATCGATATATGTGGAGGGGCTGAGAATCAAAAGAAATCGAACGATAATATATCCCAAGGGGGGTCATTCAGTCAAGTTAGCTTGCAACAACAACAACAACAACAACGAATGGAGGCCGGAAATCAGCTACCAAGTCAGAATAATAGTTCTCTTAGCGTATCATTCAGTCAAGTTAGCTTGCAACAACACAACAACAACAACGAATGGAGGCCGGAAATCAGCTACCAAGTCAGAATAATAGTTCTCTTAGCGTATCGGAGAATGCAGAAGACGAAGAAACCGAAGCATATTACTACAGTGACGAAGAGGATGATTACGAATACGATGAGGATGAGGATACCGAGGATGGTTCACCTGGTGATCAATCACCAAACAAGGGCACCTCAAAGGCGTCTATGAAATGAATATGCATCATCTAACGATGATGATAATAATGCAGATGTGTGTATCTACAATCTGTAGAAAATGAATCCAAATTTTAGTTAAACCATTTTAGAATTGGCAAATACAAAAATAATAAAACATTTGAGATAGTTACAAACGCAAAGAATGTGTAAACAAGAGATTTTAGTGATTAATTTGGCACCGCCTTCTTCTAGTTTCTTCAAGCAAAATAAGAGGATAAAACTAAAAACGAAATGAAACAATGTGGCAACTCTCCCGCAGAACATCTTGTTGCATTTGTAATTTCCGGTTTTGCACAGAGGGAGAGAGAAAGAGAGAGAGAGGAGAGATGAGAGAGAGAGAGTCAAGAGAAATGGGGGAGCAGCGTGGGGTGAAATGGGAGTTACACTAAAAATGTGTCAACACACGACAAAGCAAAAACAAACAACTCAAGTTCTTGTGTTACATATGTGTGTGTGTGTGTGTGTGTGTACACAAAAGAGAAGAAAAGGCATCTTTCAACTCCACAAAACTTTCCCGTAAGGGGAACAACTCTTGTCTCCCTCCCCCCCCCCCCCCACCCCCCCACCAACCAGTCGTCTCGTCTTCAGTTAAACAATGCATTGCAATGCGCCGCGACAAGGACCAAAACTAGAAACGGACCAAAACTAGGAAAACTGCCACCAAGTCGAGTCACGTGCATGCGCCATTTGTTTATGCCTTTTACTCCTTTTTTCGCATGTTCTTGCTTCTCTCCCTTACCCCCTTTTTCTCTTCGTTTGGTTTTGTTTCATGCCTTTGCCTCTTGTTTATTAGATGACTTCTACTTTTAGCTCTTGCAAGATTTCTTTCAAGGATCTCCAAAAAAAAAAAAAAACAATAACCATATCAATGTATCCTTTAGACTTTGTGTAGGTCTCTCCCCCCTCTCTCTCTCTCTCTCTCTCACACCCTTCAGCTGTTGTACAAGTTAATTTGTTAATTTGGTTTCAATTGATTTAACTGAGTCATTAGGCAATATCCTTTTTACCTTGAGAACATTGATTATGTTGTCATTCCGTGTAGATGACACATAATGCGGCTTGTTTATCCTCTACCGCCTGCTGTCAACTGTGACAGGATAAGCAATTAACATTTTGTCTCATAATTTGTTTTCCACAAACTCCATTTGAAGCTTACCTGCAACGACAAAGGACACAAAGACGAGTGATGTGTGAGATGAAGATGGCAAGATTTGGCAAATCAAAGTCAAATACATTTACATGTATGTATGTATCTACTCTACATACGAATATCCTTACACAGAGAGAAAGAGAGAGAGGGAGAGAGAGAGAGAGAGAGAGAGCAGGGTTGGACTACAAATTGAGATTCAAATTCAGTCGAGCAAATATGACAACAAATTAATGCAAAGTCGTCTAACCCATCAAAGGCAAAAGTGTTCGCGTGGAAAGGCAAATACAAAAGGAGGAGTGGAGCGGCAGAGGAGAGAAGAGAATTGAAAGGTTAATTGAAGCAATTTTCAGTCAACTTGAGGCAGAAGTTTACACACACCAAACAAACCGTGCGAGTTCCATCTTCTGTTGTTTGTTGTTGTTGTTGCTGTTGTTGTTGTTGCTGCTGTTATTGAGGCTCTCAGCTGCAGGATAAGTCCATAAACTTGTAAAATGGCTGCCGCACGCATAAAGCAAACAATGCGAGGGACTCAACTCCAGCTGAGGCACTTCTTCTTCTTCTCTTTAGTATCCATGCCGTTGTCTTCTGTGTTAAGCAATTGTGCGCGTAGTTAATTTCTACAATTTTCCCACCACCATCTTCCCCCCCCCCCCCCCCCCATGCTCTCTTTCTCTATCAATTTTCCCCTTTCTCTCTCTCGCTCTCGTTTATCTCGTTGTGTCTGCGGCAGACAATTGCAAAAGGCAACAACAATACCACATACATGGCGTATACGTAATGTGCCAAAGTTTATACTAAATTTATGTTAATTACTTGACGCGTGAAAATTCTCTACCGCAACAGAATTTGGCTAACCAAGAATAAGCCCCAATCGTATGGTTTAATTTTCAATAAAAAAAAAACTCTAAATAATATTTTTACGGTTCAGAAAAAAAGAAGATTTCTTAGGGCATCTACAGCAGAATTGAACTGAATTTTCCCCAGTCAGACACACAGCTCTGTGGCTAGTAGATTCGAGTCCAAGTGTCGATCGTCAATGTCAATTACCATTAAGAGACGACACTCCAGAGCCATTGAAATGGTCACGTAAGGACAGTTCATTGAGAAATCATTTTGTCTTTATTTATATTTTAGAGCCAAGGATTTTTAGAATCTTTCACCTATGATAAATATATATTTCAATTTTTTTTTTTTTTGTTTTTTTTTTGATGGCAAAGGCAAAGAGGCATTATTTTATGTTGATTCAATCATCGATCTAAGGTAAAAGGAATCCAACTTAAGCCATTTTTGTTATCTCTTTTTGTTCTGTTGTGGAATTTTGTTTGTTGGCTTTTCTCTCTGTGTGTGTGTGTGTGTTTGTGTGTGTGTGTGTGTTTGTTTGTTTGCCAGCTGTCTGCAGTATGGCAGCAGCTTTCGGCTTTCCCATGACCCAACAATCTGCGCTTATGCCACCTTCTTTTGCCTTCAACATGATGTGGCACAAATGGCAATGCGCTTAACGTGTTCCGTGTTCCGTGTTTCATGTTCGTGTTGCTGTTGTTGTTGTTGTTGCTGTTGCTGTTGCTTTTGTCGATGTCATGCATTGTAGTATGGCGCTGACACTGCAGCAATCGACGTAGCAAGAATGCGAAGTATGAAGATGACTGGAGGACAGTGCCACAAAAGATGGTTGTGGTGGCGAAATGGGAGAGAGAGGGGAATGGCAATGGTTGGTAGTTACGTTGCCCACGCGCAGACAATTTATAAAAGCCACAACAAATGTCGTCTGAGGCTGCTGTGAAACTTCTTCGTAAATCTTTTTACACAGACAAGGACGACGACGAAGACGATGAGGACGACAACGATGACGACAAGGAAAACTATGACTAAGGACTTTGATGACGTCGCGACGCGACTGTGAAGGATTTTCTTAGCTCTCTTGCTATTGTTGTTGTTGTTGGCTGCATGTTGCCGTCAGCATGTCAGAGCTCTATCACGTACATAAGTGTAAGTAGGAAAGAAATTTTCTTTTTGCATTTTGCCAAAAGACGAACTGCCAATGCCCTTGAGAAAGAAGCTGACCCCCGCACAACAAGCAAAAAAAAAAAAACAGAGGCAGTTAACAGTTAACTCTAACTGTAGGACTCGCTGGTTAGGGCATTTTTCATGTCTAACCAACCTTTGGCTGTGTTTTGCTTGGTTGTAAACATTTTGCAGCTGTCGTTGTTGTTGCTGTTGCTGCTAGTGCAGCCTTTTTGCTTTCATTAAGTTAATCCAGACATGATCATGCATACATTTACCTGACAAAAACAAAAGAAAATATAATAAATAAATAAAAGAAAAGATGGGAAATTTCATGTGCCCCCAACAGCTAGAACAGAGAAGTGTCGACTGTTTGCTACGCTTTACTGGCTCTCTCTCTCCAATGAGGCTTTAACTTATCTGAATAGTCGGGCATACCTAAGGGCCTTATGATGATAACAGGTTATGACAAGAAAGCAACATTTTTGCAACATGTTTTTTAGGATTTGCTTATGCCCTTTGGCTGCTGCTGCTGCTGCCTGTCTCTTTTGGCTGAAGCTTAAGCGTTCATAACATTTTCATTTTTAATATACGTATATACAAATATATATATATATATATATATATACATATATAATTTATATGAATGGTTAGGCACCTTCGTTTTGGATCCCTTGACAAAGTTTTTTATGTAAATTTCCTGCTGATGTTGCTTCTGTTTTAGGCGGCCTTTTTTTCTTTTTTTTACTTTTCTTTAACCATCTGTGCACCTGTGTGCCAGCAAGAGAAATTCAAAAAGAGGAGACCATGAGCAACACACACACACACACACACAGAACGAGAGACAGAGAGAGAGAGAGAGAAAGGGAGAGAAAAGAGTCAGGAACTTTGATTTGCTTAAAGGCTCAAAGATTTTTGAGCTCCTTTTTAGAAAATTGATTTTACATTTGATATTCAATTTATTTGGAAATCATAGAAAATCACCAGAATTTAATTTTCCAACCATCATCGAAGGCACAAATTCTAATTTCCCTATCAATTTCCACCTAGCCAACACACACACACACAGACACACACCCAAACCAAAACACAAAACTTTTCTTTTCAGAGATTGCCCATTTTAAGACTTAGGCGACTTTCGATTGCCATCAAATTGAAGTTTGAAAAGTGTAACAAAACTCTTCATCTTCGTTACCGCTGTCGTCCCCTCGTCGTTCAGCTCAATCACAAAGAAGGACAGGCCCAGGCCAGGCAAGGATAAAATAGAACAGAACAGAACAGAATAAAACAGAAGGGGATCATTGTGGACGAACCAAAAGACAAGTTCAAAGTTCAAGCTAGGAGAGTAGAACAGGAAGTAACTTTTCTGCAGCATGGTTGGCCATAATCTGGGAAATTAATTGAAACTGAAGCCATGTTGAGGGACCATCAAATTGAAAATAAATAAATGAAAAAACAACAGCAACAGCAACAACAACAATCTACACAACTTGCAAGCCGAATGATTGATTAAGTCATGCGGTTGATGGAAGTCAATTGGTGGCTGGAAAGAAGGGAAATGAATGGATGGGATGGCTTATATTGCGGGGGGAGGGGGCGGTGCAAGCAAAAAAAGCCAAGAGGAGAGTTTCGGTTTCTGTTTCTGTTTCAGTTTGAGTTTGAGTTTGTGCCCAGTCATCAAATGAGATTAGACAAGTCACTGAGCCGAGCACTGAGAGAGTGAGAGCGAGAGGGAGGGCAAAGACAATGAGACACCGAGTCAGATAGTTGGAGAGAGAGAGAGAGAGAGAGATAAGAGATTCACACTGACAGATGATGAGAGGTTTGTCCATCCATCCCATCCCATTCATTCGTCTGTCTATCGTTTGAAATCGTAGTGAAAAGAAGCCAACCGAAAGTTGCCCCTTTTCAAGTTGACTCAAGGCAAGCCAAAGACTTTGCACCTAGAAACGTGTGAATTCTTCAGAGTCGAAGAGAGTTAACAGTAAACAGATTAAGTAGAAATTACTTTTACTTCCATTTCATGCATTACTTTTCGAATGAAACACTGAGCTGATTTCTCTGAAATGAATTCTGTTGTCCGATCTGCATCTAAACGAAAATGTCTCTAAGAAATGCCTTTGTGACTTTGCCTAGAATTGAATTTAGTTCATACCTGCTTTAGATCTGTTATCTTAATTGGTTGACATGGCGTATGAGTAACATTATTCAGTAATGTCGTCAAACATGGCGTATGCGCGTGATGTTGTAATTAAATTTTTACGCTTCCTATTCAAAGCGTTGAATGCTTTTGGGACAAACTTTGCAGCAGTTGTTGTTGGGTTTTTTGATAATTATCTTAAGCGTTTTCCAGGAAACATTAAAACGTTCTACTGATGTTCATGTGCTGGCAATTGGAAGAGGGAGAAGGGAAGGATGTTAGGAGGGGCATATACTTACATATATATGTACGAATATTCTTAAGGTTTTCTCTCTTGTTGGGCTACAAATTGTTGTTGTCTGCTCATAAATATAAGGATAATTAAGTATGTTTCACACATAAGCCCACTCTGTTTTTATTCTTCCTTGTCCCTTCCTGTCTCTCCCCCTGTCTCCCACCCTCTCTCTCTCTCTCTGCCTACCTCCTGCCCTCTTATGTTAGCCTTATTAACCCGAAAAAATGACACAAATATTAATTTGCCACACACACGCTTCATCTTTACCCACACATGGCTGCCGCCTCCTGCATTCCTCGTAGCTCATTCACCTTCTCCTTCTTCTTTTTCTTCACGAACAAGGAAGAGAAGCCTAAACGTAAACGAGTAAATTGGCAGATTTAAGCAGTAAACAAAGACAAAAAGCAAAAAAAAAAAAAAGAAAACAACAAGAAAAAGCAGTAAAGAGAAAAGAAAAACAACACCTAAGCGTATGGGGGTATGTGTGTGTGTGTGTGTGTGTGTTCGAGGCATGAAAATATAAAGAAAAATGTCAACAATCTATTGACAGCTGAGACTTGGTAAATGATTGGGGCATGGGAATGGGACACGGTTGGCTAGGCTCTGCTTTCTTCCTTGCGGATTCGTTTCGTAGCAGGAGGTCCCAAAACAGGCCACGCAGCAAACAAAGCCATAAGCACCAATGCCACACACACACACACACACATGCATGTGTGAGGAGAGGGGGGGGGGGGGGGGGGGGAGGGGAAGTATATGTGTATTTTGACATCATTTTGTTTGTTGGCGGCCACCAAATTGCAGCCGGAGCAAAGCTCGTAATTTAGATGTCAATAATTTTGCACTGCATACTTTCTTTCTTCGCTTTTTGGGTAGACATAGAGTAAAACAATATTACATACTTCCCCTCTCTCTCTCTCTCACTCTCACTCCCTCTCTCAATTTCTCCTTCTCCTTCTCTATGTATGATAATGACAAGAAGAATGTTTTTATAAAATAAATAAAAGACAACCAAATGATGCATAAATGATAATAATATATATGAAGATATGAGAAAGAGGGCACAAAGTGGGCGTGTACTAGTATATATATGTTTATGACTGTGTGTGTGTGTGATTGTGTGACTATAATAATGCCATCAAATTAAAATTGTAATTCATTTTATGCCTTTAGGTATCCAGAACCTTCAACGATTTCTATGCTCTTACAGAGAGCTTGCAAATATTCTTTAAGCTTTTTGTAATAAATATTTTCACTAAATCATATTGATCGAGTCAATTATAGCTTCCTGATAATATTACTCATACGACATGAGTTACAAACGGAAACCGTAAAATTGTGGACAATGAGAAAATTTCAATAGAATTCAAAAAATACTTTAAGACATTTTTATGTTCATTTCAATTGAACAATTTATAGAGTATGCCAGCATTTGTTGGCCCATGCTCTTTACATGACAACAACACACACACACACACACACACACACGCCCTGCTTGGGGTGTCCTTTGCTGAATTGTTCTCTTTCCATGTGATTTTTTTTTTTTTTATGTATTATTATTTCTCATGTATTTATGGCCTAATATATTATATATTTATGTGTCTGTCATTTAATAAATTTTGCTGATAATGTCATAGACATCAGCGTTAAAATGACCCACGGCACCACACATGTCCGTGTGTGTGTGTGTGTGTATGTGTGTGTGTGTACGTGTATGTTTTCTGGCCTATTTATGATTGTGTTTTGTCAGTTTTGTTTTTAGTATATGATTTGTTTTCTTCAACTAATTCTAGACTTTTTAGAGAGTTAGAGAAACAAGGAGGCAGAAAGATAGGCAGACAGGGAGAGAGAGAGAGAGAGGAGAGAGAGAGACTGAAAATGTATACCCTTTTTGGGTTTATCCATCATTTGGAATTTGCAGTCATCATTTATCCCTTTTTTTTTGCGACTTCTACATATCATTCCGAATGTGAATTTCTCAGCTGACTCAGCTGTCAATTTCCAAAATCTCGAATGGTTTTCACCCATGTTTACCACCCCCCCCTCTCTCTCTATGATTTCGCCTCACTTTGGTTTCCTCCATCACAAGTTGGACTCATTTTGCATATATCACATTTTGATGCTCGAAGACCATAAATAAAAACGACAATGACAATGAGCCTACATTACCCAATCTACCTACTACAGACTCCCAGCTCCACCTTCACGGCTTCCCGCTCCCCGCTCTCCGCTCGCCTGCGGCAGGAGCCATCACTTGAATCGATTGTTGGCAATGAAGTCAATTACATAAACGACAGAAGAGCAAAAATATATATACATATAAAAAAAAAAAAAAAGAAAAAAGGAAAAAGAAAAGAGAAGAATAAAAGAAGAAAAGAAATGGCGGTGGGCAGAAGACGAGCAGCTGCTGGTGGAGGAGCTGAAAATGAAACCGGAAACCAGAGCAATTCACTTGGCATAAGGAAAAAAGAGAAATACTCAATGCATGCCACGCCCACTACTAGGGGTAATATTATTTGATGTGTTTCTCTTTTCCTTTTTTTTTTTTTTTAACACCCAGAAGAAGCGTCAAAGTGACGTGTTTTTTCTCTCGCCCCTTTTCCCCTGCCTGCCCCCCCCCCCTCCGCCTGACATTTTGCACTTCCTTCTTCATCTATCTCCAAGCGAGCAACAGTAGGTGGTCTCTCCTCGAGGCCCCCATGCCCGCCCCTCTTACCAAACAGTTGCACTCCTTTTGTGAAACATTTAAAAAGCACTTAAGTGGAAATTAAAAAGAAATTATTCACTTTGGCACATTTCACATAAACAACAACAACAACAACAACAACAATAAAAGAATGCGGTAAGGCATGAGAAATTGAAAATGAAGAAGAGAGAGGAGAGAGAGAGACACAGAATTTGGTTTGAGCCCGTTCGGGCTGGGAGCTTGGGCTTAGGTTTGGCCCTAGAGATAGGGGTTTCAGGCATTTATTTTTGCCCTTTTTTCCATCCGTCCATCCATCCATCCATCCATCCATCTCTCATTCCAATCCATACCACTCCATTCATTCTTTTGTTGCAATTTTTGTGGTTTGCCTCATTATTTGAGCTCTCCATCTACTGTTTGTGGCTTTTGGTTCCTCCTTTTGACCATGGTCCAGAAATACTTTTCATATCATAGCCACCTCCACCTCCCTATCTCTCTCTCTCTCTCTCTCTGTGTTGCCTCTTGGCCTTTTGCTTGCCATTGTGTTTCGCATTTTTAATTGTGGCTTATATTTAGTTTGTCTTTTGCAGTGTTTGCTGCGCATTTAACCACAATATTTAGTATTATTTTAATTGTTTATTCAACCTCAAAGACCTCAAACACCTCAAACACTTGGTCAAACACCGCGTTGCCCCGTCGCCCCGTTGCCCTGTTTACTTATAAGGGTCACAGTTGTCGATAGATAAGGGTCACATTTAAAAAGTTGTTCAACGAATATTTTATGGCACTTTTCTTGCATTCGACTTTAATATTTTAATTGAGACAAGTGAGCAACCAGCTGAATGAAAGGAAGAAGCAAAGAAACCAACGTCGACCCATTGACCAAGTTAAATTCAAAAGCAAACCGACTGGCCCAACCCTTCGACAACTTTCTCTGACTCTGCCACATGTGGCACATACATATATGTATGTATGTGGCAAATTCTACAAATGTGTATAATGTATGTCTATGTGAGATTTTGTTTTTTTTTTTTTTGCCTGTTTTAGCGTATTTCATATATTTATTTTCTCGGTTTCGGTTTCCTTTTTTTTTTTTTAACGGGCACTTCAAATGCGGTTTGTAGGGCCCGCGGAGACCTCATAAAAACGACTAACGGAACTCTCTCACACACACACACACAGACAGAGATATGTATATATTAAAATGTGGTTTAATGCCAGAGCAGCCAGCTCCAATCCCTTCCTTCCCACCTCCCCACTAGACCAACCCCTTAAAGGGTTCAATTCAAATAAAGAAGAAACGAAAGAGAAAAAAAACTTAAAAAGGGAAAGAGAAAAAGGAAAATAGGAAATGTTTCGCTCCATTTAAAAACAAATTCTGTTTCATTTTGTTTTTGTTTTTTTTTTAGCTCGGTAGCTTGCAAATTGGTGCCATGCACATGGATTGCATAACTTGGCTTTTGCTCGAATTTTTCTCAACGAAAGTTCAAAGCGGGAAAGTTCACAGCGAGCAAAGGCAACAGACGGAGGCAAGCAAGAGCAAGAGCAAGAGAGAAAAATAAAAAAATTTCAGCCAAAAAAAAAAAAACCCGAAAAACCAAAAAAAAAAGAAAAAGAAAACATAGAGCAAAAACCGCCCCAACATGACGCAGTGCATCCAGGCAAAAGTTCATTAATCTAGTTACAAGTTTGCGCAGACAGTTCGCATAATCAATCAATAGATCGACGGGGGTATATGATGAAAAAGATAGAGAGAGAGAGAGAGAGAGCCTGACGAAGGCTGCGTCCTCCCCTCGCTCAACTCCCACCCGGTAGGCGTGACAATGTTGTTGGCGACCCAAATTTTTTTTTTCTTTTTTCTCTGTGGCTTTCTGTGTGGCCTTGTCCAGCTTGGAACAGAGCAGAGGGCAGAACTGATAATCGACCACGTCATGAAAAGCAGATGGAAGCCCTCCTCTTTCTATCATTCTCCTTCTCCTGCCTCTTTGTTTCCTGTTTGTACAAATTCCATTCATTTTCCCATACAAATATAATTATGGCAATAATAAAAATTGGAATAATTTGTAATTGGTCTATGGAAATTTATTTCTTTTTTTTCAAAATACTTTATTTTTTGTTGGTTTTTACGGGGCGGCTTCACGACACACAAAACTAATATTGAAAAATTATTTATGGCAACAACATGAACAGCTGACAGATTGCCCTTTGTTTAAACGTTTCAGTTGCCTCACCTCGGGATGGCCAAAACAGTGCTCAGTCTCATCATTCGACGATGAGGAGCTCTCATCGTAGGCATTGGGCTTGCGATAAATGCAACAGCATTTCGATTTGTGACGATTCATGTTCTCGTTATCGATAACGCCCACATGGAAATGTACATGACGCTCGGGTCCGTGACGAGTCAGACAAAGACAAAGATGGGCAATTTGCGTCGAGGTCGAGCTGCCAACTGGAGTCACTTGTGAGCTAGTGGGCATGTCAATGGCACTGGAATTCGAACCGGAAGCGGAAATGGAAGTGGATGCAGAAGTGGAACTGTTCACGGTATCCAAAATATTGTCAACCGAACGAACCGGCTCCATGCTAAGTAAAGAGAGATAATCCATAAGAAATCTGTAATCAAAAAAACGCCAAGACTTTGTGTCTTACCTTGCAAATCAAGAGATATAAGCAATTTTTTTTTTTTTTTTTTTGCCAACTATTAAGAATTCGTAGACCAAAATATTTGTTTCCTTCTTGGGAATTTTTGCTTTTTTTTTACGGAAATTTTCGACTGTTTGGTCCAATGGGTGAAACTATATTTAAAAATGAGCTTCAAGTTCAAATTTCCTTTTTTTTTTGTTTGAACGGAAAACGTCATGCCAATTCGATTTCAAATTTTTTTTTCGTCAAAAAACTGTCTGTCGGCTGCAAGGCAAATTAGTTTCTTAGTTTTTGAGAAATTTCAGCCAAAGTTTGTATTTAACATTTGTCGAAGCTGGCCCGATGGGACTACTATAACTTATAGTTTTAAACCACTAAAAAGCAAGTGAAAAAAAGAGCAAACGCGTCACTCTAAACACAGTTTTAATCGCAAGTTAGCCATCATTTCATTTCCAGTTAGAACTTCTTGGCCCTTGTAGCTGCTTAGTGGCTAGATCATTGGGAATAAAGTTTCTCAATGGAACGATTTACACTCTTCAAATGAACTAACTATTCATAGCATTTGCCAACTTCTTTGGTTATTTATGTTATCCGAAAACTGCATCTCGACTTACAATTCGTTACCATTATTTCCCACGTAAGTTTGCTGACCTTTTTTTTTTTTGCAGTCGACGCCGCGCAGTCAATTTGGCAGCCAAAAAAATAAAAACAAACGCAAAAAAAAAAATAGATAGAAAAAAAGGCGAAAAAATCTCTTGCGCACGATTTACGTCAATTGGGCGGTAGCCAGGACATGCACACACATACACACACACACACACAACACTCTTCCTTCTCTTTCTTATCCACTCTTTTGCTCTGTCTTGCTCTCTTTAGGCTATTTCTATGTTTACCTAAAATGCAGTTTTGCATTTATTATTTGAGAGTTGAAGTGAACGGGTGTCGTGTGGTGAGGAAGGGGGGGGAGAGGAGTTCACGAGAAGCTTTTGCCACTTTTCCCTTTGAAAATTGAAGAGAAATTTTTTGCCCATTTTCCAACCGAATTTTCTTTTTATTTTTTATTATTTTCTTTTTTTCATATATTTTGTTTTTTTTTTTTTTTTGCTTCCTTTTCTATTTACGCATGGCAAATAAATGTTGAAAATAATATGATGACGGGTGTTGGTTCCAGAGAAAGGGCAAGTGGAGCAGAGGAGGGGGGTGGCGGGTCAATGGAATGGTGGAGCAATGCAGAACTGCGGCTGGCATGTGGACGGAAGCGGTGGTGAGAGGGGGGGGGGGTTCTTGGGGTTAGAAGAGTTAGCAGTTAGTTAGTTAGAGCAGGCGGGGCCACATGGGGTTAAAGAACTTTTTGCACCAGCTTTTTGGTTTTTCGGCGTTTTTCTTTTTAGCTTTTCTTTTTGCCATTCGGTTTTTACTTGTTCATTTTTTTTTTCATTTTTTTTTTTTTGGGTTTTCTTCCTTTTCTTTCTTTTTTGGCTCTTGTCTGCGTTTATCTGGGGGCATTAGGAAGCAAGAAAAATTATGTTTGCACTATGGTCAAAAGCGGGGAGAGGGATGAGGTCAGAGGAAGGAAGAGAGAGAATGAGAGTTCTGCAGATAATAAAAAAGAAGCCGCAATATCGCTCTCTCTCTCTGTCTTTCGCTCGGTGTCTTTTGTCTCTGTCTCCGTGTCTCGGTTGAAGCCAACGACCCTGAATGAAAAATTATGCTCAACTGCTGTTTGAATAGTTAAGTTTTACTCTAGAATGGCGATGGGGGGGAGGTGGGGGAGGTGTGGGAGTTAGAACCGATTACAGTGGAGATGAAAGGTGGGCGGCATTTAATGGCATTCGGTTCAAGTGCAAAGCTCTAGACAAGGTCTGACAAATGTGTCGTTGCCTTTGGCATTCGCCAGTGAGCCAAATAAATGTTACATTAATGAGCCGATAAATTGTGCTAAAGGAAAAGAGTTAAGTTTCTCATAGAAGAAGAGCAAAAAGCTCTTTGCACACACATGGAAATAGTTTTCTTTACACACGCACGCACACACACACACACACACACACACACACATTTATAGACTAAACAATAAAAATAGTTTGTAGGCCTTTATCAATTTTTATCTTTTGTAATATTTCCGAAACATTTGCCATTATATTTGCATTAGTAGCCACAGTTTCCGCTTTTGCCTCCGCACATCCGCCTCAGTGACGCCAATGAAAAGAAATACCAAACACACACACACACGCACACACACACACGCACACACACACACACACACACATACAGGGAACTCAGAAATAAAAAGAAAAGCCTAGCCATTCGGTCCAGTTTTTCAGAGAGAGAGAGAGAGAGAGAGAGGAGAAAAGTGCGGCCAATATCTTCTTCTTTTCTATTCCCAAGCGGGAAACTGCTTATCACACATTTCCACACAGCCACGCAAAAATCACACACACCAAACCGAAATACAATACAACCAGAATTGTTGCAAGACCACTGAAAGACAGAGGGAGAGTGAGGGAGAGTGGTGAGTGGGGGTGGGGGGGTGTGCAGAGGGAAATGCCTATATCTCCTGCGGCTCTGGCTCCTCCTGTCGCTTGTTGGTAGTAAAGTAATAGCCCAAGCTTACAAAGAATGATGCGTAGACATGATTTCCGTGCGGTTGATTTCTCTTTTTTAGCTCCACCACCACGCACGCACAGTGGTTTAAGTATATTGAAAAAAAATAACAAATAAAATAATATCTATGTTGAAATAAACTCAACCATCAAACACTTTTAATTCAGGTCAAAAACTTGTGGAGAGTCATTGAAAAATTTTATTCAAAAGGTTTTCATTCTAATTGATATTTAAAAAAAAACCAATTTTAAAGCATTTCTTGAGTGTGTTTGTTCTAAATGAATATAATTTGCTTGACTTGCTTCGGGTCACTGTATTTAAACAGCAGGCGGGCTAAACTATTTGCTTAGGGATTTAGTTTCATCTGTAAGGGGTACGGACGGGCTGGCTGACTGGCTGGCTGACTGGCTGGCTGGTTGGCTGGTTTTGCATGCCGCTGACTCAAGTGGCCTGCCAGATCCTGCTGGAGAAGCATGTAATTCATCTTATTCCCCAGAAGCAGTAGCAGTAGCAAAAGCAAACGAAGCCCGGGCTTGGCATACAATTCCGGCGGGTAAATTGCGGCAAAAGGCGTT
Source organism: Drosophila nebulosa (assembly GCA_024703675.1). NCBI lineage: Eukaryota > Metazoa > Arthropoda > Insecta > Diptera > Drosophilidae > Drosophila > Drosophila nebulosa. The sequence continues at coordinate 12,928,010 of JANFPS010000003.1, forward strand.
GCTGTCTTCGCGTTGTGCGTGTCGTTCTCCACAGGGACATAAATGCCATTTGCCAAAAGGACCAAAGGAGAACTGAAAGAAGACGCTGTGTGAAGAGGCACGCCTCACGCGCCTCATTACGTGAATTCTTTCGCTCTCGTCTTCGTCTCACCATCTCCCTAGTGCTCTCTCTCTCTCTCTCTCTGTCTCTGTCTCTAGCTCATCTGGTACGCATAAAATGCGTAATGAATTTTAGATTTCATTTCAAAGAAGAAAAGTTATGGCCATACAGCCTCGTCTTATCATCAGGCTCATCAGGCAACGGCCAACATAGGCCAAAGGACACCTTTTTTTTTGTTGTTGTTGTGTTGTTTTTTTTTTTTGATTTTGGGCTAGAAAACAAACATTTTTATGTGCCACATAAAAAGCGTGTGAAATGTTTAGCCCAAATGGACTGCAAATAGTATTATGCGATAATAAAACTATAATATTTCTACCGATTTCATTTACTTCAAATAAAAACCAAAAAAAAACTTTATTGGTATTTCGTCCCTTTTCCAAAAAAACTCATAAATCCATTAGTATTAGCAATCTTATACGCATATCTAAGACATCTCAGAGATAGAGGTGGAAAACTATCGATAGCTTAAACGGTTGATAGTCCAAATAACATTTAAGAAGTGGGCTGCTTGATACCAAAATGAAAAATGATACTTTGGAATAAGTCATTTATTAAGAATTTCCAAATTGTTTGAATTTTTTTCTGAATAATGTCAAAAAGTACATAAGGAACGTCTATTTTTGTGCAAGCAAGCAAAGTTTAAAATGCTATTGGAACTATCGACTGTTTTGGTTATCGATAATTTTCCACCTTTAATCAGAGATCTATTTATGACACAGAGAAGACCACGGGTAATAACGTCCACTGAGCTTCTCTCTAACGATAGATAGTTATATATAGTTTATCTCTTATTCAGCAGGGTATCTTCTAAGTCGGCGTCTAAAATATTATTGATTTTGTTGCCCTAATTTGAGTGGATTTCTTTAATTTCTTTTTGCAGCAATCAATTTTGCAATCATTTTTTATTTACCCAGTGCCCAGTGCCCAGTGCTCTTTCTGGTCGAAGGATATCTTATTATGCTCCTTTTTGGTTTCTATTTAAGTTTGTGCTTAGTTCTGCTATTTATGATTGTTTGCTCTTGCCAGGAGGAGGGGACGTATAAGCGGGGGGGGGGGGGGGGGGGGGGGGGGGGGGGAAATAGCTTAAAGTAATCAAAATAAATCATATGACATTTGTTCATTTTTTGCGTTCTGTTTTCATTTTTTTTTTTCTTCCCCTCTCCCCACTTTTTGTGTGCTAAAAATCTAATATAAATTCCATTACAATTATATACAATTTTATTTAATTTTTTGTAGCAATGACTCGAAAATCCCTTTGGAAAGGGAGACGAGGGCGTAGGGAGGGGGGGGGGGGGGGCTTAGCAGGAACAGGACTCCGCTCGACTAGGACGAGTTAGTTGTAGTAGAGAAAGAAGGGCGGCTAGGAAGTTAAGGGTGTGGCAAAAAATGCATCATAAATTTTCATGTTGCTCTAAAAATACGACTTGCGATTTTCTATTGTAGTAGTATGTTTCGCCCTTTTTTTTTTTTTTTGCGCGGGGGGACGCTACTGTGGGTTGAGAGAGGAAGGGAGGTAGGGAGGTTATAAGTACGAGAATACAGAGAGATGAGGAAAAATGTAAGGCATGAATGACATAAAAGCAAAAGCCCAAGATAGCCAAACTGAAGAGTAGTGCTGAGCCAGCGCGAAATATTTCGCCACCCACCGCACCGCACCGCACCGCACCGCACCGCACCGCACTTTCCATTTGCCATTCTTGTTGTTGTTGCTACCTCTGCTGCGCTGTATATGTATGTGTCCAGCTCCATAAAGCAGCCAAAAGAGAAAAAGTTTCCCCCCAAATGCAAGAGTCTAAAGGAGTATACAAAGTGTTGCGGGGGGGGGAAGGTTGGATGGTTGCTGGCGGAAAATGCCCCCCCCCAATACAATTTCATTTTATGCAAGAAAACAAGCAAGGACCCGGGGGCGGGGGGACGGGGGCTTGGACGAAGTTGGTGGGAAAGCAACTCGCTTTCTGGTGTAAAAATGGTAAATTCCCATTTGAATTGCTCTACGGATTCGGCCAGAAAAGAAATGAAACGTAACAAATATAAGTACATAGTGGATGAGGGAAGTGGGAGGGGGCCTGGAAAGGTGAAGGTGGTCCGTGTGGCCGTTTGGGCGTACGGGCGTGGCTCGGTTAAGTAGGTAAGTGTATGTTATATACAAAAATAAACAAATAACAAAGCCGCATGAAAAATACTTGCAAGGAAACAAAAATTTACGAAAAATACCAAAAAGATATTGGATAAGGGAAGTTATCGGCTTACTTAATGTCCTGTTTAAGAGTCGTCGAAAATGTTGAAATCCCCCAAAAACTAAAGTAACTAAATGAGAGATTAAGACTATAATTGAACTCATTTGTCCACACATTAAAATCAGTTATGAACTTCTAAAAATGTCTTAAAATAGATGAATTAAGTTTTACTTAAAGAAAGCCCAAATCTAATTCCAAATTCTAATTCTAATCTAATCTAATTCCAATTCAAAACGGATATTAACTATAGATAGATTCAGAATTTGAAGGCATGAAGTGATTGTAGTGAAAACAAACTTAAATCAAAAGAATTCAGAGAAGGTCCAAGCCAAAATGATCATAAAGAGAGAGTTAGAATTATGGAGAAGCAAAATTTTAGGCATTACTTTATTTTTCCCTAAAGACTCGACACACTGTACTGGCTGGATGTTGCATGCAAGCGAAACGAGTTCAAATGTGCAAGAAAAGTGCCTCCGCTGAGCTTAAACGAAATGACTTCTTGTTCCGTTCCATTTGGATAGCAGTAGGAGGACCATGGGACGGTACCGGACCAGGTCCAGGACCAGGACCACAAGCAGAAGCAGAAGCAGGAGCAGAAGGCGAATGGAGAATGATGCACTGCCACACACTACACACTCTTTCTCTCTCTCGCTCCCTGTCTATGCCATATTCCTTGTCTAGAAGCCTCTTTACCGTGTCTATTTTGTGTGTGTGGATGTGTGTGTGTGTGTGTGTGTGAGTTTTTTTTACCAGTTTTTGTGGTGCAAACGAGTTTACGCGTGCTGATGGAGATAATGGCAGCATGTGAAACAGGCCAGTACTCTTGAGAGGGAGGCAGTCGGCAGGACGTTGTCTGCAACTTGTTACCTTTAAGAGCATACCCCACGCACACACACACACACACACACCTATCACCCACACACATGGAGTGTGAAAGAAAAGAAGATGGAGAAGAGAGAGAAAGAAGCAAAAAGGCACTTACGACTGACAGTGTTACACATGTGGAATGACTTCCTCTGTGCTTTTTCTCTCTCTCTCTCTTTCTCTCTGTCTCTGTCTCTATCTATCTCCGAGCAATTACAGAAAAAGCATCGGGAAATACTCACAACACTTTAGAAGAAGTTAAAAAGTATGTAAGGCATAGGAAAAAAAAAAAAAAACCAGGCTAAAGGAAATCCCAGACCATAACGTCCCAACGACCTGAACTCAACTCAACTTACAAAAACAAAAAAAAACGAAGGAGAAGAAGAAGAAGAAGGAGAAGACGATGTAGAAACAAATGCTAAAAGAGTGCATCTCACTCAGCATATACTTCTCTTTGCCTCTCATCATCTTTGCCTTGTTCTTGGTTCTTCCTTCCGCTGCATTTTCTGCCATAATTGCTGGCAAGTTAAATAAGTGGCGAGTCAAAAGGCTAAAAATCGAAACCAAACCATACCGCCCAAACCCTCCCACCCAATCCATGTGGCACCTATCTGAAAGTGCATCATGGATTTTAATTAGCGCGCATGCAACTATAAATTTTCATATGTAGCTAGACACAAGTTTGTATAAATGAAATCTCATCATAATGAGTCTAGGAGTTAAGCGCCATAATTTAAACAGAAAATGTTATATAAATCTTTTGAGGTTTTCATCACCCCTAGTCCAGAACTACCAACCCCAACCAAGACATAAATGGAAAAACAATAAATTCAAAATCGTTGTTTAAATTTTTTAATTTTTTCGACTTTTTTGACTGCATTGGCTTTTGGCCCCAACGGAGGCCGAGTATTAGCAAATGACGTTGAAACTGAAAATTTACATTGCCACAAAAAAAATTGATTTTAAATATAGAAAGCAAATTGCTTTTTAAAAGCTCCCCACAGCACTACAAGTTTTCCGGGAAATTTTTATTTGAAAAATTTTGGCTGAAAAATCAAAGCCATTATAGGGGAGAGGAGTGGCAGCAGCAGCAGCAGAGAAAAAAAAGCCATCCATTCCCACAGATGCTGGGGAATGTGTGTTTTAAGCACGTGTCAAGTGGCCGCCATTGTAAGAGTCAACCCACATTCATCTTGCTGTCTCCTTCTATTTGTGTATCTCCTTTCCTCTCTCTCTCTCTCTCTCTCTCTCTCCCCACTTTCTCTACATCTGTCTCTCTTCGTGTGGCAGTTTGTTCACTTTGCATATTGTGCACCTTGTGCCGGGCCACCTTTTCACACCGATCACCCATCACCCATCAGCCTTTAGCCATCTTGTAGTCAAGTTTCTGCATTAATCAAAATGTTAAATAAGAAATGAAATTGATTTGAGCCAAGCGCAAATGTGGCATATTATTCAATTTTTGTGATTTCGTTTGCTGGAATGGAAAAGTGCATGCCGTCGGAACATTCACATCGGCATCGACATCGACGACAATTCTTCCTACACCCAATCCTTTCAAAGCGAATCCCGTTGCCTGTTATAATGTGACAGCTGCAGCTAAAAATCTGCATGAATTTTCTACGACATTTTGTGCACCAGTTTGAAAGCATCATTTATACTGAAATCTAAACTGCAGATTTCAATCATTTCTTTTTTGTTTTTTTGTTTTTGGTTTTTGGAGCCAACGTAAAATAAAATTACCTAAAAACTAAAGCATCTACATGCATGGTGCATCTTTTTAGCATGATGAAAATGTCCTCAGGGGATATCCAGAAGAACCGAAATAATGTGTGCCAAAAGGGGTGTGTCAATTCGATTTCATCAATTGAGAATCGTTGAGGAAAGGGATTCATCTATACTATTCATTAACTCATTTTGCGTTCACATGCGCCTACATTGGGTGGAGATTTGCTCACTTTGCGTAAGCTTGGCTCCCTTTGAGTGGAACTTTACTCTGAGCTGAGCTTATTTTCAGTCAAAATTTCTTAATGTTGCATTAATCGAGCTCAATTTGAGTACAAAGCTACTCATTTTGCGTGAACTTGGCTTTGTTTTAGTTAATATTTACTCAGTATGAGTTAGCTGAGCTCCTCTCAAATCAACATTTTTTAATTTTGCGTTAACCGAGCTCAATTTGAATTAATATTTACCCAATTTGCGCTAAGTCAGCTCATTTTGAGGGCTAAAGCTACGCATTTCGCGTGAACTTGTCTGTTATTGAGTGAAAATTTACTCATTTTGCGTGATCTTGGCTCCCTTTGACTTAATATTTACTCAGTATGAGTTAACCGAGCTCACTTTGAGTCATTTATTTATTAATTTTGTGTTAACCGAGATTACTTTAAGTGAATATTTACCCAATTAACGCTAAGTCAGCTCATTTTAAGCACAAATTTACTCATTTTTCTTGAAGTAAGCTCCTACTAGTTTTTTTTTTTAAAACACTTTGAGTTAATATTTACTTACTGTACTTTATTTCGCTTACTTTAAGTCCACATTTACTCATTTTGCATTAACTTGGCTTAGTTTGCGTTACCTCAGCTCGTTTGAGTACAAATTTACTCGTTTTGCCATAACTTATCGCATTTTGAGTGACCATTTACTCATTTTTTTTTTTTTTGACATTTACATAATTCGCGTTTTTGTCTTAGTTCATTTTGCATTAATATCAATTTGACTAAAATATTTGCTGACTTTGCGTACCCAAGCTCACTTTGAGTAAGAACAGGTCCCGTGCTTCCTCTGCGATTCTCAAAAATTTAACTAAAATTAAGCTTTCTTCTTCTTCAATCCCAAATTTATGTGATTGAAATAATAACTTCTTCTTTCTTATGCTTTTATTTCAAGCGAATATTTAGTTTTTTCGTTAATGTCTCTTTTTTCCTATTTTTTTTTTTTTAATCTTATTATTTTCGTGAATTTTTTTTGGAATTGCAAAGATTTGGCATTTCGTTAATCGAATAATAGAATTATGCTTAAAGATATTCACGACTGTTCATGGATAGATATTAAGTTTCTGATCTGAAGTTAGTTAGATAAAAAGTTTTAATTTTAATGATTTAATTTTTCTAAAGCCTATTTTTGGGGGCTCTAGTGGTAGCAAGTTTTTAAAACTTTAACTCGAACTTTAACCTGACACGTTTGCAAGAGTTTTTTATGCCCGAATTTTTCATACTTTATGAGCAACAATTTTCTCGGCCAATTCACACACACAATTCGCTTCGCACACGATTTTTCCTCTTCCTCTTCCCCTTCGTCTTTCTTTACTTAATTAATGCTGTCACACATATGGCCACCCTTTTTGGCTTCCCATGGTTGTTGACTGCACGTAGAGCGACCTTTTGTTCACCGCAACGATGGAGGACGGGGAGGGGGGGAAAGAAAAGTAGTTTCTGTGTGTGTGTGTGTGTGTGCGAGTGTGTGGGCCATTTAATAAATTTTTCTATCTATTTCTTTGGTCATACTTCTTGAAGTTTTCTTTAAGCTTTTCGTCATTATCTCGAATGCTTGTGGGATGGATGACTGCCAGGCTGACTGACTGACTGGATGGCTGACTGGTTGGTTGGTTGGTTGGTTGGTTGGTTGGTTGGTTGGTTGTTTGCTTGCTTGTTCAGCCACGCCCCGAAACACTTTTGGCCGGAAAGTGAAAAATCCCAAACGGAAATACATTCATTTGCTTGTTTTACTTTTCCAATTTCAAATGCCGGAGGAATTCTGCCGTGCCGACCCCCGTGTCCCCAACTGCCTCTTAGACCCTGTCCCACTCTCTCTCTCTCTCTTTCTCTCTCTCTCTCTTTCTCTCTCTCTCTATCTGTGTCTTCTTATATGTGCTCCTCTCGCTCGCACTTGCTTAAGGTATAGACATTGTTACACATGTTGACGAGTGGGTAGAACTCTTGAGCTTGAGCTAAGACTTGCTTGTGGCGGACATCGGTGTGGCGTGGGCGTGGCTATGTTGCCGCAGTCACGTTGAAAACATTAAAGTTAGATTTATGACTTTTCGGGTTATAAAATGACTTTAGATTGATTCCCGTCCACATGATGACAGTTTTTTTTTCTTCTCTCTCTTACTCTTTCTCGATTTTCATTTCCAAGGACCTTCTGGAGGCCAGGAGGAGTATATGGCATGCGAATGGTGTGCGTTGAAGCGGACCATGGCCTGGGGGAGGGCATCAGCATGTGTAGACAATGAATTTTTAAGTTGTTTATAAGTTGGAAGCAAGTTTTATCTCGGTGATGATATTTGGTCTTTGGGCGTTACCGATACGATCCCTTACACCCTCCACCCCCCCCCCCCCACGGATTGCATTTAATTTTTCCTACGCCTCCACCTTGCCCTTCCCTCTCCCTTCATTCGTTTGTATCTGGTCTCTTTTTTCCACCTCCTCCTCCTCCTCCTCTTTCGGTTGGTTGTGTTTTTTCTGTTTCGGTTTTTTCGGTCTAATAAAAGTCCACTTTTTAATGAAGAAATGTCATGACTGAGTTGCATTTCCAGGTCAGGCGAGCGGCATTCATTAGTGTGTCCTGCAGATCCTGGCTACAACAAATAACAGAAGGAAAAAAAAAACACAGAGAGAGGAAACTGGACCGCGATAGAGTTATCAAACGTGGCCACAGCTAACTATTAGTGCTAAAGGCGCTCCAGGCTGCGATGGGACGGACTTTGGAATGGTAAAAGGCTTTACGTCCTACTGCACACATTGTGGGTCGAATCGGATGGGCGGTGGTTGGGCGATGGGTGGCGGTGTGGGTTGGAATTGTTAGTTGGTTGGTTGGTTGGTTGGTTGGCGGTACTCGGTGCAGATTTGAAGCGCTAATTACGTGGTCATTAATTGCGCTAATTATTTTTCATTTTCTGTGCTGCTCTTTCGCTTTGCCTTGCCTTGCCCTGCCTTACCTCTCCACTCTGCTGTTCTGCACCTGCTCGCACCACCACCCAAGCACCCAACCAGCCAACCACCCACTAACCATTCCATTTTCAATTTCATCTATTTCCATTTGCCGTCATTTGCAATTTGCATTTGCCATGCTATCAGTGTTCAACAAAGCAAACCAAAAATGAAACCAAAAATGTAAAAATAAGGAAAAAAAAAATGGAAAAGGAATTTTCCTATTTTTTCCTATTTTCTTTCCTTTTTTTTTTTCTTTTTGCATTCCCTTCATCAATTTAATTTTTAAATAAATATTGCAAATTATCTATAAATCTGAAGGAAATTTCTCAAGTCTAGTCATACTGCCTAAACGATTATAGTGACCCATTTAATTTGTTAGGGTATTGAAACTAGCAAAATCCTTTTATCGAAATGAAATGATAAAAGGAAATCCTTTTAGTGCTTTGATTGCCTTAACTAATTTCAGCTTATTAAGGTAAAATTTGCAATTCATCATAAATTTTAAGAGATATTCCAGCTGCGATTTTACCCTCGCCACCCGCCGCTTCCTGAGCCCTTCTCCCTTAGTCCTTAGTGCTCTGTTCACTCAGACGATGTTCGTTGTTGTTCCCTTGCCGCCTGCTTCTGCTCTTGCCACGCTCTAAGTACGCTTTTTCATTACGTCCATTTTCTTATGCACATTTTTCTGTAATAAGAAAATGCGCATGAGGTAATTTTCCTGGCTATTTGCAGCATTCTCAAATTGGGCACACTTAGCGGAGGATTCCACGGAGTAGTCGGAGTGCTCCCTGCTCCCTGCTCCCTGCTCCCTGCTCATGGCTCGCTGCTCGGTGCCTGGTTGCGCTCTTAAACCGCAAGTGACCGACATTTTGTGTCGACGACCAGAAGTAAAAAAATAGCAAAAAAAAAATTATGGCAACGGAAAAGATGTACACGAACTGAATGAGCAGACGGCAGGGACTTGGTTGTTGGGGGAGACGGAGGCGGAGGTGGAGGTTGAGGCGGTGCTGGTGTCACTGGTAATTTAATGAAAATGGCGCTGCGCTAATTGAAACTTTCATCATCATCATCTGCAGCAGCAGCAGAAATGGTCGTAATAGGAAGCTGAGACAGAAATGAAAATGCGGAAATGACACCATGGCACAGGATATAGAAGGCATTAGTCCACACATAAGACCAACAAATTTTAAACAAAAAAAAAGTCAAAGAAACTAGCTAACTATATGCCTCAATACGTTGACTTCAAGATTTCTGAACTACTCGCCATAAGGAAAGCAAAGTAGAAAAATTTCTAGATCTTGTCGTCATATACTTATACACCAAGCCATCAAGAAGGAAGATCATTTCTATTAATTGTGGCATCTTTCTCCTCTTTCCTTTTGTCGTTCTTTCTAGCCTACTAATTTCTGTAGGAAACCAGCTTAGCTCATCTTAATTTTGATTATCCCTTTAACCACAATATTGTCCACCAGTTTCCACCAGTTTTCGAGATTATTTACATAATTTTTCCTAACGAAATTTGATCTAAAATATTTTCAACTTTTTCAAAGTGATAATTAGTAACACAAAAGTTTGTTTTTTTTTTTTGTTTTTTTGTAATCTATTTGGTCAGTTTTGCAGTTGTGCAGTTGCGCTCTCTCCCTCCCTCTCTCTCTCTCTCTCTCTCTATCTCTCTGGTTCTCTATCTATTTCTCACATTCATCACATTTCATATTTTTGGAAAGTTTACATTGCAATTGAAAAATTTTCATTTCGGTGCTCTCTCTCTCTCTTCAGAATTTTTTGTGCAGTTTACACTCAACTTGAAATTAATCAAACAAAAGCAAGTACCACAAAAAGCCTGAGAGCGAAATGACTATAGGTTATAAGTGTATAAGCAAGGATATAGTACATATATATATATATATATATAGGGAGAGAGAAAGTACATATGTTTTCTCTCTCTTTAAACTGACAAAGAAGACAAAGAAAAAAGGGCCAATAAAATTCAGTCAGCTTATGATTATGATTTATCTTTTATCAGAAGGAAGGAAGTGAAGAGTGAAAAGGACGAGCAGCATCTAATCTGAGTCCATAGAGGCCAGAAGGATTGTGTGAATGTGAATGTGTCTATGTGTGTGTGTGTGTGTGTGTGTGTGGTGTTCTGAACACGTATCTAATTTATGCCATCTGAAACAAAATCCAAACAACACACACTAACACCAACACACACACACACACACACACACACAGAGAGAGATACACAAAAGAAGAGAAACTTTTCTTTGCGTTGATTTTTGCTGCTTTCCTCATCGTCATCGTCATCGTCATCGCCTTCGTTTTGCTTTAGTTATCTATAAAACGTTTTCGTTCGTTTTTCTTTTTCTTTTGTCTCCGATTTGGTCTCGAAGTTTTTATGAATTGTATCTTTTACGGTCTATGGGACAAGCTTTACCAGTTATGATTCTCTTCAATATTAAATAGAGATAGAGCGAGACGCAAGCATTTAGATAGCAGCAAAATCGACCAAGAGAAAAGAGAACGAGAGAGAGAGAAAGAGCTTGCGACAACAAAATGAAGACATAAATGGACAGTTGAGAATTATTGCCGATAAATGAGACAAGGAAAGGGAATTTATATGTAACATACTTAGAAGCCGATAGAATACGCAGAGGATAGTCAAAGGCGCTACATACGAGCGGGTTGGGTGGGGGGTGCATTGGTGGGTGGTGAGTGTTGGGCTTAGACAGATTGAACATGTCGCCGGTAAAGTGTTACGCTTCAGTTTGCTTTATATTTTATTTATTTTTTCCCAAAGTTTTTGCCTCCTTTTTCTCCCTCTGTGTCCCATCTTTTTCTTCTTGTCTCTTTGCCACACCCTCTCCCCACCCACTGCACACACCTCCATTTCCATCGCACAATGACAGACGAGGCGTGTAATTTGAAACTTGGCACTCCCAAACAATGGGAATAAAGCCAAAAACGAAACCCGGCATAAGAGACGACCAAGCCGAGATGCAAATATTAAGCAAATAGCCAAATTTGTTGGTAACGAAAAGAACTTTATGCAAACACTTGAATAACCAAGTCAACGAATTAAGTTAAACTTTAGTTGCCATTTGATGCCTTCTCTTCCGAAAATTAGCAATCTCAAAAAGAAGTCTTCAATAGGCAAATTCTTTAAAGACGTTTCTTTCTGCTTCTATTGTATGTATATGAATTTCTTGCTTTTCCTTTTTTATCAATCAATAGAAACAAACAAAAACATTTCTACTTACAATTCAAATATCAAATTGAAGCCCCAAGCAAAAGTTCTTCTTACCTGAAATGTGAGAAGAAAAAAAAGCGTAAAATGTATGAATTTTCGATTAAAATGTAAAGATTTAATACAAAACATATATACAAACATATTTGTGTGTATGTATGTATATGTGAGAGCTATATTTATACATTTTGTTTTTTTTGTTGTTTTTGTTGTTGTTGTAAACATATTTAATTCATTTTATTATTATGACTATTGCATTCTTGTTATGGTTATTGGTTGTGTGGGTAAAACTAAGCAGAATTTATAAGAATTGAAAATTTTCCAATTTAACAAACAATTCAATTAATGCAAATTACCCACTGGCAACAGAGAGAAAGAGAGCAAGAGAGAGAAGCAGTGGCAGTGGAAGAGGCAGAGTAACAGTGATAAAGAGAACGTGAGAGAATCGTTTCAAAAGGGCAGGGAGAAATGGGCTAATGAATATTTTATGACAAAACTAATTTCATTTTCATAATAACACCCACCCGCACACAGGCATAAATAAACAAAGAGAGAGAGAGAGAGAGAGAGAAGGAGAGAAAGAGTGGAACAGAGCAAGATAGGGACAACAGCTGCGATTTTTGATTGTAAAATTTCTGTAAATTGTTTACAGGCCACGCAGTCCCATAAAATGTCCAAGGACCACACCCACGAAATGGCACCAAATCCCAGATTTTAATTGCAAGCAAGCAAAACAATGGCTCAATAGCAAAATGAAATCACAATCTCGACCATAACGAACCATTAATACCCTTTTATTTTCTGTTTGACACCATCAAGTCTACAAAAACAGGGAGCATTACATATCCTATGGATCGCTCTATTCGGTATTCCACTTATAAGAAATATTTAACGCAAAGCTAAGTTTCGTGAGTGAAAATTGCAAACAAAAGCGAAATCCAAATCGAAATCGAAAATTATATGTGATAATCATCAAATCTATCGACAGCTATAGTCATGTATATAAAGAACTTTCCAATGTGGCGCAAGATGATATCGGTTAAGCAAGTCAAGTTGCTTCGGTGTGACTTTCGGTTATTTGGAACATTATTGATTTGCAAGCAACCATAACCAGTGCAAAACCATTTTGGTAAGTGTTTCTAGGCTCAAGTTCGATTCGGTTGTTGTTCTTCTGTGTTTTCTTACCTTGGAGTCAAAGAGGGTCGACTATAATGGCCATGAGGGAGAGTGAGAGAGAGGGGGTCGTTGGGTTGTTGGCTGGTTGGTTGGCTGGCTGGTTGCTTGACTTGGTTGTTAGTTCGCTGTTGGCCTTATGGAAACAGTTTTTGCAATTATGCCAGAGCGCAACGGGGGCTTCTCATTGTCATTTGCTTTGCGTTTTGGGCTTCGCCTTTAGCTCTGTTTGCCTTTTCGGCATTTTCTTCTTTATTGGATTGGATGACTGCCTTTTTTTTTTGGTTCCAACTTTGCCAATTTGGATGTCGTCAACTGACTTCATTTGATTTGTTCTCTTTCTTCTTCTGCTTCTTCTTCTCCTTTTGGGCTGTTGTTGTTGTTGTTGTCGCCATAACGTTTATTAATAAGTTTTGTTGCTGTTGTAACTACGATTCCGTGGGCTCTGTTGCTCCTGCTGTGTGCCTGCGCCCGCCCGCGGATTCTTCCTTCTTTTTATTATACCCTACACATCCATTAAGCAAAAGGTTATACTCGCCCTCATAGCCCCCCAATTGTATGCAACAGAAAATGACAGAAAACGGCAGGGTTAACCAATATTTGAGTTCTCGTTTTCGGTTGGTGTCCCAAGTTCTACTTTCGCTATGACTCTTGGATAGGTTTTTGTTGTGCGATCTTTGCCCAGGATCTTTGCATTCGATTTATAAGTTTTCCTTAGGATTTTTCATTTAATTTTGGTTAAAATCTTTAGAATTCTATTTATTTTCTCTTGTGCTCTTTTTTTTTTTTTGTTGGTTGGGTAACTAATTTTCTTTTGGGTACAGGGTAATCCCAAATGAGAGACTTAACTTGATTTTTTTTGTACACTTTTGTTGCCTAGTTTATTTTAGTTTTAGGGTAGGGGAGAAACGAAAGTGGGAAGGATGGCTTGCTCATGGCATGACTTGTCACGACGACGACGACGACGACGACGAACGAAGAATTAGAGCAAAGTGCACTTTTTGATGACTTTTGATTTGTTTTTACTACGAGGAGAATACATATTTATTGTCGTGCTCGGCTGGCAGGCAATAGGCAGGCAGGCAGGCAGGCAAAATGTCTTTAAAATGCACGAAAACACATTGAATCCATGGCAACAACAACAACAACAACAATAACTTTTACAACAATAGCAACTACAACAATAACATATTTTTAATTGATGTTTATGTTTAACGTTCAAGTCATAATTAACTTTATTTAAAGCCTCGTAAAAAAGCAAAAATTTGTAAACGCTTCACTTGAACTAAATAGCAACTCGAATTTAATGTCTCTGTGATTTTATTGTTATTATTATTATTATAAGTAATCTTTGTTTTTTTTTTTTGTTTTGTTGTTGTTGTTGTTGTTGCTCTTTATACTTTAAACAATGCCATAAACGCAGCAAGGCGCGCATTAACACCCAAAGACCGCAACCAGAATCAAAATCAGAACCTGGGCCAGGCCACAACCAGAGCCAGAGCCAGAATGTGTTGCCTTCTTTTAGGGGCATTAAACGGGTGTGCGTGTTGTGTGTGTGTGTCTCTTCTTTTATGACCTTTTCTGGCATACACTTACAACTTAGGGTATATGCAAATGACAAAAGACTTCAGTTTGGCATCAATCTTAAGCTGAAATACTAAACAAAATCTAAATTTAATCTTTAAAAACTTTAAAACTTTTTATAAAAAACTTCTCACAAAGAAACATAACAGTTTATTTTCACTTTATTTACCCTACAGGGTATAGAAAAATTCCCATTATGGTAACGCTGTTAACATTAGCTTCTGGCTCTGACTAACTCAATGACTGAATGGCTGACTGGCTGAAGAAGGTTGGCCATAAAAAACTCTGCTGGCAAATAGAATTATGATTTCCACTTCCCTCAACGCAAAACAATGTTAATAATGGCCGCATAATAATGACTGACAACAGCACCAACAACAACATCAACAAAAAAGTGCATGATATCATGTGATTTGTCTAATCGAGGCAAGGAACACAATAGAAATTAATAGGATTTTAGACGGGGGGGGAAAAAAAAAATCAACAAAATAAATATTTCTACAAATATAGCCAGACATTGGGATAAATTTGTAACAAAAAATTATAGCAAATAGAATAGAAAAATTCATTAATCATATTGTTAAGTATTCTATGACACATTCATTTATGTTATCATTAAATTCAATTTCTCTAAAGTAATAAGAGAGAACCGTAAAATCACTTCTACGAATAAATTTTTATCAAAAAAAAAACATCTTCAAACTATTTCTGGAATGATAAATTGCAGAAAGTAGTCGACTAAAATCGTATTAGTGATCTATTTTCCATTAGAAACCATTTGAAACTGAACAGCTCTGAAGGAAGTGAGCTAAAAACCATCGTATGGATATCGAAACCAAAATGTTGGATATCGATAAAAAGTTGCTTTGCAAAGGAAATCCAAATCCCTGGGATCATCTATTCAATCCCCGCGGAACGGTTGGAATTAACAGTAAATATCATTCACAATCCCCAACCTCCTGGGGAACGTTGTCTCTCGGGTTTCAGAGTTGCATTTCTAAAAAAACTATCGATAAAAAAGTAAAACAAAACATGTGGAATAGAAACATTCTCAGCGAATGATGGAACGAATCACATTGTTGGACAAATTTATTCCATTGCCAAGTGATTGGCCAATAACTAGCAGTAAGCAGATGCTGATTCTCGTCTATATATATACACATTTTATAGATCTATATATTAGAGATTATGTGATCCAATAAATTTGCAAAAACCAAAAGATAAGGCGAACCAGTAGTAGTTGATGGCTGGGTAAAGGGGGCTCGGTATATGGAAGGTTTTTGCGAAATATTGCCATTCACATTAATTTAAATTTTGTCTGATTTCATGGAATTAATTTTGCTGCATGGCAAATTATTTTGTGGTTATGAATTTATTAAAATGATTTTGGGCTTGGCAAATGGCAAATTAAGCAGTTTAGAGCTGGATTTATAATAATGTCTGGCCCCATCCTCTTGATATGAATTCGATATGTGTGTGTGTGTGGCTAATAAAGATAATATTTGATATACATAGAAACATTCTGTGGTAACGCTTTTTATTGGCCATCAGCAAGCCGCAATAGCAAAAATTTATTCACAGATTTTGAAGCAATTTTTTTAGGGCTTAACTTCAAGCCAAAGTTTTTGTTTGTCAAGTCAAGTCTCTCATTGCCTTCTGCTCCTGTGCCTCCTCTCTCATACTTATCTTGGGTATGTTATTAATAAATGCACTTGACAACGTTCACTTATTAATACTTTAGAGCCTAAATCAGTAAAGACCATCAAAAAGTGCACAAGTCAACAAAATTTGTGCTTCCTTCGTACGTGACCAATAAGAAGAACTGCTGCTAGAAGGCTTCTCCAGCTTCTCCTCCTCCACCTCCTCCTTCTACTTCTCCACCTTGAGCATGCAGTGCTTTTGTCTGTCATCGTAAAGTCATTCTAAAGTCACTGGCCCACAAAAAAAAAAAAAAAAAACCACGACAAAACATTATGAAGTTGCTCACTTGATCGTGCAATGTACTTGGTATTTCATTTTCTTCCCATTTTCCTTCTGTGTTTTTTTCGTTTTTAGCACTTAGCACGTTTTCCAGTTTCGCCATGGATGAGAAAAATGCAACAAAATTAGCACACACACACACACACACACACACACAAAGACGAGAAGAGACAGACCAGGCCCAGTAAAGTTGGCTGTGGGAGGGGGAGGCGAGGGCGGGAGTTATGGCAAGCTCAAGAGATTGGCATTGATTGCTGCCTGTTATTTTTCAGTTGCCGCTGATGATGTGTGGAAAAGTTTATTTGGCCAGTAAACATTCCCATGAAATGGCTAAACAAATATACACAATAGAGAAATGCTCATACCAGAGTGAAACTATTCTGACATCAGATCATTATCATCATCATCATCGTCATCATTGTCATCATGATGCTCATCGAGACGAGTGAGGAGAAATGCATCTGCATTCAACTCATCAAAACGCATGATTCACTGCATTCAAATGGATGATGGCCCGAATGCAGTTGATTTTTTACATGCCAAAAATATATAAAAAGAAAACAAAATGCAAATAAAAATACAAAACAAAACACACACACACAAACCCTCCCTTCCCCCCACAAAAAAAAAAAAGGCCAAGTGAATACATTGTATATGAGTGATGGTAAATGGAAGCGCACCGAGGGGACAAGGGCATATGTCAAGTTTTTGGTTTCAGTTTCACAAAACCCCCTTCACCCCCCCCCCCCCCCCCCCTACGAAACACCCCTTGACTGTGAATCGGTGATATAAATGTCACTTTCACATGGTTCACAAATACAATGGCTTAGCTCAAAACAAAAAAAAACAAAAAAAATACTTTTGCCAAGATTAAAAGAACCAAAAATGGAATTTCAAATGTTAGACTTCTCACAAGTTGGGTCACCAGAAACTGGAGAACACAAAAACTAAGGCAAATATATCTTTCATTTGGATCTTATAAGAATTCAATTGGCATTTCAATTTAATCAACAAAAGGTGACTAACAAATCAAGAGCTTTGGCGTATATCCTTAAGATAAAAATGATGATGGGAAAACTGATTTAAATGGTTTTTCAAAACATTCAACAAAATGTGTATAGAATTACAGAATAAAAATGTAATCAAATTGCGTGAAACACATTTTCTTGATTTCCCAAAAAAAAAAAAAAAAAAAAATGTTAATTATTATTATTGGATGGCCTTCTTCTTCTTTGCTGTTCTCTTTCTGTTTTTTTTTGTCTTTTTTTTTTTGTAAAATTCTTGCTCACAGGGACATAAAAATGTTTATTATTCATTCTTCAACTTGATTTCTAGGCGACCAATAGAGAATAACACACAAGTGAAACAGAGATAGATTTAGGGAAAGCAACAATAAGGATTTTGTTCTTTTTCTCTCCCCTCTCTCTCTCTCTCTCTCTCTCTGTCTCTCTCTCTGTGTGTCTCTCGCTCTTGGTCTGGGTTATCTATGCTCTTTAATCGGCATTCCTGGCATTCATTCGGCGCCTGCCTTTGCCCCATCAGTTGCTTGTCTGCATTTTGTTTGTGTTGCGAAAAATATTTTATAATATGTTGAGAAATTTTTTAATTAACTGCAAAAACGAAGAAGAAAAAGAAATTTGTAAAATTTATTTAATTTTTTTTTTTTTTTGTGTTTATTTTTGTTGTTATATTTCGCATTTTTTTAATGGTAATTTAAAGACACAAGTTCACTTTAGATACAGAAGACCTCACCCCGAAAACAATATGCTTTGACCGATTTTCATATATATGTATATATAATTTGTATTTATTTGTTCGCATTGGTTGTCGTGGTTTCCGCCTTTTGTTTGGTTTTGTTGCATTGTCAGCCAACCACGCCCATTGCTCTCATTTCAGGTTGTCTCTCTCACTCTCTCTCTCTTCGCCTTTTATTTTTATATATATATATATATTTTTTTTTTTTGTATTAATAATACTTCAAATGCTGTGATGGGGTATATATATATATATATATATATATGTGTGTGTGTGTGTGTGTGTATATCCGTGTGAGTTGCAAGAAACGACATAACGCAAAGCAGCTGCATGCGGCATGAGGCACGAGGCAGGCAACGTTAATGCCCCACATAAAGCCTTCTTGCGCCTTCTTCATTCGCTGTGATGAAATGCAAGTGGTAAATGAGCAAATGAAAAGTGGAGCGAAGCTGCTGCTGCTGGCTTTATACTCTATCTCCAAAATCGAAGGGTATATCAACTATTAGCAGAATTGCTTAACAAATGGATTATCATCCTTCGATAGGTCAGCCAGGTAGCCTGTCTACCTGGGTAAGTGTATAGGTACTTCGGCTTGAGTGTTCCAGTCAGATGTGCCTGCTTATGCCTCCTTACTTTTTTTTTCTTTAGTGTGTCATTGCTAGTGTTTTGTGTGTGCACAGCGCCCGTGAAAGGCGGCGGCTATATAGAACAAAAAACTGGACAGAATCTCGGCTTAACAGCGATGGAAACAAAAAAGTGGCTCAAGCTTCTTGGAGCTTATGTTCTTATTTTTAATTTCAGTTTGTATCTCTCTCTCTCTCTCTCTCGCTCTGTCTCTCTGTCGTGTGGCAAGTGGAAAAAGGGAAATGTAGCAAGCAAACAACTAGCAGAAAATCATATTTACAAAATCAATTAATATATATATATATATATGTATGTATTTCCACCTTTCCCTCAAATTGGTGATAGTTGGCGTTAAAAGAGTGCTCTGTCTCTCATCATTAACGAAATCAATTAAATAGATTTTTGTGCTGGCAAAGATTAATTCAATGTGTGTATATCGAAATACTTATCTCATCTCATCTCATCTCATCTCATCGCATACGCATTGGAAATTTTCTCATATTTTGCCAACAGATTTTCCGCGAACAACCCAGCAACCCTTGGCCCCAACTTCCATCCCAGAGCCTCCCACCCCCCCAAGCCCCCTCCTTCTTCCTGAGCGGTTGGCAACAACGATACACACACCATAATATGACTTTCATTTTTTATGCTAACGATGCTGATACATACTAATAACTTCTTTCATTAAAAATTCCATCGCCTCATTCCTATCGGCCTCGAAGTATGTATACATACATATATACCTATACATATATATATGCCCCTTGCCACGCCCACTTCTACTCTAAGCACACACTTGAGCGACGCTAAACTCGTCCAATTAGTAGCATTTAATTTGGTAAACAGCGGCATGTTTCGTGCTTTTGCATTTTTTTGTAATTAACAACAACAAGAACGAGATGATGAGGCAGCAGATGAGGAGAAGCAGGAAAAAACAACACACACACACAAAAAAAAAAGGATATATATATATATATATATGTATTTGTGTGTGTGTATCTTGAGCATATGTTTGTTATGGTGGCAGTTTTGGGGCATCCGCATCCACCGCATCCTCGTCATTATTTTGATGTCAACAACAAAGTGTGTTGGTCTCTCTCTCTCTCTCTTTCGCTCTCTTTTTTTTTGTGTTACTTTGCACCTGACCAAGTTGCCAGGTAGCTTATTAAAATAAAACACACACACAAAAAAAAAAAAAAGAGGAAAATAAATGGAAAATGTAACCAGTGAACTCTTCTCCAGCGAGCAGCGGCAGAATAAACAGATTAACCGCAATAATAAGCATGGACAAAACGACTATGGAAGGGTAGGGAAGGATAGGCCAGCTTAGGGCAAAAGAGCATGGAAGAAGAAGGGGAATATAACTGACATCCAATAGAAGATTTGTTAGCATCGTTCTGGCAAAAAGTTCTGCCACTTCATTGAGCCAATCGCGTAAAACGTTTCTTGAATGATGAAATCGTTGCCCAATTTCGAACTAGATCGTGGATACCTCCCCCCTCTCAGGCAGAGCGAACTAACTTTGTAGCAAGTTTCTTAAGAACTCGAAAAACAAGTATCAAGCAAAGTGCTTTCCCTTGGGCAGATTGTCAGTCTGTCTCTCTCTCTCTCTCTCTAGTTTTGGGGTCAAGTGCTGACCCCGGTCCGTGTGACATTCAAATTATATTAAATTTCGCTTAGATTTCAAAAGAAAGCGACCAATTCGACCGATGTTTTTAAGAGAAGACAAAATGGTACAAGAATTTCATTAAGAAAAGAAAAAAATGGGTGGAAAAAAACAAAATGTGTAAACATTTGATGAGGACCCCGGATGTCCTGGTCAGGGGATCTTTGTGCGGCTTTTGTGGCGACGAAACAAAAAATAAACGGCAGAAAAAATAAAAGGAAAACAAAAATGGCATACATGTAAACATTTAAAGCTGTTGGGCAAATTATGCCCAGGCCAAGTAAACAAAAACGAGAACAAGAAGGAAGGAAGAGATACACACTACACACTCTCTTCCACACACTTCCTTGGGGGGGGGGGGGGGGGGGGGGGTGAGAGTGAGCTGCTGCAGTCGGGATCGAGGACCAAGGACCGACTAATAAACTCAACTTGCCTGGCATAAAAATATCCATGCAAATTAATTAAATATTTACAGTTTACTGACATAAGCCGGGACGGGAGAGCGAAGTGGGAGAGGGTGAGAAGTGAGAGAAGGAGAGGGGATAACAGGATATACGACGCAGGGCGAACTGAAGTGAGCTTTGCGCTGAATTGCAAAAATATGCAAAGGTAAGCGCCAAAAGGCAAAGAAAGACAGACGGGTGCTGGGAGCGGGAAGCGGGCAGCGGGAAGCATGGTAGCAGGATGATCGGTCGGGCTGGCAGGAAGTGTATGAATGAATGACTGGCTCAGTGGTTGGAGTCTGGACAGATTGAAACGGACGCAGGACGCAAGACGGAAGCGGGGCCAAGAGCTTGTCTGATTGAAGTACGTGAAAAGGACGACGACGACTACGACGATGACGATGACTACGACGATGGAGATGGAGATGGCGATGGCGATGGCTATGTGCGATGACGATGAGAAGGCGTTGGATACAAAAAATTACATGCAACGGAGACGAAAAGGAAATGCGACCGGAGTCGCTCTGTCCGTGTCTGTCTGAGAAATGAAATTAGTGTTAAGCTTGCTGAAAAGAAGGCGAATGGCAGCAGCCTCAAGCAGCTCCCTTCAGTCGTACTTAGCTCCTGCACCTGCCCCTGCCACCATACCCTGGGCATCCAGCACAACCTCAAACAAACAAACAAACGAACAGAAAACAGAAAACAGCGAAGCAAGGGCAGAATAAACGAAACAACGAACAACTAGTCCTACACAACACAAAAATGCAGAAACAAATAAACTTTTATGCTTGTAATCAAATGTTGTTTTTTTTTTTTTTTTTTTTTGTTTGCCACGGTTGCATAATAAATTTGAATCAATTTAAAAACAAACAAAGAAAATTAATTAAAAAAAAGAAACTAGAAATCACAACTAAGCCGCCGCCAGGTTGGTCAGTCACTCAAAGAGATTTTGATACTTGAAACTTGGTGACCCCGATGACGTGTAGAAAAGTATTTAACGATTTGTTTGTGCCAATTTAAAAGTTTGCATTTTTTGTTTGTTTTCAAATTGTTGCACTTCAAATGAAGCTAAAGAATAAATAAAAGAAATTGAAATAGCCACCAAAACGAAAAAGGAATACCGAAAATACTTTTCCGAAAAGAAGAGAGAAGAGTAAAGAAGAAGAAGAAGTGTATAGGAGAAAAAGAACGGGGCGAAAGTTCCCTGCAGGCTCAACTTTTTAATGGCAAGAGCAAAGAGACAAGCGAGCTCACACACACACACACACACACAAACACACATGTCCTGGCTGCGGGCTGTGGCTCTGGCAACTGCCAACTGCCAACTACCACATGGAGAGTGTGGGAGATGGTGGTGAGGGGGCGGCATACTTAAGTGCATGTTACCCCCAACAATTTACTAGCGTAAGTTTGGGGGCAAAAATTTGAATTGGCTGAGCTGAAAAGCTGAGGAGAAAGAGGAGCAGGAGCAGCAGGAGAAGACGGCAAGAGAAATGATAAAGACGAACAGCTGAGCAAAAGTTAAGTGGGAAAGCAGATGAAGAGGAGAGACCCTAGTACACACACACACAGGACAGTAACAGGAACAGGAAAAGAAAAGATGGAGCAACAGCAGAAGACTCATGAGAAGTTGAAATGAAGATTTATTTGCCTATTTGCTTATTTATCTTTGGACGACGCGCCATTTTGTGAGCTACTTTTACAAAAAAAAAACAAAAAAAAAAACTTTACGAAAACTTGCCACGGCTATGCGATGCGATGGGTTAGGCCACTCCAGTTCTATGTTCTATGATGGAGCGGATGGCGGAGGGAGTTGGGCCAAGAAAATTACGTTAAGTACCGTAAACTTAAAACGTTAGAAAGGTCCTCGAAATGTCCGCATTGTCCGCATGAAGAGAAAGAGAGAGAGCTAAGCATGTTATAAATGTTATATAAAACATCCTCTCAAACTTATATTCCCCCCCACTTGGCCCCCCCACTTGGCCATGCCACACTCATATCCTGTGCTCTTTCTCCTGTCTAAGCGGCAAAGTTCTCTGCTGTTTTGAATGTCCTATAAATGAGGTTACAGTTAAACCTCATTTGAATGGATGTTGGCGCTTTCTAATTTTTTTCCATTCATGACAACTTTTTAATGGACATTTTTTACATTCAATTTGGTGACCCCGACCGTTTGTATCTATTATACAATATACAATTTGTTAAACAATTTCTCAGTTAATTGTGTAGCAACTGTACCTGACTGACTAGATACAGGAAGTATGCATATACATAAACAAGGGTCTACACAGAAAACTACTAGCAACTTCTTTACCAAGTAGCACCAGCAAATGGGCAATTTAATTATACGGAAATCACACAAAATTCATCTAATTAGTTTGGCGTTTTAATTGCCAGTGCCAGCAAGTGGGGGGGGAACCACTCGAAAAAGATACTAAGATGAGAGCAAGAGAGAGATGGAGAGAGTGAGAGAGATAGAAGGGCTCTTCTCCCCCACACAGAGAGAGGCCAATGGAGGATTTTGTCATAAATTATGTCATCTCCGTTCTGCGAAGACAGACGAAAAAAAAAAGAAAAAAAGTAAATGGAGATGGAGATGGAAAATTACGAGATAGAGTAACAGCAGCAGCAGCAGCAGGACCAGGCAAAAGGACCTTTACATTCATATCTTCTTCTTCTTTTGCTTCTTGGCTGAGATTTCAATTGTGTTTGCTCTGTAAATATTTCAATAATTCTTCTTGTTTCTGTTTCATTGCGAACCAAACAAAAAAAAAAACACAAAAATATATACATATGTAGGTATGTATATAGCTATATCTGGTGTATATGCTGGACGTATGCATTGGCATCTGCATCTGCATCTGCTGTGAGATTGTTTGTTGTCCTCGGCACAGAGGTCCTTTGCCTGACTGCCGATTGACATTTGTTGCCTTTTATCCCTTTTATTTTACTCCTTCTTTTTCTCTCCAAGTAATTGGCCAATGCGCAAAAAGCGAAGAAATTGCCAGTTATATAGAATACGTGAAGTGCTATAAAGGCTATATCTGTGTGTGTTTGTGTGTGTGTGTGTGGAGATGGGAACCCCCTTTATGACAGCAATGAAAAACTGAGTCTAAAGTGGAAAACGTGTAAAAAAGGGAATCCATTAGCAGCAGTATTTAAACAACTTGATTAATATGCAAAACAAAGTTCAATACAAAACAAATATTTAACAAGCAATTATAAAAGATGCCTCATTTGGTCCGAGAACTAAGCGGAAATTTAGTTCAATTTGCTAAATAACTAATCAGACCATGACCATGAGAAGCTTTTGAAGATGTATTGATAAGTCTAAAACCACTGTACACAAAGCACCGTTAAAGTTCTTGTCGCTCTGCCTCTCAGGGATGCCAACCCTCCGTCTTTTCATGTAGATCTCTGTATTTTAATAGAGAACTACGTGCCTAATTGTGAAGAGACTAAAACTAAGTACTTCTAAAAAAATATTGCAAAATATCCGAAAAACTAAAATTTTTGGTTAATATCAATATATTATGAATTAAATAAAAAAGATGATATGATTTATATTGAGTTAGCAGCACTAAATTCCGTTTTCGATATGTTCACGAATGCCGTTTTCAAATTGCAAAAAGCTTAGCATCACGTTTATTTTTAGAAATAAATTTAATTAAGACAAATAACAGAAACAAATTAGACACGGAGCCTTTAAAAGGATTGCTTCACAGCAAAAGTGGATTAAAGAAAAACTTAGAGCCTTCTGATAAACACCTAAAATATTTGAATCAAAACATTTATAAATTTTTGTAAAACATATACATAAATTAATATGTATAATTTGAACAATATAATTTGCTTTCTAAAACGACAAATGAAATTCAGAACAACGAAGTACAATACAGTTAATTTAAAAATTAAATGGTTTATTCATTTTTTGTTATTGTTTTTAAGTTTAAAAAAATTACGTATGTAGATCTATGTATTTCAGTAAAATTGTGCTACGGAAAAACACGTAGGTTTTGGAGCCTGGCTACGTAATTCTTAAATTTTGACTTGGCATCCCTGGCTCTGCCTCTCAGGCATAGATGTCAAGAAGCGCTCTCTCGACTTTACTCTCTCTCTCTCTCTCTCTGTAAGCGAGTGAGTTCTAGATCAACCCTTAAAGTGAACAGATCAATAAAGAAAGCCAACGATAAACTACAGCAAATACATACAGTCAAGGAAAAAAGTCTACATACACCAACAATTTTGCAGGATTTTGGCTTATTACAGAAAAAAAAATCGCTTTAATAACTTAAAAAAAAAAATGCACAGTAAAAAGGGGAAATTTCCAAATATTTTGACGTCTAGCTTTGCTGCATGTCAAGTGTTTGTATATTTGCTGGAAATACAGTTTTCTGTGCGCCTACAAAATGACTTTCCTATGCAACAATAACAACAACAATTCTATTAAAAATAAAAAGAGATCAGTTAGGCCAAAGAAGCGAAAGTGCTCCAAAATTGGCAAAACACATTGATAGGGGTTCAGTAGTTCAGGAGGAGTCACCAGGATGGTTTTAAGAACCGAATTCCACGCAAAGAAACCTTAAATTTCTGAGAAGACTCAATTTTGCACCTCAAAAAAGGATGCCAACTTTTGAAAAAGATTTTTCTCTACTGATACAACATTTTTGGAAGAGATAACCATACAAGTAAAAAGTTTACTTTACTTCTCAAAAACACTTGAAATTGAAGTTTAAATTTAGCACATTTGTAGTTCATTTCGTCTCAATAGAGCATTCCCTTGGGTACAAAACAAAAATATTTATTATTAAGTTATATATTTTTCGTTATTTAATTTTTTTTTTTTCGTATTTTTATTGCTTAATGTTAATCGCTTGGGAAACGAATTATTCTCTGTCTGGGCTTGTGTCTTTGTTTGATGTCTCTCTGCCTTTCGATTTGTTGCTTTCGTTTTTTTTTTCCATTATTTTATTAGGGCAAAAGCCGCTTAAAAAATTCCTTGGAGCTTAAAATTTATTTATAGTAGAGCAACAAAAAATTAAACCAAAAGCAAAAAAAAAAAAAACATAATAATATCAATATAAAAAATTCATGTGGCACATCAAAAAGCAGCAGCAGCAGCAGTCCATGGACCAATAAAATTGTCAAAAGTAAATAAAATGTATAAATCAAAGCGAAAGAGAAAAAAAAAAAATAACTGAACCGAACTGAACAGAACAGAACAACCGAAAAGCGAAGAAAATGAAATAGTTTGTTTTACGCTTCGTTTTTGGAGGGCCAACGGGCTTGGTGGGCGAATGGTTGGTGGGTGGTGGACCGTTGTTTTTTTTTTTTTTTTTTTTGGATTGTTCAGTTGCCATGTTACTTAATTGCCAAGAGCAATAATTGATAGCCAGCCTGTGTGAAACGCGTTGAAACGGAAGTGGCCAACAAATGTGCAAGTGACAGTTCAAATGAAACACGAGAAGAGTCAAAAGAGAGCAAGAGAAAGAGACAGACAGTTAGAGCCAGAGGAGGGGAGTGCGAGTGGGAGTGGGAGTGGAAGAAGGAAAAAATAAATAAATTATGAACGGACAAGTGCTAGACAATGGGCAGGGAATAGTAGAGAAAGAACAAATTTAAATGCAAAGAACCCCAAAAAAAAAAAAAAAATTCAAGCAAACTTTAAAAGGTTTAGCAATGTGGGTGGAAGTGGGCGGTGTTGGGTTGGCATCAAATTGTAAACATTTTCTGTGTGGGTTATCAAAAGTTTTGCTTGACATTAAAGCGCTTCTCATCTCGTTGATGAGAGTGGAAACATTTACCAGTTGATGGGCGTTAAATAAAAAGGCATTTTTAATATTTTAAGACCGCACACACACACACATACACACACAGAGAGAAACACACATACGTTTCCAAGCATGGGGCACTTGAAGTTCTTCCTTTTCTCTCTCGTCTCGTCTTGTCTTGGGGGTTTTAGTGCAAAGTTTTCTTTCTTTCACCGTTTTCACCGTTTTTGGGGGCCATTCAACGTGGCAAATTTCACGCCACTTGATGCTAAGAAGAAGGACAGACAGTCACAGAGACAGACAGACAAATGAACGGAACGGTGTAGAGGGAGAAAGCAGACTGAAAGCAGTCTCAGTTTGTGCGTCGTCTTCTCTGCTACCTTTTGCCGGCGTTTTAATCCTTTTGCATTTGGCTTGCTGCTGCAGCAGCGTAAAAAGCATCGTTAAATAAACATGAGAATATGAATGTATGATTGGCTGTGCCTTCATCATCATCATCATCATCATCATCATCACCATAAAGTTTATGGTCCTATGCCCACCACACGACCCGCAACTCCCCCTCGTACACATATGTATGCATGTACATATATATCTATCTTAAGCTTGAGTTTAACATGAAGTTTAAGCTTTTCTTTTAATTTCCACCACCCGCCAGCCCCAAAAAAAAAAAAAACACTTTGTTTTCTCTCTTTTTACAACCTGACAAACTTTTACCTCAGTTCACTTTTTCATTTTTTGTTTGGTTTTCTGTTTTTTTTTTTTGTATGTTTTGTGTGTGTTCGTTTGGTTTATTGTTTCTTACTCCAATTAAAAATTGTATATTCGTTTCTGTTTAAACTTAGTTATTTGTTGTTGTTGTTGTTTTTGTCTCGTTTTTTAATTGATTTAAAAAACTAATTTATGCTGAAATCAAATTATTTTCATTTCTTTCACTCTTAGATTGTGTGACATGTGTGTGTGTGATTTTTAGTCAAGTTAATAAGTTTCGCTTGAAATAACTTCCCCAACAAATTGACTCAACCCTCAAAGAGGATTGAAATAATGGCCTGAAAAGGCGAATATTGTGAGAGAGACCTTGAACTATTTTGAACTTTGATAGATCACGAAATACTCAAGGTAAAAGAGATCTTATTTTTGCCCATTTTCTAGGCGTTTTTAATTTCTCACGAAACTTTTTTTCATAAGTTTTCTATGAATTTTGTTTTGGTTACTTTAAAACGGCTTCTTACATAACGATTGCCGCAGCGGTGTATTTGATTTGCTATACTCGAATATCTAGAAATAGAAAGGGAGAGAGAGAGAGGGGGGAGAAGAAGAGGGAACAAGAACGATAGAGGGATACAAATAGCGAGAAAAATGAGAAACAGACGGAAAAAATGGCAACGATGACAAAGACCGAGGGCGTTACACTACCCCTAACCATGCCTACATACACACACACACACACACACACACCATATATATATGCCCATTCCCATTTCTCACTCCTTCCAACGACTTGAAACCATCGACTTGGCTCCTTTCTCCTCAGTTATGCTTGTAGCCTAACTACTTTGTCCTGCCTTCATTTTAGCTGTATTTTTCT
The DNA here is from genome assembly GCA_024703675.1 of Drosophila nebulosa. NCBI lineage: Eukaryota > Metazoa > Arthropoda > Insecta > Diptera > Drosophilidae > Drosophila > Drosophila nebulosa. The sequence continues at coordinate 12,956,033 of JANFPS010000003.1, forward strand.
TTTTTGCCAGATAAATATTAGAGGAAGTTTCCATGTGAATGTGGGTGGGTGTGTGTGTGTGTGTGTGTGTGTGTATATATTCTGGCCTTTATTTATGGTCCATTGCTGTGAAGAAGCTTTTCAGTTTTCTTTCTACAATTCTCACATCTTTATTAAAGCGAAACTCAGAGCCAAAGAGCCTAGCCGTGCTTCTACCATAGTTTTTAATAAAAAAGAGAAAGAACAAAAACAAAAAATACACAAAAAACTGTAGTTCTTTTTTCCCCTCCCGTCTCTCTCACTCTCTCTCTCTCTCTCTCTCTCTCTTTTTCGTTTTACTTAATTTATGTAGTTCCCCAAAGAAGAGAGGAAGCAGGCTCCTTAATAGTTTTTAACTTAAATGGGCAAAACCTATGGGATGGGCCGGGAGGTGGGGCGGTGGTAGGGTAGCAAAAAAAAAAAATAAATAAAAGACAAGTAGATGAGGACAATGTCTTCAAGGCTTGGCGTCTGCAAGTCTCGTCCTCCTCCATCTTTTGGAAACATCTTCCACCAAATAGGAGCAGCCACTGATGGCTTATTTTATCTGTCTTCTCCTCGACACGACTCGATTCGACTCAACTTGACTCAACTTAACTCAATGCGGCTCGATTCGATGCGACTCGTTTCGTCTCTCTGTGGCTCTCGTGTGTCGATATTTTATTTTTATTTGAGAAAATCAATTTATGGCCTCTTTGGCAATAAACGATTTCTCTTTTATTTGCCTTCCTCATATATGTATATTGCTTTATGGTCTTCTCTTCTCTTGTATGCTTGTACAATTTTCCCATCCCCCTATACCCTGCCCCTTCTCCTGCTCTAATGATGACAATAAAAACATCAAGTAGTGAATGGAATAGTCATTGCATTACTTTCTGGCAAAAAAAAAAAAATGCAAAAATTGATTTTACATACAATATGCAACAGGGCGTATGATTGATACATAAGTGCAGCAAGAGATCTAGCTGAAAATTCTTAAGAAGTAAATGGAAAGGAATTACGATTAGTCCAATTAAGAGGCTCTCTCTTATCTAAGTTAGCAAATATTTGTAACTAAAACTAATCAAGGGAGATTTGTTTTTCTTTAAAGCTTCATTTCGTTTGGTTTGTTTAATTCTTTCTTCGTGGTTTCGTCTGCTTTTTTGCTTGTTGTTGTTGTTTTTTTTTTGTGTTTTTGTTTTTTGTATTTAATACAATTTAAAGTAGGTTGGATGAGTCTGCAAATGGCATTCAGTAAATGAATTTAACAATCGAGTTGCGTGAACAATTTTTTTCATACTCCATAATTTATGAACTTGTCAAATGTTTCACTTCCTTTTTTTTCCATTCCCTCTCTCTCTCTCTCTCTCGCTCTCTTTCCTTCTTCCTCTCATTCTCTCTGTATATATGTGAGTGAAATTTATTCATCCTTTGGCAAAGAGCGAAATACAATAATAAAACCGCCTTTATTTGTTGTACACAAAAAATAAAGAACCGAAAAAAAAATCTTCTTTAATTTTTTTCTGCCCCTTTTTGTAGCTTTTTTTAAATTAATTTTTTTTTTTTTTGTTGTTGTTTCTGTTTGCTGCTGTTGTTCATACTTTGTTTCGCTTTGTATTGGATTGGATTTTTGTTGTTGTTGTTGTTTCTTGTTTTTTGTTGCATTTGTATTTCCGACTGGTCGCATTTTTTTTGTTGTAGCCCAAAATATTAAATTTGCAATTTGTTGCGGGGCACTTTGTTGGTCAAAGGTTTTAAACGAAAAACTCGAAATCAAAAAAAGTGTTGTCAAGGGTTAAAAATATCGAAATATATATAACATAAAAGTTTCAACGAAAAGCACAAACTTGTAATCTATTTTTCCTTAAATTTCCAATCAAAGTGTTAATTTTGGCATTTGAATTGAGCTGACTTCAATCGAAACAACAAATGTATCGAATAGTGTTGGGTAACGTTCACTTGTTCTTTTTTTTATGTGAGTCAATGAGCGAGCATTTTGCTCAATTATTCATTTGTTCAATTTCGCCTGCTGCTTGCGAATGTCCTCAAAGTGCGTCCAAAAATTAGCTAGATTCTAAATTTTCAAGAGTCAAACTGATCTGGCAAACTTAAGCGAAAAACAGTGTGCAAAAATGCGCCAAGAAGAGTGAGTTAACAAAAAAAAAACAATTGGAAGGGAACATGTTCAGTTTTTGTTCACTCACTCATGAGCAATCCAACATTAGCAGCGAATGAGTGTGAAAATGAATACTTTAGAATGCCTATCGAATAGATATGAGAAGGAGTTGTTGTGTTTCGAGTATATGGAAAATTGTTTGCTGGTAGCCCTGGTTTTGAGAATCACTGTGGCAGTGGCACAATTAAGTCGAAGATGATCGTGAGGTAGAAGTCGTTGAATGTTATAAATCGCAAACCTAATTTTTATCAGATTTCTGCAAGCCGTTTACTTATTTTTCACTACAATAAACTAATTAAATGCATGTGAATGCCTAATTGAATTTTTTCCATCTATTCTTAATGAATACTCATTCGGTTTGGCACTTGAATTACTCTTTTAGAAGCACTCATTGAATTCATTTTGTGAATTCAATTGATTTTATAATAAAATACTTGCCTAGATTTCATATTTAAACATTCGAATCTTTATTGTGTGATATCTAGAATGTTATTTGCCCTTTAAATCAGTTTCAGCTTGAATGCGTTAAAGAGAAATAAGAACAAGGGAGGGGACGGGGTGAACCTGTGCTAAATATATGTAATTATGCTTTCGTGTTGAACAAATCGTTTAGATATAATTTTTCTTTGTTATTTTAATGATTACACCATTCTAGCATACCCTTATCCCTAACAGCTTATCCCCAATTCCTCCCCCAGTTACACCCACACACACACACAAAATGTGTGCCCAAAGCTACATACATATATAATCGGTAAACTCCCAAAACTATGAACATCTGATTTATTCAATTTCCATCGCTTTCTCATTCTCTCGCCTCTCTGCCTCTGTCGCTCTATCGTTGAGTTCTTTTGTTAGGGGGAACAATGGACACAGTTTACCTTGTAATCCGCCCATTCCATTCGAAAATGTTACCGCCCCCGCTACCGCCCCCACCGCTCACTATGTTTGCTCTGCCTTTTGCGTACACATTTCCATTCCATCAAAAAGCAATTCACTCAACCAAAGAGCAGCCAGAGCAGCCAGCAGCATTCAGCATTCATTTGGTTTCATCCATCAATCAATCAATCAATCAATCAATCATTATGGTCATAAAAATTAGCAAAAATGTTGCAAACGTAGGTGACGGAATGAGAGAAGAAAAGGAGGACGGACGATGCCAGGAACGGCCTTTTGTGTTACCCGTTCGCATTAAAATTAATTAAAAATGTTGATGAATACAAATTACGAAACATTATAAATACCAACAATGATGGCCAAATGGCACACAGTTTCACAAATAGCCAAAAGTAAACTAAATAAGGAAGGATTTCCCCATGAGAGAAAGAGAGAGAGTAAGAGAGAGAGAAAGACAATGAGAATAAATTATTGTTCCCACAAACTTTCAGTCATATTATTTTACCCTAAAGTGTAAGCATTTGATCTTATTCTCACACACAGACACATAGACACACATTGAGAGAGAGAGAGAGAGAGAGAGAGAGGCGGGGGAGAAGACAACAAACCACAAAAATCAAGAGATCAAAAATCTGATTAAAAGAAAATACGTAAACGAATTGGTGTGAAAATTTCACTCGTATTTTGTCTTCATTAACATCATTCCACTTTCATAACTCAATTTTAAAAAAGCCAGAGACACACACCCACACTCACATCCCCCCTCACAACCCACTATTCTCCAACACTTACCCCTCTCTCCACACACACACACACACACACACACACACACACACAATGCTCGGCAACCAGGAAAACAAGCTAATTCCAGGCACACAAAAAACCAGCTGACGAAGCCAAATCAATTTCGTAGCTAACAAAATTGAAAAAAAAAATAAAAAAAAAAAAACATTGTAAGAAAAATAAAAAAAAAAGATTGCTTGTTTTTTTGTTGCTTTGGCCATTCCTGGCCCCTTTCTGCCGCTTCTTTTTTTTTCTCTCCTCCCAGCAGCCTAATCAAATCAAAGAGTTCCCAAAAAAAAACACACGTTTCCGAGCTAACAAACACGTAAAGTTTCGACGCCTGGCAAATCAAATCGAGAAGCCGACTTGAAAAATACCCTGCAAACCAATTAACCTAAAATGATTTATTAAAAAAATAAAATGTTATTCTCTTACAAAAAGATAATCAATTGGCATAGAATTTAAAAAAAAAAAAACTTTTTTAATTCATTGAAAAATTGTTTTGATTTTAGTTAACCGATTTATTGTTTGTTGTGTTGTGAAACAAATCAATAAATTACAGGGTATTGGCACAGGAAATAAGCAGACGGGGCCCAATTGAAGAAGTGTGGCAAAACGAAGAACATCAAGTACACTAAAAATGAAATGAAATGCTCAACAAACTTTATAAATAATGTCGGAATATAATATTTGACAATATACGAAATATCCACCCACACATACAAACATACAAACCTATAGAAACAGTTTCACCGCCCTCCCGCCCTTCCCACCACGGCCTCACTCAATTATGAGTTTTTGAATGGCAAGTGCAAAAAGGGTGAAGAAGGGAAGAGTGGGGCATATGGGGCATTGCATTTACCAAAAATTTCAAATAGAATGTATATAAAACACATTCACATCCCGTATAGAAATAAAAGCAACCAATAAGCATGCCTCCCTACCAACCTCTTTCCCCCCCCCTGCCTTGACAACGATCATCTTGTCGCTGCTTGCCACTTTGTGGCAATAAAAAGTTTGTTTATAAACAAACAAACATTCGATTGTTGTAGGTGTCTCCCTCGGTGTTTCTCTTCCTCTCTCTCTCTCTCTCTCTCCCTCCCCCCCCCTCTTTTTGTCTCTTTCCCTCTCTCTGTTTCTCTGGTTGTGTTGTCGTTGTTGTAGCATGTCACTCAGCAAGCAGGAAAATCTTTGAGCCACCCAAAAAGCACATACAAAACAATAAATAAAATGCCAGATTTCTATATGACCCAACATACACACCAGCACACACAACAACACAAGGAGCTACAGAGAGTGGGAGAGGGGAGAGGGGAGGGGCTGGGTAAAAGGTTGAGCCAGCAAAACATGCTCGTCATCAAAAGTGGCAAAAGACTTATGACTGATTTAAACGATACAACATTTTCTACGTAAAGAAAAACTTCTTGACCTAAGACAATCACTTGGGGTGACATTTTTCAAGGAAAATATTGTCGCTTAATTCAGTTTAATGGCCACCAAATTCAACTTAAATAATACAAGGCATATCAATCTATTGAAATTTTAAGTTTTTCCCTCTCAAATTGCTTTTTCTTTTCTGATTGAAGTAAGCCGCAATTTCCATTAATTAATTTTGTTTTTAAATAGATAAAATAATAATCGTAAACTATATATAATTATTCCATATTATAAATTTCAATTTCAAATGCCTTTTAAAAAGAATAGAAGAAGAAGAATAGTTGCCTACTAAACATCTCTCACAAATGTCGGTTTCAACTGCCATTCACTTGAGGTCCAAACTGCTCTTAGAGGGGTAGTGGGGCAGAGGGTAGGGGGAGCAATTTTTCTTCAAATGTTTGCTCTTGTTGAACAAATTTATTTGAATTCGTTCATTTAAATTTATTATGCCTGAGGCGTCGTTGCCGGAAAAATAAGCAAAAGGAAAATCTCTGTATGTGTGTCTCAATCGACAATTTTTCTTTTGCCTTCATGCTTCTTCTTGCTATTCACGCCTCCTCCTCCTGCTTCTCCACCTCCTTCTCCATTCACCACGAACATTTTCCTGTTGAGGTGGTGCTCAATGTAGCGACTCATTAAGAAATCATTTTTCACAAACATTTTTCTTGTTGGCCTTTATTCGCTGTGTGAGTGTGAGTCTAAGTGTCTGTGTGTGTGTGTGTGTGCACAACCAAAAATAGACACACACACACAGACACACATACGTACAAACTGCAGATCAAACACAGAGCTCACTTGTTGACAATCGCATTCAAAAGCAAATTGATTGAAAAGATTTTTGTATTGAATTTTGTTTGAAACTTACCTTTTGTTATTGTTGTCGTTGTTTTTGTTGTTGTTGGTTTTTGTAATTTATTGTTTGTCGTCGTTTAATTATGTTTATTACTTATTAATTAATTTATATATATATATATATATATTGGAGACGTCTTTAAGTGTTCTATTTTGTTTTTGGTTTTGTGTTTTGTTTATTTTTGTTTGTTGTGGCAGCTTTTGAGAGATTTTCGTAATTAAATTGTTGTAATTTTCACGACGTCCCGAGTTTTATTTAATTTATTAGTTTTGTTCGTCGTTTTGTATATATGTATATATATATATTTTTTTTTTTTGGTTGGTTCAACTTAAATGCAATTACTAATTAATTTATGATATGTTTAAATTTAATTGCATTTACTTTCGTTATATATATACATATAAATATATATATATATATATATTAAGTACATATACATATATATTTATATATAAGTATAAGTATTTGGACTCTATTTCAGTCTATTTGAGCTTCTGTTTATTTTGTTTTTTTTTTTGTTTTTGGTTTTGTTTTATTTTAGTTTTTAGGTTTCTTATTATTTGTGTAATAGAATTTATATATATATATATTAATTCAAATGGAATTCTTTAATTATTGAAAATATAATTAAATGACATTTTCGTTTTAGTTTTGGCTCTGTTCTTGTTTCTTGTCTCTTGTCCCTTTTTTATTGTTTTTGTGGTATATTTAATTAAGTAATTAATCTCGCTTCAGTTTTTCTTTTATTATTCTTGAGTTTTAATCTCCAAGCGCCGCTTGAAAGTTCTATAATAAAAGTTAGCAAAGAAAGGAAAATGTTTTGGTTAATAATTATTTGAAATGTTTCTTAAATACATTTTTCATAAGTAATTTAACAGCTAAAAGATCATTCATCCATCCAATGTCTATTTAACTTCCTCGAAATTCACTTAGATAGGAAAAAAAATTGGGTCAGTGTCTGTCTGTTCCCAGACAAACTAGTCTCTTAGTTTTTTAGCTATCTTAACCAAATCTCATACATCAAGTTTCTTGTTACCACAGGCAAAACATTTGTTAAAGCCTACATAATTGATTCACTTTAACTATAGTTATCAGATATAAAAACTATATTCACCCCAAGTGCCATGTGTTGGGAAGAGGTTTAGCGATAAGCACAAATTTAAATTTAGTAATCAACAACGGAAATTAGCTTCTCGAATATTAAGTGTTGAATAATTCCAAAAAGACACAGAGAATGATCGCTTTCCTTGCAGCTTTCTTAGCTGTAGCGTTGGCTCGGATCAGTGTCATTTCAAAGTACTCTCAATTAGTTCCCCCCAAAAAAGAGTCTTCCATTCACGATATAGAGTGAGAGAGATGGCAATAAGAGAATGCATTTTGGTTATGGTTGATCGAAATCGGTAGAGTTGACCTGAACTGGTGCCCATTGAATTATGCTGCAATAAATTTTACCTCATAAGCCAATAATGACAAAACTTTTGTGTTGCACGTTTCGTGCCACTTTTGCTCCATTCGCCCTTTCCCCCTCCCCCCTATTCCCCTCCGCACGCTACTCCTTCACACCCTTCCCAACGACACCATCAAAAACACAACCAAACACCCCGTCGCTAGCTCATTTCGCTGCCTGCATAACAATGTCCTACATTGCCAACACGTACCAGGGGGCGTGGTTGCTCATACACGCACACAAACAGACATAAAAGAGAGAAGAGAGTTAGAAGAGAGACGGAGCGAGAGAGAGACAAATACGAAAATTGCATACGAAACGTGAAATGCAGCAAAATCCTAAAGTTATTGAGACAGAAAAGGGAAGAGGAGGAGCAATGGGGTGAGAGACTGGGACAAATGAGGCAAGAAGGCTTGCCTGCATACATACATATATACATACATACATATGCATACATGTACATTAAATTCCATTCCATAGACACATCCTACACGTAGAGAAAATTACGAAAAATTACGAAAAGTTCGCCAAGTTCGTTTCCTGCAAATGGAAACTTATGTTCGCATTTCTCAATCGATTCATTCATTTGCTTCGACAATTTGGCATTTGGCAAACTTTCATTTCAATCTGCATATCGATCGATTCGATTGAGTGATAATTTCAAAGACAAGTCCAAACCCATTGTGCTTAGTGTAAAATTTCATATTTTAAAGTCAACTCTTAAAGCAAGCAACAACCAGCAAAAGGCAAATGAAGCAAGTAATTATGGGACAGACGTAGACTGTAAAATGGGATACGAGAGAAATGGCGAGCAAGCAAGAGTGAGAGAGAGCGAGTGAGAGAGAGAGAGAGAGCGAGTGAGCCTAGGTAACTGCATAATGTATGCACACATTGCATCGCACCTTCCAATCCGGCACCACCGAGCCACCATCATCATCATCATCATCATCATCATCACTGTGCACCTTTCATGCCATCGCCCTAACGGGTAAGCAGTTGGCAGAGATGGCGGCTAGCAAACATTTCCGGGCTCTTTTTCTGCTTTCGTTTTTCAAGACAAAGACCTAGTCCAAAAACGTTGGCGGTGGCGTTGAGAGAGGGGCTGAGGGGCTGAGCGGTGAGGCGGGTGGCGGGAGGGTCGTTGTCGTCGAATGTCGGTCACAACGGTAAGTATAGGGTTAGGGGAAAAACAGAGAGCGGAGAGAGAAACAGAGAAAAGTCCGGGTTGGGCCGGCATATAAATTGGCGCTTCTTCTCTTTGTCTCTCGATGTATGAAAAGTCATGCCATTAAATAAATATTGTGTAATACCCAAATAGAGCAAAAAAGCAAGAGCGACAGAGACACCAAATGAATAAGTGAGAGAGAAGAAAGAAAGAAATATATACACAAAAGCAGTAGCAGAAAGAAAGACTGAGAGAGAGAGAAAGAGGAGATGTGTCGCTGTTTTAACCCTTTTATCTTGCCTATATACTTAGTAAATGTAATTAAATTTGTCTGGACCTGTTAGTTTAAGCAATTTGTCTTGTTTAAATAGGCTCCAAACAATATATTCTTCCCCCCCAAATCTATCTCTTCTCTTCAAACTAACTTTCTGCAATGTCATGATAATTCCATGAAAGCATTTATAGATTCTTGTTAAGCTCAGCAAATTAGGTCTCGTTGGCTTTTTATCATATACTCATAGACTCAATAACTAACCCGATTGTTTCGACATTGAAAAAAAATATCTGAAATGTTAACAGTTTCCCTTTTCAATGTCAATTTTGAATTATAATTTCCCCTCCTTAAAGTAAACCTATTCGAAACAATTTCGATTTTTGAGGCTCATAAATTGTTTGCTTTTAAAACTCAACAAACCAAACTTGATTCAATTTTGTTTGCTGTTTTTAATACACTTTTTAGTTCCCTGCTAAATAAATGCTTGAACATTTTAATCGTAGAGTTTAATAAGCATTAATAAGCAAATAAATAATAATTAGTATTTTGTGATTAACTTTTTTTTCAACTTCAAATGTTTCCAAATGCTTAAAAATTTGTAAATGGAACGCTTATCGAAAAGAAACTGATCCTGAGATCTTACATATTTGGGAAGCCAGAATTCGTACTGGACTAGCAAGGACCTCATTTTCATTTTCGGGTAAAATTTTCAATACAAGAATGATTCTTGCTGCTGGATTTCAGTCACATATAATCAAGATGAAAAGGTATTTGCAGCAATTCTTTGCCTGACATAAAGTACACACACACACACACACACACATATGAAAATAAAATTCGTATTTTCAACAAATTTTTGCCACTTTAAGCCGCTTTTAGAAATGATTTATTTTGGACAAAATAAAAAAAAAGTAAAACAGAATATCCTTATTTAAGTTCTACACATTTTGTGTGCCACAAGGCACACACACACACACACACACACACACAGATGTGTGGTGTAGATGTAATCATGGGCTAGACAACAGGACAAGTTTTTTGACTTGCACTTTAAGTAAGTTAGTCCCTCCCGCAGAGCGTGCAGCAAACGGCAGGGCAGGCAGCCTGCATTTAGTTCGTCTGTCTTCTTGCCCCATTCACACTTATTGAAGCATACTTATGGGCGCAGGCGAAGGCGCTTAAGTGCAAGAGAGTTATAGTTTTAGTTGCCGCCGTCGTCGCCGTCGCCGTCGCTGCTGCTGCTGTTGCTGATGTCGCTGTTTCTGTTGTTGTTGTTGTTGTTGTTGTTGTTGCAGGGCAGTAATTGCTATTTACACACATAGAAAATAATGTTGGTTGTGTGCCTGATTTGATATCGGATACGAGAAACAGCAGGCATCAAGCAGGCAGGCATCAGCAGGGTGCCCAGGCCGAAAACCGAAATCAAAGCCAACAAGCAAACAACTAAACACACACAAACACACACACACACACACACTTGCACACAAACATATGCAAATTTGTGCTATGAGAGTATTAGTGAGTGTTTAATACGCGATCTATCTCCGTCTCGTTCGCTCTGGCGGCGACCCAAAGACCATTTAAACTAGGACATCGACAGGGCCAGGCCAAGCCAAGCCAACCAACAATGGAAGGATATGTCGAGACAATAAAGGAAGTCAGTAGTAGCAGCAGCAGCAGCAGCAAGCAGCGTCACTTTTGTTTTTAGCCCGCATTATTTGCCATTATGCAGTTCTTCCTACTGCCGCTCATCACTCCCTACAACCATCAACCAAGTTCCCCTCCTTCTTGTTGTTGTGGTTATATTAAAAAGCTGAGTTTTTCCTCATTTTCATTTTTTTTCTTCTTTTTTTTCATTTTTTTTTCTTTTTGTTCTATAAAACGACAAATATGCGACATGTTCCGACCGATGGCGACGACAACGACAACGATGACTCTTTTGGCCCTTGTCCCTGTTCTGTTTTCTTTTTTTCGTATTCTTTTTTGGTTTTGTTTTTTTTTCGGTTCATGTTTCCTTTTGCCTCACATATAAATTAGGTCACATATAGAAATGGGAAAGCAATAGTAACAAAAAAAAAAAAAAAACATTTAATATTGTCTGAAGACAAAAAAAAAAGAAATAGTAAACTAATTTAGTGACCTACGACGTAAAGAGAGACAAATTTGCCCCCTTAAGTATGCAATAAACAGTAAATAAATTTAGTTTGAAGAACTTTGGGTAAATTCTGTAACTCAAAAAAATGCTCCAAATTAAGTAGCCTAAAATTTTGCTAACTACATTTTTGCAATTTTTATTGCATACCTTAAGGAGTAAATTTCATTTTACTCACTCACACAGAGATATTTAATATAACCAACGATTTTTGAACTCAGGTCAAACATTTGGTTAACATTTTTTTGGAATTTCAAGTAAAAGAAGTGAACATTTTACTCCTCATTAACCATTCACCACATCGATTCAAGTAAATGGAATTCATTTTAATTTATTTATGCAATTTTTCCTTTTTTTTTTCCTCAAATATGTGCGCTGGCGTTTTTAAGTTTATGAACATAAATTTCATGTTTCAATGTTGCCAAACCATAAATTCCATACACTAACTAACAATGTAGAGCATATCGAAAGTTTTACTAATTAAGTATCGAATTAATGTTTGCCCACAACTTTGTTTTCGTTAGCTAAATAAGCGATCTATATATATATTAATTTTTATTTGGACACGTTGGACGATTTATAGTAATTTCTTTGCCAAATTAAATCAATTATCGGCTTTAATTTCTGATCGGAACCTATAGAAGTTAAGGCACCTAGAAGTCTGCAATTCGGACTTGAATGAATCAATTCATGGGAGAGTGAACAACGAATTAAACTCATTATTAATGCTGATTCATCAAGTTTATGTCTATATACATATGTATGTACAGTTGCCCCGCCCCGTGGGCTGATCAAAATGCATATTGCCCGTCTATTATGCAACTTTATGCAAATCGCATTGAAAGTTCATCTGTCATTATTATGACAATTGGTTTTTATATTTGTTTGTTTTTTTTTTTTTTTTTGTTTCGTTTCGTTTCGTTTGATTAAAAATTAATTCCGCTTTTTATTTTTTGTTAAGTATTTTTCACATAGAGAATGGTGAATGATGATTTTATGTGTGTTAAAGAGCATATTGAATGAATGACAACAACAACAAACAAACAAAAAACCAAATCAAAATTTGAATATTTCTATTTTCCACAAATTTGTCAACAAAAATGATGGAAATTTCTTTTCGGTAGGCGGCGACGGCGGAGGTGGAGGTGGGGTAGAATTCGACAAATGCGAAGACTCAAATCACTTGAAATATTTATAGTATGATTAGAAAAAAAAAAAAAAAAACAAAGGCAATGCATCAATCTATAAATAGGAACACACATCTATGAAATATTTCTCATTGAGTTGTGTTTTTTTTTTATTTTTTTTTTCTGCTCAATGATGATATGAGGAATCATCATCATTTTTGTTCTCATTTCTTTGGTTCCCCACAACTTGGCGAAGATTTATCTCACATTCCCACCAAAACAAAAAAAAAAAAAAACAACAACAACAAAATGTGTGGAAATGTATCGAACTGGAAAATTGTTAGTTTCGCTATGCTTTTGCCGCTTTCTTTTTTGGTAGTTTTTGTTTTTGTTTATAATTTTATAGTGCAGAAACGAAAAACAAAATGGAACAGCTGATGCTAAAATTTGTTTATAAATGTAATCAATTTACATTAAAAAGTCCGCCAGAAATTCATTCAGTTTCATTAACAAAATGCAACAAAAAAAAACCAAAAACAAAAACATCAATAAAAATGCTATTAAATATGAAAAAAACAAAATAAAATGGAGTAATTGAAAAGTTTGAATGAAATGCGTAAAAACCAAATCTTCAAGTGATTAGAAATTGACATTGAGCTCAATTTTAACTCAAGTTACCTCTTAAACGAGAGCTCTCTACAATAGGATAACCGACTTTGAGATGCCCTTTTTATTGTTAGAGGAATAATAGACATACGCGAATTGTGTGAATTTCGCCTTGAAATCAACTTTAATGAATTCTTTTTTTAGTCTGAATTTCTTTTAGCTTTTTATGCTTTAGCGGACAAAATTCTTTCTCTAGTTAGCTCTGGCTTTCTATCCCAACTACTTCCCTTTGTTGTATAGGGTATACACTAGTCTACGTTTAGCCAGCCAGATCAGACCACTTTGTCATCGATCGTTGGTAAATGAAGTTTTTGAACAATGACCAACTTTTTAGAGATCGGTTTACTATATTATATAGCTCAAACTTGGTACTTGGAATGTTATAATTCGTATAGGAATATCATGTACATACATAGATTCCAGTTACAAGCCCTTGCAAGGGCATACAAACTTAGTTTTGAAGAAGTCTGATTCTTAAATGTTGCCCAGTTTCGCTTAGTCATATAGTAGAAGAACAAATTGATAATTATTAGATGTCAAAATGATGAATGAAAATTATTCGTTTTCCCGGCAAAATGTTTCACATTTTTCAGCAATAACAAACAATCAATCGATTGAGAAGCCCACACATTAAACATATTTGAAATTCCTAAAAAAAAAAAACTTAATATTGAATTGAAGTTAGTCATCATTCGCACAGACACACACACATACACACATACATATGTGAACACACCTTAAGCGCTTGCCTCAAAACGAGGCAGCCAATGTGGCTGCCGCCACACATTCTTCAGATCGGATTCCTTCAGAGTTTGTTTTCATTTCTTGTTTTATTGATCGACACTTGTCCAAAGTTTATTTCGTTTGTCGTCTTGGACATAAATGAGCACTGCATTTTCATTCATTTCATTTTGCTTTCTGTTGCAATTTTAATTTTTTTTTTTTTTTTTGGTAATTTGGTTTGGAAATTTTTGAAATTTTTACGTTTGCTTTTCCTTTATTTTTGTATTTTGCTTTTATTTCTCTTCTTTTTTCTTTATGCTTTCTTATTCTTTTGATTTCTTGTGGCAAGCTCACAACATCCCGCACGTTGTTGTTGTTGTAGCTGTAGATTTAATATGAACACGTTAAAAAAAATTTCAAAAAAAAACAAAAACTCGCGCGGCAAACAAAAAAAAACAACAAACGAACATTAGAAACATTAAAGTACAGTTCTGTGTGTGTGGTTGTGTGTGTGTGTGTGTGTGTGTGTGTGTGTGTGTGTGTGATGTCGTGTGTGTTACCATACACTTTTCTTCGATCAGAAAATGCTTAATTTCAAAAAATTTTCTAAATAAAACTTTGCCAAATATAAAAAAAACAAACTCTAAATTAGTTTTTTAATTTACTTTTATTTTCAATATTAATTTTTAAAGACATGAAATATTTATTTGCAGGCAAACTTCATAACTTTAGTTGAAAAACTTTGCCAAAAATAGCGGCATTTGAATTCAAAAGCCGTTACTTGGGCATAACGGTTTTTCAGAATTTCGTATAAAGCGGACCACACAGAAGATGATGTAAAACTGAAGCTGGACTTTGAAATTCGGTTCTGGCAGACACACACACACACACACAGAAGCCCACACACACACACACACACACACACAAGACGAAACAGTGTTCTTCTTCTATATTATTTATTTATTTTTATATATATATGTATATATATATTATTTTTTTTCTTAGATTTTTTCTCGGACCCGGTCAACGTGTGCGAGCACGCGGAAAAACAAATGTAAACTGTTTTTGCAGCAATGCTAGCAAGCGCTTGGAAGCGGCATCAAAAGAAGACAGGAAAAAACAAGAAAAACATAAGCCGAAGCATAAATGCACGAATAGGCGAAACGAAAACGGCGAAACGAAAACGGCGAAACGAAAGCGACGAAAACGAAATACGAACACGAGGGCCACACGAGCGCAAGACGAACGGAATGCCGAAGCCCGAAGATGGTCAAAGAGGTCTTTCCTCGAGAAACACACATTCACACACACCACACACACACGCACACAAACACACACACACACAGTAGCAAAGAGAGATACACACAACAGAGACAACACACGTTGCTTAGCGGTGAAGGGCCGCACACGAATGAGAAACCGAGATGCCAGAAAGCAGACTTTTCGGTGGTCTGCTGCTGCTGCTGCTGCTGCTGCCGCCGCCGCTGCCGCTGCCACTGTCGAAGCTGCTGCTGCTGTTGCTGTTGCTGTTGCTCTCTCTCTCTCTCTCTCTGCTGTCTGCTGTCTGGTGTCTGCCTGGCTCCCTGTCGTGAACGGTTAACAGAGGCGAAGTTGCAAAAGCTTTTCGTGCGACTTCCGGTAACTGAAACGGAAGCGGCAGGGAGAGACAACAGCAGCCGGTATGTTCCCAGCTCATTATGGATATGTGTGTGTGTGTGTGTGTGTGTGAGTGAGTGTGTGTTAGTTTGCATGTGTGCATGTCTCTTCTCGTCTCATTAGATGCTCATGCTGCCGCCGAATCCAAGACCCGTTGCTGCTGCTGCTGCTGCACTGCACACTTCTAGGCGTAAATTGGGCCCACAAATCAAATAACAAAACGAAAGGGGAAACGAAAGACATTATCAAAACGAAAGGCAAATTACAATTCTTCATACACAACAGATCATTTATAATATTTCTCAAATCATGTGAACTAAAAATTGAAATTTGTTTTGCTAACTAATAGCTAAAAGAAAATAATACAATCGAAATGTGTTTATGTTGAATTTGAAAAATAATTTTTAATTTTAAACAATTCAAGCTCAATTTAAGAAAACATAATTTCATCGTCCTAAGTCCTAAAATCCTACATGTCGTATATCAAAAATAAAATTCATATGAGACAAATGGCTGGAATATTTCTGCTGGAGATCAATCGAATATATTTTTTATAGGAACCTTTTGGAAAAATGTATAAAAAATTCTATAATTAACTAATATTTAGTTATGTAAGTAACCCACATAAGAGTATAATTAATGTGACTTTAAGTCCCAATGGCGTTTCACCTTAAGTGGTGGTGGCATCGAATGGTATTTCAGTAATATGCATTTGCCCCTTGGCATATGCAACAGAGAATGTAAATGTATGTTAACAGAGGAGAAATGTTAAAATGTTAAATGTTTTGTATAGAAGACGACGCAGCTAAGTTGACGTCATGAAAAAGCGTCATTATGTCTTCTCGCACTGCGGAGAGAGTGTGTTGGTTGCTGATGGGGACGTTAGGTGGCGGTGTGCGAGGGGCGGCAAAGAGGGTTAAGGTATTTGGTCGGCCGAAAAACACGTTTTTGTGCAGAAGGCATTCACACCGAAAAATGTTGTTGTTGTTGTTGTTGTTGTTAGTCCTGCATATGCAGCACGTGTTGGAAAAGTTGCTGCCACATTCACTCACTCTCTCTCTCTCGCTCGCTTGCTCTCTTTCTCTCTTTCTCTTGTGCTCTCTGTACTACTCTCTATCTCCCCGTCTTTCTGACACTATTTCTCTTCTCATATATCTTTCTCTCTTTCTCTGTATCTCTGTGTAGCCGGCTGTGTTTTGCGGTTTTTGAAACATGAAATTGTTTACTATAAAACCATAAACCAAACACACACACATACACGCACACGCTCACACACACACACACACAAAATTGTTATAAATTTATAATTTTTTTTTGTAACTCACACGCGTTCAGTTAGTTTCTAAAAAAAAAAACCACACACACACACAAAAAAAAGCAAGTTTAACAATTCTTTTGTTAGATTGAATTGTTTTTGTTTTGAATTTTTATTTTAAGAACTTTTGTTATTTTTTGGAGTTTTTTTGAGGTTTTTGTTTTTGTATTATATAGGTTCTTTTATTTTTATTATTATTATTATTTTTTTTTTTGGCAAGCGGCGCGTGTCTTAATGCACCACTTCCTGTTCGGCTACTGTACCGTTATGGCGCGGCTAAGCATTACCGTTATTTTTAGTGTGCCGGCAAAAACTTGACGCTCACGCTCGTTCGTTGTTCACTCACTCTTATTCTCTCTCTCTCTCTCTCTCTCTCTATCTCTTTCTCTCTCACTCTCTCCCTGTATCTCTTTGCTGCTGCTGCTGCTGCTTTCGGTTGGCGCTGCAGCTGCAGCTGTGAAAAACTGCAACTCCGGGCATGCGATTTGAAAATTGTGTCAGCTTGACACAATTTTCCAGAAATGCGACTGGAATTGGGAAACCGGGAAACAGGAATAAACGGGAATGCACACACAACTTGGGTTATGTGTGCGTGTGTATGTGTGTGTGTGTGTGGAACTTTGTTTCCACATTGATGTAGGTCTGGATTTTCAGGACACGTGTTCTTTTGCCTATCAAACTTGCGACTTGAAAACTATTTAAATTGATTCAAAAATTAATGCACTAAAATCACTCACACATACTATGTATGCACCCACATGCGTGCGTGCGTATGTGTGTGTGCGTATGTGTGTGTGCGTATGTGTGTGTGTGTGTGAGTTCAATAGCATTTTGGCATCCGGCAATAAAAAATAAATAATGCCGACTAAAATGCCTTGCAGTGAGAGGACAGAAGGCAATGAAAGAGAAACAAGGGAAAGTGGAAGAGAAAGAGAGAGAGAGCCGCAAAAAGAGCGAGCGAGAAAGAGAGAGAGAGAGAGAGGCAATGTGCTTAACAGTGTATTAACAGTTTGTTTAACAGTTTGGCAAAAGCTTTCTTTGCTCTTCCAAATATCGCAGCAAAAACTTTTTCTTCTCTCTTTGACTTGGATTAGAAAAGATCAAGCAAATTGAGAAGTGGTTAGCGAAGAGGATTGGGAGGGGGGAGGCGATCAAAATGGTCAAAGCGTATCAACTCAGTAAGGACTCCAGAGCTCTAGACACAAACAGAATGCATCTCTTTCTCTTCCTTCTCCTCTCCCTTATTCAACCCCCACCCAATTTTAAACTGAACAATCGTTATAAATTTGTATTTATGTTTATATGTTGTACATGAAAAACTTGTCCTCCATATCGCAAATATAGAAAACAAAAAACGGGGACGAAAGAAAAAAAAACTATGCATAATTTTGAATATTATCGAAAAGTGTTGAAACATTAGTATCTAATTTCTTAAGATTTCTCAATTTGTCCATGCTTTGATAATTTCCGTTAAAAAAAAAAAAAATAAAATACAAAGACTTCTGCTGCATTCTCTCTTCTCTCTCTCTCTCTCTCTCTCTTGTGTTTTTGGGGGGGCTTGTGGCAGGGGTTCAAAAGGTCAAGGGGTTAATAAAGAGCCGACACTGCTTCGACTGGATACGTAGCTGCATATTCACGCACAGATACCTCCATATAAATGGGCTCCGTATGATTGTTAGTCAACAGCTGCATATCCTGCTCAGAGAGACGCATATAATTTTTGCTGGAACGCATAAAATCGGAGCTAATTTGTGACTTATTTAGGCTGCGAACTTTCATGATCGAACTGCGTGTTATATCCAAGCGACGATTGAACACCGTCATAACCACATGAATGGGTTGAGGCAACTCCATGCTGACGACCCACAGAGCCAGAACGTCCTCATCATCGTTTGCCATTTCCACATTTGGTGAATCTGTGAAGCGAACCTTTCTACTGGCACTGGCACTGGCACTGCTAGAGCTGCTACTGCTAATGCCATCATCGAAATTGTTGCCAGTTGGCTGAGTCATCGAGATGCCATGCAATGCCTTCAGCCGATTGCGACAGATCAGAAGAAAGAGTGGCAAATGTCCCGCATATCGGGAATAGGCCAGCGGTAAGTCACCATTATACATGGGCATATAACGCATAATGGGCAGGGAGTAGGGGCTATCACGAAAGCCACCATATGCAATAACCGACATGCATACATTCTTGCCCAGATCAAAGGCAAGCGGATTGAAGACAATCAAGAGACGATCACGTTCAAATATCTCGCGCAACTCCAGACCCGGCTCACAGAGATGCGTTTCTAGGAAATGCCCCAACAGGGACTCGTTCAATAGCAATGGACACTGGATTGTTCCATTGTTACCCAATGGACATGGATGTTTCTGTGTATCAATGTCCTCGGAATGCAATTGATGCCAATTTAAGGAGCCATTGGCCTTCAAATAGCGGCGATACTTTCGATCCGAAGTGGCCTGCAATAGACGCAATTGTCCCATTCTCAGTTCAATATCCTGGGCCCGCTCTTTGCGTGTCAATTTGGCAAACTCATTGGCAAAATATGCCGTTCTCTCGCTAGCCGTACGAGAGCCTTGCTCATCCAAAATGGGTGTACCAGCCGAGCCGGCTTCCAGCTTGTCAATCGGTTTGAATTTCAACTTGTCAACTTGACTGTATAGGCCACCAGTTAAGCGTGGTACATTGCCATTGCCAACTGCTGCCACAGCGTTGCCAGTTGCCGTTTCCATGGCTGCTGCATCACCCAAACGATACCAGACATCGGTCAGTGTGTCGGTGGAACATTGTTCGGTCAATGGATTCCCATCGGCGGTGCTTTCGCTACCACTGTCATCCGATTGGGTCTCATAGTCTGCTTCGTAGCCAAATTGCTGATCTGCCTTTGCCTTGGCTTCATTTGTGTTCATTGATTTCTTGAGGCATGACTTTTGTGGCTTGGCCTTGAGCAGGGCATTTATACGTTCCGGTTGTAGGTTGAAAGGCGATTCAAATGATGAGGATGACACCGGTGGAGTGGGTATGCCAACATTCTTGCTTTTACCCTCTAACCTGTCACCACACACGCTAGTCGCCGGATCTACGTCTTCTCTCTGCTCTTTGGGCGGTAATAATGTTTCCAAGTCATCGGCATGATCATCTTTTGCCTTCTCATCCAACTGATTTGTTTCCTTTTGTTGTTGCTCCCAACGCTCTGCGAGATTGCATTCAATTTTCACTCGTCTCAGTTCATGCGGACGCGATAATTGTGGCAACATTTTCTTGTCCACATCCTGTATATGCTGTAGTATCTCTGGCCTTAGTCCTTGCTGACGTGCTGGTTGTTGGTATTGGGAATGAGGTGGCGGAGAAGGAGGAGGTAGAGGAGGAGGAGGATGACAGATATTACAATCTGGCTCACGAGATTCATATTGATTATAAATCGGTTGATGTGGCATGGGCATTGGACGATATCCATAATCCATCATCTGTTCGTTTCGTATGGGAAAACTCGAGTTTGGATCACATTTGTACTGTGTCGTCTGAGGTTGAAAACGTTTTGGGTATTGATATTTTCGGAATGTCCTTTGCTCTGGCTGAGTTGAATTTGGTATTTGCTCAAAGTCGTAGGTTGTGGCATTCTGAGCCCTCTCAATCTCCCATAGATTTGGGGCAGTTGGTTGATGCATTTGAACGAAATCAGGAGCATTATATTCGATCTTTTCGGTTGATTCGGTTGCTTCTTCTTGATCATACAACTCCTGGCCGCATGAACACATTTGCTTTAGCTCACCACCTTCTTGGCTATTTGGGAGACGATAGCCACCAGGAAGACGTCTTTGCTGCAATTCATGCTTTAAATGCGGTTCGCTTGATTCATTATCGACTTTCGCTTGCAGCTGCTGCTTCTGCTCTAGCTCCTGCTGCTGTTCCTGAGATGATAAAGATGGTTGCGGCAGGGACAGGGGCTGCGGCTGGGGCTGGGACTGTGATGGCAACTCATCATCTGCAGCTTCTGCATGTGATTGCCAAGACCGATCATAGTTATCCATTGAAATGAGCTCATGAGCAGTCAATGGAACTCCAAGTTTCTCGTACTGCATTCGACGACGATAAAGATCAACAAATTGATAGTTAGGCTGCTCCTGCTGTTGGGCTTTGCGTTCACCCCCGCCCGTTGACCGCAAGCCACTGGAAGGCGGCACACACAGACGGCACTCAATGCTGCGGGCCAATTTGAAATAGTCACTGGCCAAGTTATTAAGCAACTTTTTCTGGGCTGTATGGAATAAAGGAATAAGCCTGGTTAACTCCCCCACCCCATCGCCTGGTAGCTCTAACTACTTACAAACTGTTGTCTGGTCTTGCACCTTTTCTTCCTTCTTTTCAGGATCTTGCCTGCTTTCTGTTTCTTCTTCTGCTTTACTCGCTCTCGGTTGTTGTTCTTGCCGTATTCTGCCCCCTTTGTTTGCCCTTTTAAACCCCTCCTCAGGGCCTTCTAGTCCTGCTCCTGTTTTTTGCTCCGAAAAGCAGAACTTTTTTTCCATATCTTTTTGTGTTTTTGTTCTTTTTTTTTTTTTGTTCTTTTTGTTGTTTTCGAAATAAAATTTTTAGAAATTCAGGCAAAACGTTACGAGTGTTTAAATAAGACAACATTGATCGATTAAACAAAACTAGCTAAGCAAAAAAAAAAAATTGACAAAAAAATCCACAGATAAATTGATCAAAATTCGAAAGTTTTCTTAGGCCTAGTTGACCTAAGGCCCCGATCGATTGTTGTCACTCTTGGCTAAAGGGCATGGTTTTCTCTAGCCCAGTGGGTGGTTCGAATTTATGGAATTTCCCATATGATCGGTTATCGAACCCCGCGTATGCCGCGTACCCCGCTAATTGTGTACACTTGTACACAAGTCAGGTAATTTTTTTGTGTTTTTTTTTTTATTTCAAGATTATCTCGACTCGAAATCGTTCTTAAGATAGTTTCAATTTTATGAATCAGCAGCAGACCCAACGGATTGCCCTTGCCCCTCTCTGTCTTCACTTTCTCTATATACGCTTTACCTATCAATATGACACCTGGGTTAATGCAGACCCTTGTCGCTTTTGAGGGACGTTTATCAGGTTCTATATACAGCTAAAAATATTTTGTTCTTTCACAAATCCAATAACCGGACACCTGAGAGCAGCTGCTTGGCCCATGCGATAAGTACGTATAGCTATAAACCGAAAAAGAAAAATTAAAGCAACAACAACAACAACAACAACAAATGTTTTCTGAAGTGAACACCTGTTCCCTTTAGGCCAGATAAGCTGACCAATTCGCCACCGCAAGACGCTTGCCATAAAACGTAAAGAAAACCGAAACCAAAAAAGAACAAAAAAATAAAAAAAAAAATGAAACGAAGCAAGCAAATGTTATAAAGTATTCCGCCGCACAGCAACAAAGTATAAAAACAAAAACAACAACAACAATTCACATTCCCCAGGGAAGCGGTGGGTTGGTGTTTGGGTGTTTGGTTTGAGTCAAATGAATGATTCAACATTGATTCACAAATGCCCAAACTACACATTAAAATGTTAAGGTTCTTCAATTTTTTCGCCTTTAACTTGTGATACCCTCTAAATTGTCGGAGTTATTCTGTCAAGTCATACAGTTCCAAGAATTTGTATTAGTAATGCAAACATAATTTGAATTACACTCAGCGAAATCTAATATCAAATGTTTAATCTCATCACTCTTCATTGTATGGGGTTTTCCTCTTTTAAAATGAAGCCTTAAGAATAACAAATACTTTTAGCCCAATTCAATTTTTTCTTTATTTTTTTCATTCATTTTTAATCTTCATGCGATACAATATTTTATCTACTCCCTTTTGTAGTTTAACAAAATTAATTTGAAAGATCATAATATTTGGTAGTTTAATTTAAATTTTTAATCATTTCTGGGCATCAATTGAAAACTTTTCTTTTACTAGATTCACAGTTAAGGATTCTAAAGATACATTTTGATGAAAAGTGTCCTCCGAAATAGGAAAACAAAATCACTGAGGTTAATGACCAGAGGGCTTAGTTCGATAGTTAAGTTTCTGCCAAAATTCGAAACCGATTCTAGTGAAAGCTATTAACTGAATATTTCATAAAAGTATCTTTTAAAATATTCATTCATTCAATCAATTCACTTAATTTTTTAGTTCTTTCAAATCGTTGCGACATTTTTGTCTTTGTCTTATCAAAGCCCCCGAAAGTACAGCTGTGTTCAGAAAAATAGGAATGCATGCACACTAGTATGACACTTACAGCACTTTTTTTTGACATTTACTTAAAGACTTTTGACAAAATTTGAAGAATTGGGTGTAAACGACAAAATAGCGAAAGTTTTTTGACGTTTCCTTGTCTTTTTTTTCAATGATATTCATTTTGCATTTTTCTTGTTCTTTTCAACTACATTCCTATTTTGGTGAACGCAGCTGTAAGTAAGAATTAATGGAAAGTGATTAGTTTTTTTTGTTTTATTTTTGTTAAGTGTAGCGAACACATCGATTAACTGTATTTGCACACATTGTTGCTACAAAATCGGATTGAACCAACGCCAGCGGCTTATCTATCGGTCGGTTAGTAGCCCACTAAAATGTAGTTAGTAGTCCGTTAGTAGTTGTTGTTGCCAGCGATAAGCTCCGGCTATACCTGCCTTTGCCTTTGCTTTTGCTTTTGCTTTTTTTATGCCCCGAAGCCCGAAAAGCGTCAAAAAATATCGAACACACACACACACAGAAAGTTAGTCTTATCAAAAACGCTTGCCGGACCACTTCACTGGGCTATTTCACATAGATAGAGAGCTAAAAAATCCACAAACCCCAAAAAAAATAAAACGGAACATAGACTTCATTTTGGTGTTTAATACATCAGTTGGTGGCACGCTGCCGTTGGCTACTGTTGCAGTTGCTAATTGGTTTTCATTCTTGTTTTGTTTTGTTTTGGTTTTTTTTGTTTTTTTTTTGTTTGTTTTTGAAGTAAAAAATATGAGATCCTTGTGGTTATTAGGTTTCGTGGTGGTGCTTTGTATTGCTAAATTGGCTTCCGGTCAAAATGAGGAGGAGGAGGAGGAATTGGGCTGCATTTGGTATGGCCAGAGTCATATGATTGGACAGCATTGGCAAAATCTGGCCGATACAGGGCCAGCACGTGCCCTAAACGATCCCGAAGCGGAGGCAACTTTCGCCCGTCGTTGCCCCACCCTGTATAAGGAATACAAGGGCGTGAATGGCGATGAGGAGCTAAAACTATGCTGCGATGCAGCACAAATTGCCACCATGGATGCCGGTTTGACGCAAGGCGATGGCGTCTACTCCCGCTGTCCGACATGTTCGAAAAATATGGGTCTCACTGTATGCGCCATGACATGTGCGAAAAATCATACTCTCTTCCTTACCGCCTACACGGCGAAGAGTCCCACAAATGTGGATTTTGTCGAGCATATCGATTACCGTCTGGTCGATAGCACCGTTCAAAAGATATACAACAGTTGCGCCACCATACAGCATCCACAGACGGGACGACCGGCCATGGATTTGGGTTGCGGTGCATATAATGCCAAAACGTGTAATTATCGTCGTTGGTATAACTTTATGGGCGATGCCGAGGCCAGTGGTTATGTGCCATTTACCATTAACTATATGTGGCTGGAGGATGCCGATGAGGATACGGAGGATATCTATTTGGAATTGTTTCCATTGGATTGCGGTGAACGTTATGAGAATAATTATGCCTGCGCCTGTATTGATTGTGCCGCATCATGCCCACTGACCGATCCGCCGACAGGTGTCGCAGATCCCTGGCAAATAGCTGGTCTCTATGGCATCACATTTATTGTGGGCCTACTGCTGGGCATTCTCTTCTCTGGCCTCATATGCTGGGGTGCCTTGGGTCGACGGGCTCCGCCCAATGTGTGCATGCCCACATTGTATGGGGAATTCTTATATCTCGGTTTTCGCTGGTGGGGCACTTTCTGTGCCAAACATCCTGTCCTGGTATTGGCACTCTGCTCGTGGACCATTGCCGGCTTGGGTTATGGCATGATCTATATGACCATTACCACAGATCCGGTTGAATTGTGGGCTGGCGAGGAGAGTCAAACGCGCATTGAGAAGGATTACTTTGATCAGCATTTTGGACCATTCTATCGCACCAATCAAATCTTTGTGAAGGCCATTAATCAGAGCAATGTAAGTTTGATCTCAAACGAGAAAGAGATTAGCTAGTTATCTGACTGAAAGTTTTTCCCCATTGTTTAGTTCACCCACGAGGCAAGCAGTGGCCTTCTCACCTTTGGCCCGGCCTTTGAGCAGAGTTTCCTGCAAGAGGTCTTTGAACTTCAAGAGGCTATTGTCCAATTGGGACAGGAGGATGGTGAGGGTCTGGAGAAAATCTGTTATGCACCCATTCTGCGAGCGGGCGAGACGGCAACTGTTGATGATTGTCTCATACAATCGATCTATGGTTACTTTCAATCCGATATGGCCAGATTCCAAAGCTCCTATGTCGATGACAATAATTTTACAATCAATTATCTAAATCAGCTGGAAGATTGCTTGCGGTAAGTCCAATTTGGTTAGAGCATAGAATTGGTGTTCGAAAGGATACTTTCTACTTTCCAGAGTACCCATGATGCAGGATTGCTTTGGCTCGTATGGCGGACCCATTGAGCCGGGCATTGCAGTGGGCGGCATGCCAGCTGTCGAGGTTGGCGAAGATCCAGATTATATGCTGGCCACCGGTCTGGTGCTCACCTTTCTGGGCAAGAACTACAACGATGAGTCGAAAATTCAGCCGGCCATGGCATGGGAGAAACGTTTTGTTGACTTTCTAAAAGCATATGAGAGCGAGCGTTTGGATATAGCCTATTCGTCGGAACGCTCCATTCAAGATGCCATTGTGGAATTGTCCGAGGGCGAGGTGGGCACCGTGGTGATCAGCTATGTGGTTATGTTCCTGTATGTGGCCATTGCATTGGGTCACATACGCAGCTGTTGTGGCTTCCTAAAGGACTCGCGCATTATGCTGGCCATTGGAGGCATTGTCATTGTCCTGGCATCGGTTCTATGCAGCTTGGGCTTCTGGGGCTATGTGGGCATCACGACCACAATGTTGGCCATTGAGGTTATACCCTTCCTGGTGCTGGCTGTCGGTGTCGATAACATATTCATTATGGTGCACACATACCAGAGATTGGATCACAAGAGATTTGCCACCACCCATGAGGCCATTGGCGAGGCAATTGGCCAAGTGGGTCCCTCGATCCTTCAGACGGCGGGCAGTGAGTTTGCCTGCTTTGCCATTGGCGCCTTGTCCGATATGCCAGCGGTGAAGACTTTTGCTCAATATGCAGCAGCGGCCATTCTATTGGATTTTCTATTTCAAATCACGGCATTCGTTGCCTTAATGGCAATCGATGAGCGACGCTATTTGGATGGCCGTCTGGATATGTTGTGCTGTGTGCGTACCAAGGATGCCAAAAAGGATCGACAACTCGATAGGGTTACAGGGGTTACAGATCAGTCAGAGCATTCTATAGAGGTTGGCATGCTGGAGAAATTGTTTAGAAACTTTTATACACCGTTTTTGCTTTCAAAGTGAGTATGCATACTAAGTATGAGACAATCGATAACAAATGTATATTAATTACCGATATTCGATATTCGATATTTTTGATTTACAGACCCGTCAAGGTAATCGTTTTGTTAACTTTCACCATTATCACCTGCCTATCTCTGATGGTGGCCCCATCCATTGAGCCCGGTTTGGATCAGGAAATGTCTATGCCAAAGGATTCGCATGTTGTGAAATATTTTCGTTATATGGTCGATCTATTGGCCATGGGTGCTCCGGTCTATTGGGTATTAAAGCCAGGCCTAAATTATGCCCAGCCCTTGAATCAGAATCTCGTTTGCGGTGGCGTTGAATGCAATAATAATTCATTGTCCGTTCAATTGTATACACAATCACGTTATCCGGAAATCACAGGACTTGCTCGTTCTGCATCATCTTGGATAGATGACTATATCGATTGGCTGGCCATAAGCGATTGCTGTAAATATAATGTGACAACTGGTTTATTCTGTGCTAGCAGTAAGTACTTAATTCACTTCATCTAACTCCCTCTAACCTCACTCTCTCTCTCTCTCTCTCTCTCTCATTCTCATTCTCGTATAAGATTCCAAGAGCGAGGATTGTTTGCCCTGCGAACGATCATTCACCGAGGATGGTCTACGACCAGATGAGGCAACTTTTAACAAATATGTTTCATATTTCCTATTCGATTTACCTGATGCTGAATGTGCCAAGGCTGGCAGAGCGGCCTATGCAGATGTAAGTAACTAATTAACAATAAATTAAATTTTAAACATTTTTGTCATAGTTAGGCTGGCATATTTTTGTTAATTTTTTTTTTTTTTTGGTTTATTTTAGGCCGTCATCTATACATTAGATGATGAGGGCATTGCCTCCGTACAGGACACGTATTTTATGCAATATTCAACCACATCGACCACCTCAATTGAATTTTATTCACAATTGCGTGAGGTGCGACGCATAGCTAAGGATATCAATGCCATGTTCAAGGAGAATGGAGTCGATGCTGAAGTCTTTCCCTATTGCATATTTTTTATATATTATGAACAGTATTTAACCATATGGAATGATACCCTAATCTCGCTGGGTCTGTCGCTAGCTGCCATTTTTGTGGTTACTTTATTGATAACTGGACTGGATATTACCTCGGCATTGATTGTACTTTTCACAGTAATTTGCATATTGATCAATATGTTTGGCATGATGTGGGCCTGGAGCATAACACTGAATGCCATATCATTGGTTAATCTGGTTGTTTGTGTGGGCATTGGCGTTGAATTCGTTGCCCACATTGTAAGGTCATTCAAAAGGGCCCAGGGCACAGCCCAACAGAGGGCCATACAATCGTTAAATGTGACAGGAAGCAGTGTACTTTCGGGCATTACGTTAACCAAATTCGCTGGCATTGTTGTACTGGCATTTTCCAATTCTCAAGTCTTTCAAGTATTCTATTTTCGCATGTATTTGGGCATCGTTTTAATTGGAGCAGCACATGGTTTGATTCTACTGCCAGTTATTTTAAGTCTGTTGGGACCATTGCATGGCCTATCGAAAACAGGTTCAAGCAGTGAACCAAATGTACATGCAACACCTTAGACACTTAGTATATATAGACTATATATGTATGTATGTATGTGTGTATGTATGTGTGTGTATGTATAGACAACAAAATTAATAATAATGAAAAAAATGCAAAAAATGAATGAAAGAAAAGAAAAAAAAAACACGAAATACCTTTAATTTTATTCTTTTTTTTTTTTTGCCGTAAAAAGCATTTGCATAAACGTTTACAAGGTGGCAGGCATACCGATTACCCTCTCCATTCCCCTTTCCATTCCCATCCTCATCCATTTCGCCCAACGCACCTTGAGGTTTTTATGGTTCTTTGGCCTGCTTCAAACACAATAAACAAGAAACTCGACACTCGAGAACGGAATCCTGTAGGCAAGCGAGCTTACGCCTTTTTGGACCAACCGATTTTGCCGCAGATTTTTCCTGAAAGAGAGATACAGAGAAACAGAGAGAAACAGAGTGAGAGAGAGATGGTTGAAGTGGAGAAGAGAGAAAGAGCAAGAGTAAAAGATAGAATCGAAAACATAGATAGTGAGGGCAAAAGAAGTGGTCAGCTTAAATTGAAAAGTTCATTATCATTTCATTCAAGTCTTCTATTTTTCAAGTACTTACATACTTACTTAAGTACTTATTTAAATAGCTTGAAAAACAAACATTATTTCAAGATTTTTGCTTGGTAAATTTAAGGAATTTCTTTTACAATGGAATTATTTAAGTACTCAAGTAGTTACATTGACTTACAGTAAATTACTTAAGTTGTTAAAGTCATCCGTAGCCTGTTTTCAATTCATTTCTCTAGCTACTGGTTTAGATTGAAGTAATTAATTGAGAAATTTTAAAGGGTTAAGAAGTAATTAAAGTAAGTAATGTAAATCTAGATACTCTGAGATTCAAGCCAAAGAGTAATTGGCTTAACGAATCGAAACCTTTTCTAAGAGCATTTTCAAGTTCGTTTTGAATTAAATTTTCTAGACGATTTTCTTAGTTTTTTTGTTTTTGGTTTTTGGATGTTTGGTCGAGGATGAAGTTTCTTTGATAGCTTTTCTTGTTTATAACTGCACCGCCTGCTGGCCGGAAAACGCGTTCTGCGGCTTATAAAAAGTCAAAGGCAACAGAGTCCACAAGGAAAAGGAGTAGGAATATACGACAAGAGGAGAGAGAGAAAGAGAGATAAGAAGAGCATGACCAGGAGACTCGGTCACGAACACAGCAGCAGCTATAAAAAGAAAAAAATAAAGCCAAAACTCTAAAACATCCAATGAAGTCGACTTCGAAATACCCTGCATCAATGCAGTGTGTGACTATGAGACCCATAAATAGCCATTCAAGTCGACTTGAAGACACCCTTCCAGTGTAATTACCAACAACTTTCAGTTCAAGGAAATCTTTTAGATTTCTTGAGTCCAAATGGACCCCATTTGTGTACTGGGTACGGGCCAAATGGAAAGCATTCAACCCTCAAAATGAGTGTGTAGTGCTTTTAATTAAAATTAATAAAGTTTAAAGCGCTTCCAGTCGCCATTTCTCCCTTCTGACACCCCCCCTTTCCGCCATTCAAAATATAATCACTTAATGCCAATGAACCAGAGAAAATATGTTAGTAATTTTGTGTGTGTTTATTTTTCCCTATCGAGGTCAGTTGAGCATTAAGATTTATGCTGCAAAACACTTGAAAATGATTCTCTTTCTTTCCTTTTATATTCTTTATTTTGTTTTATTTTGTTAAGGCATCCCGCCTGACAATTGCCATTGAGCAATTAAATTATGAATCACATCTATTTGCATATGGTTAAAATCAATTAGCAATTAAAGAGAATTGACAGATGAAGTGCAAATTGAGTTCCCACAGCGACAGTCGAGTGGTCCAATGGGTCCCAGCCGAGTCGAGCATCGAGAATCAAGTGTTGAGTATGCTTTCGAGTGGGCCAAAAATGTTTTTCATCTAGCCAACTTAATTGCCATTCAAAAAGTGCTAATGTTCAAATAAAACGCATAAAATAAAAAACCCAACCAACAACCAATAAAAATGCTTATCTCTGTGGTGTGAAAGAAACAGAGCAAGAGGGGCAAGGGGCACTGCTGATGACCTATTTACGTGTATTGAGAATTATGATGAACAATTTTTAATTTTCCAAGCTTTTTTTTTTACTAAAATGAATTTAGAATCGATTTGAACTGATCAACACCGAGATGGCACCTTGTGTGTGTGTGTGTGTGTGTGTGTGTGTGTGTGTGTGGCTCACCCTGTATATGAGTAGAAGTCTTTCATCTCTAAGCCATTTTCAAAACGCATAAATCATAAAAAAAGAAGCATTTTCAAGTGTGCCAAAAAAGATATATAGACACATACATACATACATACATACATATAAATAAATAATCATATTGTACGACATACATACATACATACATACATACATCTGTGTATATATGCAATAAAAATTTAAATTAATTGATTTTTCCTGGCTAATGCTCTTTGCCTTGTTATTGTACGCGTGTGTGTGTGTGTGTGTGTGTGTGTGCGGTGTGTGTGTGTGTGTGTGTGTGTATGTGAGTGTGCGTGTGTGTGTGTACGCGTTGCTTTTGTTTTGTGTTTTTGTATTCGTGTGCAAATTTTCGCACGATTTGCGGCCAATTTTGCCAACTTTCCATTCATTTGGCCATAAAGCCAGGTCATAACTCACCAAGTGGTAGAAAATTCGCACATTCGCACACAAAAATGGCCGAAAATTGGTAAGCAGCAGCAGCAGAAGCAGCATCAGCAGGGCAAGAGGAATTGCAGCAGTCCTATCCTAGTACTGCCGACAGAGGAAGGCATTAAAATACAATTTTCGCATATTTATTAATCGGTTATTGGGCTCGGGGCATATGCCCCATTTAATGATGACTCCCACTCCCTCTCCGCCTCTTTACTCAGCTGGGAGGGGGTGTGGAAAATAAAATTTCACAAAATTCAAAACGGATATTCACTCGCTTATTTTTGTTGCTGCAGCACTGCGCTGCGATTTAATTTAATTTCCATTTGAATTCGCCGTTTTTATTTCATATTTATATCACATTTCCATTTCTCTTCCTCTTTTCTGTTCGGTGTTTTTTTTTCGTTGTTGTGCATTATAAACATTTTCAATTATATACAATTTAACTAGCTTCATGTTTCAGTTGTTTCTTTTTTTTTGTTTCCTCTTTTCACGTTTGCTTAATAACAATTGTTATTATTTTTATTGATTTTTACTTTCATCGGAAAATAAACGGAATTAATGCATCTTGTATGCCCTTTAGATCTAGATCTAATGATATCGATAATGGTTTCTCACACAATCGTTAAGACGATAATTCATTTCAATCGAAAACACTAAATAAAATAGAATTAATATTTAATTATTTTAGGTGTTAGGCAAACGAATGTACTCTGGTTTTTGTTTTATTAGCAAGAGAGTATTAGAAACAAATTTGCATAACCTATTTTTGGGTCAACTGAAATTCAGAGATTTTGCTATCGAACAAATGTTCTCACGTATTTGAGAACATATTGAAATTGATCGACAATGCAGCAGAAAATGTTTCAATGAGACAATAAATGGCAATTGCATGAAGCGCAACTTAACACTGCGTATACGTAATGAACTGAAACTGAGGTGCATGGAGCGTATCTCAACACTGCGTATACATAATGAACTGAATTGAAAAATGGGATTTAGCATTGTCTAATAACCGTATCAAATAGTTTATATAACAAAGAGAGAAGTCGATTCAAGGCGAGTTAAATATATAGATATCGTTTGACATGATTATAATCCTTAATTGTTATTTTTATCCTTAAACAGTTAATCAACTAAAACCCACTAGAATATCACCCTTCTTGAATAAATTGCAAATGCAATGAGTGTCATTTCAATGAGTGAAGCTTCTCTGAAGAGCATGCTCTACCATCTCCCCTTCCCCCCTCCCCCTAACTATCCGCCACAGGCTAAACACACATGAGCCTGGCAGATGAACACACATTTTATATGTAAATATAAATTTATGAAATAAACACAAAAATCTGCTCATTTTCCTCTCGCTACCCGCAACATTGATACTTAATTTAAAAAAAAAAAAAACGAAAAAATCGTTGTTCTGCTCGATTTAGCAGACAAAATATTTAATATTTTTTTGGACAAAAATTAATGTAGGCAATCAACCGAATAATTTTTTTGGTGATTTCACAACATGACATTCGGCATCTGGCAGAGAGTCGGTCAGAGAGCATTCATGATAATCCCCAGCAAATGCTTCTGAAGCTAGGAAATCACTTTTATTTATTTTCATTTTTTTTTTTTATTTTTGTGTATTATGATGATTGTAATTATATAGCGCCAAAATGTTGAAAGACCAAATAATTAGAAAAGGAACCAAATTGAATTTTCATATAAAAAGAGGGAACGTAAACACTAAACAAATGCCGAATGGGGGAAAGGTTAACATCGACTTTGCGATACCCTAGGCAAGAGAGAAAATTTGGTTGGCTAGAATTTCTAGTTGAACCCTTTGGTAAAACTGTTTTAGGTGGCTTTAAGTGAACGACTAGAGGGTAGAAATACTTTTTTAGTCCTTTGGTTAGTTGGAGGGTATACGAAATTACCTACAAAAAATACGCAATTAAAGCAGCAGACAGAGAGAAAGAGAGAGAGAGAGAGAGAGCGCTGCGCAGGAGGGTAAGGTAGATAGCAAGGGGAGAGAGAATATTTAATTTATTCATTTGCTGACATAAAATCCAGCCACAGAGAGAGACGAATCAGTAATTTATAAACGTGCTTATAAGCCGCAATCCAATTCGCAATTCGCGTTTGTTGGCTACCCGAAAATTACAGTTTGCGCGCAAAAATGTTATCACAAACTGGCAAATGGCCAGAGACAGGACGACAGGACGAAGGAGTCGGAATGAACTGAAGAGCAGAAGCAAGAGGGTCAAGAGCAGGAATTGGAGGAGGGAATGAAGGGATGCCTAAAAAACTGATCCTATGAGTGCAAAATTAAATTGAAAATTGTATAAAAACCCGATTTAACCCCAGAAAGTATGCTATGCTAATACCAATACGAATACGAATACGAATACGAATA
This sequence comes from Drosophila nebulosa, assembly GCA_024703675.1. Classification (NCBI taxonomy): domain Eukaryota; kingdom Metazoa; phylum Arthropoda; class Insecta; order Diptera; family Drosophilidae; genus Drosophila; species Drosophila nebulosa. The sequence continues at coordinate 12,988,986 of JANFPS010000003.1, forward strand.
CGAATACGAATACGAATACGAATACGAATACGAATACGAATACGAATACGAATACGAATACGAATACGAATACGAATACGAATACGAATACGAATACGAATACGAATACGAATACGAATACGAATACGAATACGAATACGAATACGAATACGAATACGAATACGAATACGAATACGAATACGAATACGAATACGAATACGAATACGAATACGAATACGAATACGAATACGAATACGAATACGAATACGAATACGAATACGAATACGAATACGAATACGAATACGAATACGAATACGAATACGAATACGAATACGAATACGAATACGAATACGAATACGAATACGAATACGAATACGAATACGAATACGAATACGAATAATACGAATACGAATACGAATACGAATACGAATACGAATACGAATACGAATACGAATACGAATACGAATACGAATACGAATACGAATACGAATACGAATACGAATACGAATACGAATACGAATACGAATACGAATACGAATACGAATACGAATACGAATACGAATACGAATACGAATACGAATACGAATACGAATACGAATACGAATACGAATACGAATACGAATACGAATACGAATACGAATACGAATACGAATACGAATACGAATACGAATACGAATACGAATACGAATACGAATACGAATACGAATACGATACGAATACGAATACGAATACGAATACGAATACGAATACGAATACAAATACAAATACAAATACAAATACGAATACGAATACGAATAAATACGGAAGTTAATTTCGCTTAACTCATTTGGGGTGAAAATGGGTTAATTTACTATACAAACATTGCAACGGTGTTAGAATTGACTGTGCGAGTGTCTAGCTGAGTATGTGTATGTGTGTGTGTGTGTTTCGTCTGTGGGTGGGTAAATTCGTGGGTGTGTGACAGCAATTTCCAACTAAATTATAACAACGAACCTCAACAAATGCGCAAAATTTTGAGAAATTTCATGGAAAATGCAAAAGCAAAAACAGTTTATAGTGTGGCAAGGACTATGACTATCAGGATACCAGAAACAACACCATCGCCAACAACAGACACACACATACACACACACACACGCAAACACACACACATACATGGTGGCTTTAAATGGCAAACGTTTGTTCCCCTCCGTTTTCATCTCAGAGAACATAACGAAAATGTCAAATGCACATTTGACCAACTCACACACACACACACAAAACCCAGCGTGAGCTGATGACCGTAATGCACATACACAGACGCACACTAACACTAACACACACACACATATATGCATCGGTTGGTTGAGGCTCAATGCAAAGTTGACGAGCAAGCTGCATAGTGGCATCATTTCAACCATCCATCCATTCAGCCATCCATCGATTGATTGGCCTTGCTTTCTCTCACACACAAGATAATAATTTTTAATTAATTTTTGCCATTTTTTTTTTCTTCTCTTCTTTTTTGTTGTATCTTTTATTTTGTGGCATTTTGTGAGAGCATCGAAAAAAAGAAAATAACGAAATCATAATAATTATAATTATTTTCGCTCTTTTTTTTTTTGTTTTTTTGTTGGCGATAGATAATCCAATTAATGGCTTGCCAAACACACACACACACACAGACACATAGACATGTCCATACACACACATGGAATATGGCAGATGATCTGGGTTCCTGAATTACATAGTTTCGCTATAAACTAATTGAGTTCGGGTTGTTCTCGCTTGCGTTAACCTTATACGATTCGATAAGAAAGCAATTCTTTGTTTTTTTGTTTTGTAAAATATTTTATATTAATTATTTTGTTTTGATAACATACCAAAAAGTTGCATATTCTAATGTTTTTTTTTTTGGTTGATTGCGATTGATGGAACGTCCATTCATTCATAATTTTCGAGTGTTTTATGATGGCCAACCACTGGGTTCAATTAAAATCATGGCCAAACGATATCAATTAAGAGCAGCAGCAGCAGCAGCAACGCTGATTGCCGCCAAGAGCAATCTGACATGGGCCCCACTAGTCCCATGGCTAACCATTCGAAGGCATCTTTCCTTCATCATCTTGGGCGGAGATTTATTTGGCCCCAACCAAAAAAATGCACACAAAGGACGAAAGTATGGCAATTGCCTATCTTGCCTAGGCCTGCGCCTTTGCCTTTGCCTTTGCCTTTTTCCTTTTTCTTGCCATGTTGTCTATCGTAATTATGAATCTAAGTTATCCAGCGTGTGCGCTCAATCAAAATGGCTGATTTCTTTTATGTATGCCTTACCCCTTGGGGGAACAAAGAGCAACCAGCTAGCAATTGTTATTGTTAATGATATGGCCAAATAAGATACAACAGAAAATGCCTAGACACACACATGTCTATGTATATATGTATAATATGCTATGCCGCACTTAAAACCAATTTAAATAGTTCATTTGTGACTTTAAGTTATTCGCGCTTTCCATAAAGATGAGCAATTGAATATGTATTCAAAGAAATCTCAACAATTAAGATGATTTTCTATAATTTTAATAAAAATTAGTTAGTTTTTCTTCTGGAATGAGAAATTAATTCTTATTTTTTTTTGTCCTCATGTACATCAATGTCCAAGAGTATAACTGTTATAATAATGTCCATGTAACACCTGCAAATCCCCATACACACACACGCACACACACACACACACAGGCAAAGATAGATACATGGAATTTGTCATAAATCCATCAACGGCAACAACAACAACAACAGCAGCAGCAGCAGGAGCAGCCAGTAGGATCCATATCCTTTATTCACTTTTTTGGTAACATAATCAGCAAAAACTGTTGCATACCAGAAGGGGCCAGCAACACAACACTATGTCTCTTCTTCTCTCTCTCTCTCTCTCTCTCTTTCTCTCTCTCTATCTCTCCCTCTCTATGTGTATGTCCATCTGTCTGTCATTCTCTTTCGGCACGCTATGCCATAAACAAGAGCATGTTGAACAGTTTTAATAACTTTCGAGTTGCATACTTTGCGGCTGATGTCATGATGATTTTTTAATACCCTTGCAGCCAGGGTATAGAAATTCTTAATAAAAAGGCAAATTTAGATCCTGTAATAGATAGAAAATTAAGTTGTAAGAATTTGCTCAAATTAATTAAATTGCTCCTTTTTTTTGGCTAAAAATTGATATTAAATTTAATATTTTTATTTTGTATTTCCTTATGGCAGATGAATATCGTATATAAATTCATTAAATTTAATTATTTAAAAAACAAAAAAAAAAAACTTCTTGAAGATAAGCTTGCTTTTTTTTGCCATATTTTAATCTATATAAATTGTATTTACCCATAGAAACCAAACTTTATGTTTCAATTTGCTAAATTGGTATCAGTATTAGCTGCCATATGAACAAAAAATCAATTCATAGTTCACCGTTTTTTTTTTCCAATCGCCCTCTAGCTAGCGGCTACTTCGCTATTGCTTAGAGAAGAAGAAGCACCGCTGCAACACAACGTAAGAAAGAAGAAGAGGATGAAGCATTGCAGCGAGCGGCCACGTCGGCGTTTTCGCTTTCGCTCTCCCCCAGTTAAGCGGTGCTTCTTCTTTAAGCAGCTGCTGAGTGGAGCTGAACAAGGGGGTAAGTGGGTGAGTGCGAAAGCGCCAGAGTAGCTGCTTCAGCTGTGCTTCTTCTTGAAAAAGATGCTGAGAGGGAGTAAGCGAGAGAGGGGGAGTAGATGAGTGCAAAAGATGAGCGCCGGCGTAGCTTCTCGCTGCTACGCTGCTTCTTCTTTACGTTCAGAGCGAATATAAACAGCAGCGCCGGCAGAGGGCAAATCATTTGCTGCTGAGGCATCACCTCGATCGGTTGATTGCATTTTATGCTGAGTCATTGTTGAACATTAAATGAAGGTGAAATATTTTTTAAAATCTAGCAAACAAGCCAGGAAATTGAAAACAAAACCAAGAGAGATATTCGGTTTATTATATATATGAGATCGGGTGAGTCATCTCAATCCTTATCTTATCATTTCTCTTATCTAAATCTGATCAAAGTGGACAAATCATAAAACTATTGAAAAAACAGGTGACTGAGAGAGAGACTATAAAATCAGAAGATATGCCCAGAAGGCTCAATCACAAAACTCTATTCCTTTCTCTTGATCGCTTAGATCGGAAAGATCACTGTAATACTAATAATGAGCAATTCAATAAAGTCGCATCAAATAAAATTTAATTCTAGATTTAGTTAGCTAAAAGAAAGGCCGATTCCAGCCACTATAATATGATATCATCATGATCATAGATACCAGAACTTAAGGTCAAGAACGAAAGTTGAGCTTTCGTTTATTTATATTAGCTTTAGAAATAAGAGAGAAATTCTCGTCAACTTATAAATTTTAAAGAACTTTGATTTAATTAATATTTTGTATAGGCTTGCATCATTCATCTGAGAAAGAGAGAGAGTGAGAGTGAGAAATAATCCTGGCAGATCTCTTTATAGTCAAAGTTTTTGCAACATGGCAAAGTATTTTGTTCAATGATAGTTATCACTTTGTTTTTTTTTGGTTATTATTATTATTAGATTTGTTTTGGCTTTTATGGAGTGCGAATTTTATGGATTTTGTTATTATCGAAAATTCAAATGAACCGACCAAATCGATATTATCGTACATACACCTAATCAATGTGGGTTAAGTGTGCTAAGCAAAATTACATTCTCGACCCTTTTCTGTTCATGTTAGAGAGTAAATGATGTTCGACTTCTCTCTCAAATGGCTGAGATGGGTTATTTTGGGGCGAAGGGGCGAAGGGACGGATGGGCGGTGTAAAGGAGGCAAAAAGATGCCACCTCGGCTCTGATTTTTATCGCTTTAATGAAGTTTCATGCCGTTTATGCTGCCAGCTGCCAGCTGCCAATGTGTTTTTTGGATGTTTGGTAAGGGGATTCCGGGGGACATGAACCTGAAGCAGAAGCGCAGAAGCCGTTGGTGCAGGAATTTTGTTAAAAACTTTCCCTCCTCTGCCTTCTTTTTTTTTGTTTGTCAATCCACAGCAGATCCCTGTGTATCCTGTACATGGTACATACATATATGTGTGAGAGAGAGAGAGAGAGGAAGAATGGAGGGGAGCAACTAGGGGAAAGAACGGGTAGGTTCCCCCTTCTTTCGCTGACCGAAGCGCTATTGATGCACGTCTTTCCAGTCTATTACTATCAGCACTTTTTTCACTTTGGCGCATTTTGTTTTCCCGGGTTCTGCCTTTTTTTTACGCTTTTATTTTTTTGTTAGTTAACAGTTTATTGACTTCGCTCAACTTGTCGCCCGTTATAATGTCAGCAAATTGTTAAAATGCTTTGTTAGGAATTTCAAACAATTTTTGGTTTTTTCCCCTTTCGTTTCACTATTTTTTTTGTTTTTGGTTTTTCTTATATATTTTCTTCTTGTTCATTGTTTTTTTTTTTTTTTTGGTTTTTAGCACAAAAATATGCTACTCTCTAGCGTGTGCCTGCTCAGAAAATAGTTTCTTCTGCTGCATCCTGTTTATCCTGTGGGTAATTTGCCAGCAACAAGAACAACAACATTCAGCTAACAATAGCAACAACATTTTAAACGTTTGAACTTCAAAGCCATAAAATATTTGTTAAGCATTTTGCGCTCAATTTTCTATTCTTTTCGTTGTCGTCGTCGTCGTCGTCTTCTGGTTTTTAGTTTTTGCTGTTGCTTTTTTGTAGCAGGTCAGCAAACAAACAAACAAACAAACAAAAGCTGCTTGCCATGGACCTGTGTCCTCTGTCCTGTGTCCTATTTCCCAGGTCCTGGATATGCCCCCAAAAAATAATAACCAATTCGTAAGCACATTCATTATGCTCAGTAAGCACACACACACACACACACACCCAGAGGCAAGTAAGCCAAGTGTATTCATGGAGGTAGCCAAGAGGGGTACATTTACTATTCCTTTATCTAATTAACTACGCTCTAGATCATTGGATATCCCCATTTAATAAAAAGCAAAGATCCTTGCAATCGATCTTCCTATCGATAACAAGTGAACAGAGTTACTTCGGCTTGCTAAGTTATCGTGAATCTTTTGGCTTTCGATTTCCATATTTTTTTGTTATCGTTTTTAGTTTTGTTCTCTTAACTTTCGTTTTGAAACAATTCTTCAGCATTAGTTTGCTTCTCTCTCTCGCTCTCTCTTTCTCTTGCTCTCTCTCTCTCACTGTCTTTGCCACTCGGTCTTGCCTGTCTCATTCAGTTTTAATGTGTTTTCTTTGGAGCATTTTAACAAAATTAAAACACATTAGTGGTGAGCGTGAGTTTTTGCTTCGTTTTGGGAGCCCCTTAAGGAGCGTTTATTAGTATTTTTGCTTGATTTTCTCTTTTCGTTTTTATCTTTTTTTTAACATTTTCTTCCTGTGCCCCCCTCTTCGTCCCCCATTCAAACGTTTTGGCTGTTGTTGCTGTTGTTGTTGTCAGCGTATTATAGCAAAATGACAAGCAAACAAATTATGTTTTTGTGTGCTTAGCGCGTGGGCTTAAATGTTTGGCCCACAAACACTTTGCAAATGTTCAGCATGGAGTCACTGTTGAGAAGGAGAGCTGAGGGGTGTAGGGTGTGGGGTGTGTGGGGAGTGGGACATTGTCAAGGGACGGGAAGGTAGCCCAAAACTCCTGCCACCTTATCCCATCAGTCGCCTTGGGATAAACACGCGACGGGCAACATTTCTATCGTTTGGCCATAATCATCATCATCATCATCATGAGAAACAAGGGACAAGGAAGTGGAGCACAGGAGAATCACAATGAGACAGAGATAGAGAGGTGACCAGGCATGTTATAGATTTAAAAATTCGGGCAACAGTTTCATTTGAGTTGAAACTGTTTTCAATGATTAAGAGAGACCTAAGAAATATTTCTCAAATCGGTTAAATCAGTCACAATGGCAAATGCTATAGCCTTATAAATTAGTTTAGTCCGATGTTTAATTTTGATTCGTATCCATCTAATTTTGTCTCGAATCTTTTTCCCTCCCCCGCCTTTCCGCCCTTATGTTAGCTTATTGTGTGTTTTGTTTATTTGTTAGTTCGTTTTTTTTTTTTGGTTTCTGTGAAGTTGTTTGGGTTTTTGCCTTAGTTTAGATACATACTTCTAGTCTACTCAAGCCTGCCAAAATGGCTCAAAAAAGCAACAACAACAACAATAACTAGACAGCAAAGTTTTAGCATAAAAACAAAAACAGAAGTGAAAGAAGTAAAACCAACAATGCAGAAAGTTCTCTTTGCAAATCGCAGGACAAGGACGAGATGAGGATATGACACCGCAATGCAAATATGCCACCAACAGCAACAACAACACACAACAACAACCAGAACAAGAACAACAACAATTTTGCAACAAAACCTTAGCCAATGCAAAGTGACAAGCCAACGCCAACGCCAACGCCTCAGGCCCAACTCCAGCGAAATCAAAGTAAGATAAGAGAAAGAAAAAGTAGAGGAACGCGAGCGAGACAGAGACAAAGTAGGAAAATCCTGTGAATGCCATTCCATAGGTCTGCACAGAGAGAAAAAAAAAAAAAAAACGAGATCTAGCTAAACTATCCAAACGAATTCTTTCTCTATTTTTTAATCAGGTTAAACTCTCTTAAGGTTAAGATGATCATTCGCACAGGATCACCTATTGACTGCAGCTCTAGATCGTGTCCCATTCTAACTTACGTAGAAATCATTTTAAGTCTTTTTAATCCCGGTTACTCTTTGAGTAGTTCATGTTGTTTTGGCTTGCTCAAAGGTGAAAGGGCACCTCAATTTCTTTCAGTGACCGTGGGTCCAGCTGCCCAGTTGGCAGTTGGTAGTTGGCAGTGGGCACCTATGTATGTATGTATGTATGTACATACATTTTGCCCCAAAATGACAGTCATAACAAATTAAGAAGGTTACCTTTATTACCCGAGACCAGGGAGCAACTCCAACTTGGCCAACTTGGCCAACTTCTGGCTGGCTGCCTAAGTACTTTTGCCAAATCTTTGCACGTAGAAACCTAGACACATGCATAAAAACCACAACGAATCTGGCATACTCTTACCCAAAGAGAGATTATGCTCGAAAACAAAGAAAAATTTCATCGTAGAGTGAGAATAATGACACACGGAACACAAGAGGCTACGGTCAAAGTTGGGTTGGGTTTGGCTTGGTTTGGTTTGCTCTGTCATTGCGGAAAAGGAGGGGAGAAGGAGAGGAGGAGAGAAGAGGGTCAAATATGAGCCAGAAATATGTTTGCTTTTACAAAAGTCATAACAGCAACAGCAAAAGCAAAAACAAACGCCATTCAATGCAAGAATGTTCGGCAAAATGCTAAAGGATACAAAGGGAAGGGAAGAGAAGAGAAGGGAAGGGAACGGTTGGGTAGGAAAAGGAAAGATAGAGGAACAGGACAGGCAATGGCAAGAGGTTGTCCATGTTGATGTTTGCTCTTGTTTTTGTTGTTATTGCGACTTGGGGAATATGCACGTGACCAGAGTTGGCTTTATGTTGTTATTATAAATTGCATACATACACATATAACACTAACCAACACACACACACACACACACACACACACACACAGCATGTATGTGTATATCTACATGTGAGCACCAATTATCCCAGATGCATTTGACGATGAATTGCTCTTGTAATTTTTGGTATATATATTTTATTTTTATTTTATTTTGTTTTTCGTTTTTGTTTGGAAATTAAGGCAAACTGCAACCGCAAATCTATGTAGATAGAAAAATAAACTATACCAATTTTAATATTATCATCAAATCAAAGCGAAAGCTTAGCACCAGTTTAAATATCGAGCATTGCAATTTAACTCGATTTTAGTGTCAGTATCGTCTAATCGGTTTGAGGTAAAAGTGGGAGTCCTTCGAATTTCAATACGAGATTTTTCTTTTGCTTTGCAGCGGCAGATCACAAAATCGAGAGAGGACAGAAATCATAAAAGGATTTGCTTTGTGTTGACGATAGTTTAAATTCCATTAGTTATAAAAGCAAAATGCATTTATGCATATCCATGTAGCTATGCACAATTGTGTGTGTGTGTGTGTGTGTGTGTCTCTCTGTGTGTGTGTTTAAAAGTTTCTTTGTTGTGTGCATTAAAAGTTTCAATCGGATATAATAAACATGCATGGACAAACTCTAGAAATCTTAAATTTTGCGATTTGCCTACCCTCTGCTTCCCTCCCCATCTCACCCTTCACTCCTTCTTCACTAGTCAGTGTGGCCAGCAGTGGGGCATTCCATTCAATATCAAGTATACGTACGAGTGTACAATAAAAAGAAAGTTAAAGTATAAAATAAAAAAAAATAAAATATAATAAATACATTTTATAATTGACTGACTAACACTTAAATTTAACTTGGCTTTAGAATTTGTCCATCACAATACAGCATAGAAAAACGAATTTCAAGTAAGTACATAGAAACTCATGTGAGTAAGCTCATCAGAGTCATTATTCTAGTGAAGTTTATCATCTAAATTAGTTAATTAAGCATGCGATACTCAATGCATTTAGTTAATTAACTAAAAAAAGTTCATAGTTCATTTATGGATACGCTTGGATTAGCTACAATCCAGAAACGGGTAATCAGGAGAGACCAAGATTTCTAGTTTTTGAGTATTGAAAATTAGATTTTAGTAGCCTACTAACCTCCTTGATCAAAAACCTTCTATCAGAATACACAGATTCACTTCTTTGGCAAACTTTCCATCAACTGGCGTTTAGCTTATCGATGTGCCATCGTAATTCTACTTCATTTTACTTCGTTACCCAAACGAAAACAAAGTCAAAACTAAAGGGCTAAAGCCTTAAAAATTTAAGATAATCATTTGCCTCCCTCAGTATGCAATATTCAACTTTTAGAATCAAAAATTGTGGTTGTTATTCGAAACTCGCAAATAAATAGGCTTAAATAGTTATCTATTGCCTACCTAAGGGGGAAAATTTCACTCGTTTGGCTCTTGTAAGGAAATTCGGAAATCCAAAGGAACCCACAACTGTTTGCATTAATAATTGGGCTTCTTTTTGAGTTTATTTAGATAAATAATTGATTTTATTTTATAATCGATCGATTTCCCTTTTTGTCATGGCCGATTAAGCAGCTGTTCCATCCACGATCTTGAATAGGGATTGCGGGAAGAGGAAATAAAACTCAATCTTTACTTAGTGAATTCAAATATTGAACTGATTTTATTTACAAAAAAAAATCGGGGGATCTTATTCTAATGCTTGACACGATCGCTTAAAGGTTGCGTCCCAGCGATCGGTGGTTAAAATTATTTTTAAACTGACATCCGTTGATCGTTAGATGTTTGGTTATTGACTATATTTATGTACCTTGATGTGTGGTGCATAGAATATTTTTAATACAAGTGTTTACATTTATGTATCTCTACTGACAATGTGTTCTGTATTTTAAGTATATTTATTCATACACATCGCAGCCCTAGAAATTAACATGTTTATTCTTAGACAATCTAATAAAATGACTCTTGAGTCATTGCGAATTGCAAAACGTATATGGCATGTAGTAGAATGATGAGGGACATCTATAAGCCAACCGCCGGTCGATGGTGAAGGCGCCAAAGACGTAAATTCGTGTATTCTGATGGCACAGGTAAAGGCCAAATAGCTCATTCTATAACAAAAAGATTACAAAAGGAACTAAAGTCTGATTTGCAATACTCACACTTCGCTCAATCAAAGGCGTATGTCCTGAGGATCGACGGAGAATCACTTTGGTATGCTGAAGCATGGAGTTCAAGGTATCCGATATGGCATATATAGCCATCTCTTTAAGGATTACCACAGTAAATACAATGGGGAAATATATAGATCTTGAAGACCTCTCAACGTACAAGCGGAAATAGAGAAACGTTGCCAATGTGCCGCTGAAAAGAGTTCTAATGATCAAGCAGAAGAATACATTCCTAAAAACAGTTGAAAGGTCATCGACCACTGACATCAAACGTTGATACTTTTTCTGCATGCGTTGAAGTTGATTAACTTGATCTCGTCTTGGCATTTGCAAGGGCTTCGAGAGTATATACTCTAATTCCGATTGCAGGGAGCAGCAACATTGGCAAATCAATCCCATTAGGCAGAACATTAGAGTTTGAGTCGAATATATAACACATGCAAAAAGGTAGAATGAGGCGTACGAATGAAATATCGGAATAAAAACTGTTACTACAGAACTTATCACGACTGTTACCACGAGCAGTGACAATTTGGCAGACAGCAGCCAGATTAAGCGACGCTTTTGAGCCTTCGATGGGAAATTGCCATTGCAGTTGCTTTCTTTCTCCAATCTTAGCACAGAATTAAATATTTTGTAGATTTTCCTCTGCCCGCGACAAACACAATCGGTGGAACTCAGCACTGAAATGGTCAATATAAACGTATACAGGGAAGTTCTCATCATACGCAACGTGGGCTTGGTATCATTGACATAGTCCAGCATTTTCTCGAATTCCGTTTTGACAACGAATGTAATGAAAATCAACGTCAAACAATGATGTAATCCCTTGTAGAGCTTTAGTAGTCTTGGTCTCTCCAGATTATCCGTTTTCGGATTGTAGTAAAACGAGATAGTCCCATTGAAGGCAAGGTAGTAGCTTATCCAAGCGTAGAGCGTGTTTCTCTTGTTTAATGTCATAACTAAAACTGAACTATTCTTTTTTTTAGTTAATTAACTAAATGCATTGAGTGTCGCATGCCTAATTATACAATTTAGATAGAACCATATGATAGCTCCACAAGAATAATGATGATAGTTTGCTTCAGGATCATTGACTATGAGCATTGACTTACAAACTGTGAAAAGTAAAGAATCGGCCAATTTCTACAAAGTAACTAAATATTTTAAACGATTTAAGAAACGTTTCGATAATGAATCATTTGTTTTGCTTAAAAACTACATTTTGTCTGTCATATAAAGATTTTCCAATTTTTTGTTCAAGTTGTTTATTTTACACCTAAATTTGCTTAAATAGAAAAAAGTTATAGTCAAAAATTAAAGATCCCCGGCTATTCCAAAGGTTTTTAGGTTTGTCTTGACTTCAAATTATTTCGCAATTCTTGCTTTAGTTTAAGCGTTGCTGTTCTTTAATAAAAGCATTATTTTGAAAGTCGGTAGACTAAAGTTTTCTAAAATTTCCAAACTGTTTTTCTTTAAATTTCGCACACTTATTCGTTTTTAAAAAATTCTTCAGAACGTAAAGCAAGAATTTTTTTGCTCTCGTTTTTAAGTAATTTTTTCAAGTACATTTGCCAGAAAAAATTAACAACAAAAATGCTTTTTTTTGGTTCAAAACGCCGCTAAAATTGCTTACTGACCTAAGAATCTGGTAACAGTTTTTTTTGAGTTTTCGGAGACTTTTCTTTAAGATTCACAGGACATGAGCTTCCATGCCCCTGGATTAACAATATTTTTAAATGAAGACTTCGAAAAATGTTCTGTTTAAGTATTAATTTTTTTTTTAAATGTTTACCTTAAAGTTTTTTTCATTGGTAATGGGCCTCGAATAATACCAAAAATAACCCCGAATCCAGCCCTGTAGAGCTGCTTTTTCTGTATTTTATATATTTATATGTCTATATACTGACTATGCATATGTATATACCACTATATATGGTATGTTTGTGTGTGTGTGTGTGTGTGTATGTAAATTGACGTGTATATTCGAATTGTAAGTGTTGTCCGGGTGCTACTTTTGCCGCAGGAAGCGGCCGCAGCTGTGGGTTTTAAAATTTCAATTCATTTCCGTTTCATGTGTGTACGTTTCATACGCACAGACACACACACACAAACACACACGTACGCATACACACACACACACACAGATTGTGCAAAAGAAAAACAAAATACGCCTAAATGGTAGAAACTGGCTCCATTCACAGTCGCATTCCCTTGCAATTTGCGTATCTGCGTGTCTACTTCAATTTGTATGCGTATATGTGTGTGTGTGTGTGTGTGTGTGTGTGTGTGTGTGTGTGGTGTGTGGTGTGTGTATGTGGCGTGTGTGTGTCCAAGTCCAACTCTGGTTGCAGGCATCATTCGGCATTCGGTCGAGGCGTTTAAAAATGTAAAATGGCTTCAAGTCAAAAATTCAATAAAATTGGCGCTTCTCGTGCCCAATTTCAGTTACAAAAATATCGTATAACCCCTGTCACAGCGGCTAGTTACGGAAAATTTATGCGACAAATTGTGCTACAAATTTGAAAAGCAATTCAGTCCATTTGTTGTCCAATATAACATACGAACAACATACCACATAAAAATCGGTACTTGGAATCGATCAAAGTTCATTTATATATTTAATCTTTCTTCTCTCTGTTGGCAGTGTCGGAAAAATCGCCCCCTTAGGTATGCAACAGATAGTCATAACTTAAAAAAAAAAAAAAAACAAAAGTCGTCTTTCTGCTTTTGCCTGGCTTACAAGGCTAAGCTCGTTTCCGTATGCGGTTCATTTGAAGCTTTATCATCCTCATCGCAGCTTTGTGATCCTTCATCTTAGAGATATTTTTTATTGTATGGAGCCAGCACTACATAGATGTAAAAGATTTGGCTGGAAAAAAGTACTCTTCCATTTTTCTTGACATTGTAGCTTTTTGTAGATTCTCAGCAAATATGCCCACTTTACTTACAATTTATTTTTTTTGGCTTTTAGCATGTTCCAAATTGTATTATCAGCTGGTGGATGAACCTTTAGATAACTACATAAAACTACTTTTGTCTGGCCTATACAATGGGCACGATTTTCAGCTAGGGCCATGTTAGTTCATCATCATTTTAGCTGACATCAGAGTTATCCCTGAATTGAAGGCTTTTAAAAATAGAATCGCCAACTGGCAGCTCTTCTTCTTTATAGATGAACCATCAATGTGAATATAGTGGAACTTAAGTTCACTTAAACTAACTCTGATTGCATCTAGCATGACGCGAAGGTTGGGCAAATTCTCAATTTTTTTATGCTATATGATAAACAAGAATATTAAGAAGAGATAAAAATAGAACCATTGAGAACCATTAAGAAGAATAAGTTTGGATCACAAGTTTAGAATTTAGTGAGTCGAATCATTAAACATTGAGATTTTCTTTAAATTTAAAGTGCAAATACATTTGAGACAAACTAATTTATATGATCGATTTGCCATACAAATCGAGAACTAACAAACATTATCTCTAACTCTTCCAATCATCTAAACACTGACATCGACTGCAGTAATCTATATACAAAACTCATAATCGCAGACTGCGCCAAAAAAAAAAAAAATAAAGACAGAGAACACGAGAGAGGGAGTGGGGGAAGAGGCAGAGGCAGAATGTATCTATGGCTTTCCCCTTTTTTCTTTTTCTATTCTATTTTAATTATTTACATAAAATTGCTGCTAAAAGATAGATATGATTGATGACATTGACAGCAGCCAAAAACGATGATGACGAGGACCGATGGCGATGATGATGATGATGATGATGATGATGATAATAATAATGATGACAACATTGGCCCCATTGTTGTTGTTATTGTCGTTATTATATGCTCTCGTCGTATAAATTGTGAATAAATAAAAAGTCGAGTTGAGTTGTGTTGAGTTGAGTTGAGTCGAGTCGAGTCGAGAACGAGAAGAAGCGCACGCAAAAATCGTAAATAAATAAAACGCGCAAAGTGACGCAAAATGCACTGGGGTAAGGGTAGAACCGAGACAAGGATGGTAGGGGCATGAATGGAGGCTGAAAAGGAGGAACATTTTGACTAACATTGACAACCGAGAGTTGCCATTGTTTATTATATTTTATAATATTTCGTGCCGAGCGCAGCGATAAAAATGCTACTAAATATAAATTATGCCAATACCAATATCCAAACCCCCCCCCCCCCCTCCCACTAAAAAAAAAAAAAAAAAACCCACAAGCAAATAAAACAGATTCAAAAACAAAAGGGCCACAAAAAATAAAACAAAAATTGTGTAGAAAATGCATTGAGGCTAATGTTTTAGTAATCGCTTTGAAAAAGGTCATTGAAATTTAAAGAAAATCTGCCCATTGTCAACTAATCAAATAGTTCTAATAAAAATTTCGGTTTAGTTACAATTTGCTGTGAACGAATTGGATACACCCTTCACCTTTAACTTGTTTAACTAGAAACCAACTGAAAATCCCCTTGCCCAGAACTGGACAGATGAGAAATTCCCTCTACCCAACGAAATTAGAAATCCAAAAGGAAGCTACAGTGGTGGCCACTAAATTGGTACACTTTCTTTTTGTTTTTTTAAATTTAAATTTCTCTTTTAGTTAACAATTATTTTTGTCTTGTATTTATGAAGTTATTAAGATAAAAATGCCATTAGTTTAATCACCTCAACTTTTGGCGCCCCAATTTGACTTAGTCACTTGATCCAAAATGATTAATATTGAAGATATACCTAAGAACCCTTTAAAGAACTGCTTACTTAGAATTTTCTATTTATCCACACAATTCGATTTGGAGTCAATTGAATATGTGATTTTTTGTATTGACTGTTTGAGTTCAGTCGACTTGCCGTTATTTTATGATACTAAATGCCATTTTATGTGGAACTACAAAATAAAGTAGATAAAATTCTCTACCAAAACAGGTTTTGTTCATTAAAATTGGATTAAAATTCAATAAAATTCATCGCTTGGCAAAAATGGATATTTTTTCAAAAGCAATCATTAGTAATTTTTGTACTGAAAAAAAACGAGCATCACAAGTAGCTTTAGATCAAAGTTCGGCACGCAGTGGCTCTTTTGGAAAAAAAGGATCGAACGATTCCCGACCCAAAATTTCAGTAAACACAATCTACAACAGGCTACAATATCTACGACAAGAAGCATGAAAAAGAATTTGAAGGAACATTAAACAACGAATTATAAACAAAAGGTCGATCTGGCGAGGTCTTCTTATAATTCTTTATTATACATACATTCCCTCGATCGCCAGATCGACTTCATTTCTTTTTTAATTTTGTCGCTCTATGTTTCTTCGCTTGTGGGCTCCTCGGGCTCCATGCTTCCTAAGTTCCTTGGCTTGTGTGCTGAAGCTCGAGAGCTACCTAAGTTCTGCCCAAGTCCTGACCGACAAGTTGTTGCTTAACTTTAAATCAATTACAAAACTGTAAACCGTTTAGTTTGATGCGCTTACCTTGATTTGTCTGATCCTTTCAGAATATCATGAATATTATTATTATGTGATCAGTTCAGTTTCAGCTCTCTTCTTCACCGATATCGATAACTCTACTTTCTATAGTTTTTCAAAGGGAATATAGCTAGATCAACTGGATAATGTTAATCGAAAATATTTATACTTTGTTGGTTAACAAAAAATCGCCCGTTATATACTCCAAAGTATACAAAATTGTTAAAATAAATGAGATAGATTTTTGTTAATTTTGTATTTGTAAGAAGAAATTTTAGTGACTTTTAGACATCAGAATGTTGTCTGATCCAGTCGTTGAAATAATGGACACGGGCATAACCATCGGGATAGGAATTTCCACAGCCACCAACAACAAAACCAGCAACACCGACCAATTCATTATTGTAGAGAGCCGGACCGCCTGAATCCCCGTTGCAGGCTCCATTATTGGCCTCATGGGCGAGGCACAGTCCATTGAGGACACCCCAGCCGATGGCATCGTCACAGTCGCTGACTGTCAGGGATTTCAGTGTGTTATATTGCAAATAACGTGGCAGGTCTCCCTGATGTTTGAGCAGACCCCAGCCAGAGATGATGATATCGGCATTGCCGGGAGTATTTTGTGTTGGCAATGAGATGGCCTTAATGCTGTCCGAGTAGATGAATGGACTCTCCACCTCCAATAGAGCGACATCATTCAAAAAGTTACCATAATCCTCATGGACGATAACCGTTTTGATGTCCTTAACAACGCCACCGCTGAGACGATCATTCGAACCGGCGCGCACACTAAACTGACTCGCCGGATATGCCTGATAGTCCCCATTGGCATCCTCATAGGTCACACAATGGGCGGCGGTCAATACGAAGTTACGTGAAAGTATCGATCCACCGCAACTGTGAGAGCCACGATTACGCAATGAGATTTGATGGGGGAACTGATTGCTAGCTGCATCCTCGCCGCCAACCACACGGCCACCTAACTGTGGAGCTGACTGCACCACCGCAATCACTGACACACAGAACAAGACTCCGAGAATTTGCAGAAGCGTCCGCGACATGGCCTAAGTTGGTTTCAATTTGCTACTGGACAAGTGTGATGATGCGATCGAAGCATTTATATGCCAAAATTTGTTTTCAACTCATCAAGGAAATGCCTAAGCCTTCAATATTTATGGGCGAGAGAGAAGGTAATCAGGTAGTCAATAGATTTATGTAAGTCTAGTTATGTTAGTGGAGCGAGCGAACAAATGACAATGTGGAAGGTCTCAAATCATGATCATGGCATTCAATTATCAGCCATAATTAGAGTATCAATGTCTTCGAACAATAGTCTTGGCATGCATTCTGACATTATCTTATCTTATCATGAAAAATTATATCACTGTCAATTATTTCTATAAATTTCTCTTATCGGCAAAGTATATAAACAAATAAAGGAAAAAAGAGAGAGAGAGAGAGAAAGAGAGGAAGAGCTTAAGCAAAATTACTTTTCAGGCCATAAAGCATTTATTTTGCATAGATCAGTCTAGAGAACCTTAAGATCTTAGAAATCTTTTTTTTAAGACTTTAGTAGAAAAAATGTTGAAGAGAAAATTTATTCCCAAATTTTTGTAGCAGTAAATAAAATTCTTAAATAGATTCAAAGAGAACTATATTTTTTTTTTTAATTAGTTTCCTTAGAACTTTGTATTAATTCTGAGAGACAGCAGCATACTTTGCGGCGTTGTAGTAAATTTTATTATGCCTTCATTTTGCATAGATCAGTCTAGAGAACCTTAAGATCTTAGAAATCTTTTTTTTAAAACTTTAGCAGAAAGAATTTTGAAGAAAATGTTTATTCCCAAATTTGTGTAGTAAATTAAATTCTAAGATAGATTGAAAGAGAACTATATTTTTTTTTTTTTTGGGTCTTGATTTTTTTTAATTAGTGTCCTTAGAACTTTGTATCAATTCTGAGAGACACAAATTAATAAGGAGACCAAAAAATAATAGGATAATCTCTTAACTTTTTTCCATCTTGCATCTCGCTCACTTTTCAACCGTTACTAAGCAATTAGCAATTAACAGCAGCATACTTTGCGGCGTTGAAGTAAAACTATTTTTTTTTATTTTATCTTGGCATTTGGCTTATTGTTTGCATTTGCTTTCAATTAACAAATGCAAAGAATCGCAAGCGAAATGAAAGAAAATAAATTTTTGTTTGTAGACTTGGAAAAGTGTGAAAAAGTGTCCAGCCAGTAGAAGATGAAAAATCAGTCAGAGGAAAAGCAACGACGAAGACGAAGATGAAAATGAAAATGAAAATGAAGATGGAGAAAAGCAACTGTGAAACGATTCATGATAAATCTATTAGCTTTGTTGTCGATGCTATCAGAGAGAATCACCAGGCACAATTAGAGTTGGCAGTACCAAAGGAGAGCAAAGTAAAGAAAAGAAGTTGGCCAGTCTTAGGAATGCGTTTGTCTGTGTGTGTGTTGTGTGTAAGTGTGTGTGTGTGTGTGGGTGGTTGTGTGGCAACTTTTTAATTTAATCAAAACGAAAGGCAAATGCAAAAAGCAAACGGCAAACGGCAAAGGGCAAACAATGTCGAAGCCAACACCAAAGCTTCAAGATGAAAATGGAGTTGCTGCCGCTGCTTCTGCTGCTGCTGCAAAGGATAAACGTGAAGTTTGGCACAAAAGTTTATATCAAGGTTCGCACTTAATTATTGACACTGGCAGGCCATGTCAGGCCATAGCCAACGTCCCCGTCTTCGTCTCTCCATCTCTGGCATTCCCAATGGCTGACTGGCTGAATGGCTGAAGAACAAAAAGAAAAAACCTCCATAAAAGTCTAGATGAGAAAGATTTATATAAAAACGAATATAGAATATACTCTGCACATAAATGTGTGAGTTGAATAAAGGAAACTTTGCTTGGCATAACTTCAATGCTTAAACCAATTGCGAATTATAAACAGTTAAAGAAACTTTCTACTCGAAAAGCTCTTTGAGAAACCTTTTCAAGATGTGAAACCAGATTTTGGCCTAGTTGATTCCATTTATTCGCAAATTTGTTAAAAAAATCAATATGCTCGTTCAGATTGTTGATTTGAAAAAGGGTTTTCATGAAGGGTTTTGTTTTTTTTTTTGGGGGACATTTAAATTATGCACAGCATCTTTGTTTGGTTGTTGTTGTTTTTGTTTATTTTTTGTTGGTTTAGCTAGCACCACAGGTCGACTCAATCAAGCGTTTTTAATGGCCACAATAAGAGGAGAACGGCAAACAGTTTGCGCTGCATGGGGCGGTGGGGTGTGGAATGGGGCATTTCTTCTTTTGCGTAAACCGCAAAACTTCAATTTGCTGCTGGTCAGCATGAGACCCAGAGCAAACATTTTAAGTCAACTGGTTTGCGTATTTAAAGTTGAGGTTAAAGTTTTGCAATATTCAAAATCCTTTTTTCTTCTTTTTTTTTCGTTGTGCTCTCTCTCTCTCTCTTTCTCTCTCTCGCTCACACTCACACTCTTTTGTATCTCTTTCTGTCTCTGTCGCTCTGGCAGATTTATCTTTCATCTTTGGCAAAGTGTTTCACAACTATTTCACTGCACTTGAGAGTGCAATGGACGTAGAAATGGAAGTTGCGGTAAGCGGCAATGCAGTGAGGGACGGAGAGTGGAGACTGGAGAGTGTGTGTGTGGGGGGGGGGGGGGGAAAGTGGTGCACTCGCGCAGCAAAAATCTTGCAAAAAGTACTCCCTCACCGACGTTATCGAATTAAATACATATAAGACCCGATGTAATGTGAGCAACCGACGTTTGCCGCCACAGGGCGATCAATGTGCAAATTTATGGAGCCAAGAACTGAACTAAGGGCGAGTTGTGAGTACGGGGGGGGGGGGGGGGGTGGTTGGTGGCTTGGGTTTGCTACCTACAACATTTTTGGCAGCCAAGCACGTGAATTGAGTCCAAAATTTTGCGCACTTGTGCAATGATAGCAAACCAGACCAGCATTCAGCATTGAGCAGGACCCAGCCCCAGAACCAGGACCAGGAACAGGTAACCCATGTTCACACACACACACACACACACACACACACATGTCTATATCATATACATAATATATATATGTATATTTGAGTACATAAGTTTCAAATACATAGCTGCTGTGCCTGTGATTCTAGCATTGGCCATGGCCAAAAAGCAGGAGAGCAGCAGCAAGGATGCCGACTGGAATTTTCCTGGCCCTTTTGGCTCGCTTCTGATAGCCAAAACAAAAAATATAACTCATTTGCCTTTAAGTCGAAAGGAGCTTACATGCGAGAAAGAAAGAGAGAGAGAGAGAGGGGGAGAGAGAGAGAGGGAAGAAATGTAACATAATAACTAATCCTTTCGGCTAATGCATTTAATCTTTCTGCGTTTCCATAGTCACTCGAAATCATTCTCTCATTCACCGACTGACACGTTAATTGAATGACCTGAAAAGCCTTTCACACTTCACTTAACCCCTCAAATCAAGCAAAATTCTTTTGCAAAACAAAAATACACAAAAATCATTTGATAAGCTAGCAAATTTAATACCAATTAAGATGCCAATTAAATTTTATTCTCCATATTAAAGTCATCGAAACTTATGAGAAATTATTTAGTATATACAATGTTGGAAGAAATAATAGAAACGGCAACTTTTTTCTAGTTTTAGTCAAATTATTCGGCCTGAAACTCAGTATTTAAGCATGTGGGATAGTAGTACTGTTATTTTTATTCCTTTTTACACCGATTTTCGTGAAACTGTTTCTTCTATACGCTTTTTAGTAGAACTACCACATGTTTCGGTTGAAAAAAATAATAGAAACGCTCAGTATTTTTCACGTCAAAAACATTTTAGATCTTATAAAAGTAAATTTTTGGTTTAATTTTAATATTCTACATCAAAGGTATTTAATATCCATTAAAATTGATTGTGATTTTTGTTTTAATTTATTAACATTATATGCACAGATTGCTGGGTCTATAGAATACCATTCATTCATCTTCGATTTCTTTCATTCTCGCCATTTGTAATGGGTCTTAAAACTGGATTTAAAGATATTGGCTATAGATACCATATAATTCAATTCATTTTTGTGAATCATTTTGCATTTTCAATTTGCCGCACTCGTTTTACTTTGGTTTTTCTTTTGTTTTAGAGTTTCAGCAATTAGGCGAATGATGGAGAGATACATGAAGATGGCGATGGAGATTGAGAGAGAGAGAGAGAGAGAGAGAGAGAGAGAAAGAAGAAAAAAATGCAAATGCAAATCAATATACAAGCAAAAGTTTTTGCTGCAGCACGTTAAGAAGGACCCACCGACCGACCAACCGACTGACTGTCCAAATTGGCCAATGCCAGCGGGCTAAACTGCACTGAACTGAACTGTACCGAAGTGAAATGAACGAACTGGCTGGGAGTTTAGGACGTGTTTTGGGCATACACAAGAAACAGCAACAACAACAACAACAACAACAGCAACAAAACCATACAAAATGAGAAGGAGATGGCTAAGAGTAGAAAAACTGAAACTGGGTAGATGGAAGCAAAGTAAAGGCAAAAGATGTTGGGGAGCTAATATGATTTCGTATGTTCAATTTGTGAATTGCCTGCAGACCACGTACCCAAAAAGGGTAGGAAAGGAGTAGAGAGAGACATGGACATGACTATGGGCATGGTCATAGGGTATGAAAGGGCAGGAGAATAGGGTATTGAGAATAGAATGCAGGACATATGCATAACTACGTGGCATGTGCATTTTGCAAGCTTCTTGTTCTTCTTCTTGCTTTCTTTCTACAGTCTTCTTGTGCTTTGTTTTTTTTTTTTTTTTGGCGGTGAGGCACATTGTCGTGCAACAATTTAACATACAACGAGGCGGCTGTCAGCAACATGATTACCTACCAAGAGAAGCCACAGGGATGCAGAGAGAGAGAGAGAGAGAGAAAGGGCAAGAGAAAGAGAGCGAGAGGCAGATACAGGGGGGGGGGGGGGGAGCTGAAGCAGGAATGGATGTGACTTTTCCTGCCTGAGGAAATGCGTCTTGCACTTGCTGCTGCTGCTGATGCAGTTGCAGTTGAATACAATTGGAATTGGAGCTGGAGCTGGGTTTGGGATTGGGTTTGGGTTTTGGGTTTTGGACTCGACATTAAATGTAAGGCACTGTGCCAGCTGCAGATGCAGATTCCCAGACACATTCACTTGCAGCCACAGATACAGACACAGACAGGCAGACAGGCAGAAAGACAGAAAGACAGTCAGACAGACAGATACAATGTGCACACTCACACACAAATACACACTCAGATACACACATATGTATATGTGTATGCTGGGGCCATTTTGCATTAAAATTAAGGAAATTTATAATGAGCCAAAATTGTCCTTGTCTGCCGTCAATATATTATTTACCCACTGACACACACACACACATACACACATGTATTTTATAGCATATATGAAACGTGAATCCTGCTACTTGGTACTCTGTACTCTGTTCCTGAAACCATTTTCATGGGTAATTTATAATTTGTTCATTTCGATGATTACATTGGCCATTTCACATTTTCCTCTCTCGCTCTTTTTCTTTCTCTTTCTGTTTCACACTTTGCAATAGCACTCTTTTTTTTTATTGATTTGAAAATTTTGTAATGCATGCGAAATGCACTTGAGTTGCTTTTTAAGTCACTCTACAAGACTTCATTTTATATCAAATCAATTTCGTATAGCTAACATACTTTAAAAGTTATAATTATCGTTATCGGTTAACGGCTTAGTTATCGTTCAAATCATGACACTACAGCGCACCTATCGGTCAACTTTGGACATGTGCGTATAATTTACCCCGTTTTATTTGGATTTCAAAGAAATTCTAAGAACCTATAGACAGGCATCCCTTGTCTGAGATTTTGAAGAACAGACAGCAAAACAGAGTAAGATCAACTCAACTGATCGAAACGGTATCGAAAACTAGAGATGAAAAACTATCGATAGTCCAAACTGTCGTAGTCGATAACAAAAGAAAAAATTAAAACTTCAAACAACGAAATTGTTTTCCCTTTTTTTTCTCAATAATGTTAAAAATTATTTTTTAAAATTTAGTTGAAGAACCTTTTTGCATTCAAAAGTTTCGACTATCGATATTTTTTCACCTCTATCGGATACACTTTCTCTGTCTAATTTATGCATTTTGATATAGGGTAAAAGCCAGACCTAGTCTTAAAGCTGTCGACATATTTTTGAATAACCTATTTCTATCTTTCAGTTGGCAACAACATAATTCTTCCATCAATTGAGCATCTTGGTCATATTTTTCGCCATCTACTCCACTAGAAACTGCGAGTGGTTCTGGACTGAGACTGAGAACTGGAACTGCAACTGAAACGGGGGGTAGGTAGTGTGTCCAAGCCGAAAGCCAAAATGACTGATGGCTGGTTAATTGTCTGGTCATTGCTTTTGTTTCGCTTTTACCAGAGGCTCCTGCTGCTGACGCGAGAAACATTCAACTTGGACGTGCCATAGATACCACAGGACATGCTGAGGGCAAAGGACAATGCAAAAAAAAAACGAAATTTATTGACGACTCAAAACCGAAGATATTTGATATGAAGTATTGCAAACACGTGAACTCCGATCGTTTTCGAGCTAATGGCTTAATGGCTATATCTTCTGATCGAGAAATCATTTTGGTATTCAAATTGAAATTCATGACTTTCATTAACCGTTTTACTGGGCGGCTATTGCTATTGCTAGAAGTTTCTCTGGCCAGGAGTTTTCTATTTTCTGTCTATCTTTTTTTTCGTATTTGTTTTGTATTTCTATTTGTTTTTTTTTTTTGTTTTCTTTTTTTGGTGTAACAAATGGGTAAAAAACACCGCATGCGATGATTGTGATGACGACGATGTTTTCATTGTTTTTGTTACGCTAGCCTAAGCCCAGCCATCCCAGCCAGCCAGCCAGCCAGCCTCCCCCTCCATTCCTGCATCCATCCATCCATCCATTCAAACACTCCGCTCTGCTGCTGGTCGGTCATGTTCCCATACTCTTCGAACTCTCTTCTTGCACTTGCTGTCCCCTTTCTCTCTCTCTCTCCCCCCCCCCCCCCCCCCCCTCGCACCTCATATCGTCCTGCGCGCAGCTGCCAGCTACAATATTTTACTGACTGCTTGCTGGCTTTTCTTTGCAATTTTGATGCTATTGCTACTGAAAAAAAAAAAAAAAAGAAACCCCCTCGTACACTAAAACAAATTTGTTAGTAGAACTTCAACGTATTCTTGTTTTATTGAAAAATAATCGATCGTATGTTATCATTTTATTATCGAAATCTGATCACCGCATTATCGATTATAATCGATCGCACAGAGGGCAAAAGTTTTTGCCCATTTTATCGCTCAGTGTTAAAAAGAAGAGAGCAAGAGCGTGAAAGCTTGGAGAAGCTCTGGAACAGCAGGAAACGCAGTGTGCCAGTGCCTGGCAATAACGACGACCAGAACCAGAACGAGAACGAGAGCCAGAACGAGGACTAGGACTAGGACCAGGACCAGGACGAGGACGAGGACCAGGATGTGACGACGATGCCATCAGCCAGTAACAACAGCAACAATTTTTCAAGCACTTCCGAATGTTGCAATAGAAATCTGCATTTTTAATTTGTATGTGTGTGTATCTGTGTGTGTGTGTGTATGTGTGTATATGTGTTGCGTGTTGATTTCTTCTTCATCTTGTTTCTTTTATTGTTTGTTGGTTTCTGTGTATTCTTTGGCTTGTTTTTTTAAACCACGACTTTATGCCCCAATCCCAGTGCCAAATGCAGCACCACCTACGGGGCTTTCCGCAAACTGCAGCACACACACACACACATAGCTTCACACGCATTCATGCCTATGCCTGGCTGTCTATCTGTCTGTCTGCCTGTCGGAATGTCCCTAGCCCAATTCTTGTAACGTTTGATGTTCTTGTTCCCTGGTTGGTTGGTTGGCTGGCATCACCATGATGCTGTTTGGTGGATTGAATGGTGTGGGGAAGGTGCAAACGGGAATGGGTGCACTGCCATCCAATGTGCCTCTACTTTTGTGTCCCTTTCTTCTTTTTGTTGGCTCGCGTATAATCCTCTTTATAGAGACAGAGAGAGAGAAAGAGAGAGAGAAATGTTACGGTTGAAAGTGAAATTCTCATTACAAATTAATTGAACATGAAAAAAACCTTGCAGGTATGACAAAAATTCAAGTTTTTATTTAAATAAAATCCACATAAGTTGCCTAATCCGAATTAGTTGCTATTTTTACTTTGTTTTTAATATTTAATGAACTAACTAAATGGGCATGTTTGAGTACAACTAAAGATCCTTTTCAGATCAGTTACAAAACAATTAAATAAAAATGGAGCCTAAAAAGGATTCTATGCCACTTAACATGGAATATTCTTTTACGGTTTCGGTATTTCGGTGCGTTTCTCTTATATATTTATCCATATGCATGCATATTTGTTTGTTTGTTTGTTTTATTTTTTTTTTAGACCACTTTTCCATTTTTAGAAAAAAAAAAATGATGATGGTCCACCTCGTGTTATTTGTTGTTTTAGCTGCATTCGCTTTGTATGTAGGGTGCAGAGAATGTCAACCAAAACTGTCGTTTTATAAGCCGACTTGGCGTTATTTTCTTTTTTTTTTTTTCTTTTTCTTTGTTGTTATTCCTCCCACTCGAAGTTTGTGTTTATCTTTTTTTTTCTCTTTCATTTTTTTTTTTTTTGCTTTAGTTTCTGGTCCAGTCACCGCTGTTTGCATGCTGTTCCAATGCAACCGAGTGCTGCTGAAAGATAGAGGGACCAGGGGTCTTGGGGGTGAGCCTCTGACAGGGCTCTGAGACAGAGACAGACACAGGCAGAGAGAGAGAGACACAGAGGAAGAGTCGCTGTAGCATTTGATTGTGATATGCACACAAAAGCGGATTATGCTCGACTCTTTAGCAGCATCATTTATGACATGCAACAATAACAAGTGAAATCTGCAAGAGAATAAGGGGTGATAGGGGAGCATGGGGTATAGGCAGGAGATCGGAGGTCGTAGCAGAAGGAGTAGTTTTTGGGGCTCTGGCATGGCAAAAGCAGGCCAGGTCAGATCTAGGTTGGAGTTCATCTCCATTCCACTCTACTGGGAGGGGCACTCACGCGCAATGCAATTTCGTTTAAGTGGCCATAGAATTTTGTTTAGTTTTCGAAATATTTGTATTGTCACGCATTCCCCCCCCCTTTCCTCCTCCCCTTGCACACACACACACACATTGTCTATTGTCTTGTGTGTGTGTGTGTGTGTGTGTATAGAGTTGCTTACTTTATTCGTTTTTGTGTTATCAATATTGTTTCTTAATTACCATCATACATGTAGATGAAAAATAGTGTGGCTGCATATTGTTAGACAATAATGCCAACGGGCCTCTCTGCACCATTGAATTGAGCTAATTTGGGTCGCTCGCTTAGCTCCACAGGAGCAAATAGCCCACAACCAATCTGGCAAACGACATATAGCCCACTTTTTACACAGCAGTGAATCTTCCTTAGTGCCTTAGACTCAAATTCGACTTAAATTTAGTTCGGTTTGTCGACTCATGTCACTCAAATTGGTTGGTTAGAAATGGCCTGCAGCTAGGCGACTTCCGTTCTCCCCCCTTTCTACTCTCTCTCTCTCTCTCTTTCTCTCTCATTGGGCTATCTCTTCTCACTTTTAAGTACGTATGTTTGTATGTGGTAGGTTTCATGTATATAATTTGAACCATTTAGGATACAGATAATGCTAATTAATTGTATTGATTAGCTCATTATATCATTAGCCTCGGCGTAGTGGAGTGAAACGCACAGTTGAAACTTGCCCCGAAAGCATTTTCACCAATATCCATCCACAAGAATGCATGCATATATCCATGCATATGCATGAGAGCTCGTCCAATGTGTGTGTGTGTGTGCATGTATAATAAACCCCTCTTCTAAATTGTTTAATGGGCCACGTGAAAGACCAGCAATCGGTTAGCTCAAGGAACTGCATCATTATATAGCCATTATTTCAGTACAGTTGTGTGTGATTGACCTAAGCTCAATAGTAGAGTAATAGATCGAGAGACCCCCTCGAGGATTAGATAAATACAATGAGAGAGCTTTTTAAAACACATACAGACAGTTGCTTTAAAGATTTCAAAGTATTGATAAAAGGAAAATGTTTCTTATTAGCTTTATTTAATTGCAATTCCCAACTAGTTCTATTGTCATTGCTGGAGTCTTCCGCTGATGAATTTAAATATCTTAAATAAGTTTAAGCTAACTTAAAGCGTAGAAATGAATATAACAGATGATATTGTTATGGAAAGAAATAGCATGCATTAGAACCAATAAACAGAGAGACACCTTTCCATGCTAATTAAAACATATATACAGTGCTCATCATATTTATAGCCCATCCAGCAGCTTTAAGCTTAGAACCATTTTTAACAATATTTTTAAGTTTTCCTTAATACAAAAAATATACAGACAATTACAATAATTAAGTAAATTTAGATCATTTTTAAGAAATGCCTTTTGGAAACCAAATGTCTGATTATTAAAAGGGCCTTTTATTCTCACTTTTCGAGTAAGGTGAGTCTATTTCGAGTAAAAAAGACAAAGTCTCGAAAAGAACCTTTAATTAAATTTAGTGGCTTCAATGAGGAAGAGAATTTTTGAGTTAACTAAGGTAAACAGTTTTGGATTTTTTTTTACCAAAACATGAAATCGGGGTATAATTTTGTTACAGCAAATGGGTGCTTTTTTCTTTGTTTTTACTTCTTTTTAAGAAATCGTTAATTTTAAGTAAAAATTTGTTTTTCATTTATAATTCAAATATTAAACTACTCATTTTTCAAGATTTTGAGTAAATATGTCATTTGGGAAAAATGTTCACATAATGTGTTTCTTCTTCTTCGTGGGTAAAAGTGGGTTATAAATATGATAAGCACTGTAGAACTTGGTGCTCTCTTTTAAGCTAACTAACTTTTCAATATGTTTCTCAAATTTTCGATTTATATTTTCGCTGATCTTTCACCCGTATTCATTTGTTCTGTTTACGTCTGCTGATTGTATTAGTTATCTATTTTATTATGATTATTCTCTTCATTTTTTTGTTTTTTTTTTTGTGTTTTTGTTATTTGAAAGCGTGTTGAGTGAGACAAACTTAACTTTAAAGTCAACATCAATCATGTGAGGTAAACGAGAAGAGAGAAACAAAAAAAAACACAGCGATAACGATGAGGACGGTGGCGGCGGTGGCAGTGGCAGCGGCAGAGAAGACGACACTGAAAGACGGAGACGGATGGGTCTAGGCTCAAATGTTCACACGCTGGCTTCCTGGCACTTGTACAGTGTTTCCCGCAGTTTTATCCCTCTGTTTTCCCCAGCTATGCTAGCTGCCACAAAACTCGAATTGTAATGACGCAACAATTTAAAGTTTGTCGTTGATGCTGCTACTGCTGCTAAAACTCGGTGCTAATGGCATCAAACACGATGCCAACGATGATAGAGATGGAGATGGAGATGGAGACGACAACTACGACGACGACGACGACGACGTGGACTCATCCTTCTCATGCCTTTGGCTGGGATTGTTGATGACGGGCGATTATTTGCGCCATGAACACACATAAAACCCAAAAGGAGCAGCAACAGCAAAAGCAATTGCTGATGCTGTCGCTGTTGTTGCTGTTGTGTTGCTGCTGCAGTGCCAGCTGCAACTTCAAAAGGTGCGTCAGACCCACCGACCCATCGACCTACCCAGCTACCCACCAGTTTGCCAGTTGCCATGATGATGACTCTGCAGCAATACTCAAAACGCAAAACTTTAAGCTGCTGCTGCTGCTGCTGCTGCTGTTGCTGTTGCTTTTGCTGCTGCAACTACAGACAGACACTTGGCTATACACAAATTGAAATACTTCTTCGTTTGCAGTAGTTTTAGCTGAGGCATTAATCTAAATGAATTATACGAAGAGGAAGCGCTGAAGCGATGCTCCTTGATACCTATTATGATCATGTGCAATTCAACTACCTCTATCCAAACAAGCGATACAGAATTCTTTTTAACTATTTAAAGTTGTTGATGGGGACGAATATTTTTAGTTTAGATGTGCCGATCTATAATCCTCTGTATGTTGGGTGTTTTAACTAGTTGCTGACTAACTTTAGACAGAGTTTGCCAAAGAGTTTTCTATTTGATTCTTTGAGCCTGCCACTATTTTTTATGCCCTGAACTATGGTCGTGGTATTTTCCCCTATTTTGGTAGCACATCAACGGAAAATATTTTTCATATCTGGCATAAATATCGATAAGAAACGTAAAGTCAATAATAAAAAGGTCAAATAACGTAAGCTGCTTTAAATTTCAGTGTTGCACAAAGCTAGATTTCAAGGCCAATGTTGGTTAACGTTAACAATTGTCGCTGTTAGAAAGACCAATTTCATTTCCTCTTAATATAAAGTTAAACAAGAAGTAATGTGAATATCTCTGACACTATTTCGTTTATATTTCGAACCGTATATAAAGTCATAAATCCATCGGCTACCATAATAAACTCACAGATCATTTACCTTTCGTTTCATTCCGAAAAATTATGAACTTTAAAGCGAGTAGCTTAAGTAAATGATTTAGTCACAATTTGAATACTTTTTATTAACGCTAGCTTAATGGTCAAGATTAACCAACACTGGATTAACCAACACTTGTGTGGGTTGACCAACACTGGTATGTATGTTAAAATTTACCCGCACTGGTTTCTGGTATGCGGCACGCATGCGCTTTCTTTACCCATGGAATTTGATGGTGAAAAGTTGTGTCAATTGATGGAAAGTAATTTATGCAAAAATGTCACGATATCCTTTTAATGCCAAGTAAGTCAAGAGGTCGTCTCTATTCTTTCTCTCTCTCTCTCTTTTTCTCTCTCTAAACAATTGTATTACAAACTTTTTCTATTGTCTTTATAGTCGCACACGAATACGTGTGCTTTCAACGAGATTACCTATGGTGCCGCACTATATGAAGGTGGATACAATTGGAAAGAATCTCATCTTTAAGGATCTTTGCCGCCGGGGCTATATAGTGAGGCACAACGCAATCTGTTGTTGCCGCCCCAGCGTAAACGGACGCCCAAACAAACTGACGAAGAAGAAGGAGCAAGGGGAGAAGGAGAAGAACTCAGACAGTTGGAGTTTCCACCATTTAGGCAACACCTCAACGAGGATGAGGAAACTCTATTTCTAAAGCGTATCGATGAAGCTCTACAATTGGCAAAGACAAATGATTCGAATAGAATTCGAATGCAATTGACGGCCAACGATGTTAGCCTGTATCTCATCAATTGCGCAACACTTTGCGCCCCAGGAACAGTGTCATGGAGTTCTGTGCTTCTGTTTTACAATTGCTGACCCAAACTATAATTAGCCTCTATCAGAGTTTCTTGGTGAATACAAGAATCTACGCAAAATGTGCCTGGCCCAGCCGCCAATGGAGCCAGCTCAAATATTGAATCAATTGGATATTATCAATTACAAGGTCAATGAACTGCAAGTGACCAAACGTGCCCTGCAGGAGGAGCATCGCATTTTGACCAACCAATTGCGATTGAGTCGAACGAATTCCCAACCCGGGCCACGGGAAATGGATGAAATACGCTCCACTTGGAGCAATGTTTACCATCTGCTTCAACAATTCTCATAATCCAATTGATTTTTGTATTCAATAAAAACACATTTCTAAACATTTCTGACCTGACCTGACTTTTGGGATCAGAAACTCTTGACTCCGACTCCGACTCTGACTCTGATTCTGACTCTCTTTTAGGTAAATTATCAAAAACATAGCATCTTACGGCTGAAATGCCAAAAAGTCATTGAACTGTTGTCCCATTACGCTTCAATTGAACACTGGAACGCGTTTTTTCTTATCGGCAATGCTCATTGCCTGCCGCCTGCCCAATGGACTACGCCGTCGCCATTGCCGCGCTCCCATTACGACATTTGCCAAAAAGGCGGAGCAACTCCTCAGCTCATGTCATGCCCAAAAGTGCGATAAGAGTGGAAACAGTCTCGAGCGACGGCAAGGGTAACGGGCAACGAAATGACGTTGACGACAACGACAACGACGACGAGGAAGTGCATCTGCCACGTGCAGAGAAACGAAACGAAGATGAAACGGAGTCAGATGAGACTGGATGGCGGGTCTTCTTGATTTAGTTGCCGCGCGCACAGGAGTCAACGACCAGCAATTGAAATTAACATGGCGATGGAGAGAGCAGGGAACTGGCCTGGGACCGAAATAATCCCAAGGAGCAGCATCAGCAACACAATGACACAGACACATCACATCACATCCGCAACTGCAACAGCAGTCAAGCAACTCACATTTGACTTTCTCGGCTCGGCAATTCGAGATCATAATAAAAAAAAAAAAGTTAAAAAAATTGCAGTGTGTGTGTGTGTGTTTGGGAATGTGTGGGTGGTTCTCCGAGTGTGTGTGTGTGTGTATGAACCACCGAAAATTAATTTCCATTTCATCTACGTTTAATGGATTTTACTTGTTGTATGTCAGACCAAGAACCAGGACCAGAACGAGAACGCCAGGACCAGGACTTTACGAGACTGCCGACCACATTCTCGTTGCACTTTTGACATGAGCAAGTCGTCGTCGAGCAATGAATTTCAAATGCAGACAGATAAAGCTTTTAATCCATGTACATCAAAATCAACCATTTCAATCCACTCGCAAGACTGAATCCGTCAAAATCCAAAGATAACAAAATTCCTACCAAACTCAGGCCAATTCAAAATGGAAGTTGGCCTTTAAATGACCGAATCAGGTGAACTCTGACCGATTCATTCATATCCACTAAGCCATCAAAATTCAGTGTGAAGTCAAGCCAATTGAACAATTTTTTATTATTGAGAGAGAAACAACATTTTGTTAGTTAAAGACGTTCTTATTACAGTTAGTTTTTGTTAAGTTAAAGTTTTTTAATCTAAAAAACAATTCTAATAGGAATGACAATTTTTGGCAATCCTCTTTTAAAGGGAAAACTAAACTTTTCCTTTTCCAATTAAATTATTTCGAATTTGTTACGATTTCGGTGTTTTGTTGCTGCTTCACTTTAATTATTTTGTCTTTTTATTTCCATATTTTTTTTTTAAACATTTTTGTAGTCTTTTTTTTTTGTTTTTCGCTGATAACGTCGATATTCATACCCTCGCAAAAGGGGTATATTAATTTTGGTCAGAAGTGTGCATAGAAGGAAGCATCTTCGATCATATAAAGTATATATAGATTTTTGATCAGAACAATGAGATGAGTTTTTATAGCTATGTCTGTTTGTCTGTCCGTCTCGATCAGCGCGAACTCCTCCTAGACCACTAAAGCTACAGTGCTAAAATTTTGTAGCCTTCTATAGATCTTACCACTATATCATGTAGCTCCCATAGGTACGATCGATCGATAATAGAGTTTAAGATCAATAACTCTGTTGTTTTCCATGGGATATTATAAAAAATTTACATTTCTCAGTTTATTCTTTATCCAAATGTCTTTGCCAAATTTCATAAAGATCGGACTACTATATCATATAGCTCCCATTGGAACGATCGTTTGGAAATTCAATTTGGAGCCAATAACTGTCTTCTTTTTTAAGCGATTGTTATTAAAATAAATATTTGTTAGTTTAATATACTCAATAATATCAATGCCAAATTTGATGAAGATTGGACTACTATATCATGTAGCTCCCATACAAATAATTGATCCGAAAACCAAGTTTTCGTTGGAAAAGCAGAAAAAAAAAAACAACAAATGCGCCAGTTTTTTCGACTATTTACATAAGAGTTTATTTGACATCTACATATATAAATAAAAAGGAATACAAAAAACTTGCAAGGGTATAAAAACTTCGGCATAGGCGAAAATAGCTCGGCCTTCTGGTTTTGTATATTTATTTATTAGAGAACTACTTTTTTTTTGCCTGCAAATTGCAATTGGAATTTGAATTTTCAATGGCAAATAATTGAGTTTTTGTTACTATTATTTCTTTTATTATTATTGTTGTTGATATATTCGAGTAAAGGATAAATTGCTATCTAAAAGGAAAGAGAAGAGAAGCGAAGAGATGCTCTAACTTTTAACCATTTTAGCTAACTAAGTAAGGTCAAAAGACAAAATAAAAACTTTTGCCAGATCAATTGATTTTATTGATCTGTTGCTTCTCTCTCTCTCTCTCGGGGTTCTCTTGTGGTTAAATGTGGGTCACTCGCCAAAACTTTTTATATAAATGGATATACCCCCTTTTAAGGGCAGGGCATAATACTTGTAATATTATTATTAATAACAAAAAAAAGTTGTGAAAAATATTGGAAATAGTTTTCGAATTGATTTTGGTATGTAATGGCGTTTTTTTTTCTCCTTTTTTTTGTGTGTGTGTACAAGTGGTAACCAAACAAGTTGCCAGCTGTCGAATGAAAAAGTGTTGGATGAAAACTCCAGACAGACCGAGCGAGCGAGAGAGAGAGAGAGAAACAGAAACAGACAGAGAATGAGGCAGGCATTGAAGTCGACATTCGACAGACATCATCACGATCTCATGGAGGGACCCAGAACCAGAACCAGGACGAGGACGAGGACGAGGACGAGGCCACGCAACAAGGTAATCAAATGCAATTGAAAAACCAGCGCAAAAAAGTTTATCCTTTGCCTTCAAGAAGCAAAAGAGAGGAAAGACCCTTCTTTGCCTCACCTCACCTCGCCACGATACACCTCCTGCTTCATGGTCCTTGCTCTGCTCGGCTCTGCCGCCACCAACAACAAACTGGTTACCATTGCCAACGAATTTAATCAAAAGTTACAATTCCAATTGTCCGCAAGCGGGTCACTCGTGTTGCGTATTAAAAAAGTTGCCACCGAGGAGTGACTCCTATGTACTACGACAAGCACTCAGCAGCATTCCATTTTTCACACAGTTCAGACCAAAGTACATACAAAACAACCCAAAACGAAAACCTATCCAATGTGGGCCAAAAAAACGAAAATGAAAATGAAATTTTTCTCTGTTAAATTTCGATATTACCAATAAATGCAAATTTTGTGTGTGTATTAGATGGCCAGTTTGGTCTAAGCAAGTGACAAATATAAATTACAATGAAAATAATAAATGCCATAAAATATTCTCGTCCATTTTGGCGTCGCTACAAATTTCAAGATTTGGTGGAAAGTTTTCAATTTACTTTAAGATCCCATTTCGAAGAGGGCTAGATGAAAAGTTCGGAGGAAACCAGTTTCCCCCCCCCCCCCCCCCACCTTGAAAAGGAAAGAATCAGGACTACTTAATCCTTATACAATGAAGTGTCTCTCTCTACGAGGGCATTAGAAGGAAAGTCCTTCAATCATCAGGAATGAGGATCCCAAAAAGAGCTAACCCGCTTCGGCAACCCGATTTGCGGGTAAGTTTTATGCCGGCAGCTTATGTCCATCACGTCATCGGTCCTGTTTTCGGTCTTGTTTTCGTCATCGTCATCGTCATCGTCGTCGTCGTCGTTCTCATCCTGGTCCGTCTAATGATGAGGCAGCTGAACAATCAATTAACGCACTGGCAGCCCATCACGAACGGATAGGGCCCCCCCCAATGAACGGAGGGGGGAGGGTAGGGTAGGTAGGGCTGAGCTTGGCCTCGCTTGGGTCCCACTTGTTTGTTGGTTGTTGACAGAGAGTTTTTGGGTTTCTCGTTTGGTCAACCGCTTGATTGAGGGGGCAACCGCATGCAAAAACCAAAAAACCGATTGCCACTGCCCTTCATCCACACACACGCACAAAACACACACACACACACACACACACACACACACCACATAGTGTGCCTTTCCCTCACACACTTGCCAAACTTTTTGTGCTGAAGCAGTAGCCGAAGCCTGAGCAAACATTGAAATTTGTGCCAAACTGGGGGCAAGTTCGACTCAATTTTTCACCCAAAAAAAAAAAAAAAACAGAACAACAAAAGCAAAAAAAGAAAAAAAAACATCATTTCTTCAACACAAAATGGATTCGCTGATGACATTTGATGAGCGGGAACAGCAGGAGCAGGAGAATCAAGAGGGCAATGCCTGGGATTTGCTCGATCCTGATCATTATCATCCGATGCCAAGTATCAGCCGTAACAATAGCTTAACCACTGTCTGCAGCTTCTTTCATTTGGACTCACCTCGCTCCCTCGCCACGCCCATCAAGTGGGAGCCAAAGGCAATGACCAAAAAGCAGCAACTTCAACAGGAGTCGTCGACTAACAAAAATGACCTGGATAACGAAATGAGTGGGCAAAATAATGGCTTAAAACTGGCTTTGGAATCAACGATCCTCTAGGAGCAACCAACCCCCTGAGCCCCCTACACGTTCCACACGTTCCATTACCTAACCCATTCATTCATCATCTTGTCAATAACATCTTTAAGGTTCAATAAATTGCAAAATTTTCAATTCAATTCAATTCACACACATTTCACACCTATTCTTAAGTGATACTAAATTATTTAATTGGATCTCTCTTTGAAATTTTCTTTGAGCTTAAATTAATTTTTCTAAATTTTCTCTCGAATATCAAAATTTAAAATGCCTGCCAAAAATTTTACTTTTTACTTCGTTTTCTCATTATACAGAATCTCCAAATAATTTCAGGTAAATTACGTTTACTCTACGCAGCAAAAAAAAAAAAAAAACGACCAAAAATCGAAATTGCTATTTACAATCAATTTTTGGTCTTCTTTTTGTTGTTGCTGCTGCTGCTAGTCCCTGGTTGGCGTATTTTTTGTTTGTTTTTTTTTTTTTTTTTTTTTTGCATATTTACGCGCGGCAAACTGTTGACATTTTGCTAGATAAATTTCAGGCCAACTCTTGGGCAAAGGCAATGGCAAAACATCATGGAGAGGCGCCTCCTGATAGATGGCTGACTAGGTGAGATGAAGGGAATTGCTTGGTCGGTTGGTTGGTTGGTCGGGAAGGGGAGAGTAAGAGGGGAACCCGGCTGGACGCTTATTGTTAGATGGATGGATGGATAGATGGATGATGTGTAGCTGTTGCTGGACGACGACGACTGACGACCAGGTCTACGAGCCTCTGCAGTTGTTGCAATCTATCTACAAGAGGCAACAACGGGCGACACACCGGGAAGGAGAGAGAGAGAGAGAGACGAAGAGGCCACCGATAGAGTTGATGATTTGTGGTGCAAAATGCGAAACTGACAGCGCGCTTCCGCTTAAAGGAAATTGAAATCCTTCTTTGCACAAAATTGTTGACGTATTTACACACACACACATACACACAACACAAACACACACACCGTGAGGATGGGCAACATGCACAATGTGCGCGGTACTTGGTAAGTTTTTTTTTCCGCTCTCTCTTTTCATGGTTAATTCAATTTTTTTGTTTTCAATGAGTATACGTAAGGAGTTTTGGTTTGCAGGGTTAGTCATACGCAGGATAATCATTATGTCCTTTAGACATTTGAAAAGTGCGAACACTTGCCGGATATTTTTTACTTTTTAGAACCTAAAAATGTCATTCGTCCAAAGGCGATAGCTACAGTGCTTGCCACATCTTTAAGGACACCTAAATTGTCTCAATATACGCATAAAATTATTGATTTTAACAAAACTTAAAAGCAATCAAATTTTCATAAAAATTATGTAATTAAGAAATTTTGTTTAAAAAAAGTCCAATCCAATCCAATTAATATGTGGGTGGTGGGGGGGGTGGCTTCTAAAAATGTGATAAGCACTGTAATTTGTTTAGGCTAGTGTGTGAAAAGTTCTCTAATGCATCCAACTAAAACATTTTTTTTTTCTACATATTTTATTTAAAAACAAATTAATTTTCATAAATTGGCCAATTAAAAGAAAGATTTTTAGTTGCATACTTAAGATTTCCTCACTCGTCTATGAATTTCATTTGCAGTAGACAGAGAGAGAAAGAGAGACAGGCTTAACAAGGTCCAAAGGTAAATATAAAGCATAATTAGAGTAATTCTTGTACAACAAATTGCCATTTGCATTATGGTTGGATGCATTCTTAATTGTCATGACAGCAGCAGCAACAGCAGCAGCAGCAGCTTATGCCGGAGACTGGAAACTCTAGTCAAAGTGACTTTGCAACATTTTTGCCAACGGGCACAAGCAAACAAATAAACGGACACACATACAAACAAACAGACAGTTAGACCGACAGATAGACCGACAGACAAATATATATTATAATTTAACTCTCATTTCGTTTATTTGTACACATTTATTTATTTTATTAATTGAAATGTAATATTTCTAACAAAATATTAAATGCTAAAATCATTGATAGGCTCTCATTTAATCAAGATATCAAATGCATTTCTATATATATATATATATGTGTGTACATATGTATATATATATGTTTATTTCGTCAATTTGTATTTGCAATTATGTAGAATTAGACATTTATTTATAACAATTAATCGCACTAAATGAGGAGTACTTGGTTAGTTGGTTTATTTGTTTGTTTTTTTTTTTTCAAGTGAATAGGCGTATTTTTGTTGCATTGGCAATTATTTGAAAGCCATTTTCCATTTTCCATTTTGAATTTTTCGTAATATGATGATGATGAGTAGCCCATCAACTTGCTGTTGATGTTAATTTTTTGCACACAACCGACAGCAACAGCAACAGCACACAACAAAACACACGCACACACACACACAGACACACACGTCGAAAGCTGGTGAACTCTTTGAGTGGTTGCTGTCCACTTCCGCCGGACATATGCTGATTATTTGCCCTGATGGTGATGTCCGCCTGTCATTCAACCATTCTCCTTCATACATTCTCTCACCCACCCGTAATGCCATTTACTGTTGTTGTTGTTGTTGCCCTTTCATTAGCTGCCAAATGTTTTTGGGCTTACAACAGCTGCTGCAGCAGCAACAGCAACAGCAACAGCAACAAACATGGCCAGCACCTGCTGACCAGCTCCGGACCCTGGCTGGTGAGGTTTGCCATTCGACTGCATCATCATCATCATCAGTGACATAATGATCATAATAATCGTAATGATGATGACACTGAGAAAATGCAACAACATTTTAACAAATTGTTAAAAACCAACAAACAAAAACAAAAAATAACTAACAGTAATTAAAACTTTAGTTTCGGTTTTGTTCTCTTTTGGAATTTTTAATTAATATTTTTGCCAAACAAATTGTTAATAATTAAATTAAATCAAACTAATTTGCCAATTATTTTTGATGACACAGGCAAACGAAATTAATCTAAATTTGGTGACAAAAAAAAAACCAAAGTGCAGGCGTTAACGAAAAAATATTTGCCACAAACTACTACAACTAAACAATTATTTACCCAAAAAAATAACTCTGTTTAAAAAGGGTAAGCCAAGCGACTAAAAATACATATGCAAGCATGAAAGGTAGTGGGAGGGCCGGACAGGGCGGAGCGGGGCGGGGCAGGACTTGTTGGTTGTTTGGATAGATCAAATGGATGGATGGGTCAGTCATCTAATTGGTTGTCCTGGCACACACACACACACACATATGTACGGTAGGTAGACAGGATATGGCAATCAACGAATGTCCAGCGGCTTATATGTCATCGTACTTCGCCACCCCCCTCCCCCCCTTCGTATGTGTGTCTCTCTCTTTACTCATGTTTGTTTTGAGGTATCACAATCTCTCTCTCTCTCTCTCTCTCTCTTCTCTCTCTCTCTGTCCCTCTCTTCTTTCTATTTCGACTTCTCCCCAATAATCTACTGCAAATAGATGTTCTATAAATGTGTATATACATTGGGATGGTTCATAATCGAACCATAGACCCAACTCCAATCACTTAAATCATCGCTTCTTCTATCCAGAAAGTCTTGCAATATATTTCTTATGCCAATTAACTTATGATCTACCGGGTCTATCTATAAACTTGACAAATAATTATTCTTCACACACTTTTAGAGAATACAATGGAATACGTCTATCTGTCTGTCTGTTCCCATGCAAACAAGTCTCTCAGTTGTTGACCAATTTCAAACAAATTTCGTATATAAATTTCTTATTATTGCAGGCAAAACATTTGTCAAATTCGGCCTAATCGGAACACTATAACATATAGTTATAGCCAAAAAAGTGCAAGATTATATAAACTCAGCCCAGTCAAAATTAACTTCTATGATATTCACTCTTAAGTTTTCGAAGTAAACAGATTAAAGATTCTTGTCATTAGTTTTCTCAAATTTTTAATAGAAATTTAAAAAAGAAAAGTAATTCTTGGTAATTCCTAATTCAATTTTTATTCGCACTAATGAAAAACCATCCCTATGCATTCACATATTTCTATTAGCAGGTTGTTGGGGATTTGGCTAAAATTCTTTTGGCCCTCTGTAACTAAACATTTTTCTACTGTTGTTGTGTCCATCTCTCCTTTATTTTTTCTGTTGTTGTTGTTCTCTTGTTATCTCCTGCAATGGCTAAGCGCCTTTTCGGTTAAAAGTTCTAGAACTACCTAAATACATACTAAGAGGGTTAGGTGAATGTGTGTGTATGTGTGTGTGGGGGGGGGGGAGGAGTGAGCTTCGTGGCTAGGCTGATTTTGTGGATTGTCGGAAAACTGTGCCAGTTCAATTTGAAGTTCTTACGTTACACCAACAACAACAACAACAGCAAAAGCGAAAACAAAACTGCAACGAAATGAAATCACTCTAGAGTTGTTTTAATGGAACTCGATGTGTGTAAGGGGGGGAAGGGGGAGGCAGCATTTGAGGATTAAATAGAAACCAGGGTCGGAGGTCGATCGAACAAAGACAAAATATGCATAGGTACTCCAAACTAATTGTGTTCCAATTGCCAAATAAATAAAAAAAAAAATAAAAATAAATAACAAAGGAAAATAAATCGCTTTAGTTTTGGTAATTTTTCTAATATTTCCAAAATATTTACTAACATTAAAATTTATGACTTCAATCCCAAATTTAAATTTTTACAGCTTTTTAAGCCACAGAACAATATACAATTAGCTTCAAGACGATATTCTAATCTCTAATAATTCACCAGTTTTTAAATATTTGAAAAACG
Source organism: Drosophila nebulosa (assembly GCA_024703675.1). NCBI lineage: Eukaryota > Metazoa > Arthropoda > Insecta > Diptera > Drosophilidae > Drosophila > Drosophila nebulosa. Next base: position 13,029,324 of record JANFPS010000003.1, read on the forward strand.
CAGACGCCTCTTTCCATCTTAATTCAAAAGTACAAGTTTCAATTAGAACAATCGATTTGATACTGAGGCCTCTTCTCGCCATCGTTCACTTGTTTCGTTTGCCTTCAAGTCATTCAAAAACGTTTTAGAAATGTAACCGATTTTTTTCTGAATAAATTTCACATACATACATTTCAAATAGAGAAAAAGAGAAGACTCCTATTGATTTTTTGAGGCCGCAAACCGATATACATATATTCGGTTCAACAGCTGTAACGTTATATAAAACATTTCTAAATTTTACTTCCTTTGTTTTTGTTTTTTGTGTATCTCACCGATTGACAAGTTAATACTATCCTCAAAGTGGTAACAACAATGCGAACTCGTGGACCGTGTGGAGAGGGATTGGGCAAAGCCATATCAAAAATATTTTGTTGTACATAAAAATCAAAGCCAAGGGGGTCAAGGGTGGTGAGGGGGACAGAGGTAGATGGAACCAATATGCAGGTGGTATTGGTAATAGAGTTGTAGAGTTTGTTTGGTTTTTTCTCTTTTTTTTTTTTTTTTTTTGCTTTTGGTGGTTTTTGCGGTGGTTTTTAGCTACAACCTGGCCCGCCCTAATCCACGCCCCATTTATTTGATATGCAGCATTTGGCCTAATGTCCAAAGCCAGTGCGTTGTCAACACTCATTCCCTCAACTCCATATTGATGCCGTCTGATTCCTGTCCGGCTGTCTCATTCACTTTTGCCTGCTGAACGTAAAACCACAGTTTACTGTGGCCCATCTATGTATGTAGCTCCATCTAGCTATCGATGGCCATTCATCTAACTGCTGTATCCTGTCGTTACTGCTGCTGCTTCTTCAACTACCACTGCTGCTGCTGCTGCTGCTGCTGCTGATGGTATGGTGGTGGTCATAAGGACCATTCTAATCCACTTTGTTGAATATATATGTGTATAACCCCACGGTGAATATTGAAGAGATGAAAAGCGTGAATGTCCTAGAGCCGCAAAGGCGGTGTCTATCAAAAGGAGTTAGCATATTTAAGTAATTTAAATCTTGGAAAAAAAAATTGCATACTATTGGGTTTAATTCATTCATTTCAGATAACTCTAATACTTGAAAACAAACAATCTCCTAATTCAATTGTCGCTTACGCCCCTGAATAAATGCAGTGTACGCGCGTGTGTGTGTGTGTGGCTGTGTGTGTGTGTGTGTGTATATTCAAGTTTTTCGCGATGCCTGAAAGAAGGACCAACTGCTGTTGCATATCGATTTGATGCGATTTTCATTAAAATGTAAAAAAAAAATGAAAATAAAACCAATGTGAAACATAATCCCCAGCAGGTAAAATCAGCTTTACGCTTTGACATGACGCAAAAAAAAACAAAACAAAAAACACCAAAACAAAATACCGAGTGCCGTTTCTTTAAAGCGTTAGCGACTTTTTTTTATAACCATTACAAAGAGCTAAATTTCTTATTTACTTTCTCTCTTCTCCTAGAAATTATTGAAACCTTTTTTGTAGACCTTACTTGTATATTAACAATGTTTGGATAATATATATTGCTAAAACTGATCAAAAGAAGAGATTATTCAAAAGTTCGTAAAAACTTACAAAAAACATAAATATATATATATATTTTAGATAAAGATTTATGTTCATTGCTCTTATGTTTCAATTGTTTAACTAGTTCATTCTAACCAAGAAGAAAATTATTGCTAAAAAAAACCTTAACCACGTGACTGTTTGTTAATCTGACATATGAGATACATATATTTAATTTTTAAACAGAAATTTTTTAAAAGTAGACATTAGTTTTGTTGTGCAGCATACACATAATAAACATTTCAATAAATACAAAAAAAAAAATTAATTATAAATTAACACTTATTACAACAGTTTGAAAAAAAAACTCAACGGGAAGCTATTTATGGCACAAGTCGTGCATGCGGATCATCGTTTGCGTACTCTCCGCATAAGGTGGTAATATCATCGGCGTCGCCCACCACGATAAGCGGCGATTCTCCGACTCCTCTTGCTCGTCCCGCCCGTCCATTGTGGATCGTTTGTAGTTCACTTCCCTGCAAATGAAAAATAAATTTATTTGATATAATGTTTAACTTGAATCACATGCATTCTCATTCTCACCCCTCTTGCGTTCTCCAGAAGAATATCGGTGGCCATTTCCTCGCCGTCGTTTTTAATTGTCGCTGTGACTGTGCCCGTGACTGGTGTCTGCTTTGGTCGCAATAGGCGTTGCATGAGATTCGGCCGGGTAAACTGTTCGGGTACAAACGAGGATGTGGATGTTGTCGTGCTGGTCCCATAGCCGATTCCTTGCTGTTCTGCCTCTTGAATAGTTTTGCTGCTAAGCCTTGCCAAAAGGATTCTGGAAATGCAGGTTAATATTGAGATCCCTATGACCACGTTTCCTGTACTGGAAGTACATATAACCCAGTCCAGCGGTCAATCCAATTATGACAATGAGCAGCAAGATGGTCAATACTAGGCCCATGTGAGTTCCTCCCTCCAGTCGGCTGGTGGCACCAGGCCAATCCTCCAGTTCATGATTTTAGCCCATGCGGACAATGCTCTGACTCGGGAACAACCTGATTACCGCACATGCACTCGAAGCCGTAGTCGGCCAGCAGACACATGCCATGACAGTGTGCCATCTCACAGGGATTGGTGGTACGAATGGGTTGTCGCGATTTCCCTTCAATAACAATGTCTTGGGCATTCAGTACATTAAGATTGATGGCATGGCATGCTCGGCTGCCATAGAGACGACATTGGACAGCCTCCATGGAACCCAGATTAACGATGTATGCTTGATTTTCAAAGATACTTAAGCCAGATGGCCGTACAATGGCATTCGATTTCTGCAAAAGAACTTCTGGCTTGCGCATGGGTCCCGATCGTTTGACATAGCTCAATTTCTCCAAGCGACGATTGTGCAGATCAACATAGTACAAGTGCTGCTGATGAGGATCAATGGCCAGTGCTGTTATATAGCTGGATGCCTTGTGAAGCAACAATTCCTGACGACTGCCATCCAGGCGAGACATGTGCAGTTCACTGGTCGACGGGCCAAATCTGTCCATGCGTACGGTCACATAGAAGAGGCGAGCATGATAGGCGTCCACGGCAAGATGTTTGAGATGCATTTGAGATTTCGATTTCAATTCCACAATGCGTCCACACATTTTGGCCTCAAAGTTGCAAACGCTAATCTGATGTGATGGACTGCCACCACCGCCTATAGCTCCATGCAGCACATAGACATTGCCAGTTGTCCAGTCGACAGCCAGTTTGGTGGGTGACTTTAGCGAGAGGGCTCGCTTGATATGATGCGTATGCAAATCGATCTGATAGATGGCGTCTTGCTCTTCGCTCGAGAAGTAACCCAATTGCCTGATCATGTCGAGATCAAAGCCACTTATACGCGAATCATTCGCCGACCAAGCCACCGAAAGCATAACAGGCTGATCACTGAAATTTCTCACTTCATTGTAGCTGGTAAAAAGGAGCGAGGAGCCACCGCCTTGAATGCTCTTGCAACTGACACGATCTTGACGCAACATGAAATCTGCATGACACTGACACTGATAGCCTCCGCGAGTATTCTCGCAGAGTTGTGCACAAGGCTGTTGCTCGGCACACTCATCGATATCCACACAGCTACGCTGATCTGTGTCCAGGCGATAGCCATCGAAGCAGCTGCACACGGCCCCAGCAGGAGTAGCCTTGCACTTGTGCTGACAAACCTTACGGCCGCCCGCATTGGCACGGCAAGCGTTGGCACACTGGGGACCCTCATCATTGCCATTTGCGCAATCGGGGAAGTTATTACAAACTCTTGACATATCCAAACAATCGCCATCCTGACAATCAAAGAGATGTGGTCGACAAGCCCGCCTGGCTGTGGTCCATCTTTGACCAGTTTCTGTTTGATTCTTGTTTCCCTTCTGATGGTCGCAAGAGATCTCATCACTGCCATCGTCACAATCGCGCTCTCCATCGCAATGGAATTCTTTGCGTATGCATTGATTGCCGCTCTTACACTGGAACTCATATATGCTACAGGTTTCACCGCAATCGGCCTCATCCTCGCCACGTGGACACTCGGCAGTCCCATTGCAACGCACTGCCTGGTCGAGGCAAAGTTTCAGGTTGCTCGAACATTGATATAAATGTTCGGCGCATGAAATGTTAACTGAACCATGAGCACCAGGACCAGCACCACAGTTCAGCTCATCCGAGTGATCGCCACAATCGTTGTGTCCATCGCATACAAGTTTTCTATCCAAGCACTGTCCCAATAGACAACGATGCATATTTTCGGGACACTGTCGCTGACCGCATTTGTCATGCTCATCGGAGGCGTCACTACAATCGATACGTCCATCGCATTCCCAGCTACCGGCAATGCAGGAACCGCCGCTACATTGGAACATTCCCGTGGCACACTTCCCGGTGTCTTGCACTTATTCTCATCCGAGTTATCGCCACAATCGTCCACAGTATCGCACACGAGGTTTTAATCTAAGCATTTGCCATTGTCGCAGGCAAATTGATTTTATGGCAATCCTTGGTTTTGTCTACAAAAAAAAAAAAAAAAAAAAATGGACAAACGGTTTAAGCGGGTTTCCTTGTAATCTCTTCAATTGTTCGAACTTACCAAACTGCGCACAATGCTGCTCGTCGGAACCGTCGAGGCAATCGCTGTGTCCATCGCATCGTTGCTTCTTGGGCAAACACTGTTCGGCATTGTGGCAAGTGAATTCATTTGCTGCGCACATGACTGCTAGAGTTGGCTTTCGAGCGGGATCGCAGTTGTCCTCATCCGAATGATCCACACAATCCTGACGGCCGTTGCAACGATGAGCTTGGGTTAGGCATTCCCCACTGCGGCAACGGAACTCGCAGTCCAAATTCTCGATGCAACTGCGATTGGTGGCATCGCGAAATACAAAGCCCGGTGGACAGAGACAGATGACGGAGTCAACATGTTGTCCCATGCCCACACAGATGTGCGAGCAACCGCCATTTTGATGCTGGCAGGGATGATCCTGTCGCGCAAAGCTGGCCGGCATGCTGGCAGCGAGTGGTAAGGCGTCGAGGCAGTGGAGTCAAAGCCGTACTCTTGGTTGGCTCAACATCAATACGTTTTCTAGGACCCATATTCGTTTTGTGTGTCCAATAGATGGACGGGCTGCCCAATTCGCTCCAGAAGAGATCCTGTTGGACCAGGGCCAAACTATAGGGGCGTCTTAGATTGCCGCGAAACAATTCTGCCTGGGCCTTACGATGATCCGTGAAACTGATGCGTCCGACATCGCTGTCGGACCAGAAGAGAGTTTGGGTAGTGGGATCAGTAACCATTTTAAGGTCATCATCACCCAAATCTTCTTCAAAGACATGCGTCTGTTCGCCTTGTCCGTCCAACGGCAATTTATCAATGTGAGAATGACGCCTAGCCTTAAGGGCCACATAGAGATAACCCTCGGTGGGCATTACACTCAAGCCAATGGGTGACTCTTGACCAGGAAAGAAGCGGATGACAGCGCGATGCATCGTTTGCAGAGAGAGCAACTCAATCACTCGACGATCTGCATCAGCCCAATATAAATTTCGACTTAAATAGTCAAAGGCCAAGGCACTAACATTGCCCAAATTGCCGTAAACAAGAGTACGCAAAGTGTTCTCATTCGGATGATATTCAAAATTTGTCGCTTCATATTATCGGCTATGATGAGTGAACCATTAACATTATTATAGACCATTTCACTGATCTCATAGTAAGGAAGCGAGTGCGAGGCGGATACCAAATGACGCCCAAATGATGTGTGTTCGATTTCCAAAATGATATTATGGACACCAATGAAAAGGCGCTGACGTTTCTCGGTTTTGACACATTTATGTTGATCCTCGGACAACTGCATGCCATCGGGACAAGCGCAACTGTAGCCACCGGCATCTGCTTGGGCAAGGAGACACAGATGCGAACATCTGGCCGTTTCACAAGCGTGTTTCACCTTTGGCTGCTTGGCTGAGTGATAGATATGAACGGCGTAGATGGAACGATCTTTGGCCAAAATGCGATGATGTTTGCCCGTCTGTTTATGGCATCTGTGGATACTCCTTGTACCCCAATCCGACCAATAGAGCTCATCCTCGAATACAGCTAGGCCATAGGGATGTTTTAGCATGCCATCGAGTATGGTGCGACGACCAGTGCCATCGGGTCGCACAGTCTGAACATTACCCAATTTGGCATCCACCCAATAGATCCTCTCCTGATGCATATCCAATGCAATGCCATTGGGCCAATGAATATTATCGCTTACAATGGGCATCGAGTGTGTGCCGTCCATGGAGGCGCGTGCTATCATTGGGCTTATCGCCCCAATCCGTCCAGAACATCTGTCCGCGTTGCGGCCACAAAGCCAATCCTCGCGGCTGATGAACATCCTGGGTAACCAAAACCACACAATTCCATCCATCATTCGAACACACGGCAATGTGACGCATTATATTATCAGAGAAATAGATATTTTGAGTTAACCAATCGACAGCCAAATCTTCGGGGGCATCCAGGCCAGAGGTGAGCAAAATCTGCGGATGCGATCCATCGGCATTCGCTTTCACAATGCTCTCGCCCTCGTTTTGTATATTCGTCCAATAGATTTTGTCGTCCATCGTAGGCCACACCAATCACTTTGGTCAAATTTCCAGCCAACTGCACCACATGACTACGCTGCTGCTCATTAATCCTCACGCCCATCACAGTCCTTTGGGTAGTGTAGAGCAGCAGCGGCTCCTCAGTCGAGACACGGCAAGTGCGATTATCTTGGCCCAGCTCGTAACCATCGTCGCAGAGGCATCTATAACCGCCGGAGGTGTTCTCACAATTCTGACTGCAGAGACCATCATTTGCTCCTTGGCATTCATCAATGTCTTCGCATTTTTGGGCAAATTTGCTCAATTGAAAACCTTGTGGACAATGACACTCCGGTCCACTGGAGGGCATCATATGACAGGTGGCTCCGGGTGGACACTGTTTGATGGAGCAATCCGGTTTAGAATTACAACTCTCCGACTCATCACTGTTATCCGAGCAGTCTGGGTGGCCATCGCATACCTGACTAAGTGGCAAGCAATTGACTCGATTGCGGCAAAGGAATTTTCCATTCTCCGGCTGACAGAGATTGGCTGTTAAGCGAAAGAAATATACATATGATAAATAAAGACTTAGACTGTGATTCGGATTCCACGTACCGCAACCTTCTTCATCACTTCCATCGCCACAATCATCGACGCCATCGCATGCCCATTCTTTCCGTTGCAGGCATCGTCCATTCTTACACAAATGTCCCGTGGTGCAGCTGGCGGTTGACTGCTTGCAGCCGGCTATCTCGTCAGAACGATCTGGGCAATCCGCTTTGCCATTGCACATGAAATCCAGGGGTATACAACTATGATCCTCTTGGCACATATACTCAAACGAACTGCAATTACGATGACGCGAGCTACCAAATCGACCAGGACAATTTAACTCATCCTCGCCGCCGGGGCAATTTTCAACACCATTGCATTTTAGTTCAGCTGCCAAGCAGGCTCCATGTGGCTGGGCACATGGGAACCAATGCGGCTGACGGCACATTTTGTAGTCTACAGTTAACGGGCCAAAGTGAACAAATTAGGTTAGCTTGGAGAGTGGCACCTGTCTTATAGTTGAGGTTCGAAGATCGTCAATCGACTTACCGCATTCCAATTCATCTGTGTTGTCTGTGCAATCGCGACGTCCGTCGCACATCTTCGCCTGTAAGATGCAGCTTCCGTCTCCACATTGGAATTGGTCTGCATTGCACCGCGTGTGCGCTGATCCCGACGTGGTGGCAGTAGTCGTACGGCAAAGGAGCAGCAGCATTGCTGCCAACAGGCACAAATGCCACGACAACTGCCCTCCATATCGATATCCATATCCATGGAGGCGTTTGTTTCGCACATTTTTCCGCAAAGCTGCGGCGGCCCTATAAAAAAAAAAAAAATTTCGTTGAAGGCATGTGCCAAAGTGAGGTTATGTTTGCTTAAATAGAAATTTAATCATTCTTATTTACATTTGGTTTTCTTATTGGCGAAAAATGGGCTTTTGTGGTATGATTAACCACCCACAATAAACACTTAGGCAACAAGTTCTTTGAGTTAAATAACTTATTTGTTTAATACACGAAACAATTAACACATAACAATATCAGCTTAGACCACGACCTGATGAAAGCTGAAAACGAATTGAACGAGCGAAAAAATTACTTCCTTCGAACTGTCCCACAATTCGCCTCTACGTGTGTACATACATACATATGTACATATGTATGTATGTATGTATGCCTGTGTGCGGCAATCACCGTTATAATAAAGGTTACAGATCAGAGCGAATTCCACTGTAACGAAATGACAAGGTAAATAAAGGTATTTAACTTGGGTTTTGCAATAAATATTTGTTTTGTGAACCGTTTACTTATTTAGGTAATCTAATATACATATGTATGTATGTACATAAATACATATACTTATGTATATATGTATTTATACATATACATACATATGTATGTACATATGTTTGTAAATATAATATGCAAAAATGTTGTTCAGGAACATAAAGGTACATATGTATGTATGTACATGAGGATGTATGTACATGTATGTACATATGTACATATGTTAACCTTTTTCCGTGTTGGCAGCAATTTTCTCATAACCTTTTGCCAGTGTATAATACGGTGTAGCTCAGAGAACAAAAATTACTCTCTTCTGCAAAACCAGAGAGTGGTGGTACTTGGTCGGAAGAGTAAATGAGAACGACCAATTTAACATACATATGTATGTACATACATACATATGTATTTGTAAGACGAGAGAAAAACATCTCGCAAATAAATGCGAGTAAAAGAGATGGTGATATAACCGTTACACTCGCAGAGATCACTAGGCTTTATCTGTGTGAATTGCCAATTGTAACGGGATTTTTTTTTAACAATACCATGAGCTGCATTGTGGTCGCATGAGATGAAATGCGTGCATACAGGGTGTGTTTAATAAAGTTTACTTCTGTTTTTGTTTGGTTGCCATAATTTAGCCCACCCTGTTTGTTGATTTCATTGTTACAGTGGAATGTAGTGTGGTAAAAGTGGGATAAAAATTTGCATACATACATATGTACTTATGTATGTATGTATTTGCTAATTTTACTAATTAAACGTTTGTTCAACTAACAAACAAGACAACGACTTAAAGATTAGTCGCATTATGATGGTGAGGGGGAGTGAAGTATGTATGAGGTAAACCGCAAGTTCTGTGGGCGGGACTGACGTGAGCAGTCAAAGTTGGGTGGGAAATTAAAAGCAAACATACAAATCGATTATTATTAGGCAAAACAAAAATGAAATGGAAAAAGGGGTTTTACTTGCGGAACTAAGAAAGAAGAAGTTAAGTAGTATAGTGTGTCGCTGCATTTTTTCTTTACGTTGTTCGTTTTGTTTCGTTTTCTTTTGTTTGAGGTTTTGTTTGTTGTTGTTGTTGTTGCCCGGGTAAAATCTGTTTGCCTCCGTTCGATATTTTCACGCATGATTTATGACCCCGTTAACAAGTAAAAGTCTCAACGTGCCGCAACAGCAACAGCAGCGGCAGCAGCAGCAGCCGCTCTAGAGAAGTTGAAAAATGAATTTCTCGTTTTTGTCCGAGCAAAAAGGAAGAAATAATGTGGCAAGAGGCACGTAAAGCCCATGTTGGACGGAAGAGGGCAGGCGGTGGCGGGGGCGGTGGTGGAGTCCGCAGCACCAAACGATTGCCACCATAAAGTTTGACCAAAAATCAAGTTTAATTTAAAGACAAACATTTGTGCCAAAGAAGCGACAAACAAACAGACAAACAAAAATTCAAAAGGTGAATAAAAGTTTTTCATATGCTACAAATTTAAGCTTCACTTCTATGATTATTTAATACTTATTTTGGTAAAATTCCTCACGGATAATCGTCTAAACTAACTTAAGCCGTTAATGGAATACCCTTTCTAAGAGGCCAGAGCACATGCATATATATTTTAATGTGAAATTTCTCACATCGGAAGCACGGTAACAAAAGTGGACTTCGCTTAAGTTTTTTGTACCGTTACTCGATAACAATCACATCAGTTGAGCCGTTTTATAGCTAACTATAAAAGTTCTTTATAAAAAACGTCGAATCATTTCAATCACTGGATTGAACCGGACACTATAAAATTCACTGCGCTATATTAAACAGTGAAATTCCGTGATACATTTATACATACATAAGTATGTATGTATGTACATACATAAATGAAGAAAAAAAAAAACGGATGTATCTTTAGGCATTCGGTTTGCCTTTTACCCTACCTCTCCTCATACTACGCGTCTTTAGGGCATTTGCCAAGTCCATCAATTGCGAACGCTCTCTCTCTCTCTCTCTCTCTCTCTCTCTCTCTCTCTTATTCTCTTACTCTCTATCCTCCAGCCTTTCTTATCACTCTGACATTCTCACTTGCTGTGGCTCTGCGTGCGTGCCAAAATTTGGATGCTGGACCTTAACTTCGTGAGAACCAAGAGCATGGTAAGGGGGGAGAATGGGAGACGTTGCTTTATGAATTTTACATATGTTTCAGGCTGCCACCAAAAAAAAAAAAAAAACCAACAAAAAAGAAGACATAGAGAGAGGGAGAGACATTAGAAGACCAAAGCCAGAGAAGAGGCAACCAATCGGAAGAAAGTCGGAAATCCATACAAATCAAAAGAGGAGAATGTGTGTGAGAGAGAGAGAGAGCGAGAGGCAAGTAAAAAATGTAATACCCGTAATAAAAAGGGGAAGGAAATACAAGAAATACGTTTACAGGTGTGCCATGTCACGGTGTGGCTTGAAGCTGGAACAGGGAACGAACGGAAGAGGAAACGTTGTTGTCATCAATCATCACAAGTCGCGCGCGCTCATAGGCCGCCACCGCCGATGCCGCACAGCACACGCACACAGGATAATGCACTGGACCCAAGGACTTCTTCTATTTTGGCTACTCTTTCAGCCAGCTTCTCATGGTTTGGCACTTTACACTGCTTTCCATCTGAGATGATGGAGTATTTTCAGTTAACTTCACTCACTTGAAAAATACCCTAAAAAAAAAAGTCAGAAAAAATAATGTATTTTTGGTTGAATCGTTTAAGAGAGATACAGGAAGATAAAAAAAGAGATCACTCTAGATCGCTCAAATAAGTTAGGACACATATGTACATACATACATACCATAAATAATGGGTATATAGTATTCTCTTTTCTTACACTAAATTAGCCTACATTAGAATCTTGGACAAGAGATTAAGAATTGTCAAGTTGTCCAAACAATCTAATTCGATACAATGATTTAGTTAATATATTGTTAATATTTGAAAATCGTTAAATGATAACCATAGATTTCTTATGGTCGAGAATATTGTAATTAAAATTAGTAAAACAATTTGTAATATACTTTTGTTTCATTAATTTGAAGCCTTTTGTTTCACTCTTTCTGCTAAGTCTCATTTATTTATCCTAGGTAGATCTATTCAAATTTACATAATATTTGTTAAAAACTAAATCTGTAGATTTACTTTCAGTAAACTTTCAGATGTACCCAAGGGTAAGAGCGCTTCGGTTAGACAAAGTTAGCTTTCGATTTGGGGTTTTTTGGTTTTTCTTTTTTTTGTTTTTGGTCTCTTTGTAACAGTTGTTGAAAATGATAGGACACACATACCACACACACACACACACACACACACACACACACACACACAATTGCCGTGGGACGACGCGTGTTGTTGATGAGCCTCACGACACTCATACCCATACCCACACCCGCACGGAATGGGCCACATTCTGGGCCGGGTTACTCCCGCTACCGTCAGTCGACGAGCTGTTCGAGCTGTTTGTTTGCGCTTAATTCGCAGGCATCGGCAAAGTCCTGGGCACTCAACCATGGTTTTGTAGTGGGCTAGCAGCGGTCTCACCAGCAAGCCGTGGTGAGAAGCTGTTGTTGGAGGAGGTGTAAGTGGAAGGGGAAAGGGTGGAGGAGAAGTTGGTGTTGGTGTTGGTGGAGTCAGTCGTATGTTCGTTTGGTTACCTGTGGGCAAGCTGTGTGTTAACTAAGCACATGGCAAATGTTTGCCAGCATGGAAAGACATTTTAACCAGGCTTATTAAAACAGTTCACCTTCTCCCTCGCGGTTCAGTCAGTGAACCCGAAAGCAGCAGCAGCAGCAGCAGCAGCAGCGGCAGCAACATTTTGGTCCTAAAGGCCACTGGGGGCATGTCATACATTTAGCTTTCCCTTTCAGTTGATGTGCCTAACCCATCATTTCTCCTACTCCTCCTTCTCCTCTTTCCCCTGCATTCATCTATGTATTATATGTGTGTGTGGCCGTCTGTCTGTTTTTCTGTCTGTCTGCCACCATCAATATTTATAATGTTAGTTTTAAATTAGCGCAAAACAAACGATGCGATAATATTTGCCCATTCCCCATTCCCATTTCCATTCCACCTAACGTCATTCATTAGGTTTCGCTGACAACTCTCAAAGGTTCACGTTGGTATAACCCAAACTAGATTTGATTGTTACAATGAAAAACCTAGATATGAGCAAAAAACAAATAAAAAAAGAGAAGAAAAGCGTCATCCAACTATATTTCGTATTTGCATTGTTGTCATAGAAACCATCAAGAGTAGTCCCCCCATCCAATCCCCATGGTTCTGCATTCTTTTCCATCCCTTGATTAACCTCAGCAATTTTTTGCAGTGCACAAGGCAGTTACTCAATTAAGTATTCATTACTGTTCAGCTCATAACTCATTTTCAAATTGATTCAAATCAAAGTGAGTGTGTGATTGCATACTGCCTAAATTTATGAATGAAATTCGAAATGGAAAACAGGCGACAGCAATTGGCAAAATTTGAAAAAGGTTCGAAAGCTGAAATTTGTGAACCAAAAAGCAAATTTTTTGGCATTTACTAAAAGTTTTAAAGCTAAAGAAAGAAAATAGTAAAACTTAAAGGTTTTTTTTTTTCCTTGTCCCCGCTTAAAACTTTAAAACTTGAGCAAATCAACTAGTAGCTTCTAGAAAAAAAAAAGAACTTAGTTTATATTTAAACATTTTTCTTGTAATTTTATTAGTATCAAATAACTATTAGTTTCAAATAACTATTAATATTTAAAATGTGTGATCAATGGGTTGAAAGGACTCTTGCCTCTGCCAGCGATGACAGCAGCTCGGAAAGGTTAAAAACATTAAAATCGTTCTCGAGTAAAGCTTAAAAATCATCTCTCACAAAAGCGAAAAACTAAAAAAAAAAACAAAACAAATAAAGTAAGCAAGTGGCCTCACCGACTCGCATATACCCTGCAGCAATGCGTCCTTTATTCACTTTTCGTTATGTTTGTTTGATGACTAGTCCTATCGCTTTCTCTCTTTCGCATGCGAAGACCAAACACATCCAAACCATCTCACTCACTCACCCGGATGCCGCCCCCTTGACATTGCCTGTAAACGGGTTGTGCGTATAACTTGGCTTTTCTTCATCCGATTTTCATGAAATTCGGTTACCCGATACATATTATTAGGAAATATATGTTTACCAATTGCAGGGGCGAGAGGGGGCGTGGCGAAAATTCGAAATCAACTTGATCTGCGTATACAGTGTAGCAGTGTGCATACTAACTTTGGTGACTCTAGCTCCTATAGTCTCCGAGATCTAGGTGTTCATACAGACGGACATGGCTATATTGCCTCGGCTGTTGTTGCTGATCAAGAATATATATACTTTATAGGGTCGGAAACCCTTCTTTCCTCTTATATACATTGTGGCGACTTGAATATACCCTTTTACCCTATGGGTACAGGGTATAAAAAGCCCCCATATTAAAATTATATCCCAATTTCATGTTTTGGTCCAAAAAAATTCAAAATAATTTCAAGTGAAAAAATTGTTTTTCACTCATAATTTAAATATTGAGCTTCTAATTTTTTAAGATTTTAAGGGAATATGTCATTTGGGAAAAATTTTAAGCCAATGTGTTTTTTTCGTTTAAAAGTGGATTATAAATATGATAAGCATTGTAGTAGCTGAGCCAATAACTTGATTATTGAATAAAATAGAATTTTAATTAACAAGTTTATTTTATTATAATGGATGAAGTTAGGGGCAAAATCTTGACTGATGAATAAAATTTAGTAAGCACTTTTGTCCTTTTTTTGATGTTTAAACAAATTTCTTAACCATTTACAAGTAGAGTGAGAAAAAAAACTTTATAGAGAACATACTTTGCTTTGTTGTACACATTTTTTTGAAGGACTCTCGCTATTCTATTATACTCTCTCTATAAACACACACACACACACACTATATATATATATATATGTATGTATGCATGTATATGTATGTGAATGGGACAGAAATGTAGCTGACAAAAGATAGACAGAGACAGATACACGTGACTAGCGCTTTATTACCATTTTTCTTCATTAATTTAATTTTTTCGTCTGCAGTAAACTGCTTTCGTATGCAATTTTATTGTACTTTTGTACTCGTGCCTGGTGCGCTTTGTTGTGTCGTTATGCCAAGCTACCAAAACCCCCTCCACTCCCCTTCCTTCACCAACTCTTCCCCCATCCCTTTGCATGCCACAAGCACACACAAACACATTTACAACCAACTACAACTCCAACTCCAACTCCAACTCCAACTGCCTCTGCCCTCTGTTCCGGCTGTTGGGCTGTTAATCCAAAAAACAGCGGAAAAAAAAAATAATCGGTAAGTTCGTGCAAAGTCTTGATTTGTAGTTACCCTGTTAAAATTATTTTAAAATCTAAAAACTTTTATAAGAAAGTCAGCAGAAATGTTTCCCTTTGATTTGATGAATGAGTTCGACTAACATGCCAATTCGGTCGCATTCCTATCCCAAATCCAATATAATCATCTAGATTGGCCAAAGTAATCGCCACTTTTACTTATTGTCACATTAAATTTCGTCATACGCCCCGTAGGCCAAGTGCTGATTCCTAGGGTATAAAGGAAAACAACAAAATGACAAACATAAAGGAGAGAACATTTTTTTTATTGCCGCGCAAAATACAAGTTTGCCTGCCTTGGCAATTGTTTTTGTTGTTATTCAATACCCTTGCAAAAATCTCAAAAAACAATACAAAAAAAAAAAAAGCCCAAAACAAAAGGGGGGATTGCAAATCTTTTGTATTGTATGCTGATAAAATGATGGTTTTGTCATTTTGATAACAAAATGTTGGATAAGATACATAAAAGCGAACTGAATACATATCGTTAAATAGATTACGAATTGAGAAAAGAAAATCTGGAAATGGTTTGGACTGCTTGCCAAGATCTTGCTTGTGAAGATCTTTCTTTGATGGGCTGTGATCTTTAGTTCATACATTTGTAGGGTATTAATTAGTTGGCTTTCATTGTTTTGCATTTAGTTTGCAGCATTTTCTGCGTTTGCTGTTTGTTGCCTCTGACTGCGTCTGTGCGTCTTTCCTCTAGCCGACTAGCCTCCACTTTTAACACACATTTTTGTAGTCCTGTGGCCCCCCCACCCGCCCCACTCGAAAACACATCATCTTCTATAACTTCTTCTTTTCCTTTGTGCTCTGTGTGTTTGTCTGTGTGTGTGTGTGTGTGTGTGTGTCCGTATCGTTTCCTTTGCACTTTGTGCCTTTGCCTTTCCCTTTGCCTTTGCCATTGCCTTTACCATGGCCATTTTTTGGTTTGGTTTTCTATGCTGGCAAATTGTTTGCATTATTTATGGCATATTTTCAAAGATTTATAATGGGAGTTTTGCCTGTTGGAGTTTCGAGTCGCTTTCGCTTCGATTTCTTTTACTTTATTTTTTTTTTTGTTTTTTGTATTTTTTCTTTGCTTTCTATGCGTACAATAATATATTAATGAGGTCGGCTGCTAACGCTGTCGGACTGTGCGTATGCGCAACATATTTTTTATTTGATCAAAAAGTTTTTTGCACATTTTACGAGCAATTAAGTGAAAAATGTGTGCAAAAAGAAAAAAATAAGAAGAACAAGTACAAAAATATGGCAAAGGAGGAAAATTACAGAAAGTTGCAAGTGAGCGAGCGAGAGAGAGAGAAAGAGCGAGGGGCAGCAGTTTCTACTAGACTTTTCTTTGGTGTTTTTTTTTCTTCTCATTTTCTCTCTGTTTCTCGCTCTTCTCATAAATATTTTAATATTGCTCAAAGCATATGTGTGCGGTGTGTACGTCACTAACTAAAACAGGCATCAAAGTTTTAACCACATGTTCGACCCCGCCTACTTTTTCGCCATCTACCTCAAACTAGCCAGAACCGCCCAATTGCCTCACCATTTTACCTCACACCATCTACTCCTACTCCTACTCCTACTCCTACCACTCCTCCCATTTCTCCTTTGCCTCCACTACTGTAAAATGCAAAAAGTTAATTAATAAAACATCAAAAAGTTCTAGGTTTTTGTGTTACAACAAACTTTATATAAACTCTATGCATTTTACGCTTTTAAGCGGAGACGAAGCGTTGCCGTTGCCGTTGCTGTTGCTGTTGCTGCAGGCATCGACTTTGACTGTCTAAAAATCACGAGAGCAACAACAACAACAACAACAACAGCAAAAGGCGAAAAGAGAAAATTCAAATAGTTTAGTTTACATTTACCCCCAAAAAAACAAAAAAAAACAAAAATTGTATATACATATAAATAAGTATGTATGCATGTATATATACTTTTCCCTTAAATGGAAAGTTGCAAATAGACTAAGGGCAAAATAACTTGAGATAACTTGTCAGTCACGATGGCAATCACTTTACTTTTGCATCTGTAAAACAGTTTACCAATCACTGTTGGATTATTATTTCCGAAATTAATAAAATGGACCACACAAAACTTTGCCTAACTTTTGATTTAGAAAATTGTTATAAACAAATGTGGAATAAATGTAATAAGTAATACAAACAATTGAATAATCGATTCAAAAGAGCTAATTCAAAATCATAGATCAAAAAGAAAAGTCCTTTAGTTGGTCTATTTTTTTGAGTATATTTTCTAGGTTGATTACTGAATTAAAGAAGTTAAAAGAATGATTTAAGTTTTCGATAAATAACATTTTGAGTGCCACAATTCATATTTGGTTTTTCTATAAAAATGTATCTATAGATACACGTACGAATCGTAAATATGTCTAGTTCAAACATTTTCGTATTCTGCTCTGGTTCGTGCTGGTCCTGCTTCTGCTCCTGCTCCTGTTACTGTTACTGGTTCTAGTCGCATTGCTGAATGCTTCTGGGTTTATTTGCCGCTCGACAAAGCGACATCGAAACTTTCGCCAGTTGAAAAGTTTTCAACGTTTTGCTTGGCCCGGCAGCTGGCAACTGCCAACGTTCATTCCATGCCCATGCCCATGCCCGATCCCCGCCCTATTCTTTTGGGCACTTTCTACGCTGCAGTGGCAGCTTTAATTGAAGACTCGACTGGGCATTTAATTGGACTGTGATTTGTGGTGCGCATCGCACAACGTATCAATAACATGGCCCAAAGATAAAGATACAAGCCAGGAAAAAAAAAGGGAAGAATGAATAGACGGCTAAAGCGAAAACAGGAGGGAGCAAACAAAAACACCAAAAAAAAAAAAAAAAGGCATCCAAAACGAAAATTATGCGGGCGGTCGTCGACATTGAAGCGAACTTGCTTTTGGGGTTTTTGTAACTCGCTTTGTGGTCGGGTCAGGTCAGGCTTGCTGCGGTTTAACCGCAACAACCGCAACGGTAGCTTCAACCAGAAGCTGCCACAGTCAGGCATCATAGTTCTGGTCTGCCTGCCACACACACACACACACACACACACACACTCACACACGTAGTGGCAAGGTGGCAAGATGAAAAGGTTAGAGAAATCTCAAGAGCATAGTTCGGTGTAGAAAAGTGTAGAAGGGAAAATTATGTTGGATAAACTATGAGAACTATGGAGACTAGCTGGAGTTGGCTTAAATAAGATGATGTCATGATGAAATGGGGAATTGGCAGCATAAGTTAACACAGAACATTGAACATTGACTTTAATTAGAAAAAAAACGTTGAAAATTCACTAATGCTCGCTCAGTTACAAACTACTTATAGAGGATCAATCGAAAATCTGTCGAGCAGAGAGTTTCCCCTCGAATCTGGAACCTCACTTCCACTCCCAATTATTGTATTTACATTAAGCCAAGTCCAACGGAATAGAAAAAAGGCTTGCAAACAATTTCTTTGCATTTTGTTTTTAATACTTTGTTTGCCGCCAAAACTCTAAGTAGTTTATAACTTGACCTTTGACCCAATGCATTTCCCTGTAAGGCCACTAAATGTGGCCACACGATAAAAGGAAACTTCTTTAATATACCCTTCCGAAAAGAGGATTAACTTTGTTCAGAAATGTGCAACGCATAGAAGGAAGCATCTTCTACCATATAAATTATATATTTTCTTGATCAGCACGATGAGACAAGGTTGTCTAGCCATGGATCAGGGCGAACTCCTCCATGACCACTAAAGCTACAGTGCTGAAATTGTATTCAGGCAGTGTATATTCGGATTCAGCAGGATCGAACCACTATATCATATAGCTCGCAGAGAAATAATCGGTCGAAAATAGAGTTTTGGTTCAATGACTCTGTTGTTTTCCATGGGATATTCATGAAAATGTACAAATCTTAATTTATTTTATATCCAAATGTCCTTTCTAAATTTCATTAAGATCAGACTAGTATATCATATAGTTCCCAGAGAAACAATCGGTCGAAAATAGACTTTTAGATTAATAACTTTGTTGTTTTCCATAGAATATGTAAACAAATTAACAAATCTTAGCATGCTTTAAGCCCAAACTTTTTTGCAAAATTTCATCAAGATCGGTCAACTTTTTCATATAGCTCTCATAGTAACGATCGTTCGAAAATTCAGTTTTAGACAAATAACTTTTGTCTTGTTCGAGTGATTCTTATAATAATTAAGACTTGTTAGTGAAATATACCTACTTATGAATATTAGAGCCAAAATTGAACAAGATCGGGCAACTATATTATATATAGGTCCCTTGGGAACGATTGGCCCGAATACCAAAAAAACATCAAATTAAATTTTCGACTTTTTACATAGAAGGTTATTTGTTTCCTATATAAGTAAAGATGAACACAAAATAATTGCAAGGGTATACAAACTTCGGCAAATCGACTCACTTGATAAAGTTGAAAACGAAAAGAGAAACAAAATTCTCCATTTCAAAAATTTCAGCTCATATGAAAGTCATATTTTTTGCTGTTTTTTTTTAGAATTCATAAAATAAATGATTGTGGAAACAAATTTAAAGAGAAGGGCAATCGAGCCCTTAAAGAGTATACAAACTTCATTGCGTTGCTCGAGTAATTTGGTTTTTGTTTTTCTTCTTGTTTTTGTTATTTTGTTTGTTGTTTGCTCATTAATTTTGCAGCTTTATTGGCATATTTGTGTATATTTAATCGCATTAAAATGTAGAAATATTGAAGCATTGAAGCGAACTGCACAAATTGACAATTAAATATCAACTTAGTTAACTTTTATATTGTAGATGAAACTGGCTTGGCGTTTGGGCATTTTTTCAATCTCTGTTGATTAAAAGCTAATTAATGGGTGAAAGCTTTAAAATCCATAAAGTCAATATAAATCTATATGTAATTTTTTTTTGTATATCCTTCACCCATATAAGTACATACATACATATGTGTGTATGCGTGTGTTCTCTGTCTGTGACCGTGCGTGTGTGTGTATGTGTGCGTGTGTGTGTAGCAGTATTTACACCACAAATATGCCTCGAAAAGCAAATCAAGCATAATCAAATTATTTCCACTCGATTGGTGTTTATTGATAAATTACGCCACAAACAATATTTTGATAACATCAATTATAGTCACCAATGGCAACCCAACGATGACGATGGCGATGACGACGACGGCGACAACAATCCCTTTCAGATATGCATTAAGAGAAATTGAAAGGGCAGGAGGCATCAGTTGTTCTATGAATAATCTTTAAGCAGGCGGAGATTCCATTCTTTGGCAGAAGGGTTTTGCCTGGCTGCTAATCAAGGATTCCATCCAAATGGAAAGAAAAACTACAAAAGCAGCAAAACAAAAAAAAAAAATATAAAGAGTTAGACACTTGTTTACTCTTCCATTGACAAATTTTATTTAGATTTATGCAGAATATAAGTTAAGTTTCTTGACCTTGAGTTATCTTTACCTTTTACAGATATCACACAAATAAATGACTCTCAAATTAATACTTGCCGCTCTTACATTCTATCTCTTCGCACAACTTCAAATTAACTTGAATTAGACGTTTATTTTTTTACAACTTTTTAAAGTTCATGGATGGATTAAATGGTATTCTTCTTCTTTGAGGATAATTTTTGTAAGAATTTCAAATATATATTCCGTAAAATTATATTTAAACGTATTACAATTATCCGGATAATCTGTTAAATGTTTTTCTTGTTGTTTGTTTTGAACCCTTTCAACCTTTTTTATTGTAATTGTTGAGTTTTTGCTGCAAAAAGTTGATTTAAAATAAAATTAATTTTCTTGTTAAAGTTTTTAATACTCTAATACTTTTAATGCTATCAAAACTGGGCTAAGAAAACATTTCATTGGACTTGAATGAAACACGACTTCAATTTGAATGAATTGAAATAAGAGTTTCTGACTTTTATGATTTGTTTGGCCAAATGCATTTTGGTTTTTTGCGGTACTTAATTTATGCATTTCTAAATCTGCTAATAGCATTTCGCGCCGTCCAACCCCCCTAACCCCCCCACCCACCCACACACACACACACCACCAAAAACCAAAGCAAATTGAAAATGCTTTTTATTTCTTCTCATTGATGCTTTTCGGCTTACCGTTTTGGCCGTGGTCAACCAACCAGCCAGCCACCTGGTCAGCATCGTTTTGGCATAAATTAATTGAAAGTTTTCTACGCTCACCTCCCCTCCCTTGAGAGATTGAATGAGTGAATAAATGAATGAATGAATGACTCACTCACTGACCCGCTGGCTGACTGACTGACTGACTGACTGTCTGAGTGACGAAGTGGTCAAACTAAATGAGTGGCTCATCATCAATTAACGTTGACAAATGGAAAAAACCAAAATAAGGAAAGCAAAAACAAAAAAAGTGGAAGGCGGAAAAAAAAAAGAAAATCCAAAGGGAAATGTGAGCGGGCGACAGTGGCAGCTAATTGGCGCCTGGCCTGAAAGTCAAACAAAAGCCAAAGGAATGACAATAAAACTGGGCGATTAGCAGACACACACACACACACACACACACCACACGCACACACACTCACACTCAGAGAGGACAACGATATCCTAACGATGCTAAAAGCGGCATTAAGTATCAATCATACGTAGCCTCACACAGAGAATGTGAGTGAATGAGTCGAGGGAATACAAACAAAAAAAAAAAAAAAGGAAAAAGAAAAAAAAAAGGAAAAAAAATTTAAGAGGGCCAACTAGGGGACCAAATGGTAGCTCTAGAGAGAGAGAGAGAGGGGAGGTAGATCCATGCCCGGCATGCGTGTATGCCAGCAGCATTAGGTATGTGTGTGCGTGTGTGTGTGTGCGTTTGTGTGTTGTTGTTGTTTTTGGGTGTGCGTGTGTGATTATCGGTCGCTTGTTACACGTCTAATCTGTTAAATCCTGTTTACCAAGATTACAAATCAATTGTGGCCAGAAATAAAAACATACACACACGCACACACCACCTCCCCCACCCATCCACACACACACCCCCATCGACACCCACACACACACGCGCATGTTGTGGCACTAGCAATCTTTTCCTGCTTTTCTTTCATGATTTTCCCCCAATTTTGGTTGTTGTTGTTTTTTTTTTTTTTTTTATTATTATTTATTTTTTATGTTAGGTGTGGGCCGGCTTGATTGTGGGGTGAGGCGAAGGGGATGGAGTCAAGTGAATTGTGGCCACACCATTGTTGCTGAAGGGTCTTATCAATATGGCCGAAAAATATTGTTTGCTTAGGCCTTTTAATAGGTGCAAAATTTGTGATTTAAGAGCCCAACAGTCAAGCCGAGCTGCTGCTGGCCACTTTAAAAACTGGCCAAGCATTTTGGCCTTAAGAAAATGGCTTCACAACACTGAAAAGTCAGTTAGTTTATTAGTGTTACAAAACAAATTGGTGGGAGCTTTAAGTATTAAAAAGTGACGGAAAAAAGGGTTTATTCAAAAAAGTTTCTCAAAGGTTTGCGATTCTCTTAGCAAGCTAAATATTGGTTTATGTTTTACTACTATGATTTAGTGTTGTATAACGGCAATTAGTGTTGATATATTTTAAACAAACTGACTGCTTCGTTTTGAAGTAATCTATATTTAATCACAGGATTCATAGGGATACTTAACGCATCCGAAAAAGCTTATACTGTCGGTCGCTTCTGTCAGTGTGACCGCACTCGCTTGGAAAGGAAATCCTTTCACCCGCTGGCCACGCTTTGGTATTTAGTTTAAGTTGTCGTTTTAATAGTTTTATTTGGAAAATCAATCAATTTGGAAAATTGGATTACAAATTTGTAGCTTTCATAACAAGTTTTGTTTCTAACAGAATGTTAGAGTGACAGTGTCCTGAAAATTACTTGGAAACTGTTTTTTTTTTCTAAGCTGGGTTCCCGTACAACGTAAACATGCGTGAAATTTCTTTAGCATCGCTCTGAATTGACTTGTTATGGAACGAATATGAGAACGAAGGAAGGATGGAGGTGTACAGAAGAGCGTCTCAAAAATCTTTTAAAATTTCTCCCTTAGACGGAAAAATCTGCGGAGTTGTGTCAGGGTTAACTGAGAATGTATTAAAACAGCTACAACTCTGGGCTTCCTATGCCAGGTTTACTTTATTTAGCAAAAATCACAAAAAGTAAATTGTATACCTTCCCCCGTCTTCTGTCAATCATCTGTCAATCAATTGCTTATGAATATTTTGAGCGATCAAAACGTTTAAATGAAGAATAAGTGTGCATTTTAGCCAAAACCAAACCCAAAACCCGAAAACCATTGACAAAAATGTTATACGATATCCATTCAATTAGTGCCCAAAACGGCAAGCCGGCAATTGAATGGATTGGCGGGAGTGGGGGGCGGGGTCGGTGTATTTGGTGCGGTGTAGAATTGAATTGAGCGTTGAACGAGGAGAAACAGTAAGCGGAGAAACATCAGCGGCCATATAATCACTTCAATCAAATCACGTTTGCATAATTGTTCAATTATGAAGCAATTACCGCAAGCGCCTGGTGTTCCCTCAGTGCGGTTCGCGATGCTTGTGTACATCTGAGTGCGTGTGCGTGTGCGTGTGCGTGTGCGTGTGCTTGTGCGTATGCTTGTGCGTGAGTGTTTGTGTGTATTGTGCGTTATCAGTAATATGGCCAAAAACCGAAAAGCCTGCCGACAAAACCATGTTTCCACTCCTCCAATGTACGCACTCAAAAAAAGAAACCAAAAATTGTCCAGCCACATTGAGCCACAGCGCAAATGGAGAGAAACAGAGAATATGAGAGAGAGAGAGAGAGAGACAAAAATGTTTTGTCCCTATTCCACTCTCACTCCTCTGTTTCGGTCCCCTGTATTGGTGTGTCATATTAATTAAGCGTTTGATTACCAACCATACACGCATGGCTGGTCGAATTTAGGTTTTCCTGTTTTCTTTTTTTTTTTTTTTGTGTTGTTGTTGGTGTTGGTGTATATTTGCTGCTTGGGATTTGCCCAGGAAGTGAGGTCCCGAAATATTGCCATCATAATTGCATGAAATTTTTATCATTATGAAGGGACACAGTGCCAGAGAAAGAAAGAGAGATAACTAATGAGCCTAAAATCATAAATTTTAGTGGCTTGGAAGGAGTTTGGAAGCCGCGTGATACTGCCTTGAATCAAACGAAATATCAAAAATCAACTAACTTTTAATTGAAATTTAATTTTAAACTGCAACGAAATTTAAGAACTCCCAAAAAAATGTAGCATACTTTGCAGCGCCTAAAATTTTGAAATTACTTGGCCCAGAATTTGAATGCTTGGAATTTTGACTTTAATTTTAAATAATTATGAAACTAAGAAAAGGCGAATAACAAAAGTTTTTGCGCTGTTGACCAGCAAAAAAAAAAGGGAAAACACATTGTCCAAAATGACTTCCACTTACGATATACGATAGGAATGATCGAAAATGGAAGCCACCCTCCCGCCAAGTACATGGTCTTGGGATTTTTTATGATTCTATTGCAACACTGTTACCACTCAGTTTGTGGCTAAATTTCTCAAGTTTGCTACATTAAGAACCCTTTTGCTCTTGGTCTCTTTTTTTTTTTTGCTTAGGTCATACCCTCTAAAGAGCGGCTAGCAGGGTAAATGGGAATTAAGAAATACCCCCCGACCACCCCCGAAAAAAAAAACAAAGCTAACAAATTGTTTCAACGAGTTTGAGTCTAAAAGGAAATTTCACTTTGTCATTTTTAGCTCTTTCATTTTACTTGTTACTGGGTATATTGGAGTCGGCTATTTTGGAGTTTTTAAGAGTTTTTTTTTTTTTTTGGATTTTTATTTGGTACAATGTCTTGGCATATGAAGTGGAAATTTGTCTACGCGGGAAACATAAAATAAAATAACACTAAAAAAAAAAAAAAAACAGAACAATGAAAAAAAAAAGAATAAAAAAGTATATACCAAGAAGCAAATCAAAGCCACGCCCCCTGCTGTAAAATGGCTAGCCATCGTATGCTTTTCTTATATGTGTGTAAGTGTGTGTATGTGTGTGTGTGTGTGTGTGTTTTCGACATCTTTTGGCTTGCTTAGTTTTATTATTTTTACTATTATTACTGCTACTTTTGGCTGGCTTCCGCTTTTTATTGCAGAAATTGTTTATGAATTGGAAAATTAAATTCTTTACTCCCTTACAGCCAACCAGCACTCATTCTCCCCCCCCCCCCCCATCCTTCCCTACTCCCAACCTCCCTCACACCAATTCACCAAGAGCCAGGGCCGTGGGGGCTGAACTGGGATGTGTGATGAAGTTTATTTGCATGCAGAAAGTTCAATTCAAATTGCATGCTCCGGAGCACACAACACACAATCCAAACGCGAACCCTCCCCAAACACCCACATTTCCGACATGACCCCCCAAACACTCCCACCACCATGTCTTTATTTGGAGTTTGACTATTGTTTCATTTTTCGAAAAAAAAGAAAGAGGTTTTTCCTTATGCAAACAGCCAAATGGCAAGTTTGGCAATAATATGCCAAGAGTTTTCATATGGGCGAAGGCAGGGTGTAAGTGTGTGTGTGTGTGTGTGTGTGTGAGTGTATGCTAGGGTTAAACCCTGACAAGTCTTTGGTCTGCTCCTACGAGGTGTGAACTAAAAGTTCGCTTTCTCTCGCTCCCTCTAAAGTTAAGACAAACTCTTTTTTCTGCCAACTTGTTTCTAGTTTGAAACTGTTTAACTAACTTTCAAATTTTTGTTTTCAAATTCCAAATTTGTTCAAGTGCCGACAAATGGTGGCGATCTCAAGCTCAAGAGGCCAAACTCAAGAAGCAAGCTTCATCCTCGAGCTTGCGAAATGGAGTCACAAACTTTCACTCGATCGATCGCCGATGGGCATCAATATTGATTTGCGAACTCTTTTGACCTGCCCTCCATGAGTGCGCTTGCTTATTATGTGTATGTGGCAGGTTGGAAACTTGAAGGAATTTTCAATTTCTCTGATTTGGTTTAGACAAACCAACAAAATTCTATTCGTTCCGAACTTTCTTTAGCAGCCCTTGAACCCTTTTTCAAATAACTTAAACTTCAAAAAGATCTCCATATAGAGCTAAGCATATAGTATATGACTCTTTACTCTCTTTAAGACATTATCGATGAATCCAATTCCTAGATTACAAATGGTATGGTAAGTATGGCCCAATTTTATAGGCATAGATTGCCATTTTGGAGACTAAATTGGTAGTCGACTTTCTTAACTAAATTGTGGCACATTTTCAAAATGTCATTTACTGTCAATTAAAAGCCTCAAGAGCCATTTGGTAAGAGGCATAGAAGGTAAGGCATCTTAAATGTGGAAAAATTAAGGTGTCAAAGGTGTTGGAAAAGACTTTCAAATCATTTTTATTATCATTTTGTATGATTATAGCAAATCTACATTCAAGTTCCGCAAAAGCATTAACTTGGCTCATAAGAACTATAGTTAAAGGCGTAACTAAAAGTTAATTAACTAAAGACTTCTAAGAAATCTATCCAAACAGCTGTAAATGAAGAAAAAAAAACCAATGTCGAGCTAAAGAGTTTGCATTTCTTAAAATTATAGCATACTTATTTGGGCGAAATAAAGTTTTTTGGCTCGTTCTTACAACATGCCAAACTAAATAAATTCATTATTAAAAGTAGACAGAAAAAGTGTTTTCCAAAACAGAAACTCCTTCGAATATTGAATATTTCAGTTTGGTTTCAGTGAGTAGCCAAACAAGTAGATGGATTTGCATTCAAGTGAGCAAACTATACCCACACTAAATGTACACACACACACACACACACAGGCAAGATGACAATCGTAAATGCTGATTGACCAGCCAAGCAACCAACCAACTAACACAAATATCAGCCAAGTCTTGCGAGTATTTCACACTCAACAAGGATAGCCAAATGAGTTTTGATTCATTTAGCGGACCAGAAGTAGCAGGATGTAAGCATGTAACTTGAAACCAAGACCAAATCTAGATATAGCTAAATGAAGCAAGGCAAAGGCGTGTGTGTGTGTGGGGGGGTGGTTTAGGGGTTTGGCTTTTGCAGCTGTCATTTCATTATTTATACTGCTGATTAAATTTCCGCTTATACTCATTAAGTTCTATTGTCAAACCACTTCCGCTAAGAGAGTGCGGGACAAGGACAATCGCCAGACTAGACATCAGACCGAGCAGACAAAACTGCTTGAGCAGAGAGGTAGAGAAGTGGGCAGAACTATGGGATAACAAACTAATTAAGTCCCTGGCAAAACAGCAAAAAGGTTCTACGTAGGTGCAAGAGCAGCGACAGCAGCAGCAGCACTTCAAAAATTGCAATGCCAGAAAGAGAGAGAGAGAGAGAGAGGAGAGAGAGAGGAGAGAGAGAGAGAGAGAGACGGAGTGAGAGTATAGGGGAAACGAGACCAAGGCGCACAATTAACAAGATAACAAACAGTGAATAGGACTTGGAGAGGTGCGAGGGGGCTTAGAAAACTGGCAAAAGACAATCTAACTTTGGCCATGATTTCTCTCTCATGATAATGCCAAGGCAAAATCTCACGCGACAGAAATTAATTAAATAAACAAAAAGCACAAAGTGCAAGGCAAAATGAAACAAAAAGTTTTTCTGCATCGATTAAATACCATTACTCAAAGTTAAAAATACAAAACAAAAAAAAAAAAAAGCAAACACAAAAAAATTAAATTAGAAACAAGAACCGACAATGCCAACACACACACACACACACACACACACAAATAGATGCCCTCCCCCTCTCTCCACACACACACACACACACATACCCTTAAAAAAAAAACAAGGATTCACTTGCAAAAAACGAGACCAGAGACAAGTTGAACACACTTGACAGTAAGCCCCTTTGAACAAAAAAAAAAAAAACTGTGGGCCAACTCACCCAATATCATCAGCGGATTCAGATTCTCGCTATTTTCCGATCCAAAGTATATATACATATATACATATATACATATATGGTGGAATATGCAAGCTACTCATAGGAGAGAACTTAGAAATTTTGTATTTTAAAGTGAATGGGTTAAGCTCTCTGCAGAATCGAGAATTTCAATGACTTCTAAGAAGATTTCATTATATATCTTTCTGGCTAAATTCTATTCCCAGATCTTTTATTTTTAGCCAATGAAATGTTGAGAAACTTCAATAAACAAAATAGTTTTTTCTTATAGGATTTTCGATTTCTCGATTTTTTCTATTAATGCAGCATGGTATAATAGTCCAGAGTCGTGCGCGGGATATATGTAGTTCAGGGGGGTCTTAATCATCTAACATTTGTTTTCTTTTCGTAAATGGCGACTATTAATTTAAGACAACCTTTAAACCATGACAATTAATTTGAATGCATGTATTATCAGAACCTGTCCTGCCCTTCCATTCTTAATCAAATCTTGTTCGTCTGTCTGTCAATTGGCTTGAATCTTGATCGCTTGATAGTTACTTTGCCAAGGATTGGTCACATTTCTTTTGTAGCTTAAATATCCAAAGAAATGTGGACAGAAAAATTACCAACTAAGAGATCTTTTCATCTATTACTTAGCCACAATAATTTTTCGTCTATTTTGGCGCAAGTTTGCTTAGCTGGCCTATCGATTTCTAACTTCAATTGACTTTGCTTAGTTACTTTTGATCTGAGCAGTTATGACTGTAGTTTGAAGGGAGGGGTGGGGAGGTTGGGGGGCGATATCATCTTTGGTTTCTTTCGACACTTTGATTGAGAGCGGATGGCGAAGGGATTTTGCGGTTAAAGTTTAGTCAAAAACACGTTTTAAAACAAGCGAAACAAAAATAAAAATATGAGAAAACTTTTAGGTGTGTGTTAACAATATTACCAAACGTGTGTGTGTGTGTGTAGGTGTAGGTGTAGTTGTAGGTGTGTGCGTGTGTGGTGTGTGTGTGTGGGTGTGTGTGTTATCATTGCGATGCAATCGAAGATGCAACAACAACAAACAACAACACACTGATGACAGGCATACATACAATGTGCATTTACCCCAAACTAGCTAAGTTGGCAGCTGGCGGTAAATGCGCGCCAGTGTCATTATCCTTTCGGTTTGGCTTTCGGTTGTTCTACCATTTCCTGCCAGTTTTCAACCTGCTTGCCCAATGCAGCGTTAATATACGCCACACACACACACACACACACACACACACACACACATACACGAGAGAGAAAGAGCACGTGGGCATTGCCAAAATGCCGAGCCAGACACACACACACACACACACACACACACGCAGAGAAACAGAGCGACAGAAGAACGCACACACACGCATATGGATGACATGAAGCCAAATTTTTGGATCCAAAAGGTGCGACGATGTCGTCTCCTAATTTCTGTATTTGTGCTGCTTCATTGCATTTATCCTTCGTTCTCTCTCTCTCTCTCTATCTCTCACTCTCTCTCTCTCTCATTCTCTCTCTGTGTCTGTCTTTGTCTCATCTCCTTGGCGCTCTTAGCTCGTAGCTGTCTGTACTTTTGGCCTGTCGTCGATTTATTTTTCATTTAGTTTTGTTTTGATTTGCCGCCTTATTCATTGCGACAGCATTGCAGTAGTCCCTGTTCCTGTTCCCCCCCTCCCTCCCCACCCCTGTTGGCTCGTCCATACCACCGTTTGCTGCTGCTCCCTATGTTGCTTACGTAATTTCCAGGATAAGCTGCACAGTTACAACATTTTTCAGGCTGCTGCAACAGCAGCAGCATCCAGGAGTAAGCTTATTTCCCAGCTGCTCCTGCTCCTGCTCCTGCTTATGCTGCTGCTGCATTTTGCTCTCCCAGCCAGAGAGACAAAGAGAGCGCTTGCCGTCAGAGAGCGAGAGAGAGAGATTGCAATAGGCAGAGAGCGAGCTTTTTTAACGACTGCGCTGCATTGGGCTCTGTTGCCTCTCTGTTGACGTCGGCAAACTGCACTCTGCCTCTGTTAAGTTGCAGTTGCCGGTTGATTGAGGTAATATTTGGTTGGGCGGTCTAAGGACGAAGGAATAGAGGTCTCCCCCCCCCACCCGCCTCATTTCGTTCCTTGAGAGTGGTCAGGGCCAGGGACGGTCTGCAAGTGAATCGATTTACAAAATCACTTAGCTGACCGATAAATTCTCCAAAATTCTCGTACGTCAAAAAAAAAAAAAAAAACTAAGCAAAGAATTCACTTTTAGTTACGTAGTCGATGAAAATATCGACTAATTAGAAGACTGCACTTCAAAGGGCCCAAAGATGTTAGCAAGAAATCGGCTATAGTCGTAAGCTATTTCAATTCCCTTGGCCAATTTGAAGAGAGAATTGTTTGAACTTGTCTTTAAACATTTTGTTCTCCAAATTCAAATTGAATTGTAAATTTTAACTAAAAATGAGAGCCAAATGTGAGAGAACAGGCGAATTATGGAGATGTGTGCTTATTAACAAGATTCTTGATATAAAAACAAGAATTTCGATCAAGAAGTATCAATTTATATTAATTTGAAAAGTTTATCTTTGCGGCCTCACATGTCGTATGAGTGATGTGGCTTTCGACTTGCTTTAGACTGGATTTCCAAATGGTCAAAGGATCTACCTAGGTGTTAGTAAGTAAAACTTTTTGTTGCTTTAGAAAGAGTGCTCCTGTTTTGAGGAAGGGGAAAAGATAAAGAGCCAAACTGCCTGCCTATTAATTTGTTGTCTGTCTTGCCCTCTCTCTCTCTCTCTCTGTCTCTCTCTTTCTATTTCGTCAGAGTCTTTTGAATTGATGGTTAGTGGGTCATGGGGAAATCACGGGCATATGTTAAGTTTTCCCACAATTGTTAAGTAAATAATGTTTAGATTGTTTTTGCTTTCCATCAGGTGTTGTTTTATATTTGGGTTAAAACTTATTTAAAACTATTTGGATTTATTTTCAATGCAGACACATAGAGAGAGAGAGAGAGAGACAGAGAGAGAGACAGGGAGAGAGAGAGCGAGAGAGGGAGAGATATATAAAAGGAATTAAGTTATGGCAATTCGGCATTGTGTGTTTCCTGGGAGGCATGCAAATTGTGTCCTTACAATTTGTTCAACTCAATAAATATGAAAATATACACACACACACACACACAGAGAGAGAGAGAGAGAGAGAGAGAGAGGGCAAGACTATCGCCGGATTGAAATTGAAGGAAAAACTTGAAAACTTCCAAAAAACTACTCAAACCTAAGGCCAAACCCCCGTTTACGTTTTGAAACGAAACTATAAAAGTGATTTATTTGATGTCACAGAAAAGCAGTCATGCATAAATATTTAGCATAACCCTCTCGGAGTTTCGCCAAGGATATTTAAATCAGCGCACACAGGAACACATGGGAACACAGAGAGTTATCCTTTTATACATATGTATGTGTGTGTGTGTGTTTTTTTTATTGGCAGAGACACAGGCCAGGACATTATGGACACTCGGACGCCTACTTCAATATGCTCCTGCTGCTGCTTCTTTGCTATTCGATCCCTATGCCTCCTGCTCTTCCTCCTTCTCTCGTCTCTCCTCTCTCTCTCTCTCTCGCCTGTGCATCTAAAACCAAAACAAGGCATATAAAAAGCCATAAGCATCCTTAACTCTTTTTCTTACTCCTCCTCCTATCACTCCCCCTCCCCCCACCCCATATTTCTCCTCACTCTCCCACAGCAGAAACCAAATCAAATATGCGCAAATAAATAAAAATGAAAATTCAAAAGAAGTAGAAAACATTTTATCCCCCTTTCAGTCGTCCGCTGACCTCACCCCGCTCACTTATGATTTTCTTTTCGTTT
The DNA here is from genome assembly GCA_024703675.1 of Drosophila nebulosa. NCBI lineage: Eukaryota > Metazoa > Arthropoda > Insecta > Diptera > Drosophilidae > Drosophila > Drosophila nebulosa. The sequence continues at coordinate 13,060,963 of JANFPS010000003.1, forward strand.
TTTTTTTCTTTTCTTTTCCATATACATATATATATTATCTTCCTTTTCAACTGTTGATGGTCGATAAGCATTAGGCCGATGGTGCGGGTTGGGGGGTGGTGTGCGGGAGTTGTAGGAGCCGCTGTTGCGGTTGCCAGAGATGCGGCCGCATGTATGTATGTATGTAGGTGGCTGAGCTTAAGGTAAGAAAATAAAAAAATAAAAAAAAAAAACACTTTGCGGCATTTTTATAGTAGTTTTGATATATTCATTGAAATTGCTCTACCCCCTCTGCTCGCTCGTGTTTGTTGTGTTCGAGAAAATCTATTGAAATATTTATGGATCAGTGTATGGGAAAGGAGCAACAACAACAACAACAAAAACAGTGAGAAAAAGAAAAGCAAAAACAAACTGAAATACATAAACAAACAGAAATGTGTGGAAAATATTGTTGTAGTGAAGCCATTTAAATGAATATCAAGCTGCATAAAGCAAATATGCTTTAAATTAATCAAATCTACAATTTGGAAATGTGTAATAAACAATTTAAATAAGGCGAGACCAAATAATAACTTAAAAACTCAAAACCTTCAAGAGGCTTTCGTCTATTTGTCTGTCTGTTCTTATGCAAAGTAGTCTCTCAGTTTTTGAGCTATTTCAGTCTAACTTCGTAAAATAGCTTCTCATTATTGTAGGCAAAACATTTGGCAGAACTGCTTCAATTCGATTACTATAACCATATTGTTTCAGTCAAAAACCAAGAAAGAGATAAAAAATAGCTGGCTCACCAAATTTAAATATCGCTTTTGGCTTGAAGTAAGTCAAAGTTAGCTTTTTTAAGACCCCCTTTTTTCCTATACCCAACAATACCAAATGAATTTTTATCCAATTTTAATTCACAGTAACTTATACAATGGAGAATTTCATGTACTTTCTTTAAAAGTTTAACAAAATATGCCAACAAAAATACTTACCAAAATAGGATAAAAACGAATTTTCAAAAATAAATTGTACATTTCTTTTAGATCTAGTAAAGATCTACAACTTTTTCTTAAAAGTCATGAAACTTAAAAAAGAAATGGTTGATTAAGGTTGCCAAATATTTGTCCTTTTTAAAATTGGGAAATTTCCATTTCAGATTCCAAGTGTACCAGATAGCCCACTTTCGTATACTCTTGCAGCCCTTGAACATTAGCGATAATATTTTGATAAATTATACGATGAGTATATACCAAAATTGATCTATTTTGGTTGACATACTTCAAGAAACAAATTTTTTTCTTAGTTCCATTTTTTTCGACTGTTTCTAAGGGCGCCTCTCTATCATATAATGGTCTGATCTTCAAAATATTTGACGAAAAGTTGTGAAAAGTTGTAAAAAAGTTTATCTTACTAATACTCGATCGTTGGCAGCTATACATATGTTTATGTGGCCTGATCTTTTGAAAAAATTTGACAAAAAGGTACGGAAGACAATAGATAGATATAGTTAATAAATATAGATCTAAAAACTTAAGAAACAAAAAAGGTTTTCCCAGAAAGACTTCTACTTTCAACGATTGTTCGTATGGCAGCTATAAGATATGGTAGTTTGATCCAGGTTGGTCAAGAACTTAATCTGACTATGGCAACAAAAAGTCTTTATAGCAAATTTCGGGTCCATATCTCTTGAACTGAAAGCGTGAGAGGTGTAGAAACAGACGGTTAGTTGGATTGACTCGGTTTTTCATACTGATCAGGAATATATATATATTTTATACAGTCGGAAACGTCTCATTCTCTGCCATTGTTAAGTTGACCAAGTAAATCTATTTCATAATTTTTGTAAGTAAATAGTTATAGACTCTCTTTCAAGTTCTAAAACTAGCCTAAAACTAGTTGAGAATTACAACACACATAAAGTAATAGTGTTATGGGAGTAAGTGCGAATTGTTTAATTTGCAAGGAGTTTGAATTTTTCTTAATTGGTTGAGATATATTCATTATACAACGTTTTACTTCTGTTCAAGTCCAGAGCGGTTTTTCTTTTACAATCAATCCCAAATCAGTCGAATAAAAATTCTTAATTTCAATTTTAAAGCAAAAGCTTTTCTTTAATGGAAAGAAAAGTTGTTAACATTTTCTTAAAGTCTTTAATATCTTTTCATAAACATATAAGCTTCTCTTTCTCTCTCTCTCTCTCTCTCTCTGTGTGTGTCCATTGCAGTTGTTGTTGGCATTGAAATGAATGAACAATATTTCAACTTGTTTGTTACTTTAAATTATTCATTTGGCCTGCACTTGACTGCAATTTAGCCAATCGTCGACATCGTAGTAGTAGCACTTCTAACCAACAGCGAAAGCCACTGTGGCCCTTTTGACCCCATCACCCCGTCGCCGCATTGTCCCATCACCCTCTCTATGCCATATGCCATGACCCAGTGCGATTTGCATTTTTTAGGCCCCTTTTTATCCTCCCTTTCGCTCCTTCCGCTCTCTCTCTTTCTCTCTCTCTCTCTCTCTCTCTCTCTGGCCAGTCGTCAGGAACAACAATTTTATTTTGTCGCATGTCGCGCGGAAGAGCAAATGCGTCAATAAATGCAACAACAAATGTTGAAAATGTTTTATTGTGTCAATGCTGGCCAAGCAACAACAACAACAACAACAACAGCAACAACAACGATGTGGTAAGAGAGAGAGCGAGAGCAAGAGAGAATGAGTAAGTGTGTGTTAGAGGAGAGAAAGGGGGGGGGGGAGGGAGGTAAATAACTCCCAAGCGTGCAAAACAAAATGGCAAAGCGAAACCGAATTCGAGTTTTCTCGTCCTCGTCGTTGTCGTCCTGACACACATATTTCCAGCTCATTATGCCAGCTGCCATTAAAAGTGAAAGAAAGGACGAGAAGCAAATAAAATGTGCAAACTGTACACTGGGGCAAAACGAAAAAAAAAAGAAAGAAAGCAGCAGCAACAGAAGGAGAAAAAATGTCACCATTCATATCCTTGCACTTCAATCATTTGAGGGCAATCAACAAGCTTCGCCAAAAATTGAGGCCAACACAGAAGGCAACAACAATAACAACAATAACAACAAGAGCAAAAAAAAAAAGGTCGCGATAACAGCGCAAATAATTGGTAACGGCAACGGCAAATGGCCAAATCGGCAAAAAAAGCAAAACCAAAAATTGCATTGAACAGTTAAGGTTCTCCAATTCCCCTTGGTGGACACTCAGCATGGCGTGAGAGACGGAGAGAAACAGAGTGAGAGAGGGGGGGAAGGGAGGTCACTGGGGAGATTGTTTGGCCAGGTCAAGTCAAGTAGTCAAGTCAATTCAACTGAAGTCAAGTTAAGCCAGCTGAAATGTGGTCTAAATGGATGGCCTGATGCCTAAATCTTTTACCTATTCCCCCCTATTTCCACCCTCCTGCCCCCTAATTGTACATCCTAAAACAAACTATTTAGTTAGTCATGCCCATTAAAGTTGAAATACTTTTGTAAATTGTTCATTCCAGAAGCATTTGGAAAGGAAGTTCAAATGTAATTGTCCAATTTGCTAAAGTAATTGCTGCCAAAGTATAATTCAATTAATTCAATTCCAAAAAAAAAACCCTCAGTTTATATAATTTGGAATATTATTAAAAAATTAACAATCATTTATCAGAATCAATACCTTTAAATTCCAAATTAATTACAAAAAAATACTTCAGTAAAGTAATCAGTTGGAAAAAGGAAAAATAATTTTAAAAAAATTGCTTCAGTAATTAACTACTAGTAATTGTAATTGACAGCTATTACATTTTTTACTTATGATTACCGCAAAACACACAAATGATTACTACGTAAAAGTATTTGCCATTAAAATCGAAAAGTAATTATAAAATTCACTTAAAAAAAATAATGATTTGGTCTAAAAATAATAAAGTAATTATGAAATTTTTGTTTCAGTAATTAATTACGGTAACTTGTTTACTTAATTAGAATTAACTACTTTAAAGTATTTGAGTAAGTAAGTAAAATAATTATATAAACGAGATTTTAAAAAGTAATTTGAAAATTCGTTTTAAGTAATTAATTACTATTACTTATTTACTTAATTACTCATTGTAGGTACAAACAATCATTATTTTACTAAATTTCTTTAAAAAGTAAATAAAAAAAAAAATTTATAGAGTAAAAATTGAAAAGTAATTACAATATACCTTTTAAGTAATTAATTACTATAACTTATTTGCTTAATTACTAATAGTAATTTAAAACTATTACTTCTCCACGTTTTTTTTTAATTTCTTTTAAAAATATATAGAAACACCACCAAAAATTAATAACTTCAGTAATTAACTACTAGTAATTGTAATTGACAGCTATTACATTTTTTACTTATGATTACCGCAAAACACACAAATGATTACTACGTAAAAGTATTTGCCATTCAAATCCAAAAGTAATTACCAAATGTACTTTAGATTTATTATTTCAGAAACTGTAAACAATTTAAGACTGCTTTTAAAAGAAAATTAATTGTTTTTTATAGTAGAACCTTTAAGCAAATTATATGGCAAAATTCAAAGTGATAAGGAGCCAAACTTTTCTTTTATAAATCACTTTAGGATAGATCCTTTTGAAGCATATTTTCTTCATTTCGTCTTTCAGTTTGGAGTCCACAATTTTTTACTCTCACTTAGGTATTTGTGTCGGTGTGCGCCATAAACCCCATTTGGACTTAATAAAGTCGAATTTAATGCACAAATGGAAAATACTTTAACACCCCGCACACACACACACACACATACACACACGCACCCACATAGACCTAATTTTCTTGCCGGTCTCGTTTGTGTGTGTGTTTTTTTTTTCTTCGTTCTTTGTTTTATTTGCATCGATTCACTTTTTGAACTTTCCCGGAACTTTTCCTTTATTATTTTTTTTTCTCTCGTTTTGTTGTCCTTTTTTTTTTTGCATGTGTTTTCTGTTATTATTGTTCTACTAGCGGAAAGGGTTTTTGCCTGGTTGGTGAAGGGGGCGAGAGAAAGAGAGAGAGAGAGAGAGAAGGAGAGCTAGGTGGCAACTAATTTACGACCCGGGAAAGACTCTCCAAAGACTGCAGCAATTGTCGCCCTTCAGGTCCCCGCAATCCTTGCTCTCTCCCCCCCCCCCCCCCCTCGCATCCTCCTCCTCCTCCTCTCGCACTACCTCAGCGCCCAAAGTTAAATAAATGTTTTTTGGTGGCCAACCGAAAAAAAAATATGCTACAAGTAAACCATGCAAATAAATGCCCAAAAAACAAAAAAAAAAAAAAGGCCAACAGCAACAACAAACTGTGGGAGTGTTTGGTGTGTGTGTGTGTGTGGGTGTTTGGTATGAGGGCGTGGCACACATTAAGTGTCCCCAATAGAGCATGCAATGGCATTAGCCTGTCCCCCAAGTCGATGACCTCAAAAACAATAAAACAAATCGAGAGAAGAGTAAGAGAAAAAGAGAAGAAAAAAGAAAAGGAAAAGAAAAGTGACATTAGAAACCATTGGAAAATGGAAATTTTCCGGTTGATGCAGTAAAACTAATAAAATTAAATTATTATGTAAAATGCAAATAAAATAATATGGAAATCGAATCTCACAAACACACACACACACATAAACCAACTTCGAATGTAAAATGCGAGGGCAGGCTAAATGGTAATTGGAAATATTATCTTTTTATTCTCCAGACTGGAATTTAACGAGTATTCGATTTAATGTGACTAATCGGTGTGAGAAATAGATATATAAGTGATCGTTATCGACGGTAAGAACAATCGATTTGACTAATCAGTATGACTAATCGATTTGGAGAACAAATAGTTAAGACTTAATATATAAAAGTACCTGATATAAGTAAACGATGCGAGTAATCAATGAAAGTAATCGATAGAGTAAGCGATACGACTAATTGAGGTGAGTGTTAAATCAGACAAAACGATTATTCAGATCACTATGTAAAACCAATTACAGTGAAACCTCGATATAACGAATCTGAGGGGGATCGCAAAATTATTCGTTATATCTATTGATTCGCTATAGGTACTGAAATGTAAAACCTTAGTATAACGAAATTTAAAGAAATCTGAAAAAAAATTCGTTATAAACATTGTTTCCACCAAAATAATGCTAAATTGCACTGAAAGGGGGTAAATATACAAAAAATAAACATTTTTTTTTTATTAGACTTTATTAAAGTAATTGGTTATTTTAGTTTGTTTGCGCAAGTTTTGAATACAGCCATCTATAGTTTGTGCAACAGATGCTAAGCCATCAAAAGTAGTCTGGGGTGTAGCTTCTTGTGCCTCAAGAAAAGTTTGTAGTTTTTCAACCATTTGCTTAGCTTCTTTTGCGGTGATAACCGTTTCTAGCTCTTCTTCCTCCTCGACAACATCGACTGTCTTCGCAAAAACTACCAACAATGTCATCATCAGTTAAAGGCCCCGAAGCACTAACGTTGTCATCGAAGGTAACAAAATCGTCAAAATGTTCATCCAAATTAAAATGGTTTTTAATGACAAGCCATTCTTCACTGTCTTGAATACAATCGTTTGTAGCCGTAATATTTGGACTGTCGACAAAGCCACATGTCGCAAAACAGTTGACAATCGTTGATTGTTTTACGCTTTCCCATGCTTTATGGGCCATTCTGATACCTTGCAAAACGTTAATATTGCTCTTGCGCCCCTCTTCCATGTCATTGATAAAAATTTTGACCACCTCTTTGCGATAGAAATGCTTAAAATTTTTAATTATTCCCAGATCTAGAGGTTGTAGTTTCGATGTTGCGTTTGGCGGCAGAAATTGTAATTTAATGGATTTAAGCGAAGTAGGATTTTTATGCGCCATGCAGTTATCAACGAGCAATAAAATTTTACGGTTGGCTTTAGTCATCTCTTTATCAAATTTTTCCAAGTAATCCAACCATATGTCTGTAGTCATCCAAGCTTTCTTGTTTGCGGTGTAGTCCACTGGTAAACTTTTAATATTTTTAAAGCATCTTGGATTAGTCGATTTTCCGATTACCAACAATTTTCTTTTCTCAGTGCCAGAACTATTAACAGTAAATAAAATTGATAGTCTTTCCTTGCTATGTTTACCACCGTGACATTTCTCGGATTTAAGTGCCATTGTTCGATCTGGTGCGCATTTAAAAAATAATCCAGTTTCGTCTGCATTAAAAATATTGTGGGGTTGATATTCTGCCATCAGACTTGGTATAAATGTTTTCCAGTCAGAACAAACTTGGACACTTACACTGGCACTTTCTCCACTCACTTTTCGAAATCCGATATCATAGCGCTTTTTAAAATTTTCAAGCCAACCGTTGCTAGCTTTAAATTCGTTGTGCTCCAAACGTTTAGCAAATTCTTCAGCCTTGGCTTTTATTAACGAACCTCCTAAAGGAATGTTTTGATTCCGACATTGTAAAAAACCATTTAAACAAACATTTCTCAATGTCTTCATATTCAGCACCCCGCATTCTTTTCATCTTTGATACTTTGGTGCTGCAAATAGTCTCTCTATTTTTTAAAATTGTAGAAAGAGTACTCGGCGGAATATTAAATTGTTTAGCAATTTCTTGCTTCGACTTATCAGCTCGATCAACGGCATCAATTATAGAAATTTTTTCGCGAATGGAAATTGATTTACGCTTTAATGAAGTCATTTTGGCAAAAGTCAAAGCGCGATTGACAACAAATTCCAGCATTTAATATGTACACACAAAGTAATAACGGGACTTCTTCTTATTTTGCTTTGTTCTGAATTCGTTGCATTCAGATAATTGATACGGTACTTTAACGGCTTGCAAATACTATTTTGTTTTGCTCTTTTGGATTCGTTGTATAGAGGTATTCGAAAAATTTCTTCGCTACATAGAGGCTTTTAGGCTCAGAAATTCGTTATACCTATAGTGTTTTTTTGTATGAAAAACTTCGTAAAAACGAGGTTTTTTCAAGGGACTTAACAAAAAAATTCGTTATATTGGGTTTTTCGTTATAACGAAGTTCGTTTATATCGAGGTTTCACTGTATTAGTAAACGACACAAGTAATCGTTATGAGTAATGGATACGACTAATTGAAGTGAGTGATAAATAAGATAAAACGATTTCACTGATCGATATGTGAAATAATACAAAAGGATTTCACAAATCGATAGGTGGAACCAATGTTAGATATCGATATGATTAATCGATATAGATGATAAATATGGTAAATCAATACAGGTAGTCCACACGAGTAATCGATAAGAGTTACCAATGTGAGTAGCCGAGTAATCGATACGACTAATCGATGTGAGTATTAAAAAAAGATAAAACGATTTCTTAGATCGATATGATAATTCAATAAAGTAATCGATGTGAGTAATCGATTTAAGTAATAGATTTAAGTAATCGATACGACTATTCGATGTGAGTATTAAATCGATATGTAGGACCAATATTAGAGATTGATATGAATATATGATTGAAATGAATTGGTATAGGTAATCAATACAATTAATCGAAGTAGATAATCGATATAAACGCATAACTATACACATTTTCAGCAATTCAGCAGTAAATTGCAGTTCAAACAGTTCGAAGGCGAAGCCACTAAAATCGATGTAATCGAATAGCTTAAACTTAACTTAATGAACTAAGTTCATCATTAGTTGTTAGTCTACCCTCGGTGGCAGCAATATCAATAGCAAACCCATTCCGATATCGTCTCGATGAGTAATCACAGACGCAAAGCTAAAAACAAGACAAATAAACACATAAATAAATCAAAAATGGACTAGGACAAATCTCGTTTGGACAGCAGGAGAAGCAGCAGCAGCAGCAGCAGCAGCAGCAAAAGCAGCTCACATCGAAAGCGGGTATTAAAATATGGCCAATAATAACCAAAAATATCCATATCCATGTAATGGTGATGCTGATGCTGATGTTGATGCCAATGTCTATGTCCTTTGCATGGCAAAAATGTTTGGTAATAAGAGACGATGGAGATGAAGTGAACTTTGTGAAATGTCCATCGATTGTTCTTACTCTAAATGAATACCCTTACGAAAGTGTTCTGAATACACAAATTTGGGAAAATCGAATTCAAAACCAAAATCAAATTCTTATTCCCCTTCGATCTTGATCGTTTTGATCTAAAATTAAATTCCATACGCCTCGTTGGCCAGATCAAATGACTGCACTAATATGCCCTGCTTACTCATACATACTTATAATTGAAGGGTATAAAAACAAAACCAAAAATCTGTGTAGTCGAAGCCAAATTTCGACTTGCACACACATTTTCGTAATCAACATAAAATCCAATCATCCGTCATGGACAGCAAAGGGCTGTCCCAACATCAAAAAACCCTCCTTACCCCCCCCCCCATCTTCCCTTCCTCCTCCACCCCCTATGTCCATTCGCCCCTTTGCCCATTTGGCCATTTGCTCAGGCCCCCAAAAACCTAACCAGCAAAAGCATTCTGGGTAGTTTTTCCCTACTGATGCCTGGTGGATTGTTGCCTCGGTTCCCTTTAAAAATGCCAAAAACGAAAATTTTGATTTATGAGGCAGCGGCAGAAAGAAAATGTTACGGAGAAACCGAGAAAAACGAAGAAAATATGCGCTATGCTCATTTATAACGCGCTTAAATCTAATACTCGCAGTCCTCCTCATGCGAGTCCGAGCGAAAGAGAGACAGCGAGAAAGAGAGAGAGTGAGAGAGTTGGGTTACAGTTACAGATTGTCTCGGAGTCTCTTGTCGCATCCGCCAAACGTGCGTAAAGCGACGCGTGTCCGCTTTATGATTAATATGCGCGACAACACAAAATACACGATAAATATAAGCTGAGAAAACGAGAATGGAGAATTTGTGAGTGGGTTGAGATGGATGGCGACGACAAAGCAAGAAGAACAGAAAAAGAAAAACATAAAAAAGCGAACAGAAAGGAAAAGGACGCCAAAGTTTACCGCTGTTTGGACATTGACACACAGACAGAAACAGAGACGGAGACAGTGAGAGAGAGGAGAGTGGACGAAAGACAGGAGACGATACCGGAAATACAATGCCCAGACCAGACCAGACCAGACCAGACCAAACCAGACCCGACCAAGTCAGACCAGACCAGACCAGACAGCAGACATGGACACCAGACGACTATGAGCAATGCTTCTTTTTCTTCTTCTTCTCGATGCTTTTCGTGCATATTTGGCATTGCATTTGATGGCGCTGACTATGACGATGACGTTGGTTGTGGCCCTCGTGGTGGTCGATGGTCTTAGAGAGTTTGTCAACTGAAAGGATAGGAAGGGGGAGAATCATGAAAGAAGTGCGTAAAGTGCACAGTGAAAGTGAATTGGGGCAATGGTTAAGTGTCAGCATTAGTTTATTGCTTGCGTTTGTCTTACCTGTTTACACACACACACGCACACACACAGCACCGGCACACTTTAAGGCCAAGGGATCATAAAGGATATCAGAGTTAGGGCAAACTTTTTGTTTATGTTAAGAAAACATGAAATTAGTTTGCCAATTCTTTACTTTACTTACAGTTTCGTTTAGTTCGAAATTTTGCTCCCTTAAGTATGCAATTGTTAGACGAAAAATTCAGTTTGATTTAATGTAGACTCAATACTTACAAATTTTAAAAGATTTAGCTCTTTAAACAATGCTAAGACCATGTCTGACTTTCTATTGCATACTTAGCAGCGCAAATCGATCTTTGTTTTTCACCCCTACTTTCTATTGCATACTTAAAAGGGCAATTCTACCTAATTTTTGCCCCACATTAGATTCGTCTCTGATCTATTGGATATACTACTTAATTTGTTCCCTTTTTTTGTTGCTTGAATCATAAAATAAATGAATACCTTCAATTCAAAGGATTGACCATCGCTTGGCATTAGCTTTTTTCCATCATTCTGGCAATTAATGGATTCCATTGTTCGTCTTTTGAAGCCAAAAATGAATCGAGCCAATTTTCAATGTCCTGTGCTGAGTTGAAGCGTCTTTCAATCAATACGTTCTGCATCGATCGCTGGGCTATAAGGCGAATCAGGCAGAACCTTTTGTCAAGCGTTGATATAATGAAAGATTATGAAATCGGTTGCATTTTTCGGCTGTAGCTTGCCTATTAAACGAATCAATTGTTGTCTGTTGATGTCTCTCTTTTCTTCTCATTCCACCAAAATTCAAAATTTCTTTATCGGGTTCCTATTCGATGCAAGAAAAGATTTCTTTTTGTATCGTTCAAGCAAGATTTTGGCGACACGCGTTTTTTTCAATGACTTCAAAGACTTGTAAAGAATATTGTTTTAACTGATATTGAGATTTTCAGCAGATTCAGCAAAAATCAGCACCTTTACAAACAAAAAGCCAACACATAATTGGGCTAAAAAACTGAGCAACCGATGGCCTTCAGTGGAAGTTGCCAAAACCATTCTGACAATTAGATGGTCAAACTCGTACTCTGTTTCAGTCTCTGCTCTGGTTTAGGTGTCCAATAGGGTGATAATCAATTAAGATAGCGCATTTTAAAGTGCAATACTGAATGAATAAGGGAAATGAAACTAAATGTGTGTGAGTGTGTCAGTGTGTGTGCCCAACTGACCTCTTCCCTTTTAGATTTGCCCCTTTTTTTTCTTTTTTTTTGTGTTCTCAATGTGTGTGAGAGTGCCTTTTTGTGCCCTGACAATGGGTGTCCTGGACAGGATCTGGGCACCAAGAAATGATAACGACAAACAAACAAATTAGCACAACTACCGCAGCAGCAACGAAGCATTTGTGGCCCGTCCTCGTCCTCGTCATCGTCCCCTTAAAGGTGTTGGCTGTGTGTTTGTGTGTGTGTGTGTGTGGGTCCGTGTTGGCAAACTGGCACACTAACACCCATTTTGCTCACCTTTGCTTTAGCTCTTGCTGGCATAACTTTATCGCCTGCATGTCATATTCCATATTTCCATTGTACTATTTGCTGTCGTCGTCATACGTAATGAAAGGCAACGGCGGCGCCCAACACATTTGTTAAAGAGCCAAACGAACCACCTAAAAACAACGAAGCAAACGAACAACTACCAACCGAAGGAACGTACTAACGAACGAACGAACGAATGAATGAATGAACGTGCGAACTGACCCAGGACACAACACGGATTTCACCCATTCCCATTCCTCATTCTCCATTCTCCGTTCTCCCCCTTTTCAATTCCCATTCCCCATTCCCCATTCCCATTTTGTACTTACTCTTCATCGTTGTCGTCTCATTCACATGCCCCATTCTCTTATCCAGCTGGTCGTTTGCGCTGACAGAGAGACTTTTTCGTTACATGATGGAGATGAACGCGTGCATCACGATGATATGTGAATGGAATCTAATGCTAAATTGCTTCAATGTCCATTGATTGAGGCTATTGATTGGGTTAAAGAAAAACCTTTAAAAAATATTCATTGTCATTGCTACGATTATTCTCTACTTTATGTATGGCCAAAGGCAGAGGGTCATCCGTTTGTCTGTCTGTTCCTATGCAAACTAGTCACTCAGTTTTAGAGCTATTTCAGTGAATTTTCATATTTCAACTTCTTATTAATGCAGATAAAACATTTGTCAGAGCTGAGACGATCGAAGCACTATAACATATAGTTTAAGTTAAAAAAAAACAAGAGTTTTAGCTGAGGTTATTTTTTTTTTCCGTGAACTAACCAGTTGGGAATCACAAAAGCATTGAGTGCAATGAGCTGTCTTTTTTGTTTCTGTTTAGTTGTTTAGTTGTCATGTCGTGAGTCGTGTCACGCAGCTATTGCTAAGCTTCTAAGAGCTGTCTTTCTGTCTCTATCTCGCTCACTCTACAAAGCTGCACCTGATGCCTGTATGTTGTTTGTTCTTGTTGTCTCATATTTTTTGTTTTTTTTCCTAATTTTTGTTGTTGTTGCTTTCTCTTCCTCTGTGCTTCTGTTGCGGTCAGCTAGTTGGCCCCTCCCACTTCCGTCTTCATCCGTCCTGCCTGCCTCAGTCTGCTTACTGTTTACCCCTTTGGCAATTCTCATGACCGTTTTTGCACCTTTTGTTATATGTATGTATGTATGTATGTATGTATGTATGCATGTGTAAGTACCAAGAACGACAGAAACAACAAATACATAATATTAGGACACAGATTGGCCATCACGTACGGCAAACAGGACTCATTCTCTTCCTCTGCCTCTCCCTCTCCGTCTACTTTTCTGTGTGTCTCTGTCTCTGTTCTATTCTAGCCTGCCCTACCTGCCCTCTGCTCTGCTCTGCTCTGGCCCCACTGTGCACTGTGCACAGTGCAAAAGTGCAAATGTCATTCGATGCCGTCGCAGTCGACGTCGCTGCCATCAGGCCGCATGCCGCATGCCGCCTGCCGCATTTAAAGTATTACGGAATTAACATTTCTTTGTGTTGGCTTTTCATTTTACTTTTTATTTTTATTTTTTTAGTATACTATGATGAGGGAGGGCAAGGTGGGAGGGAGCCAACGTCAGATGTTGGGTAGAAGGAAACCCATTCCATGTGTGTATGTGTGTGTGTATGTGTGCAAAAATTGCGCTTCCTTTTGTGCCCAAGTCGCTTCACATTTTTCATTAGTTTAGTGGGTTTGTGGCACATGACAGTCACATTCAGGCACGGGAGGCAAAAGGCACACACACAGAGAGAGAGAGACAGAGAGCGACAGAGAGAGAGATAGAGAGAAAGAGAGAGCGGGAGACACACATGTGCATGCAGAGAAGGGAGTGAAAGCACCTCTAACCTATCCAAAGATCCCCAACTAACTATGCGCGCCCCTCACACTCCACCTTTGCCGTCTCTCTCACTCTCTCTCTCTCTCTCTCTTTCTTGGGGTGTCGTGGCCTTTATACCCTGAAATTGGGGGAAGTCTTTAGGTGCTGACCAAATTGGATAATTATGGCAAATGGTTAACATAAAGAAAGTTCAATTTGCAAAAACAAAATGTAAGTAACTAATTACTTAACGCAATTATCATTTTGAATTACTTGTCGGGCTACCAAAGTAGTTAAATACTCAATTACTTCTCACTAGCTAAACCACAACTACTTTATGATATGAAATTAGATTTAGATACCTCTTTACTAGACCTTCTAACTACTCAAATAATACTTATTTAAGTAGTTTAAACCTAAAATATTTAAATATATCTAATTACTTGCCATCAAGTAGTTGTCGTTTAGCTAATAATTAATTAGCTACTTACTGAAAGTCAGAAACAATTACTTTTAAGTAATGACAATAATTATAAGAAGTTGCCCCAAGTAATTAGTCAATTTAAACTTCTCTAAACTCTCAAAAAATTTTATTGAATGAATTAATCATTCAGAAAAGTCATTCACTTAGTCGTCTATAACATTTTTCATGTTTCTAGTCAAGAATTTAACAAGTTTTCTAACTTTCTTTCATGGGTAGAGAGACAACAAGTGTTATTGTTGTTGTTGTTGCATTCGTGTTATTTCACTCTTTGACTTCCGTTTTCTTATTTTGCTCTTTTTTTTTTTTTGTTGGTGTATATTTTCTACACTTTGATTCATTTTTTAAAGACAATATTCTTTTTAATAATTAATAAATAATTGAATTTAATTAATTTTATAAATCTTAAACCATTTAGAATCGATCGAGTTTTTCAAAATTTTAAATTGTAAGAAAATTAAACAAAACAATTGTAAAGGAAAGTAAGCCTAAAATTTTGAACCAAAATAAATAACGATACAAGGGTTATAATGTCAGTTGCCAGATAACCTCTTCAAGGCGCCTTTAACTAGGCTTAATGGTAGAGTTGGGTAAACGTTGCTCATTTGCTCATTATGTTCAGTTGCTCACTATTCACTTGTTCACTTGCTCAGTTGCTTACTAGTTGTAAGTGCTTTGGGACTTCCAGCTCAAAACGCATTTAGCCTGCTGATTGCTAATGTCCTTCAAATGCGTCCAAATTGAGCAAAAGAACGGTGAGCAAAAGTAGAACAATTGGAGCAGAACATGTTCAGTTGCTCAGTTTGACTCGGCTCACTCATGAGCAACTCATTCAGGAGGTTCCCTGGGTACAGGAGAAGATATCTGGACTAACCAAATCATGCCTACAGCGACTGAATGGTAGGTCAATCCGCTCTTCTATCGCCTCAGAAGATGCCACATCTTGGACCTGCCAGATCAAGCGGATTGACCCACCCCGCAATGCCTAAAATAAACCCCCTATTTTCTCTCCCTTTTCTTAGCCTAATCTTAACACTTTGCTAACAAATACCTGTTAATCCTTGTGTATTTTTTTGTATCACTGCTTATTGTCCATTTGGAGACAGATCGGAGATGGAGAATCCCGCTCAAATCAAAAAAAAAAAAAGAGCAAGAGCTCTCACTTTTATGTACTTGCCTTATGGTTCCAATATTTTGCCCTAGTCCTTCAGTCTAAGTTAGAAGTTTCTTTCAGTGTAAGCGATTTAAATTTGTATGTACGTGGATGAGGTCTGAGGCTGCTTTTCGGGAGATGGATGGAGATGGAGAAGAAGGCTGGTTAGAGATCTGCTTGGAGCAGGCCTAATTCAAAATGGCACAAAGTGGAACACACACAGCGCTCCTGCAAGTGAATGAAGAGAAAAATGAAAATGTTGGGAAAGCAAATGAACACACACAACATTAGGGCGAAGGATGAAGGACGAAGGACGAAGCTTTTATTTGGAACGAATAGTGAGACGTCTTGCGTTTGCATTTATTTTGAAGTCTTGTACAAGAAATTCGGCCCTCAATGATGGATATTTTTTCTTACATGCAAAAACATCCAAAAATATTTCCCTTTTCCCATCTCTCTCTCTCTCTCTCTCTCTCTGTCTTTTTCGCTCTGTTTGGATTCTATTCGTTTGTTAGTGTTCGTTCTGAGAAGATTTCTAAAGAAAAAACGAAATTTAGTTTACGTATTTGAAACACAAAACTCTCACCTTCATTTCATAGGCATCAAAGTGGCCAGCGGATAGGTCATTGGAGAACCTTAGACGACGCACTGGCAGAGTCGGTTTGCCGGCATGCGTGAAGAGTTGACCATCGCGATAGACCTCAAAGAAGAAGGGATATATCTGGCCGGCGGCCACCAGTTCACAGAGACCGCCATAGGTATACGGCTGGGACATATCATACCAATAATTCATTTCATTTATATAATTATCACCCATGGCATCGTGCGACAGGATACTGAATGTATGCCAATTGTTAACCACATAGGTGGCAATTTCTGTTCGCACCTTGTTGGCCATTTGCTGTGTGCGAAAAATTAAAAACGACAATGCCCCAAACAGACAGCCCCCATCCCCCCTGATGGGCACCACATAATGGGGTATGAAATGTCCCTGCACATTCAGCATCTCGACCTTCATAATGCCAATCGTTTCGGTTTCTCCTCGATAACGTTGTCGCTGATCGTCGGGCGGTTCGTGTTTTCCTGATGATGATTGCTGCATCGACCGAAATCAGCAACACTCACTCAAATCGAAAATTAATGCAGAGCAATATGGCCCCGTCAAAACTCACATATGTACATACGAATGGGTGGGGGGGAGGGGGGTGAAGGGGGAAGGAATCTGATTTACACAACACTAAAATTTACAAAACATCAAAAAAATTCCATAGATTACTTAATTCGAAAATGAACTTTAACTAGAATTTGAAAATGAATAGCGTGACCGAATCGAAAACTGAAATACATACACAAAATGTGTTTTGATTTTGATTATCTGAAAACAAATGACAATAATTTTACTTTTTTAAAAATAAAAAAAGTCATCTCGAGCAGAATCCCATTCAACATCAGTCAATATCTGTGGACATTGAGTGATCTTTTGATGTCATAAGGTAGTACGCCTTGATTCTAAGATAAGGATATTCCTTCGATGAGATGAAAACCAACAGATTTTGAATCAACAGTTATTAGCCGGCTCTAGGTCAGTTAATCTTGTAAAGATTATGTGTTAGGATGCTTACAAAAAGGTTAGCAGGTTGTCTGAATCACCAAATTCTACTACAAGCAGACTCTTCTAAAGACTTCTAAAGTATTCAACGCTAAAACTAGTTGGGAATTGTAACCAAATGAAGCGAATAAAAATAGGCAAAGCTTACAAATTTAAAAGATTGATCTAAAGTCGCCTATTATCACTCATTTGAAATATTTCAATGAGGTCCTTAACTTTAAATGACGAATATTTTTACAGAGATGTTAGAAAGTGACAAAATTGGCTAAATATCCTCTAAAGCTGATCAAGAATAGGTTTTTTGATTACTTCACTTTCTTTTACCCCGATAAGTTGTGTCTGATATCCAGGGCCGGATTTTAAAAGGTGCAGAGCCTGCAGAGGAAATTAACTTGATTTTCTTAAGGGCCCTGGATAAGTAACTTCATCCCTGAACAAACGTTTTGAAGTAAAACAAATTAGTTTAACGAGTTTAACAATAATTTATTGAGATCATTACAATTTTTTTTTTTTTTTTGTCTTTTTGGTGTTTGTTTATCTTTTGGTTTTTTTTGGAAATTTGTTCGTTTTAATAAAAATTTGTGAATTTCTTTGTTTTTTGTTACTTGTTTTTGAATGTTGGTTAAAAAAAGAAAAAAATAAGAGGAAAATTTAGTTTAAGTTTTCACCCGTTTTGCTCGAGTGGATCGAGTGAAGGTGATAAATTTCCAGATTACTGAATTTTACCATCCTCATTGGAGCCCACTGAAACAAAACGGGATCAACATTGATGCTCTGATGCTGAACCATGGACACATTGCTGGGCGATGAGTGCTGGGAGGAGCTGAGGCCACTGGACCGATTGGACATTTTGTAGCGCAAACGTTTACTCGCCACCAGCTGGGACATCTTCCTCAGAGTGATGTAGTCCTTGTTGAGCATGCGACACAGCTCAATGAATGTGCACAGTTTGGCCGACTTAAGATCCTTGGCCAGATCATAGGCAGCATCGAGAACTTCAGTCTGCCGCTCGTATTTATGGAGCACCGCATGCGATTTGGCCATTTGCATGGTGCTAAGGAATTGCCAGATTTTGCTATTACAACGGCCAGCCTCCTCGATGGCCTTCTGGGCATACGAAAGGCATTGCACAAAGTGATTCTGTTGCACATGACGATCGGCCAGCTCGTGCAGCAGATAGGTACGCTCGATGGGCAGCGTGGCGAAGAAGAGGCGTCTCTCCAGATGATTGATGGATCGTCTAAACGAAGGAGATTAGTGAAAGTTTTATTTAATGTTGGGTTTCTCAGGTTATGTTCACTTTTGTTAGGTAATGTTAGGTTATGCCAGTTTATGTAAGGTTATGTTAGGGTAAGTGATGTTGTATTAGGTTATGTGAGGTTATGAAGAACTATTTTAGATTATATAGGCTTATGTTAGGTAAGGTTTGTCAGGTTATGCTACTTTATGTTAGATTATGTTAGAATATGTTAGGTTATGTTAGGTTATATTATGTTATGTTATGTTATGTTATGTTTGGTTTGTCGGGGTGTATGAGATTATGTTAAATTAAGTCAGGTTATGTTAGGTTATGTTGCGTTATCCCGAGCTTTGATAGGTTATGTTAGGTTATTTAATGTTGGGTTAGTCAGGTTATGTTCACTTTTGTTGGTTTATGTTAGGTTATGCTAGTTTATGTAAGGTTATGTTAGGTTATGTAGGTTATGTAAGGTTTTATTAGGTTTATTGTTGCATTATCTCGAGTTTTGATAGGTTATGTTAGGTTATTTATTGTTAGGTTTGTCAGGTTATCTCGGGTTTTGTTAGGTTATGTTAGGTTTTAATAGGTTATGGTAGGTTATGTCAGGTTACGTAAGGTTACATTGGGTTATGATAGGTTATTTAATGTTGGTTTGTCTGGTTATGTTCACTTTTGTTAGGTTATGCCAGTTTATGTAAGGTTATATTAGATTACTAGCTGACCCGGCGAACTTTGTACCGCCTTAGCGTTGCAATGATGCACTACTTTATTTTGTATAGCTGACCTATCTTAGGTATGAGTACCTATTCAATTTGAACTGAATCCTCCATATAAAAGTGAATCCATAATTCCCTGGTCTCGCTATACCTGAAAATGACTTTACTAATTTTTAATTAAATAAAAAACGAAATATATTCTTAGGATTTAATAAGGTCACTAATATATTTACTAATCGCTATTGAACAACTTTGCATTTTTATTTAAACACTAATATCAATACCATGCACGCTCTGGAAAGCAACTAATAGTCTCTGTACTCTTCACTGCTTCTCTCTACTCTGATGCTTTTTTATAAACTACTATAAAACCCATTTTATTCGCGCTAGCGCCATAAACCGAGCTGACAGTTGACTCCATAGTGTGTCAAAATTTGGGCGCAATCGGTTCAGTAGTTTTCGAATCCATAGATGTTGGAGAAACGAACATAACATTTTTATATATATAGATGTTAGGCTATGTGAGGTTATGTTAGGTTATTTTAGGTTGTATAAGGTTATATTGGGTTATGTTATGTTGGGTTTGTCAGGTTATATGAGATTATGTTAATTTAAGTCAGTTTATGTTAGCTTATGTGAGGTTATGTTAGGTTATGTTAGGTTTTATGAGATTATATTAGGTTTTGTTAGGTTTTGTTGCGTTATCCCGAGCTTTGATAGGTTATGTTAGGTTTATTTAATGTTGGGTTAGTCAGGTTATGTTCACTTTTGTTGGTTTATGTTAGGTTATGCTAGTTTATGTAAGGTTATGTTAGGTTATGTAAGGTTTTATTAGGTTTATTGTTGCATTATCTCGGGCTTTGATAGGTTATGTTAGGTTATTTATTGTTAGGTTTGTCAGGTTATCTCGGGTTTTGTTAGGTTATGTTACGTTTTATTAGGTTATGGTAGGTTATGTCAGGTTACGTAAGGTTACATTGGGTTATGATAGGTTACTTAATGTTGGTTTGTCTGGTTATGTTCACTTTTGTTAGGTTATGCCAGTTTATGTCAGGTTATATTAGATTATGTTAGGCTATGTGAGGTTATGTTAGGTTATTTTAGGTTGTATAAGGTTATATTGGGTTATGTTATGTTGGGTTTGTCAGGTTATATGAGATTATGTTAATTTAAGTCAGTTTATGTTAGCTTATGTGAGGTTATGTGAGGTTATGTGAGGTTATGTGAGGTTATGTGAGGTTATGTTAGGTTATGTGAGATTATGTTAGGTTTTGTTAGGTTGTGTTGCGTTATCTCGGACTTTGATAGGGTATGTTAGGCTATTTAATGTTGGGTTATGTCGGGTTATGTTAGGTTATGTTAGATTATGTTAGGTTATTTGTAGCCTCCTACTCACTTGGTGCTAACTTTTTGTTCGGCTGTGAATACACCATCGGGATATGTATAGGTTGAGCGATCACCAAAGACAAATTCCTGCTGATCGAGTGGCTTTATGGTGGGCATATTGAGCAGCAGGCACATGGCATTCTTATCGTATGGCGTCACTTGGTCGGCGGTAGGCGAAAGTCCTCGCATAGACTCAATGCCAAATGATTGTATACCTCGTTCATGAATTCGATTTTCCATGGCATTATGCGGCTGGTCTTAATTGCCACATAATCGCCCATAACCTCTTCGACAAATCGCCGCAATCGCTTGGAGTCATCCCGTTGCCGGAGCACACGAATCGTACGCAAAATGCTATGCATATTCCGTCTGGTCTGAAATTGCACACGAAAGAGATTCGCCTCCCGGAGCTGGGACTGCATACGCGGATTACCTCGCCTCTGATGCAGCTCATTGTACATGGGGCTACGGGCATGCAGCATTTTGGTGAATTTCTTAACCCGCCCGAATGACTTATTCAAATACTCGCCCCGCTTCGCCGATGAGCCAAAGTATTTGTCCAGCAGGAGATTGGGATTCTGGCGAAGAGTTTTCAAAAAGAATATATCCGTCCAGGCGCGATTTAAATAGTTTTGATAAAAGATTTTCGTTTTACGCTTACGTCGCGCCATCTCCAACGGGGACAGCATCTTCTCCTGCTTATCGAACACACTCTGGACATCGCATTCATTGAGCTCCTTGAGTATCTTCCAGCGTGGCCGCAAATCCGGTGGCATTTGCTCGCGTCTCATCTGCTCATAGTAGCCACCCAGTTTCAATGAGTTCTCCATGAAGAAAGTACCCAAACTATCATCGGCCATGCAATCGTCGAAATTCTCATTGACCACAAGCAACCGATCCTCGAAAGGCTTCACCGAAGTTCCCACATACTTTCGCACATAATCGTGCAGCATCCGCTTGTTGTCCTCGAACCGATTCAGATCGTAGACGGCATCGGCCAACTCCATATTGATGTTCGCATCATTGGCCCCCACCACGCGGGCTGCATGCGTGCTATCCTCGAAGGCCTCCTGTGTGCGTGCCACCGATCGATTGAACTTACTTCGCATATACAGGGCCAAGTAGTCGTCGCCGTGTGCCTCGCCGTTCTCATCCTCGATGCACTTGTCGAAGTACTTCTGGGCCGCCGTATTCATTCGGGCATTACGGAAATACTGGCCCCAACTGCGGTAGATGCCCCGCCGCTGATTGGCCGCCAATCGAAGGTCTCCCATGGCTTCTTATCGCCCACTAGGACGCCAGCTGGAGCAGATAGTGCCTCAGCTTGGCGCATTTTTATTTTCAATTTTGTTAAAACAAAATAATTAAAAGCTTCCAAATGACCCCGTTGCGAGGTACCACACAAGAAAAATTGGTAAAAGAAGAAAAACCTCTAAAAAAAAAAAAGGAAAATGCGTCTAGAAATTCAAAACAACCTAAAAAAACTAAAAAGAAGAAAAAAAATCGAATTTATTTTGATATAAAAGGCAAGGAAGGGACCAAAAAGCATGCCAAAACCTAAAGATCATTTACTTGCCCTCTTTGGTTGGCTAAAAATATATGTTATAGTGGTCCGATCGGGCCGACTTTCACAAAGGTTTTGCATGCAATAATAAGAAACTTATATACAGAGTTTGGTTGAAATTGGTCCACAAATGAGACTTGTTTGCATGGGAACAGACAGACGGCCACTGACACACGGGAGATGACCTTTTGGAGATTAGAAGAGCAAGAGATTCTTAAAGATATATATAGGATCAATCAATGGCTAGTAATAGTTAAGTTCTTGAACCCATTTAATGACAATTATTTACATGATATTTGACTATTTGCTTTTCCTTCTGACATTCTATGAATAGATCGATCTTTGACTTGTGTACAGCAATCACCAGGGTGATGTATTTTCTATAGCATTATTGGCGTCTAAGACGCTACCATCACAAATTAATATTGTATATAATATATATAAATATCATAGGTATATGGAAAAAAAAAATATATCTGTATGTGAGTGTATAAAGTGGAATATCATTTTCACTCTTCGGCAACGATATTCTCATTGCCCTCCTGGAAGGGATCCTTGGCAATGTATTTGTCCAAGCGTTCGCTACCATCTGGCTCCACTTGAGACAATTCGGTGAAGCCTTCCTCGTCGACAAAGCATATCTCATGGCCATCGGGATCGGCCAATATCAGCACGGAAACGGATGCCTTGCCCGGCGTATCCAGTGTAATCAATGGCTTGAGTATGGTGCCATTCACTGCCTTGACAGCCTCATGCAAGGGCGGTTGAACGGCCGAGGGCACAGCGAATGCCACACGTCCATAGGCCTTGGCCCGATTGAGCGGCTCCTCCAGACGAGTTAGTCGCAACGATGCCTGCTGGTCACCATAACTTAACAGCAGCGAATGATGCGCTCCTCGAGCAATTGCATTTTGAGTAGATCATGCCAATATTTGCGAGACTCTGCCAAATCGCTGACATGCAATTCAATTAGCTGCACAGGATCACGATTAGTGGTTGGCAATGGTTTATCCAGCACATGGAAACGATAGCCATCCGGTGAGGTAAGCAAATGTCCGCCATTTAACTCGCTAATGGGATAAGAGTGTTCGGTGGCACGTCTCAGTATATCACTTGAATGAATGGTGACGCCACCAAAATCATTGCCTATATTAAGAATGAGATTGGGGATGAGATTAGATAAGATTTACTCTAAAAATCAGTTGTTAGATGCGTGTTACCCATATCGTAGCTCTTGACGCCATAATTGTATGTCAATTCGATCACAAAGTGTGAGCTCTCTGGGCCATAGCCGACCATTGTTTTGCTCCATCGATTGTCATAGGGTCTAAAAATCAAATCAAAAAACAAAACAAATATCAATTGCATACAAAATTTCAATCATCAATCTTTATCAATACCGATTGAACTCTTTCGTATCGCATCAGTTATTAAACACATATTGAATATGAAATCTACATATATACTTTGGTTTAGAGATTGACTTTGAAGGAGTAGAGATCAACGATCAGCAACTGATTGGGAATAACCGAATGAAGTTGGCAATTGATCTTCGTTTGGCAGTCATTTTGGGCAAAGGGAAATCCCCCATTTTCTAACATTTTCTATGATTTTTTGGCCCTATCTATAGACTTTGGTTTAGAGGTTGTCTTTAAAGTTGATCTCTAGGATCAACGAACAGCAACTGATTGGGAATAACCAAATGAAGATGGCAATTAATCTTCGTTTGGCAGTCATTTCGGTTAAAGGAACACATCCCATTTTCTAATATTTTCTATGATTTTTTGATTATTAATCTTAATAATTCATTAATTGAAATTTTTCAATCATTCGTGATTTTTGCAATAAAAAAGTTGAAGCTTAAACTGCAAATTTAACAAAAAATCAATTACATGACTATTAGCCACATTCAAAATTAAGGCTTAGACTCGATCGATTCATGGATTAGTATGTAGTTTACATTGAGACTAAATGAAACCCGAACACAAATTGCTACCTTTCACTGGGAGACATATAGAGATATATAATCAGGACTGATTGCATCCAAAGTGGTTTCCCTTACCCATTGCATTCGGCGTCGCAGCCCTCCTTAAACTCCTCGTGACGCAAAACCTGCAAGAAAAGAGAAAGAGAAACTTGAGAAAAAACAAAACTAACTAACAAGTCATTATTGTTGTTATCTACGTCATCTGGTTTTTTAATTACCAGCGACTGATACTGAAGTCGTGAGTGTTTTAGGCCGTTCGACTCGCTTGCTTGAGTTGAGATAAAAAACACATTCTAGTTGATTATGTCTCGTGCCGCGTTGTCGCGTCGGCGTGAACATCTATATATAGTACACTATAGAGAACACTTCAGGCACCACTTGAGATATGTGCGTATTTTGGCGTAGTCATTTAGCAAGTCATTTGATTAGAAATCTTGCCACAGAGATCTTAAATCTTCAATAATCGTAAGCCTTAAAACTGCTCACAATTTTTGGTCATTTTAAGGGGCTAATTCCAAAACCTCTTTACACGGCACATAAAATCATCGTATAGTGGCGCGAAAGATGCCTTCGACGTCAACGACTCCCTTCTTCCATAGCCTTACCGTGTACATACATATATGGGACATGAAGGGAAATCTGTAATTGTTTTTTTTGTTGTTGTGTTTACCTTCATTCCCAAGATTTCGCGAAAGAAGAAGGCATTTTTCGCCCGATCGCCGATTTTGAAGACATAGTGCAATGCACGTCCTGGTATGCTTGTCAATGCCGTCGTCATCTTTGGCCAGCCAATGTATTAATAATACTAGTAAACAAATTTGTTACAAAATTTCGAAAGAATTTAATGTGAAAGCTTTAATAAATATGAAATGAGACCCTTCCATTCCGAAATTAGTGATGAGTGAAATGTCAAGTGCGACCAGATGTTGTGACAAAATCACAGTTACAATAATTCAATGCGTATCGTTAATTTTGCGTACAGATGGCGCCACTAAATGCCTAGGCAGCGCCACTTTTATTGTAACGCCGCCAGGGGGCCAGTTGATGAAGGTGTGCGTATTGAATTCGCTTCACAATAAAAAGTGTGTACAACTTGAATTCGCTTCGCATAGTTATAGCAATCAATTCGCTTCGCCGTATCGATGATCAGTTCATGTGTTATCGATTACTCTGTTTGTTGTTGTTGATTTTGCTTTGGCTTAAGTTGAAAAAAATTCGTCGTGTCGAACGGAACGCGATCGATCGTCGCGTTTTTGTTTTGTTTCTCTCGTTTTTTGAAAATTTTTTTCTGTTTATTTGTTGTTTTGTTTTTTTGTGTGTTTGTTGGTTGGCTTATTTTTTTTTCTCATCCACGTTTGCGTTTTGTTGTGTTGTTCAATTTTTTCTATTTTGCCGCCATTCGATACAAGAGAACGCGAAAACCAAAAGTTGTATGCGAGTGTAAGAGAGAGAGAGAGAGAGAATTGTGTGTTGTTATTTTTCGGTTTTCGCTGTGTTACAAATTTTTTGAGTTGCGTGCCGTCACACGTCGTCAGCGACGCCGGCGCAACGGCAGCAACAGCAACAGCAGCAGCAGCACCACCACCACCAACAGCAACAACAACAACTAGCTAGCGGTTGTATGCAGGTGTCTAATACATATATAAATATATACCCCTCTCGCTCTCGCTCCATAAATGTGCATTGTGCTGTCTATGTATGTGCGTGCGTGTCTGTGAGAGTGTTTTCCAAAATAAAATTTCATAAATTGCAATTTAATTAAATTCATTATAAAAATTTGCATAATCTTCCATTTATAATAATTTAATATAATATGCAACAACAACAACAACAGCAACAACAACTTTACAACTAATTAATGGAAATTAACAATTATTAAGGTAAGTGCCATAGAAGGGGGTTACCTTTTTTGTTGAGAGGGAGGGGTAAAAAAAAAAAGAACTTTCGCTTTACCCAAAAACAAAAGCATTTACCTCCAAATGGGGTGAAAGTGATTTTCTTTTTAAATACTAGCAAATCATGTGTGTGTGTGTGTGTGGGGGGGGGGGGGGTAACTTTGGCAATCTGCAGCACCCTGTATATTATGGACCCTAATCACAAGCATAGCAAAGGGGGTCAAGCAACACGGACAAATTGCCCTTTCTTAATTTTAAACGTCTCCCAAATGCAATCTGCCTTTCCCTTGGAGGCGCCCTTGGCCCTTCCTAAACCCATCTAAACTCTCGTTTTTAACTTAAATTAAACTCATAGTTATTTATTTTAAAATCGATCGCTTCCTCTTTTCGAATTCTAGAACAGTTTCGTAAAATCTAGCTCATCTGTTAGGGACATGTCCTTTTGTCTTTTTGTAGTTCATCAATTTTTGTTTTGCGAAATCTGCCAAGGAAAATCCTATCATTTTAGTAATTCCCATACATACTATGTATAAGCTTATGTACATGTGTGTGCGTGTGTGTGTGTGTGTGTATCGTTTACCTGAGATTTTGTGGTCACTGTTAATGGAAACAAATTTTCAGCAGGTTTTCGGGTCAGACTAGGCTTACCTGGTAAATGCTTACAAAGGTAAAGGGCGATATGAAATCCTCCAGGTAAAAACGATCAGAGTAGTAGAAGGAGGGGGAGGAGGCAAGGAGCGCAACAGCGGCAACAGCTGCCTCGGTTTTTTGTTTCGCCCTGTTTCCTGCCAGTCGTCTTGTCTGCCCTTTGCGCGCTCTCTCTCTCTCTCTCTTTCTCTCACTTTTTCTCCATGGTAATATAAAGAGAAGATGACGAAGATGATGAAGAAGTAATAATAATAGCAAAAGAAATAAAGTAAAATCTTGTACAGTGGAGCAAGAGTGCAAGGCACAGTGATTCTTTTTTGTTTTTTTAATAAATAAATTATAAAATTGTAAGTTAATCGCTTTACCTTTTCAAAGAAAGACCACTTCCTTGAAATTTTTGTATATGTATAAAAGAAAGACATACACAGTCAGTCTGATAGGTATTCGTACCAGCAAAAATTACTTATTTTACATTGAAAAAAAAATGAAAATTCTAGAAGAAAGCACAAAAAGTCTCACATTTTTCTTTCAAAAGACTTCTTGAAGATGTTTCCTAAAAAGCCCAAATGAGACTCAAAAAGGTTAAATATAACTAATAATCAAACTGAGACAAAAAGTTATAAAGAACATTTTTATTTGGATTGCACTTTTAAGAACATTCTACGCCATAATGCGGGCCGTAATACATATATTACGGATCTTTTTAAGTTAATCCCAATTTCAAAGCCAAAATTAGGAGCCTCTGTTGCATCATTTTTCATAATAAACATGAAATGCACGCTCAATCGATAAAAAGGCAGAGAAAAGAAGTTCTATCGAGACGGCTCAAAGTCGTTTCACCTGGCTAGGGATCGCATTACCCAAGGTAATGATTACATCGTTGCACTGTTTCTTTTTCTTATTATAGCTATGTACATATCTGTCTACCCTTGCCTCTCAAATATCCCAATTTCTATTGTAAGCAATAACACAACAACAACTTTAACCTAATTAATTGCCATTTTCTTTTGTGTAGGCACTTTTATTTATTGAAATTTTTTTGTCTCTCCTTCCCCTTTTCGGCAGCACCAACAGACACAAAGATACAGTAAAATGAAAACTGAAAGTAAAATTGATAAGCAGCAAAAAATAGAAAGAAAAAGCGAAAGACAAAAAACAAAAACATAAACAAAACAACAAAAAAAAAAAAAAACCAACATCAAACAAAGAAAAGGGGGGAAAAATGGGTGACAAGTTGAATGGGATAAGCTGAAATGGTTGTGGGAAGAGGAGGAGGAGGAGGGGAAGGGGGTGGAAAAAGGAGAAGGTGCAGTGGGAGGGCATGTTGAGAATCAAACTTAGTCATAACAAGCGAATTTGCTATCTCTTTTCTATTTATATAAATTGCCTCTTGCACCTACCACCCCGCTTTAAGACCCTTCTGATCCATCCATTTAATGGGGAAAGGCAGTGAGTAAGCCGGTGAGGGGAGAGAAGGGGAAACGGGCACATTGTATTGAGGATTGCCCTTTGGGACTTGAAGTTAGCTTGGCTTATCCTTTATTATTTTAAAAATGCAGCAAATGCCCAGGTAAAAGCAGGTGACTTGGCGAGGCAAAATGCCAGGAAAACAGTTATGCAATGCATTAGGGAGTAATAACTAGATAGAGAGAGAGAGAGAGAGAGAAATGGAGAGATTTCTTAACTCTGAATAAAAGAATTTGTACAACGGCATTACGATCTGATCGAAAATATATATATAGACATTTATTTTTGGTTAAAGTTCCTTAAGTTATCGATAGCGTATTGAACACATTCGTCGATAATTATGCATATCATTTAGACCTATCGATAACCATCTCTGCCGATGATTACGAATAAATTGAAGAGTTCGAAAAACACATATATCGATCGAATTATTGATAACTTTAAATATGTCTATCTGTGTCTCATATTGAAATGGCGTTTAACGATTTGTAACGATTTGTTATCGATTTTCATAAGTATACGATCAATCGATAATTTTTGTATTTACTTTTTCCCGAAGTTAAATTCCAATGAAAGAGGCAAATGAAGAGATAACGTAGAAAATGGAGTGTTAGGTGCCAGTTGGAGATGGGAATAAAGGGGGTGTATGGTGCGGGGGAAGACCTGCAAAACGAGTTGAGTCCAAAAAAATGTTGCAAACTAAAAGCCGGATGGATTAAATTGGGATTTATGCACAAACGCACTCGTGGAATATTCCTTAATGCTAACCAAGCGGCGTTTCGCCTTCCTTCCGCCGCCCAACGAGCCACCTGAAAAGAGTGTTAGACGGGTGGAGTGTGTAGAGTGGAGGCGTTTCCATCCATTCTCCTCGCTCCCTCCTCCCTCCTCCCTCCCCCTCGCAACTATGTGTTTTTTAGGGTTTACGTGTGCTTTTTTTGTTGTGTTCTGTTCTCCTTAGAATTCTTGTTTTTTTGGGCAGATAAAAATGTTGAACAATAACCAAGGTAATTCCCAGGAGGCATTGCCCAGGATATGCCGGGATATATGTACACTCACACACACAGAAAGAGAGAGAGAGACGCAAATGGAAGCTTTTCTCTGAGATTTGAAGCATTTGCAAGTTTTTGTTTCTTCTGTTTTGAATGGGGAGCGGGGATGGAGCATTGCCTAGGCTTACAATATGGAAATTGCATTCGTGGCTAGGTGTCAGGGGGGGCAGAGGAAAGCGGAAACTGCCAAGGGGTAAGGGGAGGGAGCGTAGTAAAAATTGGGTTTTGGGTTGGGGTTTTTTTTTTTTTTTTTTTTGGTATGCTGCATATGCACTTTTTATGTTAGTCAGCAAATTGACTCTACTTTCCGCACATTTTGTTGCATACAGCAAGGGGCAGCAGCAAGATGGTTAACGGTTGAGGAACAAGACGAAAAAGGAAGCATTGGGGGGGGGGGACACGAGGGGGCGCATCAGGGCACAAAAAAAAAAAGAAAACAGAAAACATAAGCACTGGCAAAATGTGAGTTATGTTTTCCAGTTTTTTGTGTTTTTATGTAGAAATGTCTAGAGAACGGAAAGCAACACAAAAAGAGAGAGAGAGAGAGAGAGAGAGAGACAAGACGAGATAGTGCTAGAGAGAAAGACAAAAAGAAAATATGCTTTAAATGGATTTCTGAATTTAAAGAGAAAACCTACAAAAACGAGAAACGAAAATGTGAATAATTAATTCAATCTGATAACATTTCGCTACTTTAAATTCAATGTTGGGGAAAAGTGTGGGCAAAGGTCTAAATTGAGGCCAGTGTTGGTAAACTAACATTTTTTTTATTGCCGCCATTTCTTAAAGAGAGTTCCTTTAATGCTTAAAAACATTATTAATGGCTAAGTTCCTTCAAACTCGAGTCAATATTAATCAATTTACTTTACTAAAGCGACAAAGAATATGTGCAAATTATCTCAATACAGTTAGTCTTATAGGTATTTATCCTTCCTTCAGATAAATACTTATAAGACTAACTGTATTGAGATAATTTTCGCAAAGAAAAGAAAGAACTTGGAAAAACGACTAAGGACAGAAAAATTATACATCTAAAAACTTTGCCAACTGCACTTGAACGAATACTTATCAGACTGACTGTGTACAACACACAACACACACACACACCACACACCATTTACATAAATGTATTATAAATCAATTATTGTTCAATTTTGCAATTGAAGCAAATTTACAAAGTGGTCTGTTCTCCCCTCCCCACCTCCCCCCCGGGCAAGACAGAGACTGCCCGTGTTTCTTTTAACTTGGCATGTGCTTTGTCAATTTTCATAATTTGCATTGACCTACTACAACTACTACCGAAAAATAAACAAGAATGAAAAGGCATTTGACATTTGCCCGTCAGCTGTTTGACATCTCTGACCTGGCCCTGGCCTCGGTATCTGTCCTCCTGTCTCTTTAGAACGTTTCTGTGTCCTGGGCCCAAAAATTATTATTGTTTTTTTTTGTGGGCTTTTTTTTTTTTTTGTCATGGACCGATGTAGAGCAGCAGCAGCTGGATGAAGACAGCGGGGGGAAACTATAATACAATGCACATGTCACATTTGCAGTAAACTCTCTCCTCTCTTTTTCTTCCTCTCTCCCTCTTTCCCTCTTTCTCTCTCTCTGTCTTTTGTTTTTATTCTTTTATATCAATTTTCGTATACTCTTTCTTTGAAAATGTAAGAGAAAAAGAGGAAAAAAAGAAAAAGTGAGGCGTTCTAAAGAATTTGGTTTCAAAAAAAAAAAAAAACATAATTAAATCCTTTTGTAAATTCCTTTGACAATAGTGTATATTATATTCGGTTATTCATGCGTATTCAGTATTCGATATTTGTTATTCACAATCGATAGAACAAGAGTTTCGTTAGTTTAGGATAAATGATAAGTGTAGTGGATGGGCAGTGTATATCACATTCGGTTTGATTGTACTTAATTTCCGGGGCATTTTTCCGTTGTTGTTGTTGTAGTTGTTGATGCTGCTTTTGTTGCTGCTGTTGTCATGTTATAGCACACAATTTACTGGCTCAACTGTTTCAACTTCAATTACAGTTGATGTCGGAAGAGTGAAGTAGAGTGTAGTAGTAGAAGCGGGGAAAGCCGGGCGGGGGCATAGCGAGGAGGAGTGGAGAGTGCTGAGAAGAGATAGAGCAAAGGGGGAGGCAAGGGGAGACAAAGGCAGACAGACAGACAGACAGACAATGTGTCTGTGTGTCTGTGGCAGTCGCCTGTCTAGCAACTGCTACCAATCTCTCTTACCACACCCCTTGGCCCCCGACCCCCCACCCCTCCCCCTCAACCACACTACTTCTATCCATTGCACTGCACTCTGTTTCGTCTCGTTGTCGTCGTTGTCGTCGTCGTCGTTGCGGTTATGTTTCATTTCATTTTGACAAACATTTTGTTTGTTTGTTACATAAAAATTGTTCATAAAGGATTACGGTGGAGCGGGACAGAGAGGTAGGGGGCTGCATGTATGTAGACTGAGACTAGTCCAGTTAGGAGTGTAAGTAAGTATGTTGTCGGTTAAAATACCCTATATATGGGTATATTTGTTCTATGCCTCTTGCCTATGGGTTAAATTCTGTCTACATTAGAAAGGGTATCACATAGTCGACTTGGCATATACATATAATACTTTTGGAAATTGAGGTAGCAAAAACATGTCAACTCGCTTGGCAGAAAACAATTCACTTGCTTTTCGCTCACACAATCTCCTTTAAGTATGTGGGCTTACTTCTTGATATGAGCCCAAATCCGAGAAAATAGTTTAAAGAACCAAACGAGAAGAAAATATTAAAGTTCTCATAACTATTAACGAGTATTCACAAACCGCAAGTAAGCAGATATTTAATATCGAACAGAGTTCTGAATGACACGCCGATAGTTTTGGTTTTCGTGTCACGCCATCAGCACTAAGAGATGGGGATTGAACCTGCCCACTCATTAAGTGAGCTTGAATTTTTCTATCTTGTTTAGTAGTTTGGGCAGAATCATTGAGTAAAAACTATGATAAACCAACGCAAATATGTAAACACGTTAATCGTTAATTGATAAGGTTAACACACATACACACACACACACACTCACACACTCACACGCAATTGAATATTTAATAGTTGATTGGTAAGGTAAAAGAAGAGAGTTGAACAATTCGCCGAGTTGCCCACATAAATCACATTTTAAACAAAAAGTGACATTTTATTGGCTTCCTTTCTTTTGCCGCTATCTACCTCTCTCCTTCTCTCTCCTTCTCTCTCCTTCTCTCTCTCTCTCACTCTCTCTTTTTTCAGTCTCTTTCTGATTAATTATTTCCGCACATTATGCAACATTTACTCATACCCATAATAAAAGTATTGTCTGTTTATTGGTAGAGATAAATAAGTAGAGTATCAATAAATATATCAAATTATCTGTTGTCGGTTGATGGTTTTCCGCAACAAATTGTTTACCATTTTGATTGAATTATGTTTGACCAGAGTACGAATGATAATGAGGCGAAGCAGCAGCAGCAGGAGGAGGAGGAGGAGGAGGATTCAGAGTCGATAATTTACAATGCGCCTCTCATTTAATTAGTAATTTGAATATTGTAATCGAGTGCTGTTCGAATTAATTGAGAAACATTTCAATCGAGAAAAACGTTTAACTGTTAAACCATTTGAGTAACTAGAATCAATTGTTAACGGCTCTGTAACTGCTCCATAACTCAATCTATATAGGCATTGATCTTCTAACAACAAATACATTCTAGCCAAACCGAAAATCAATTAATCTATATAGACTAAGAATAAAAACTCTTTTTACCAGACCCTTCTTATTGGGCAGACAACTCGCTGACAATTAACCCTGAAAATGAGATAAATTACATTTGGTTTAAATTTCGAGTTAATTAAGTTAAATAGCTTTAAGGGCTTAACTTAAATCAGTCTTAACGTCTTACTGAGCTTTAGAAATCTTTAGAAAGATTGAAGAAACGTGTAAATTTGTTTTATTCGTTTGTAATATTTAATTATCAGTGGATATATCCATAATTAGCACTAGGATTTGAGTTCTCTTTGAATTTTATCAAAGTTGATTACACTTTTTGGCTTCATTTAGTTGTAATGTTCTAATGTTAAAGGCCTGCAACAAGTTCTTAGAACTTAGGGACTCAGTCCTAACGAGTGTTCTCATTTATTTAGTTGTAATTCTCAACTAGTTTTGGCATTAAATGTTAAAGGCCCACAACGAAGAGTTCTTATGAAGAAGCCAAAAAATTAATGGTTAAATTGAACCTGCTGCAATGTTTTGACCTTTTTTTTAGAATACTATATATGTACATAGATATATATATACTTGATTTAAAGTGTGTGATGAGACCCAACTGTAAACAAGAAAAAAACAAAAAAAACAAATTGGCAGCTCAGTTGGTCAGCGGTTTTTAGTGTTGTTTTTTTTTTCGTTGTTGTTAAACCAAATTCGAGGCCGAATTCCGCCAAAAGCTTTAAGTATGCAATTAGTTTTTTTTTCTCTTGTTTTTTTTTTTCCAATTTGCTGTGGGATTACCTAAGCCGCAACAAAATGAAAAATATAAAACTCCATTACTGTGTGGCAGAAGATTTACTGACCTCAAAAAAAAAACCCAAAACAACAAAAACAGAAAAAAAGGTTGCCCAATGGCTGTCTCGCTCGCTCTCTCTCTCTCTCTCTCCCTCTCTCGCTTTTCCACTCGCTCTTTTGGTTTGAAATCTATCTATGGCTAAGCCTAACCGACGTTCAACCCGCCTATTTCTATTTATTTAATTTAACAATTTTTTTTGTTGGTAGGTTGTTGCAATTGTTGGTTTTTGTTGCTGTTGTTGTTGTTGCTGTTGCTGTTGTTTATACAATATTTTACAATGCAAACCGAAAAACCAAAACCGAGACAAACGCGCGCCACGCTCAATGCACAAGAGCAACAAAATGAGCATAAACAAGCAAGATAAACACAAACAGACGACAGACAGACAGACAGACAGACAGACAAGCGGAGGCGAGGAAAGAAGGGATTTGGTGGGGAAAAGTGGTAGGAAAGGGGGAGGGAGAGGGACTGGAAACAAATGTTCAATTCCATTTATCATTTACGCATGATAAGCCCGATAAGAAGCGAATGCGCGCACTTTGTGCCATGTTCTGCATTCCTCCCGTCCCGTAACGATAAGAGGCAAAGAGACGCTTTGATAACAAGATGACAGAGCACGGCTAGAGGAAGGGAAGATGAAAGAGAAGAAACATTATTGTTGCATCAACAGCAGGAGAAGCTGCTCCTGCTCCTGCCTGCTGCCTGCGTGGAATTCGAACGGAATGACGTTAGTAGTGTCCATCAAATGCAAGAACGCAACCTACGAACCAGAACATTTATCAAAAAGGATTGCGCCTTGACTTAAAGTGAATTGCATTGAAAATGTGCGCTAAACAAATAAATTGTCAATATTTATTTTACACCTTTTTTCCTTTTAAGTCGTCTATAAATAGAAGAGAAGTTTTTGCGAGGAATAGTCAAACAGGTCGATTCATTTCAATAAGCATTTGTAGCGAAATAATCAAAATATTCAACTCGTAATAGGTATTTGAGCTACTTACGATCGAACTATTCTCATTGTCCTCACTTGCTTGTGCGTCCCCTCACTTGTTTGTGCGTCACTTTGAAGTCAGTTGCTTGTGCGTTGCTTTTTCACCAAAGATTGCGTGGTTTTCTCATCGTCCTTACTTGCTTGTGCGTCCCACCACTTGCTTGTGCGCCACTTTAAAAACAGCTGCTTGTGCGTTGCTTTTTTATTAAAGCGAAATAATCAAAATATTCGACTCGTAATAAGGATTTGAGCTACTTACGATCGAATTGTTCTCATCGTCCTCACTTGCTTGTGCGTCCCCGCGTTGCTGTTTCATCAAAGATCGCTAAATTTTCTCATCGTCCTCACTTGCTTGTGCGTCTTTCCACTTGCTTGTGCGCACTTTGAATTCAGTTGCTTGTGCGTTGCTTTTCACCAAATATTGCAAGATTTTTTCATCGTTCTCACTTGCTCACAGTTCTGCAACCGATCGGCCTATCACCTGTAATTGTTTCTTTTTTTGTTTTTCTATTTCTTCTTCTTGCATTTGCAATATATCGTTAAAAAGGTTTTGATTATTCATTGTTGCTTTGGTTCGTTGGTTTTGCTTTACATTTTAACAGATCACGCTTTATTGCATTTTCAAAATAAAAAAAAATACCCCCACCGATTTGATATGGCCAGGTGAGTTTTTCGTAGCAAAGCAAAGCAAAGCAAGGCAAATAGCTGCGACCTTTATGCACACAAAGTGTGTACGTGTGTGTGTGTGTGTGTGTGTGTGTGTGTGTGTGTGTGTGTGCCCTCATTTGTTTGTTTGCGGTTTGTGTATCAATCGGTTAGTTTTCCATAGAGACACAGAGACTACCCCAAAAAAATGTGAGCAAAGTATTTAATATCGCTTCTAAAGTTATTATTTAGAAGTTTCAGTTTATTTGTTTATTTATTTATTTATTTATTTTAGAAATAAACATTATTTGGGAAAATCGTTCTTGCAGTGGCCGATTTTATGTGATGAACTTCCAAGTGGCCCTGAGGTCCGCAAATTGGCAGTACCTGCAGCAGACTTTCCCTAAGCGTAATTTTATTTTGCGTTTATTTTTCGAGATTTTCGCAGTGCGTCGTTAGATTTTGGGTTCGAGTTTTTAATTCTTTTTATTTTTAATTTATGGAAATCGTTCTTTTTTTTTTTTTGGTAAATATTAATTACTACGGGAAAATTTATTTAACATTAAAAGCGAATTACGACAATAGACTTGGACTCAGACAACAATTGAATATTAAATTTTACTTTTCTTTATTTTTCATCAATTAATTGAATAGTTTATTTTGTTTAAATTGAATGATCTCGATTTTCATATGGTTTACCATAGAATATTCTGATTCACTTTGCGTTGTGTTTTTTTTTTTTTGAATGTTACATTTCCGACGCAAAGCGAGGTTTTGGGCTTCGTCTAAAACGAGAGTTCTTTTGATCCCATCAGGGCAACAAAAGATAAGTTTGTTTTCCCACCTTGTGTCCTTATAATTCTATATTAAATCGATGCCCTGTAGCCACTTTGACACTAAGTTTAACAAAATTCAATGAACATCATTGTCATTGACAACTTTCCATAATTACCTAGAGAGAGGGAGAGAGAGAGAGAGAGAACAAGAGTCGTTTTGTTTGTTAACAATTAAAACAACATTTTGAGGGCGAAAAGAAAATACATATATACATATATATGTATGTATGTATGTGTGGAATATCTAACAAATTGAATAGTAATTTCTACTAAAGCGTAAAGTTTTTTCGCATTTTGTTTTCTGTCTTAACTTCTGCTGTTTTGGGTTCATGAAACTTTTATTATTATGAGAGATTTGTGTTAGTTGTTGTGGTTGTTGTTGTTGTTGTTGTTTATCAATAGAAGAAATAGTAAAAACATAATGTTCAATAAACCACAGCTGAGGGGCATCGCCAGGGGCTGGCAGGAGGAGAAGTGTGGAGGGGATAAACCCATAACTGCACAAATAACAAGAAGAAAAAAGAAAAAAACTAACAAACCATAAAAATCCGCACATAAATTATACCAGCAACAGAAGAAGCTGGAGAAACAGGAGCAAGAGTGCCCCTAGGAGTAGGAGAAGAAGAAGATTGGAGGAAGGAGGAAGGGGACCAACCAAACGATGGCAGGCAACATACGCAAATGCAGAGAGCAGCGAAATTTATGAGCAGCCATTCCCAGTCACTGGTTGCCACAAGTGGCCCAAGGAGCAGGAGCAGTAATCCATGGGCCATGCAGCCGAGCAGCCGAACAGCCGCCTGGCCAAGTGCACTGCAATGACAAAGGCAAATAAATTACAGCATCATTTGCAGTAGAAGCTGCTCCAGCGGCAGCAGTTAAAGTGGCAAAATGGAGAGTGGCTAAAAGAGACGATGGGGGCCAATGACAGTACAATCCCTTTTTTGAATGACGCCAATCAATGGAGAAATAATTATAAGACTTACTTTCACTCTCTCTCTCTCTCTCTCTCTCTCCTCTTACTCTTTTACAGTCTCTAAATCTCTCTTATATATAAGATCGAATATTGTCATCGATCTGCATGTTTATCGATAACTTTCACATGACTTTAATGAAGTTTTAGCACAAAATAATTAACGGTTAATTCTTCCTGGCAATAGTGTTGTAAAACTAGGCAAATAGTGTTGGCAGTTGATTGTCGACACAAATTGATCATATAACAACAATAAATTTTTTCGCATTTTTCAACACTGAAATTTGAAGTAGCCAAAACAAAAAGTTTCCACACTAGAGCTTCGATTGTATTCAATATAAATTTTGTTCATTTCATTAAAAATGTGCTAAGCAGTCGTTGAGATATATTTTATATAAACTGCAAACTAAAACTGGAATTCCACTCGAAGGGAAACTGTTTGAACACGTTGTGTGAGTCCTCTCCTAGCTCTTGAAAAAAAAAAATATGAGTTCTCTCCTCTGCGATTCTCAAAAGTTCAAGTAAGTTTCTCGACGTTTCTGCTTCACCTTTTTAAGTAGTTAAGAATATTTTTGCAAAGAAGATGGCCAGAAGATAGCTGGCTGGTTGGTTTTTTTTTGTAGGTGGATTATTGTCGTTTAGTCTAGATCAAGAATAGTTTTCACTTTTCATTTCAACTTTAATACTTATTATTTGTTTGCATTATATGCAATTTGTTTCGTCTAATGTAATATGAACTTAAAGAATTGGAATTCCAATTACTCAGAACCTCCACGTGCAGCTGCTTGCTTTTGAATACAAATAGCTTTTGTTGTTGCTTCCTGTTGCAGAAATGAGCAGAGAACACAGTGGATCAAATGCAGTTGAAAAATGCCAAAAAGAAAAAATTCCCAAATCATTTTATGTTTGTGTGCCCCGAAAAACTGAGCAATTAAAATTGGGCATGCATCGTGTCCATTTCAACTCTATTATGAAATTCCATCATCCTTCAGTTAGTGTGTGTGTGTGTGTGTAGTCTACCTCATTCCCCTCTCTCTTTTCCCCCTCGTTTATGCTGTTCGCTGTTGATTTAGGTTTCGATGTGAACTTTGTTGATGATATTTTCTTTGCTGAGTAACTGCAAACGGCAGTCGTTTCGTTTTTGTCCATTGCTCCCAAAACTCACTCACTCGCTCACTCAACTTGCGGCAAGACGAAAAACCATTTCAAGTGCCGCTTGAGTGATGCATGGTGAGCCTTTTCCCTCTTTCCCCCTTGTTGTTGTTGTTTGGCTTGTTTATGCCTTATGCCTCTTCGCCATCTATGTATATATATCTTCATCTCCATCTCCATCTCTTTTGGCTTTTTCATTTTGTTGCTGTTTTTTTTTTATGTTTTGCAATATTACGTATTGTTTTTTTTTTTAATTGGCCTTTTTTCTTGTTGTTGGTGTCGTTACGCTTCTTTTCAGTCGCTAAACAGATACACACACACACACACACACATACATTTGCAAATATTTCATAGTCAATTTGATAAATAAAATGACTGTAACGAAATGGAAGAGAAGAGGAGATAGAGATATAGGAAGACTGTTTAGACATTTAGTTATTAGAAATCAGTTTGATATAGACACTAGATAATTGGTCGGATATATATTATATAGTCATAAACAATAACCAAGACAAAGTTTAAAAACTTCCTCACAATCGAAGTTAGCTTCTTTATACATTTATTTGTTGCTTAAAATTAAACAAAATATTTTGATTTATTTCTCTATTTCAGATTTCATTCCTGTGCATCTGAGACACTATATACATATATCTCCAGTCGTATTCGGTGAGTTCCATTACCCTCTCCTTTGCTTGTTTATTAAACATTGATTTATTATTTTGCTTCATTTCCCTTTGCGCAATTGGTTGACTTTTCAAGAGATTTTCTTTTTTTCTCTTTTAACCTTTTTGCCATTTCTCTCTGCCTGCTTAGAAGATACTTTTTGTTGGCTTAAGCATTTGCTACAGCTTGGCGCTAAATTTCCGTTTTAATTATGTTGATTTTTGGGACAAAAATAAAATCTTTTGTAGCAAAAATTTGCGAAAAAATCACGAAAAATAAAAACTAGCGAAACGAGCAAACAAGCAGGACAAAGCATCTTTTTTTTTTTTGTTATCCTTCGCTAAGGAGAAATAGAGAGCAACTTTGAAGAAAGAGTTGAATTTCAAATTCAGTTTGTTCATAATAAAAATGAAGCAGTAAATTCCTTTTAGTTAAAGGGTGAAAAGTTCATAATAATAAACACTGGAAAATTGGAACTCTTCCATTTTTAGTTTAGGTTACCATAAACTGATATGGTCTATATACATATATACATACATACATAAACCTTTTGTGTTCCGCCCCCTACTTTGTTGCCTTCGTTTAACACTCCCACAAAATGCTTAACTAACCAATTCATTTAATTGTCCCACCATTAACTGAATTCATGAAGATGATAAAAAAAAAAACCAACCAAAACGTTGGTTTTAAATAAGCC
The DNA here is from genome assembly GCA_024703675.1 of Drosophila nebulosa. Lineage (NCBI taxonomy): Eukaryota > Metazoa > Arthropoda > Insecta > Diptera > Drosophilidae > Drosophila > Drosophila nebulosa. The sequence continues at coordinate 13,100,388 of JANFPS010000003.1, forward strand.
GTTTTGTTGGCCAAGTTTTTGAGGTTGTTATTGTTGTTGTTGTTGTTGTTGGGTTTCTTTTCGTAACATTTTTTCTTTTGAAGCTTTTAGCTATTTTCACACGCTTCGCCTGACAAGAGCGAAAAGTAGAAACAAAACAAAACTTTAGAAAATCAAAAAAAAAAAAAAAAAAACCAGAGAAAAAAAAAAACCAGAAATGCAAATAGAAATGATGATGGCAGCAACCGCAACGACCAGAGACAACAGACAAATGGAAAAGAAGAGATTGAAATTGGTAGTTTGGGAGTGTTGGAAGGAAGGGGGTGTGCAGGGGGCTAAAGCTAGCTTAAAAATCGTTTAGACTAGCAATTTTTTTCCAGGTGCCGAAAAACTGAAATTGTATTTCCCAATGATGAACACACACTTCACGTTCGTTTCGAGACAAGCAACAACAAAAATGCTTAAATAATAATAATCATAAAAAATACATAAAAATACAAGAACAGCAACAACAACAACAACAGCAACGAAAACAGCAACGAAAACGAAACCAAAACCGTTGACAACTTGTTGACCCTTTTATTTTTGTCTGTATCTTTGTTTCTTTCTTTGTTGCAATTTGAATCACGTTTGGGTCATAAATTTTCATAGAAAGAGTAAAAGAACGACCGGAAAGCATTGATAGAAAACGGAACAAAGAAAAAAGCAAAAAAAAAAAAACACGAACTCTAAGCACTTTCTTTATGTGAAAGCATTTAAAAAACAATTTCAATTCGATAGAAAATTTTTAGAGGCCAGTTGACAAAATTAGCGAAATGATGAACCAAGTTGCCAAAACTTTTGTATAAAGACGTCTACAATTCGATATAACTTTACATATGAAATGGAACTATTATGGGATTCTTTTTGAATACCTTTAACATAATTTAATTATATCGTTCCGATTTTGCAGTTATACAACAATTGTTTGCCGTATATCGTTTAGGGAAAATGTCTTTTATGATAAAATAATTTTAAAATTGTACAAAAATATTCAAATATTGTAATAAAAAATTTACTCAAAGCAACTCTTATTCGCTTCTAAGAATTTAAACTTATTCAGTAGCATATATTCGTGAATTAAGAAAATATTCCATCACCAAACTATTTTTATAAATAAAAACTATTTAATTTCCGTTCTTCGAGACAGATTTTCTTCCTGAAATGATTGATTTCATCTTCCGAAATGTACACCTCGTTCCACCATTGACAATGCATATGAGAGACTTTTGTTGCTGGTCTGCTCTAAAATATTTAATAATATCCCAAAAATATCGATATCTGATCTGATCTACTTAGTTTGCATAATCTGTTGGGGGAAATTTGAGTTATCTTTCATTTTAGTTGGATTTTCATTTCGAAGTAAACTGAATGAAAAGATTTCTGTCGTCTCTTTTTGCCGTCTAGCTTAAGGGTTTTCTTTTTAGCCTACATTTAGCCATTTCTCATGAGTGAAATTTGGTCTTCTTAAATATCTTTCTCTCTCCCTATCTCTTTCCCTATTCTCTGGGCAACATTGACTTGTGTCACTTGCATTACTTGTCTCCCTTTAACCGATTGCGTATTGAAATATATATCGAAATGTAATAAGCTTAGAGGTTTTCCATTTTTCATAATTGGCTTATTTATATGTCAAACGGTCTTCAATTACTTGATTTCGGAGGGGAGTGGGCATCTACTCTAACATTTATTTATTTATACCCTTAAGACAAAAGGGTTCATTTGTTTGTTGGGTCAGGTTATAGAACAGAAACAAAAGCACGAGAAATTGTTAAAAATTTAAAGACTTATGTCCCGATGTAATTTGATAGTAAAAGAGTATTGCCAGAGTCGGTGTAGTGACCTTGTTTGTTTATACATATGTGGGCAAAGAAATCAATCTCTTTTTCTCTTCTTGCTTGCTCTTGTTCCCTCCTTTTATGATCTTCTCCTCTACTGCCTCTTCCTCTTCAACATAACTGCATACATTTTTGTTGTAGCAGTTGTTGTTGTAATTTTTCGCATAAATTTACATTAATTTATGCAATGGCTTTGCCATTGTTGTCGATTTTGTTGTTGTTTTTATCGCATTTTCTGTGTGTGTGCGTTTTCTTTTTTTTTTTTATTGAACGGTTTGTGACATTTTACGATTTTCAAAGTGAAAGGTACATATTTGGTAAATTGCCATGTTTATATATATATATACACACACACACACACATGGGAAATGCGAAGAGGGGGGACAAATAAACGAAAATGCCATTTTTAAACTGGTTTTCCGCCACTACGTGTAGTGTTTGTACTTGAAATCAGAGAACGCCCGCAAAAAAATAAAAATAAAAATAAAATAAAATAAATGCAAAAACAAAATGAAAAGTTTACAATTAATAGGATCAAAAACAAACATTCTTCAGTTAGTTAAGGCGCCAGCAAAAATAAATTACATAAACAAATAAGAAAAAGGCTAAAACTTAAGGAGAAAAGAATAAGCCACAATCTCAGTCCTTGTGAACCTCGAAAAGATTTCGAAATCAAACAACTTTTTGCAAAATAACATCTACATACAACGCTTAGGTAGCGTACATATAAAGTATATATATTCTTGATCAGCACGATGAGACGAGATCATAAATCTATGTGCATCTGAATCAGCGCAAATTCCCCTAGATCACTAACGGTACAAAGCTGAAATATAAGAATCTGTAGTCTTTTATATACGTATGTATATCTCTGATTCACACGGATCGCAGCACTATATTATTTATGTAGCTCCCAGAGGAACAATCGGCCGAAAATAGAGTTTTAAATTAATTATTCTGTTGATTTTGATGGAATATTAAAGAAAATGTACAAATCTTAATTTATTTTATATCCAAAAACGTCTTTACCAAATTTCATTAAGATCAGACTAATATAAAATATAGCTCCCAGAGAAACAATCGATCGAAAATAGAAAATAGAATAATAACTTTCTTGTTTTTCATGGGATTATCAAGAAACTTAACAAATCCTAGTTTGCCTTGCATCAAAACGTTTGTGCCAAATTTCATAAAGATCAGATCACTATATCATATAGCTCTCATGGGAACGATCAATCAGAAAATTCTGTTTTGGACCAAGAACTTTCATTTTTTCAAGCGATTATTATAAAAATTAATATTTCGGTGCCAAATTTGATCAAGATCATGTAACTATATCATATAGGTCTCATAGGAACAAGCGGTAAATGCGCCATGCTTATGCTTTCGACTTTTTACATGGAAGTTTATTTCACATTGACACTTTTATAGATAAGAAGGAATACCAAATACTTGCAAGGGTATACAAACTTCGGCATGGTCGAAATTAGTCCGGCCTTTCTTGTATGTATTCGGCCGTATTTGGCCGCATTGTCGCCGCACTAAACTCATTTTTAGAAGTGTTCTTAAAGCACTTACATTGGCAATGTATTGAATTCGTTTTCATGTTGTCGTCGGGGTCACCAAAAGAAGAAGACTAAAAAAGTGGTCTAATAATTTTTATCAATTCGATTTCGATTGATTTAATTATGACTAAATCATTTGTCTCGCCTTTATTGGTGTCTTCTTCTTCTTTTCGTCCATTGGCATTTTGCCTGCCAAGTTGTTAAGCCTCTTGGAATGAGGAGTGGCAAATGGACAGTGGGTGGTGGGCAACAGATTTTACTTTGTTTTTGTGGCAACTTAATTTTGATTTGTTTGTTTCTTCCTTTTTTTTTTTGCCTTGGTTTTTATTTTCTTGCTCTTTTTGGTTGCTGATTTGAAATTATAATGTTTGCAATGAGTTTTGCGCCGCTTGGCCCACCCCACCACGCATCCTCCCCCCCCCCCCCCTGGTGACCCAATTTTAGTACGAATATGAATAACGAATGAGAACGAGAATTGTGAATGTTTTTGAGTGTGTGAGAAATAAAGTTCTGTGGCGCCTTTTTTTTTGTGTGTGGCGGGTGTGTGTGTGTGTGTGTGTGTGTGTGTGTTGCCATCATTGACATTCAGTTGTGGTAATTAAATGATTTGCCGAGTTAACCTTTCCACTTCTCAGTTGGCTTAATTATTAATTATAGTTTTCGTGGCTGGGTTTCAATTAAAGCCAATGCTTCACAATTAATTAAATAAACGTTTAAGTGGTGGCCGTGCGGGGAGGGGGAGGGGGTGGGGGTTGGGTCGTGGTAGCGGGTTTGTGCCAGGAAGGCCTGATGAGAATCAAATTGAAACTAAATACATGCTACATGTAAATACATAGGTAGATTCATAATACAGGAGCGGTCTTAAATATCCTTAGGGGTCTACGTCTACGTAGTAACTTTAATTAAAAGTTATTGATAATGTGAATTCCAACACTCAACAACACTCTGAATAATGGGAAGTGAACTACTTCTTCTTATAACCAACTTGTCGATAATAGTTTAGTATGTTAGTTTCGATTCTTATCGATAGCGCTTTGATAATTGTAATTGTATTGCTGTTTCGAGACTAAAACACTTAAGTTATTGATAACAGTTGGCAATAATTGCTACATATAATTAGTGTTTCTTCAAAATGGCGACTTCTTCTTTTACCGATAACACTCTGTAAAAGTTTCGATTATGCTGCAATTATCGATAATACTTTGATAATTGTAATTGTGGCGCCTTCATGATTTAACTGTTGATATCGATAACACTCTTTTAATTAAAAATGTGGCGCCTAATCTTCACATTCTGTGAAATCCGAACCTGTTAGTAGGTATATGAGAATTTTGCTACTTTATTCCTAATTGCTTCTGGCTCTCTGCAGCATTCGCAAGAAGCACATCTTGCCTGGCCTTTTGCCTTATTTATGTATATAAATTGTATGTGTTGGGGCAATATGTATTATATAATAATATCTACACTTGCACATATATTTATACGATGGTACGACATGTTTTATTTAGAGCTTAGCTTCAGTTGGGCTTTTCCTTTCTGCTCCTTTTTCTTTTTAATGGCTTTTCCTCCAGTTTCGGTTGTTGTTGTTGTTGTTGTAGTATGTACATATAATTAAAATACATTTAACGGTGCTTTTTGCCTTAAGACCCCAAAACAATACAAAGACGGCGATGAAGAAGAAGCAGCAGCAGAATGCCAACGACCTATGCAACAAAATTTTTTTAATAGCTTTTGCCCCTCTACCCCTACCTCCCCTTCATCCACATCCCGATCCTCCTCATACTCTATCAATTCAGTCAGCTTGTTTCATGCTGACTTTAAAAATATGCATTACCGTTTACAGTGGAAACAATTTATGAAGTCAAATGTCTGCTCTGGCGGCAATTAAATGCACATGTGACCTCGGCCCCTCCTGGCACCTTCACTGCCACCACACCCCCTTCTTACTACCCCCTCAAGCATAAACTATGGCATATCTGTACTATATATATGTACATATATATTGTAGTTTATATACCTAGGAGAAAAAAAAAACAGGCGAAAAAGACTCAACAGCCCAGGCACCGGGCACCGGGCACCAGGCACCAGGCACCAGCACCGGCAGCTGCTCTTGCTCTCAATGAATAAACTTTGCATGCATTTAATTGCTCTGCAACGGCAAATGGCAACTGCAACTGAAATTGCAACTGCAACAGCAATAGCAGAAGCAAATGCAACTGCAATGACTGCAAATTAAATTTGATTTAAAACAAGCCAGAAGACTTCTCAGGCCCTTCAAGTGTATAGTTCAACACTTTGCATATCCATGCACAAATAAATACATATAGAAAAATATTTTATAATAAATGTAAATAGGCATAGACATATGCGAGAGTTACCTAAAAAGTTTGGCGGCAAACCATAAAGAAGAAGACACATGTTTCTTATAAGAAAGCATGACTTTTCGTGGAAAACAATTTACCAATAGGCCAAACGGAAGCGGAAGAGGAAGAGGAAGTGTAGAATATTATTTCAATTGAAATATTCCTCGGTCGATTTCTGTCAATTGGTGGACACATCTTCTGTACTCTTAGGGCCAACCTCGAGAGAACATATGTAGATAAACCATTTGCGAAATTTATCTATTAAATCATTTCAACTGCAAAGTTTACACTTTAAATTAGTCTCACAAGTGCCACAGCCAAAGATAAATGGCAAATATCTATATATTTTTCTTTATTTAATTGTAATAACATTTGTCTCTTTTTTATATCATTTTAATTTGCAACTGACTTTTGCTAACCTCTAGGCCCAAAGGAGGAGAATATACCTATTAAATGTGAGCAACTTTCACCAGGTTATCCAGCTCTCATATCTTTTTCTAGTGGATAGAGTAACCCCAAGTTGTTACACATATATTTTGCTGGCTGATTTTCATTTGAAAGCTTAATTAAGCCCAATGAGTTTGACTTATTTGTTCATTACAAAAATATACAAAAGAAAAACACATACACGAAACTTAAAAATAAAAAGAGAAATAATAATGAATTAAAAAATATGTATGTATGTATATATATATACATTCATGTAACGATAGGCTCAACTCTGTCTGAACTGGACTCAACTCACAGCATAAAGGGGGAGAGAAAATTCAATTAAATGCAATTCCATTTCGCTGCAGGAGCAAAAATTTATTGCACAATTCAAAGGATGCCAGAAAAATGTGACAAAAAAAAAAAAAAAAGAAAACCAAACACAACGCATTTTTCGCCGTTGACAAGTTGATATAGTAAGTGAGGTTTTTTTCTTTGTTTTTTTTTCTGCCCAACTTCAGTTTTAAACTTTAGGCCCTTTTATGGCTTTCATGCTTGCCTTGAGAGATATCTTTTAACTTTAAAAGTTACATGATTGGCAAAAAAAAAAAAACAAAAAAAAAAAATTAAAGAAAAACTTGATTTATGCCATGAAATGAACCTTCAAAGTAATTGGCCGATACCTTGATGGTTAAGTAAAGGTTCCTCCTGCAAGGTTGTTGTCGGTCTGTCCGCCCTTCCGTCTGTCCGCTGGTCTGTCGCAAGGTAGGTAAATAAATAAACAAAATTAAGCGAAAACTCAATTGCATGTAGAGGGCGACCCCACAAACACACACACACACACAACAAGCAGGTTCATTAATCAAAAACCGAGATATACATACATTCATACATATAAATTTTAGACCAAAACAGAGAGTAAAAAAAAAAAAATTTATCATCTAAGTAACAAATTGAAATTTTATGATTTTCTTTTTTGGCGTCTCTCTGCTTCTCCCTCTTTTTCTCTCCATCTTTCTTGCCACCATTTCATAATTATCACAAAGGAAAGCAAAGAAAACCCAACAGCAACAAAGAAAACCATGCTTGAGTCTAAGTATTTTCAGACATAAATTTTTCAAAGAGATAAAAGCCAGGGGGAAAAAAAAACGAGAAAAGAAAAAATTATATATAAAACACATTCACACACACACACACTTAAAAAATATACATACATATATATTAGAAAAACGTAGCCGAAATTTTGATATACTTTAAATTTTAATAGCTCCTATGATTACCAATTGCTCTTGGCTTTAACTTCATTAAATGAACTAAGTTAAAACATTTTCTAAAATAATTGTACCCCTGTGAGTCGAAAGAGTATTCGAAAGGCAAAGAGTAAGGGATAGGAGTAACAGTGCTTTTTGCGGGGGCGGCAAAAGGTAAAGATGGCAGCCAGCGAATTTTTTTTTCTCACACAATTTCATTGCGCGTGAACTTGGTGACAATTTCGGAAGCTAAAAAGTCATCACGAAAAAGTAAAAAAAAAAATTAAAGCTAAACTGGCGTTGGGAGAAAGAGAGAAAAAGACGGAGAGAGAGAAGAAAGTCGACCGTAAAAAATCTAGAGGTACAGCAGCGCGCATATTCATGATGCGGTGCAACCATCCAAGGTAAAGAAGGTGGGAAAAAGATCTTTTTCCGGCCAAATGCTGTTTCACAGAGTGCACGGCGTATATACATAGGCACACACATAGTACATACAAATAGTTTTCCGTATGTTTTCGCAATGCATTGAAATAAGAATGTGGGACCAAAAGATTTTCGGACAGTTTTTAGTTTTAAATGTTTAAAAATTTGAGATAGCATATGTTATTTTCCCGTTAACATTTTAAGGATCCGCCAATTACATAAGTGGTACGGAAATGGGCGCTGTGCAATCTTTTTTAGTGTCCTCCCTCCAGGGAAATATAATTTAAGGACAATTTAATCTAAAAAAAACATTCACTTTGAATCTTTTTCTTGTCAGTTCTCAATAAAGTGACGTCATACAAATATATGACCCTCAAAAAATACTCAACCAGCTACGAGCACCTAATCAATGCTGATGATCGATGGTCAAAATGGAGAGAAAGACCACATCAAAGTTGGTTAAAGAACTTTGCCGACCTAAGAGCCTCACATTGTAGAGCATATTAACTGCTATTTTTTCAAAGCGCACTAAAAATGTCCATCCGAGATATAAAGTTTTTACGATGATCGATGGAGTTTAGACGATTTGAGAATTGAATTGAAAATATTGGCCAGTCTTTTATATGGGCACATAAAAAAAATAAATTAAGACATAAGATACAATTATTTAAATTAGATGAGCAAAGCAACTTTTACGTGTTTAACTAGCGTGTGTGCAAGGTTATTCAAAAGCAATCGAATTCCTTCTCTTGAGCACAGTAATAACTCGCTAAATGAATGTTTCCCTGACATGACTCTCTTGTGTCCGCTTGAGAGAGTTTTCACTGTTCTATTGTTTACTTGTTTTGCCATTTACCTGCTCACTCTGGTTACTTTAAGCTTCAAACTTTTCCATAACACGAATTTTTATTGTTTTGGTTTATATTTTTCTTCTTATTTTTGGATCACTGTAAATATTTACTCACTTTTGATAAGGAAAATAATGAGTGTGCTATCTACATAAATATATCTATATATATATATATATATATATATACCTATACGGTATTTGCAGTAATGTGAAATATGAGCTACTGTTGCAATGAGTGATAGGAGAAAGAGAGGGAAAAAGACAAGGCAAGTGAATCAAAGAATTGAAATGTGAGAAACGAAGAAGAAAAACCTTTGTTATTGAAAGACCTACATACATACATCCATAAGAGTTCGCATACGTTCTGGTTGCCCTTTTGGCCTAGTAAAAAGAGAAAGAAAGCGAGTGAGATTGAGAGAGAGAGAGAGAAAGGAGAGTGGTGGTGGGGGGGGGGACCTCGGTAATAATCGTTGGAAATCTATCTATTGAAGTCAATCTAGTTACTTGCATCTGATTTATGCGTTTTTAGGCGAAAGTGCTTCGTCGCATTGCATCGCATTGCAGTGCATCGCAATTCCCTTTTCCACTTCAATTCATTTCGTCGTCTACACTTTATTTACTTCTCGTTTGATGTGGGCAAAGGAGGAGGAGGTGGAAATGGAGTCGAAGGGGGGGGGCGTGCAAAACTCCATGTGTCATTTTTATCGTCATCCCCCACTCGTTTTACTTTTCTATCGTCTTCAAGTGCAGCATAAAATTGCCAACAATCTGCCTCACTCCCCAATCTCCTCCCCCCTCCACCCCACTTTACTTCTCTTTCTCGTTCGGCCTTTCGGTGGGGTTTTTTTTTTTATTTTATTTTATGACTCAGCAGTGCTTTGGCACTGTGATTGAGTAGACAGTGGCCTAGAGGGGTGAAGTAGAAGCGGGGGTACGAGGAGGAGGAGAGGAGGAGGCAGAGAAGGAGTAGTGGGAATACACCACTTTATATACATATCGAAGTAAGTGCAAGCAAGTTTTATTTGTGTGGCAAAAATGACACGATGCTGGCAAATGGAAAATCGCAATGACGACCAAAAGTGGCAAGCAACAACTTGTCGCACAGATTTGGACAAAAAGTAGTTTTTCACAATTCATTGCAAAAGAAAAAAAAGTGAAAATTGCATCAAATTGAAAAACGAGCCAATCGTTATACTCTACAATACAAACACTTTCAGAGGTTATAAGTATTTATATATATATTCTTGATCATAAGCAACAGACGAGTCGTAGTAGCCTTCTGTTTGTCTGTCCGGCTGTCTGTATGAACAAAAAGATCTCGCAGACTTTAGGAGAATTTGCGTATGTACGCTAATAAAGGTTTTTTTTTTTCAAACTGAAAGGTCGGTTTTGGTCGCTAGATGCGCTCAAGTGCTCAAAGAGAGTAACTTCTGCGGCCTGTGAAGGCAACTCACCATACATAAATTTGGTCTCATCAGCGTATACGGACTTATTTCATTTTCTATTGAAGATAATGTAGAAAGACAACGAAATTCTTTGGGACTGGAAAAAATGTATGAGATCTGGTAAATCCAAGAAGCATCCCAAAAATATTCTTTTTGTGCGTACAGCTCTAATCTGAATTCTATTTAAGGACATTCCAAGCAATGTTGTTTCAAAATTTCAGACTCTCTTACTGTTTTGTTGTTTTTTTTTTTTAATCTTTGATCTTTATATTATAGCTTTTAATTTTGTTTCTTTTTAAAAGAGATTCTTCTTTTCTCTTCTCATTCGCCATAATTCCTCTAACTAAAATCTTTAGGCAACATCTTGAAACAAGTTGCTCATTGTTATTATTCCCAGAGTTGCCACTTACCAACCAACCAACAACAACGATGGACAATAGAGCTTTGCTTGGTTTGGGGGCAAGTTGCGCTGTTGCTTTGGCTGCTTCTCGGTTCGGTACGGTTTGGTTCCGTTCCGTTCGGTTTGGTTATGGCCACTTGCAACACACACAGACACCACACAAGCACGTAGAAAAAATATCTGAAAAATTGATTAAAGTTCTTGCAAACGCGCAAGCGGCATCAATTACCTGTTGCGGTTAAAGTCTGAGGTTTTTTTTTTTTCTGTTTTTCGTTTTTGCCAGTAACCGAAATGAATCGAACGAAAGGTGAGGCACAAGGCGAAGAAGGAAGGTAAGAGGCAAAGTTAAATATGATTACAGCGCTTGGCTTTTAGTTTGAAGCATTTTTCAGTATATGCGATAAAAGAAATATGTGTATATGTCCGTCGGTCTGTCGATCTGTCGGTCTGCTAGTCTGTCTGCCTGTTTGGCTCTGCTAGGTAGCATGACCGCATGTTGCATGTGGCATAATCAAGCACAAGAAAAATAAGAAACAAAAAAAAAAAAATGACTGTTGTTGCTGTTGCTTTCGTGAGACGACAACGACGACGACGACAGCAACAACACGCATGCTCCATTGTGGCTAAAAGTATAGAGATTTTTACCCATATACCCTTTCCTAATCCAATTAAGAACTATATAATTGAAATTTTTGGCTTCAATTTCAACCATGAGGTTGTTCTTCTGTAGCTCATTAAATGAGAAAAACATTTAAAGTTTCATTTACTCTCGTCTTTCTATTTCAATTTTTTCAACTTAGCCCATTTTGAGGATAAGAATTTTGAAAATTAATTCCCATTTGTATTTTTGGTTACATGCAGTTTCAGGGCATTTGCAATTTCGATTGCAATTGGAACTCCGTTTGGGACTGGGCCACTCATTCATTTCGTTGTGGCCTATAGTCCCCTCTGTTTTCTTTCTTTCTTTCTTTTTGATTGATGATATTACATGTGTGCAGAAGATGGTCTTCTGTTCACCCCATACCAAAAATCGAAAAAAAAGAAAAATGAAATAAAAACCCGTTGCCCATCTCCCTGCTGCTGGCTGCTTGCCCGACTGTCTTTCTGCCCGTCTGCCATTAACTTGGCTTTGGGCTCACTGGTTCCATGGTTGTTAGCTGGCTGGCTGGCTGGCTGGCTGGTTGGTTGGTTGGTTGGTTGGTAGGTTCGGTTGCTTGGTTCGTTTGCCTGGCCAAAAGAAAGCGCTTAATTGCTTTTGAATGCCTTTCCGTGAGTTGCATTTGCCGCTCTGCGCCGCCAGCAGACAATCCCAAGCCACCACTGCGTCAACTTGTTTATGTAAAAAGAAGGAGAAATAAAAAAAGCAAAAGACAAAAAAAAAAAAAACGTAGAAATGTAAAAATCATTAAGCCAAGCCAAGCAACAAAAGAAGTTGCGCATGCGCTTTTCTTTGCTTCCCCTTCTAGCCCTCTCTCTCTCTCTCTCTCTCTCTCTCTGTCTCTCTCAATGTTCCTTTCTTTTCTCTAAGCTCCATGCTTAAAACTTAATAACGAGACAGAAGTCAGTGCAGTCAGCACTTGAGGCCTCCATTTGCCATACACAATGAATGCCAAAAGCATAGAAAATCGACCAAAAAAAAAAAAAAAAAACCCACAAGTACCAAAAGATAGGTAAAAGAAAAGAAAAAGACGAATGGGAGAAAAATAAGAAGCCGAAGAATAAGAAGGAGAACAACAACAACCAAAGCAACCAGATATACAATTTATTTAGTTGGTTATAAATTATACTCTAACATAAAAACAAGTCTGTTAGAATGTTAACTTAAAATGCTACCAAAATCAATTCCCAAATAAAAAAGACCTAGTAAATCATGTGAAAGTAACGAACCTTGCTGTAGCTAGTAAGTGAGCTAGAATATTCTGTAGAGTATTATATCTTATATCATATTGATTAGATATCAGAGAGAGAAAACATAAAAAATGTTATTTTCAAGTGCAAAATGTTTCTTCCAATTTGGTAATTATTATCATTACTGGCTACTTAATGACTAACAGTTTATTTAATTTAATTATTTCTAATTGCAATTCTTAATTTGTGTGAATTTTGCCAATTAATTCGTTTTTCTATACATACATCTGAAGGGCATTGTGACGTCTTTACGTATGCGTGATATTTTCTTAATTTTTCTTATTTCCCTTCACATTTTGCAACAAATTTTCAAGTTGAAGTAGCTGCTGCTGCTGCTGCAGGTTGCACAGTACTTGCCGCAGCTCTCCTCTGGTGGCATCCTACCCAAAAGCTTGGCAACGACAACTCTCAGCTGTAAAAGCATTTGGCTGCATCATTAATGGAGGCGCACAGACAGACACATCAGAGCAGAGCGAAGCAGAGCAGAGCGAAGCAGAGACGACGACTGACTCCGGTGTGACTTGAAGAAGAAGTACTACAAGTTGTAGGCAGAGATCAAGCGGGAAGGCATTCACACAGGCACACAAAGGTTAGGCGATAACGGGGCGATGGTGCCAACGGCGGCGGGCGGGTACAAGAGGATTGGGAGGGGACAAGTAAATATCAACTCAGTCTCAGTCTGTTGTTGCTGTTGTTGTTGCTGCTGCTGTTGCTGTTGCCGTTGGTTTGGTAAAGATACGCTTTTTTTTTTTCTCTTTCGTATTTTCTTATTCAATTCCTGGAATTTAATCAAGGTGCATCTTGAATAAAAAAAAAAAAAAAAGAAAAACGCCGCTGGCAGCGTCGTGGTTGTTGGTTGTTGTTGTTGTTGTTGTCGTTGGCGGCGTCGGCAGTAGCATCTACAATGGTTGGCGCTGATGTTGTTCCGTTCCGTTCGTCGTGGCTGCCCAAATAGTTAAAGGGCAAAATAAATAACCGTCTCGTCGACAACAACAACAACAACAAGAACAACAACAACAATAACGACAACAACGACAACGACAACTTTTGCCTATAATGATGTGCCGATAATGAAAGAGCAAGTTGTTGGCTTGTAGTTGTTGCTGTTGTTGTTGTTGCTATTGCTGGTGGTGTTGCTGTGAAATCATTTTGTAGATGCGCGTGATGCGATAATATTTTTCTTACACCCCTTTTGCCTAGCGACATGAGCAGCAGCAGCAGCAGCAGCAGCAGGCAGATGAAACCATGAAGTTCCCTCTACATATAAAAACGTGTACTTTGTATTTGTATAGCTAACTAAAGTTGCCATATAATTGTATAAATAGAAAAATTATTGATTATCTACTCAATTAAACGTCGACTTCTTTTCAAGTTTTGTGAAATACTCGAAATAGAGTCTCCCGACTGTCCCTTTTCATAATCAAGGGGCATTTCTTAAAAATGATCTAAATTTACTTAATTACAATGTCTGTATATCCAAAAAGTCTGCTTCGCACTTAATAAACAGTTTTTTCTTGGTTTTCTATAAATAGAACATAAATTGCGGTAAATTGTAGGCCACTCGCGTAAGAAGAGATACCCATAAGATTTTGAGCTGAGAGATTCTAATGTTGAATAATAGTCTTAAATAACAAGACCTTATGAAGACTGCCATACCCCTCAGACACACCAAAGGGTCTTAGACGACACAAAAGAGTTAAAATATACAGTTAAAGATCCAAAGGACATAAACTAATAATCATTTTTGGAGAAGGGGGTCGATTATCTTACGACATCCAAGATGTAGACGCCGACTTTCCCACCGCCCATTATCTTGCCAAATCCCAAATGCAAAATCTCATAAGCCAGTCAGCTATCAACATTTTCTCTGCCATCAATAGATTATAGAGCGACATTTCCTGCATTTTTCTAGAAATTACAAGTTACAAAATTCCATTCATGGCAATTTGTTGGGTAATATTTCAATACTTTGTTTTAGGCGTCACAAATGCGATTAGTTTTACGTCCTGTCTCAGGACAAATGCCTTAGAGTTTCACACGGTAAAATGATGTGGCCAGGTGTTTTAAATCTGTATATAATGGAATCTATGCATCCTTCTCAGTCAGTCTCGCTCTGCCGTTTCGAATCAACAATTAAGATTTTTGGAATTGAAAGCTGGGTATACCCTTAGAAAAACGAAACACAAAAACTAACAACAACAAGCAAATACTTTTGAATTTTTTGTATCTGTGCTGCAGCGGCAGCTGGTGATACTTTGATTTGGTTTTTTTTTTTTTTTGGGTTCTTTGTTCTTACCTGCTGCAAAACTGGTTTCAGAACGTCATCATCAACAGAGGCTTTCCTTCTCTTTACCGCTCTCCATCTCGCTCACTCTGTCTTTTCCCCTGCCCCCAGGTTTTTTGTTTTTTCAGTTGTAGTTGTGTTTTGTTTGTGATTTTGAGTGACTTTGTTCAATTATTGTACACCTGTTGTAGCCAGCAGGGACTTCCACATAATTGCTTTGTGCCTGTGTGTGTGTGTGTGTTTGTCAAATTTCAGTTTGAAATCTAAACTAGCCAAAATCTTAAGGCGCAAAAAGATCAGAGTCTTTAGCTAATTTTTGAATAACTAACTGGATAGTAAATTAAATGAATTAAATTAGTTATTGTCCCTTTTTTTTATACTAATATATAAAGTTGATTATATAAACTTTCTTTTCTACCTAATGGAATGTGGCCATTGTTTATTAAATTCGGTTGTTAAAAAGTTTATAAAGTTCAACGATGAAAACTTCCTTTTGATTTGTAGTTTGTGGGACCAATTTGTTGTTGGTTGGTGGTTTCTGTTTTCCACTGCCTTCCACTTGAGCCCTGCGAATGGCGAAACGTGTCTTTTGTTAGCTTGTTGTTGTTCTTGTAGTGGGGAGCCATTTCCTGTGACGTTTCGACATTGCCAACAACAATTACTGATGACATTGATGACGACAATGGACAACATGAGCACAGAATGTTTTGTTAAACGTTGATAGAGTCAAAGGGAATCAGAAATGTAAATAAAAAAAATGCCAATTTTTGAAAAATTTTGTTGGCATTTTGACTAATTGAGAATTGTTAAAATGGAAAATGTGTCGCTGCTGCTGCTGCTGGCTAACCGGTTAAAAATTTAACTGTTTTTTATGCCAAACAAAATTGTCGTCACTATTTTTTGCGCTCTCTCTCTCTCTCACTCTTTCTCTATCCTACCACGCCCACAGAATGACGGTCAGTCTCTACTCCTCACCACCCGCTTGTCACTTTTTATCTTTGACATCTTTTGTCTCATTAACATTTGCGCCACACAATCAACAGCGAAGAAAGGAAGACAGGGACAGCAAGTTGGCGGCAGAGGAAAGGGAGAGGAAAATGGAGGGCTACATATTGTGACTCCAACATGACGCATACCCAGTCAGCCCAGTCTCGTGCGGGACTGGACATGACGCGGCCAGGGAATGGGTCTTAGTTGGTCCCTTTTAATGTGTTCATTGGAACAGTGGGACAAAAGCGAGTTTTCATTCCTAAAATCAAGGGGGATCATGTAGGAATTTGGCTTGAAAAATGTTATATATTTCAAGCAGTTAAGAATTGCTAAATATAGGTATACCGAGAAATGCGTATTTGAGAAAGCTAATGATGCTAGGCTTGCTTGTGCGTCCTTCAGTTGCTTGTGCATTGTTATTGATTGCATTGAAGGACTTTCAAGCATTACTAAGACTTGATTTTTGATCTTTTTTAACTAAATGTGATATAATTTTAAAGAACTTTATTCGAAATTGTTTAACCAGTGTTCCACTCTTTCCCCATTCTTCAATTTTTTGTTTTTCTTTTTTTGTTTTTTAACTTTTTACTTTGCTTCCTTTTTGTTGTATGTTCGCCTCTTTTTAGCCATTGTCATAGCCAATGGCTATTGTGTTTGTGTTGTCTTGTTTTCAACTTAATTTTTTCGCTGCTGTTGCTGCTGCTGTCGACGTTGCGGCGATTCTTGAGCGCAAATTACAAACTGTTGCATTTTCATCATTTCCATTTTTTTGCACTGTCTCTGTTACCCCCCCCTCTGCCCTAAGGCCCCTTCGCTTCATTTGTATACACTGCACAACAACTAATAAAGTATATGAGAGTATATTAAATTCGTTCATACTTGAGTTAATAACGAATCAAAGTCAGAGAGAGAGAGAGAGAGAGAGAGAGAGAGAGAGCTGAATTAAATAAAGAGCCATCCACTTAACAAAATATTAACTTAACCATCAATTATAAAGCCTGGTCAAAAGGGTATATCAAATGCGACATAGAAAGAAGTTAACCTGGTTTTTCTCTATTTTTTTTTTGCTTTGTTTCGTTGCCTTTTTACTGTTTGCAATGGGTTGGCTGCATTTGTTTGCCAAGTACCACGTACAATATGACTGTCGATGCTGCGGCAAATGTGCGGGAAGAGGAGGGGGGCTTAGCCAGGGTTCATCACTGGTTGTAAAAATTCAAAATGATACGAAATCAACAAGAACAATACAGCAAAAAAAAAAAAAAATGAGACAAAGCGACAGAAAGATTCACTCGACCATGGCAGGGGGGGGGGGGGGGGGCGACGGGACATTGTGGACATTTCGGTTTGCATATATATATGCAAATATATATTCGAATATATATAGACGATTCAATTAGAGGATAAAGAAATATCAAAAATCTTACCAAAAAATTGTCAATTTTTACTTTTACAACTTAAATTATACAATTTTCGAACCGTAATGACATTGATTTTTCTGTGGTAATCTCACAAATTTGTTTATAATTTATGTCCTTTTGTTCTCTAGAATCATCTAGAATCTAGAATCTAGAATCAATCAAAATAATGTTAAAGATAACAATTTTTGGAACGTGGCAACTCTAAAAAAGTTTTTCTACTCTTTTACCTTCTTGTTTTACGAACCTAGAGCCACCTAGCGGTCAGTTATGCCCGAAAGGTAAAGCTAAGAATGACTTTGACATAACCTTCTTTTCATTTAGTGAGCTGATTGAAAGATCAAATGCCAAATGCATATATATGTACATGCAATTGAAAATGTTTTATTTTCATTTAAAATGTTTTATTAAATTTCGTCCATTTTGTTGTGGTTTCTGGCAAATGGAAAATTTGCATTTTTGTGCATATTCAATTGAGACACACACACACACACACACACACAACAGTCAGACACATGAAAATATCCTACTGATTGCTTGTCAATTGTCGATGCCCAAATAAAAATATATATATATATATGTGTGTGTGTGTGTGTACATACGTTTAAAAAAAACTCAATCCAACTCCATTTGCATGGATCTGAGTGTGCGTGTGTGTGTGTGTGTGTGAGGTAGATTGCTGCGGCTCAACATGGTGTTCAGCGACACCGTGTTTCCACTTTTCTTTTCTTTTTTTTTTTTCACCCTCAATCTACATGCCACAGTGCCTGCCGCCTGTAGGCACCATTTGGCATGAAATTTGTTTGTGTGCCTTTTTTTTTTTTTCGCCACCTTTTCTCCTGACCATCTCCCTCACCCCTCTCGGCTTTGTGAGGCGACATTGTCTCCTCTGATAAACCTCAATAAAGTTAGTTGTCGACTTTGGTGTCACACTCCCGCGGTAAGTGCAACACGAAAAGAAAACAAAAAAAAAAAAAACACCAAAAAAACAAGCACACCAAAGGCTGGCTCAAAGCTTAAGCCAAAAATCCATGACCATGTTTTAATACCCTTTCCCAAATTAAACACCGTTTGAACGCTGATCGATTGTTTGTATCAAAGAATTGCATCAAAGAGCCGCAGCTAAAAAGAAAGCATAATAAAGTTCACCCACAGAAAGCTAAGACTTGACTCAAAATTGAAATGAAAGTTCGGGTTGATCGTCAAGTAAAGGCATTTTTTTTTAGAATATTTAGCTGGTGATTAATGATTGATTAACGCTTTTGATCGCCCAAATCCTCAATGACATCCTCATCAATCTCGGCCCATTTTTCGGGTATGACATCAATAAGTTCATCCTTCACAACTCCCTGGATAACAATCTCGTCATCACCTGTGACAGACGAATATCGCTGCCACTTTGAGATCAATATCAATATCAATATCTTCTCTCATATCTCATATGAATCCAGGTAGGATAGAAGGATACATTAGGATAATGTCTAGCTTTAGCTTCGGCTCACTTCACTAGGAATGACTTGACCAAATGAATGGACTTTACCTACGTCACTACAAATGTAATATACCCTCATTTCCTTTTGGGGGCGTAGGTTAGTGTATGAGAAAATTTTGCATGTAGTTTTTTGTTTGTGTCCGAGGCACAACAAGCCGATGCTGTCGCGAGTTTGACGGTCATTTCCCGTTCCTCTTTTGGATCTATGTATCTCTGGTATATTGCCACCTATCTACCTCTTTGTTACATTTTTATGATCTCTTCTTTCTGTTTTTTGTTTCTGTTTTTTTTTTTATACATTTTGTAGAGTATGACGTCAATGCAGAAAAGTGGCTGCCGCTGCTGTTGTCTCTGTTTGCTCTCTCGCCTAACTTTATGCAGAGCAAACGAAAGCAAATCAAAAAAAAAAAATAAAATAAAAAATAGTAGCTTTAATTAAAATGACAGCAAAATGGGAAAACCAAAAAACAGAAAAAATTTTAAACAACAAAAAAGTTGCAAAAAGAAATACTATAAACTATCGCCTAGATATTGTTGTTGCTGTTGCTGTTGCCATCGCTCTATGTGGAGTTGTTCGATGTGTGCAAAAATGTTTCCGCTCGTTATTGTTGCAAGTTGTTGGGAGTTTGTTGTTTTTGTTGTTGCTGTTTCTGTTTCTTTTGTTTTTGTGTGTTTGTGTGTGTGTGTTTTTTTTTTTTATTTTGTTTTGCATTTATCTGGCATATCCCATTACAGTTTCCGTTTCTACTGTTGTGCTGCGGTTTCAAACACACAACTTCTCTTCCTTCTCCTCTACCCTCCATCTGCATCTCCAGCTCCATTTCCATTTCCATCTCTAGGTAAACTCTTCTACTTCTACTACCTAACATGGCAATAGCTTTGTCTGATGGGGGCTAGAGAGGAGAAGGGGGGGGGGGGGGGGCAGGCAGGAGAACAAGTCAGCAAAATCAGCCAGTTGCCAGCTGTTGCAACATACAATTGCACTTGTTTTGGTTTTGGATTACAAAACACCCGTTAGAATGTGAGAGCGTCATACACTGAAAAAATTATCTAAATACAGGACAAGAAGAAGCAGAGGATTAGAATTATTAATCAATTTCGATACAATTTAAGCTAAACAAAAAATCGTTTTAAAGGGTTTAAGCAATTTTTTTTTTTTTTTTTTTAAACGCTGATGTTGACAGTTACATTTTTTTCTTAAGTTATCAAGAAAAAGAGTTAACAAAAAAGTGTTGTGTTGATACTAAAAGTTCGACCGTTAAAAAATCGATTAAAAAAGGTTAAATCGATATAAGAAAACAACAAAAAAGATATTTTAAACTTTTTTTTTTTTATTGCATGTTTTATTCAAATTGATAGCCATTTAAAATCTGCTCCAGATTGATAATTAAATATTTTTGCTTTCTCTTTATAGATAAACGTATATGTACTTTTCCCCGCCAACCCCTTCAGGCCACAGCATAAAAAGGACGGAAGGAAGGAAGGAAGAGACCAAGGGGAAGAAGAAGCATCGTGGCTTCGACTGCTGCCAACTGCAATTGCCAGGCACACCGGAAAACTGTCTCATTGTCTCGTTTTGCCATTTTTCAGAGTAGGGGCAACATTTTAATTGAAAAAGTTTTGTGGCAAACGCAGGGCAAATATGACTGTCAAATTGGCCAAGCTATTTGGTAGTGGCAACAACGGAGCTATAGCCGGAGCTGGAGTGGGCGGATCTGTTGGCGTAGGTACTGGGCCAGCGGTTGGCGGAGGAGTGGGCGGAGTAGGAGTAGGAGGAGGAGGAGGAGGAGGCGGCGGCACTGTCGGTAATCAAATGGAAAATCATGGCATGGCTTTGAATAAAAATCAAGAGGATATGCCACCGCCGTTGCCGCCACCAAATGAGAATATGCAAAAATTTCATTATAAATATTATGATCATGGCATCTATGGGCATGCGTATATGTGCCAAGATCAGGATATGGATCATGACCAAGATGAGGATGACTATGATGATACAGCATTGCAGCGAAATCATCCGTATAATAACTCACAGCGCCCATTGCTGGGCGGCGGCGGTGGCGGCGAGAGGCGTCCATCCGCTGCCCATCATAATCTAACCCTAATGAAAATACAGAAACCCTTGCCCCCAATACCCACACCATCACGCCCAAGCCAGACGAATCATACCGCCTACATATCACCATATGTGCAGCAACAGAAGCGCGACAGTGCCAAAGGTCTGCACGGCTTCAATGACTTTGATGCCCTGTCCCAGCAGTATAATCAACATCTGCAAAGTCCGCACATTGGCTATCCATATGGCAGTCCGCCATCGCCGACCAACAACTCGAGCAGTCAACATCAGTCGGACTTTTGCTTCGATCATCGCCAGCTGCCGCCTCCACCGCCATCATCATCGTCGACATCGTCCAATTGTAGTTACGGCCATGCCGCCATGGTGGCCGCCTCCAGCTCGTCCAGCTCATCGTTTCCCTCACGTTTCGAAGATGATTTCTGCAAGAGGAACAATTCAGAGACATCAGGCATCAGCACCGGCACCAACAATGGTCCCTTTATCTTTGGCATCTCGCATGTGGTGGAATCGACTAGAGATTATAATTGCACTGTGATAAATTCTTCTTCAGCTGCATCTCCCGCGCGTTCAGTGCTCCATCAAAATGATACGGTAAGTTTGCCATGCCCCCTCCCCTTTACCCTTTGCTCTCTTAGATTCTCTAAAACCGGAAAATGTCTCTGGTGTCCGTTTTTGTGATCTTCCTGAGAATGAGACGCTAGGAGAATAATTTTCTTTTCTTTCCCTTGCTCTTTTTAACTTTTCTGTATTTTTATACAAGTTAATCTGCCGAAATATGACCATTAGCATTAGGTCATTTCTTCAGGACAACGCAGCCAGCCTTGGTGGAATATTCGTTTTCATCTTTTTATTTTGCTTTTTTTTTTTTGTTCTTCTTCTTTGCTTTTGCTGAAATCATGTGAAATTTCACAGCATGCAAACCACTTGACCAGCAACTTTAACAATCGATTCGTATAGAATGGAATGGAATGGAATGGAATAGAATGAAATGAAATGGGATGGCATGGGATGGGATAAAATAAGTTGGGCTGAAATGGTATAATACAGGGTGGTAGAATGGGATGAGGGGGATAAAGAAGAATTTGCCGTTGCTTCTGCTGCTTTCAACATTTCCATTGCACTGTGTCTGTCCACTTGTCTCCCCTCTCTCCGTTCCAACGGTCTGCCTATTTTGATAATGGTCATGCCAAGGCAAGGCCAGGAAAGAAAAAAGGAAACGAAGGGGAAGGGAAAGGAAAAGGGAAGACAAGACAAGGTAACAGCAAGAGAAAACTGAAGGCGACGCAAGTAGAAGCGTCTTCTTTTCTCCCTTTTTTTCGTGCTCCAATGCGACCTAATGCCACCTCATGGTGCCGGCTCCCTCAGGTCGTAGTCGACGTCGTCGTCGTCGTCGTCGTCGTCGAAAGCAAAGGCAAACAAACAACTACTGATGGACACGAGACAGGAGGAGCGAGCATAAGGATGAATGGAGCAGCAGTCAAAGTAGATGGGAGCAAAAAGAAAAAAGCAAATCCCTCCCCTTCCCTTTTACTACCCGCTCCCTACTACATGCTAACCTACTCTTCTCTCTCTTCTCGCAACAAAAGGCTGTCAGAGCCTGGCCAGAAGTTGGTTGGAGCTTTTCATTTCAATCGGAGATGGTGAAGACGACGACGACGACGGAGACGGAGATGGTGAAGGAGATGGTGACTTCACTGCAATAATAACAACAGCAAGACTAAGAGAGAGAAAGAGAGAGAGAGAGCGGGAGATAGGGAGAGAAAGAGAAAGAGGCGCACACACAGGGTGCTTCAGTTTTATTTCGCTCAATACGAAAGCAAATTAAAATGTTGCAGCAAATTGAAATGTGCCATACAAAATGCCAAATGAGATTAACCGAAAGGAAAGAATGAACAAAAAACCAAAAAAACAAACAAAAAATAAAAAAGCGCGTACAATTCGTAAATTGATAATAAAGTTTCAGTCGAAAACGAATTTATTCGGACTCTGTCTCAACCAAAATCACCTTCAGAAAGTTCTCGATTATCACTAATAATCCCAAATGATTGAATACATTGGGAAGGGAGGGGGGCACTGTTGATAGACGATCCTGTATGATCATATATACATATATATGTGTTTGGATAAGTCCTAGATTTGGTTACCTGTTTCTATGCTAGTGTGTGTCTCGGGGTCAAAGTTGATTAAATTGAAAGTAAATGCAATAGTTGAAGAAGCTTCGATTCGTTATTGAATCGAAATTGCTATCGTCTTTCGAACCACTGTATCTACTAAGCTTTTTTAAGAAGAATTTCGACTTCTTTGCGTTTTAGCTGGATTTGAATTTTTTTTTTTTTTTATATCGTCTTTGCTCTTTGTGCTCATTATTGTTGCAACGACACTTTTTTTTTCCTTCTGCTATCTGCTAGCCAGCAAGCAAGCCAACCAATTCATTTGTTAATCCTTCCACTTTTGGCCTTGTGCCATGTAATTATCCAAGAGATTGCAGTTGTAGCACCCTTCCCTTTCTGCATATCTATCTACCTACCTACCTACCTACCTGCTCGCAACAGAGAGAATTTCGTTTGCCAGAGAAAATTTAAGCCAAACTGTCTACGACAACGATGAGGATGAGAGAAGGACGACAACGAGGACGAGCACAAAAAGTTGCGCCCGGCAATTAACCAACTTAAGTATAATTAAGAAATTCTTTTTAACTGTTCGTTCGTTCGTTTCGGTTTTTTCTTTTTATTTTATTTTGGCTATGTTCTGTTGCTGTTTTTTTTTCTTTTCTTTTTTCTCTCTCTCTTTGCGGCTTTCTGTTGCACATTTTGTGCAATTGCGGTTTTCTTTCTGTTTTTGGCATACCGGCGAAAAGTGTGTGTGTGTGTGTGTTGTGGTGGTGTGTGTGTGTGTGTGTGTGTGTGAGGCGTTAAAAACACTCATTAGCGTAATTTGCATTTTTAAGTTTCTTCTCTTACCATCAATTGGCTAATTACTTTCAAGGCTAAAGCTGCCAGTTAGCAGAGAGAGAGAGAGACAAATAGAGGAAATATTTAATAAGCGAAAAAAACAAAAACCAATTGCATACATAATTTAATAGAATCTTTAATGTTACTCAAATGCTCATTGAGTTTACAATGCCAAAACAATAGCAAAAATTAGAGAATTGTAATCAAAGATGTTTGCAATTGATTTGTTTTTGATTTAATTTGGTTTACTTCCAACTCAAGTTTCAGTTGTGTTGTTCCCATTGTTGTAAGCCGCAACCTTGTAAAGAACCGCATTTAGACATAGAGACAAACAGACAGACAGACAGACAGACAGACAATCAGAGAGAGAGAGAGTGAGAGAAACACACTGAGCCAGACCTCAGTCAGTCAGTCTATCTATGGACATTACTACTCTTCTCACATTGGGCACAGTATTTAATAGTAATATTTTAAGTAAGCAACATTCAATTCTCATTTAGGGAAACAATCTTAAAATTAAAATCAATTTTGATTTTGTTATTATTTAAAATAAGTTTTAAGCATTTTCAAGAGATTTTTCCAGTCGTCTAATTAGTTGATTTTGCCACAGTGTAAATGATTTTTGTGTGTGTGTTTGTGTGTATACATGCTTATGGCCTAAATTGGGCAACAGATTTTGTGAATTCGAAAATGAAATTGAGAATCAAGTGCAGCTCAAAATGTAAATGTCTAAACAAAAAGGTCATTAAATTTGTTTTACCCCACTAACACCGAGGTCAAATGTTGATTGTTTGTGTTTGTGTGTGTCGGTGTGTAAGATAATATTACTTAAAAATACTGCAAATTTTGTCGTGCAGCTGCATTTGCAGTTGTTGGGTAATTGAAATGTATTTGCTGGTTGTTGCCGTGGCCCGCGTCAAAGTGTCTGTGACCGAGAGCACAGAAAAACCAAAACAACAACAAGGAAGAAAAACCAGACCCCGAGGGGGGGCGGGGCAGCTGGCCGTCTGCATTGTCGGCGACCATTTGGCTGACCAAACTTAACCTAACCTAACCTAAGCAAAGCAAACCGAACCGAACCGAAACCAAAGCCAAAACCCACCAAGCTGGTTTTTCTCTTTAGAGTTACTCCACTTAATGCTTGTTGCAGTTGTTTTTGTTAATAAAATTTACACCAAGTGAACGTCAAGTCGATCCCCATCCCTTACGTCTCTAGCCTCTCCCCCGAACGATAATGTTGTCGCCGACGCCGCCGCCGCCGCCACCGCCTCTGCCTCTGCCTCGGCCTTCTTCAACATAATTTTATTAAAAAGTTTTTATTTCCAAAACTGACTTTAGTTTGTTTTTGTTTTTTTTTTTCTTTTCCGGTTTTTCTCCTCTATTTTTATTATTATTTTATATACTCAAAGTCATCGATAATAAGCAGCAGCACAGAAAGGAAAGAAAGTTGCTGTCATCGGTTGCTGCTGTTGTTGTTGTTGTTTGTTGTTGTTCCTGCTGCTGTTGTCATTTATTGGTACTCAGATCAACTTGAAGTTGATTAACTGGTAATAAGTCGGCTATAGATACCAATAGACACGGAGAGCGCAAAACCGATGGAAGGCAAAAGAAAAGTTGATAGAAATTATACTCAATTCTTGTTAATATCAATCATAATTATGGTTTTCTTTTTTTTTTTTGTTTTGCGTTATAAACTTCTATTTGAGTTTGAAATTCCATTCTTAATTAGTGCGCATAAACGAATAAAGAAGAATCTCGGCACTAAAAAAAAAAAGGTCTGGAACGGATACCTTTTTGGCCTTATCCTTTACCCAAACCAAACCCTTCAGGCCTGCACCTAAGCATTGTAAAAGATTTTGCTGTATTCTCTCATCAAATTTCATTTGCAGTAACAGATCTCCTAACTTTTTATAAAACATTTTTTCATTTTTCCTAAAGAAATGGAGGAAGTTTAAAGTGAAGTGAATGTCACCCGTTTGTTTGGTTGATAACTGGTAAATGTGTAGGAAGGATTATGGGGGAAGTGCATCTGCCTCTGGCACGCACACACGCAGAGTGTATACAGACCGCAACGGCTCAAGCCAGTGTGTGTGTGTGTGTGTGTGTGTGTGCATGTCGCCTGTGTGTGTCATAATTAAAAATTCAGTGAACTTACCGTATATCAGCAGAAGAGGTGTGGGTGGGACTATGATGATGACAGGAATGATGGGAGAGAGAGAGAGTCACCATAATCCCATCCCATTCCATCTACTGGGCTGCCTTTTGCTGCCTATTGCCATCTGCTAGACTATTCTATGTGTACATATGCATAACATATGACTGGGCCTAGTGCCCCGCCTAGTGATTTCGATGACGACCCCAATTTGGGATTTAATGCCGCAAATGCAGCATCAACCACTTGCGGAATGAAATGAGGGCAAGAGGAGACAAAGGGGGGGTTACGACACTTGCAACGAAACAAGTTAAAGCCAAAGAATTTTGCGGTAACAAATCGATGAATGGCAAAGTCAACTGATTACAAGAAAAACCACTTGTACAACAGACGACGACAACGACAACGACAGAGCGAAAGGAAGTAGGAAACGCCGTCAACTATACGCCAAGTAAACTTTGTGACACCCTGTCATGGCTCCAATACAGGGTGCACAAATATACTCTTTAAGTAATCTTTCTACTTTCTGCAGTAGAAACAATAATTTGAAAGCTTAATTTTCTTTTAAAATAATGAGTATTGGTTCCAAACATAATTAGCTATAATATCGTGTTATATGTGGATCATATCTTTTATTTGGTTTTCCACACATAATTGGATTGGGCTATAAATTGGACAATGATACTATTTTCGATGTGACTTCAATTGAATTGCCGCAATAAACAAATCAGTATTCCTCATTATAATCTTTTATTGTTATTGTTGTCACATTGTCTGCCATTGTGTCGGTGTGTGTGTGAGTGTGTGTGAGTGAGTGAGTGAGTGCCTGTAAGGGGTGCAGCATGTGGAAGCGGATTTGTGCACGTTCAATGGATTTTGTGGCTATTGATTGAAATTGACCAATTCGCTGTGGTTGTCCCCTAATGCAGAAGCAACAACAAAAACAACAGCCACAAAAATTGAACAATTGCATTTGTGTGTGTGTGTGTGGTGTGTGTGTGTGTGTGTGTGTGTGTGTGTGTGTGTGTGTGTGTGTGTGTGTGTGTGTTGTGTGTGTGTGTGTGTGTGTGTGTGTGTGTGTGTGTGAGCGTAGGAGCGGAGCGTAGAGTAGGTAGTAGAGGTGGGATGAAGAGAGAGAGCAAACAGAAGCGCTGAAATTTCAAGGCCTACTTTTGGGCTGACCCAACAAAAACTAAAAGAAATCAGTTTGGCTTAATTGCACACACACACATACGCACACACACACATGCTGGCAACGATTCCAAGCGATTTTTGAGGAATTTATTCAATTATTCAAGAACGAAAAATGCATTACAATTGCAAAATTAAACGTTTTGATTATGGTTAAAACTTCTCACCTCATCTGCAACGAATTGTTGTCATATTTCATTTGCAATTATTGCAATATTAAAGTTCAATTGTTTGAATATTCTCGTTTTTTATTCATTATTATTATTATTATTTTTTTTTTTTTTTTTTTGTTTTTTTGAGAGGGAGAGAGTGAGTCGAGAGAATAGTTAATCAAATGAATGCAGTTAATGTTTAACTATTTAACCGCAAAACTGAAACATTCTTATCATGATTGTTATTATTATTATTTTGCTGGCCAATCATTCATTTTCCTTTCTCGCTTCCTCTCTCTTGCTCTCTCCCCCTAACGTTTATTTGTTTTGTGTGTGGGAATGTCAATATGAATTACAAACATAATTAGTTATTTTCCATTTGACTGTGCACTTATGTGTATGTATGTATGTATGTATGTAGGTGTATGTATATCCGTTGTGTCTGTCTCCCTTGTGAGTGCCGTGTGTGATTATGGTGTTTTCAGGAATTTGAATGAATTTTCATAACCACAAAATGCCATTGTGCAAATTGTAAATTGCTGTGGTGAGCAAGCTTCAATTGAAATAAAACCTAATAAGAAAAAAATTACAGAACTTTGATTGAAACACATTATTATTATTTTCGTTTTTTTTTTTTTTGCGTACTTGTTCAAAATCACAAATAGAAATCACTTATTTTGTTTGGTTTACGCGGTGGAAATCCATTGCCCGAAATGATCATATCATTGGCATCTCTCAAGTCAAACTACAGATTCAATTTACAAATAGTTGTTGGTCACAAATTAATATATGCATTTTAAAGTTGATTCGATATTGAATTCTAAAGCATTTGCATTGAGTTTATGTGATGGATTAGCAAATAAACTCAATTATTTGCATGTCTGTAGTATTTAAACTCAATTGAGTGTCGCAATGTTTTTGCAAGGCTTTTAAATCCACAAACGAACACGCGCACACACACACACACACACACACACAAAATAAAAACTAAATAAAATATTTGAAATGTTTAATATTGCGTATACGCAACATTGTGGAGAGCATGCCTCTACCCGAAATTTCGAATTTATGGCCAGCGCCGCCCAAACGATATGATGCAAAAAAAAAAAAAAAGAAAATCCATAAATGATAATTTCATCAATTTCAATTTCATTTGACAGGCAGAAGGCAGCAGCAGCAGGAGCAGCAGCATCTGGTGGGTGGCAACAAATATTCATATGCCTTCATACATATACATATATATTTATATATGTATATTTAACAAAATTATTGGCATGCCATCACCCACCACGCCTACCAACTCCCATTCCTCTCTTCTCATCTCTCTCTCTTCTCTCTCTATGTTGTCTAAAACCAAGTCACATGTGTGTCAAAAAAAAAAAAAGCCGAAAAAACACCAAATTGAACAGAGGCAAAACTTTGCGGGGATGGTGTTATTTTTTGCGGTCCACCTTCCTGCCGATTGCCGATTCAATTGGCCCCAAAGAAAACGAAAATATGTTCACAGCAGAAGTTGGCCTCAACGAACTTTTTATGCCCTAACTAACACAATCTTTGGATGAATTCTTATTTCTCCATCCAAGGAATGAACACGCATAGAAAGACGAAAATCTGTTAAATAAAATCTAAGAAAGAATAACCTTTTCGATCAATTGTAGACTGGCTAAATGTGTTTGTATAGATGCAGAACAAGATTTTACGATTAAACATTCTGTATATATATGTGTGTGTGTTTGTGTTTGTGTGTGTGTGTGCGTGTGTTTGTATGAGTTTAACTTGGAATTCATGAATCTGTCAACATGTTGCAAACGAAAGGGAAAATGTTGCCAATGTGCTCTCAATTTCTTCATTTTTGGTTCCTTCTCGATTTATTTTTTGCCTTTGTAACAAAGTTTTATACCATTTTTTTTTTATTTTCTTTTGATTTACATATATGTCAAACTTTTAATGGCATACAGTAACAATAAGTTAAAAAAGTAAACCACAAAATGTTGAAATAGCCAAAAGGTGGGTGGGGAAAGCTGGTGCGTGAAACGGGGAGGAGGGAATGTCAAAGTTAAAATTTATATATTAAAGTGGCATAAAAAAGAAGAACAGGGAGGGATGAGGAGCAAAAGCAACTTTTCATAATACAAATGTGAGGCAAATTTGTTTATAAAAATTAACATGAACTTTACTTAAAGAGAATAAGTAAATGTCGCTCTGAACAATTTGTTTATACAAAAAACTCAGTACGCAAATTTCTAATGCATTTACGTTTAATAAATTCAGAAACTTAACTAAAACTAAAAGACATATACATATACGTAGGTATACAGGGGAAACGTAGGGGAATACTAGATATTCCACTCTGTCCGACTTTGTTTTGTTGCACATTTATAAATTAAAATTATATTTTAAATGGTAAACGAATTAAAAGACAGGTTATAACTAATTTTATAATTTTTTTATGCATTTTTTAACATTCAATTAGTTTAAAAGAATTTGTAGGCTTTCGATTTAATGTTTAGTTTATTTTTGGTTTGCAGCCCAGAAATGTATGCTATGGTTTTTCACCATCGCCATTACTTTTCTTCATGCCAACGTATTGACATTAAGTTTTTAAATGTTCTATAAGAATTTGAATGATTTTTAGTTGTTTTGCTTGCATGTCAGCAGATAAAGAATAAAAACACAAAGCAAGAGCGAAAGAGATAGAGAGAGAGAGAGAGAGAGAGAGAAAGAAAATGCAGCAGAAAATGTTTGTTAACTTTGTCTTAAATAACTTTTTGGGGAGAAACAGAGGAATAGGAAATAAGAAGATGCTGCAATCGGTAAAAGCCCAAGCAAAAACTAACACCCACTTAACTCTACTCCCCCCCCCCCCCCCTCCCCCTGCGCTTTACCCCCTCTTCCAATTTTTCTTAGCCTTTGCACCTTGTCTAACAACATGCTTTGATTTATATTGGTTTCTGGGCGAAATTGAAGAGCATTTCTCTAAATGCATCTCTGAGAGAATGTTTTTACCTCTCTTACTCTCTCCCTTTTGCTCACTCTCTGCTTAAGCTTCAAACAAAAATAAGCAAAAAAAAAAAAAAAAAAAAAAAAGGAAACAAAAAAATTCTTAGGTTTATTTTGAGGGGAAACTTGCAATATTTTTCCTACAATTATTTGAAAAACTTTCATTTCTTTTCTTTGCCGTTTCCATGTACTTTTCCTCTTATTTTCTCATGAGCATTGCAAGCAAGGCAGTCAAGGGTTAAGGGTTTTCATCTTTCCAAAAATTTTATAAGTACCATAAGTCGAATTTTTTATGGCCCAAAGCGAATGAAATTATTAAAAAGTTGCATATTTACGATGTTGACCAGAAGACGACAGTGAAAGAGAGAGAAGGAGAGAGAGGGAGAGAGAAAAGCAAAAAGTTTCTCTGGCTACGTTTGACATCGACTTTTTGGGATCTTTCATCGTCCAAGGGCTTATTTAGTTTAAGACTCTCCTTTCCTCACTTTCTCTCTCTCTCTCTCTCTTGTCGTTTTTCCTTTACTACTTTACTCTGTGTCTTGCACACACACAAACACACACACACACACACACGATGCGGAAAGAAAGTTTCCCTTTTGGCCAAACAAAGTTTGGGGGACAAGCAACGAGATGTGATGCCAACAAAAACTTGACTTTGACTTTCGTTTTATGCGCGGCTAAAATATATATCCCATAGCCAGTTAGAAGAAAAGGCGGCGACGTTTTAATTTAATTTGTGATGAGGCTCCAGGAGTTGAGGCACACCAGCAGCAGCAGTAGCACCAGCAGCAGCAGGAAGATGAGGTCTCTCTCTCTCTCTCCGTCTCTGTCTCTGTCTCTGTCTCTTCTTCACTTTAATGGAATGTTATGTTTAAGTAATATATATTTTTTCTTCATTCTTTTTCATAACTTTTAAGTTCATAAGGATAAGCCACACACAACACACACACCCCACACACAGACATACAGAGAGTGTGAGAATGAGACTATAGAAGGATGAAAATTAAATTATTTTTCGACCAGTAAAGTTGATTATATAAACTTGATTCCCATCAAGTTAACTAATATTAATAGTTATATGTTGCACAAGAGAAAACTTGCACTTGTTGAAGCGATAATGCTTTGAAGTCATAAAGTCAGTTCACGAAGAAAAATGAAGTGGAGGACAGAGGCAAGGGGAATTAAGTTTATCTGCAACAATTATTTGTTAGTATTTTAATCATATATAATGAAAAATGTCTTTCATACATGCATCTCAAATGACGCAGTCATGCGAGGACAACCGCCCCATAAAGTGCTTCAAATTCTAAACATTAGGACCGCTTCGCCCCCTCCCAAAAGTAGGCAATGCCATTCTCATATCAAGATTATGTATACAAACAATTAGCAACCTGTTTTGCTTTATCTCGTTTACTCTTGCACGCCCTATTAAAGTCAATTATGCAATGTTTTATTTAGCAAGAAGCAACTTCAATTTTTGGTAAATCGATGTGTGTGTTGTGTGTGTGTTTGTGTGTGTTTTGCCTAATGCATTTACTCTGCCACACTGCCAAATGATTTATGTATCAAAATCGAATCAATTCTTTGTACAATTGCCAATTACACTGAGTGTGGGACAGACAGACAGACAGACCGAAAGAGGGGAGAGAGAGAGAGAGAGAATGAAAGGGTATACAGGCTTGATGAATAGGGGAAAGTGTAGGGCCGGTAGGGGGTGAACAACTAGTGGGGCGGAAACATATTTGCTGCTTTTGCTGCTGCCGCTTCATGCTATCTAAATCAATATCTAAATTGCCAAGCATTTTGTCGTTGCTGTTTGCTACTTGAAAGGTTCCTCGTTCGATTCATCGATAAAGTCGCTTTGCTAACCTTCCCCCCCCCCCCCCTCCCCCTCTACTTTCACCCTCCCCCACCACCCCTGCTTCCACCTTGTTAGCGTCTCTTTTGCTCTGCTTGGTTTTTGTGTTGCGAGTCAACGATAAAAATCACTAACAGAGAGGCGTGGCTTATGGTGCAAGCAAAATATATGTAAAGAGGAAACGAAAAATAAGAATTAACAAACAAAACAAATGGGAAAAATAACTGAACAACAACAACAACAACAAAAATATTGAAAGCTATTAAGTTGTTTATTTGTTTGCGTTTAGCTGCTTTAAAGTATCCAAAAATGAAACAAAATATTAATCTTTAAACGAGATGCAATTAAAGTTTACAAAATCGATTAAAAGATAAAGTTAAAAACGAGTCCATGGCATATGAGTTCAATATGCTCTAGAGCTACGGCAGGTAAGCTTTTGGCCAAGATGATAAATGGAAATTGCATAATTAATTAAAAGGCCAAAGCTAAAATGGTGTGTGTGACTTTATGACGCGTTGGGGCGTTGGAATGGGCGGGGTTAGGTGGTCAAATCAACAAATGTATTGTAATTCTTCTTTTTCTTTTTCTTTCACCATCTTCAATCTGTCTCTCTGCCTGTCCGTCTGTCTGTCTGTCTGTCGCTTTGCTAGCATTTTGTGGTTTGTGAAATTGCAGCTGTCGCTTAGATTTTTCTTTTTCATTGCCAATTGCTGCTTGTCTGCGTTTCCTTTTGCTGTCTTTCTCTCTCGCTCTCATTCTCATTCTCTCTGTCTGTCTGTCTGTCTTTATGATATTCCCTGCGTTAACTAATTTATATGTGCATATTAAATTAGTCGAGGCTATGGAACAACAGGCAAAAGTGTCGCGCACTTGGCATTAGTTCACACTTTCCGTTTTCATCCCCGAACATTGTTGTTGTTGGTGTTGCCGTTGCTTCTGCAATCTGTTGGCTTTCATTATTTAATTGACACTCTACATGGCGTATACGTAATATATGGTATATTTGTGGGTGTGCTAGTGTGTGTGTGTGTGTGTGTGTGCGCGCCGTCAAGTACATCTTTGTCTTTAAGCTTAAGTTGCCTCACGTTGGGCGCCAATTTATAATTTTCGCGTTTTTAAAGCTGATTGAATAGCCCTTACATCATTCGCATTTTGCAATTTGTCATTCATATTTATTAATAGATCACTCTCTTTTCGGTTCCTGTCTTCCCATCGCAGGGGATTAAGATGACTCGAAATCGAATTAGCCAACTTTCATTTATATGTTTCTTTTCTCTTTTCACTTCTCACTTCTCATTTTTTTGTTTTTTTTTTTACCAACAGCAACAGTCGCTGAGCGATACAAGTGCGGATAGTAGCAGTGGCAAAGGTGCAAAGTTTTTATTGCGAAAACGTAAATCGAAGAAGACACAAACAGCAGCAGCTACAGCAGCAACAGCAACGCCAGCTACAGGACCTGCAGCAACATCAACTAAGGAAGGACACAAAGGTGCGATAAAAACGAAATGGCAAAGAGATACAGTAAAGGGAGAAAGAGAAACAAAGCTTGGCAAATTGCCTGCATTTGTTGCTTTAATTAATTGTAATTGCCTCGCCAACTGATTTAACTTGCTATTTCTGTTCTGTTTTGCTCGGTTCAGGTCCGCCCTCTATCAAATGTGTCCTAGTTGGCGATGGAGCTGTGGGTAAAACAAATTTGATCTTGTCCTATCTGGAGAATCGTTTTCAAGCCGAGCATGTGCCTACAGCTTCAGATATTTATAATGGTAAGTGTGAGGCGAATTCTCAACAGGTTTCAAAATTTGTGAGGGCCCAAGTAGAACGGCAATGGCAACGGCAAGAACGCCAAGGACGGTAAGGAGCGAAACGAAGGAAGTAGGATATGAATTTTTCATTTTGTTGAAAACCAATTTGTGGAAATCTTTACTGAGCAGCGTCAGTGCCAACCCAAGCCAAGCCAAGCCAAGCCAAGCCAAGCAAGTGGCAGAGTTGGTGAGGAAAGCAGTGTGATGGGGCACACATATACACATACACAAATACATGCAGACAGCCGGAAGTAGGCGAAAATGATGTTCAACTGGCAGTTGCCTGCCAGGAGGCAATCAGCCTTGGGTTGCAATCGAGGGAAACAGGCTGAGAGAGCAAGAGAGAGAGAGAGAGCGAGATGTGAGAGGATGATGAAGGACTCATTTGACTTTCACTTGCTTCTGCTTCCTCTCATACATATGAATGTGTCTGTGTGTTTGTGCTATTCACGAATTTTAATCAACGGAAAATTGAAATTTGCGGTTATTCAGTGAGGTTCGTAAAATGTTCCAAATATTTTCGTTTCGGTTGTTCTCTTTTCGTTTCATTTTATTTTGTTTTGTTGTCGTTAAGCCCTTTTCTGTCTGCGCCTGTTTGCCGCCTGCCGCCTGCCCCCTTTCATGTGTGTAAGTGAATGAGTGAGGAATTTGGTGTGAGTGCGAGCAACTGATTGAATTATGTTAGCCACTTCATATTCTCTCTGTTGCCCCGCCCCGACCCGCTCCCCTCCGCTTTGGAGCCGATTTAATAGATTTAGCATGAATCTGCACTTATACAGTCACAGTTTTCCCCACTTGAATCGCTCTCTCTCTCTCTCTCTTTCTTTCTCTCTCTTTCTCTCTCTTTCTCTCTCTTTCTCTTGTGTCTTGAGTGACCTGCCAAAATGGATGAAAGCTAATTGGTCAACCTCTACACAATAAATGCCAAACAAATTTTCGTCCATTTGTAAAACCAAAATTTAATTAGTGCAATTTAAATGAAATATTTAATATTTGTATATATAATTCCCTCATGCCTTAGCCGCAATGTGTGTGTACCTGAATGATGCAATCGCTGTCTGTGCCAGACAGAAGGCAGTAAATTCTCTACTTGATTGGCATACAAGTGACGTTTGCATATGTTCGATATATGTCGAATCGAATTATTAGTTTACCTCTCTCTCTCTCTCTCTCTCTGTCTATTCTAGGCTTAGTCTGGAATCATTAGTAGGTTTGCCCGCCCATTCCACATAACTCCTAATGACCATCAAATTCAATGAGACGCCCAAAATGATAGACCTGAGATCTATCAGTTGACTTCTTATTGAAGGCATTTCTCTAGGTCTAGCTCGTCGGGGTCACCAAAATTGAAAATGTCATTATTCTTTAAAAGGAAAAACAATTTGTTTAGATAGGCTACTTAAGTAATAGGTTTTTTTTTTTTTTTTTTAATGATAATAATTTATGATAGAGTCTCAATTGTTCTCTTTTTCTGTCCCTCTTTGTTTCTCTTTCAACTGTTTTAAATGTTAACATTTCATTGCCCTAAAATGTGTTGTTGTAGTTGTTGTTGTAGCTGGAGATCGGTTCACTTGCTGCATCACATTTGCGTTTTACTTTCTGCCGTAAATCTATATATGTTTCGCATTCGACATATATGTAAATCTTCTTCATCTTTTCCTCTGCCTCTGCTCCAGCTGCTTCATCTAGAACTTGGCTTTGCTGCATTCCAAGCATAACAAGCCAAAGCTTTGGCTCTTTCCCGCTTGAATTCACCGACTGTGTGTATATGTAGTAAAAGGCATAATTCTGCGTATCTCAACGTAAAGCAGCAGCAGCAGCAGCAGCAGCAGCCGCCGCCAAGCACTCTGAAAACCCTTTTTGCCAGCCGACCTCGGGCCCAGAATCCGGACAAACCCGTAGCCGCCCCTTCCGTTACGTTGCGTGACCTCTTCAATGTGCATTTGTGTGTGCACGCGTTTCTGCGTCGGTATGTTTTGCATATTTCTGGAGAGGCTTTGCATAGTTTTCGTCAGACATAACTTTTGTGCATAGTTCAACTAATTATCAAGTGGTGAAAGGGAGCGAAACGGGATGACTTGTGGGCGGGCAGAGGGCAAAGGACAACCAACAATGCACAGAAGACGTTGTAAAGAGAGCAAAAGGCACTCTAAATGCAGTTATTAATTGACTACTGCTAGGTAAATGTTGATCTTGGTGAAGCGAAAATTTCCAAAAGGCAAATTGACAGCCACAAGAAAAGCGACTGCAGATAATTGAAAGGAAAATTTAAGCTTAACCATAGTGAAGATGTTTTGAAGTTGAAACAAAAGTTTAAAGTCCAATCAAGTTGTTGAAAGTGAATTTCAAATTAATTAAGAACTGCCAAAAAAATGTGCTACACAGTGAGCAAAAGAAAGACAGAGCTAAAGAGAGAGAGAGAAAGAGTGCAATAAATTCATAAATTCTTTCTTCTTTTCATATGCTGCATACATTTTAAAGGGATTTAATATAACCTTTGAACTTTTTAAAGGAAAATTGTCCAAGTTATCAGACAGAAAACTTGGCAAAGAAGAATCGTAAAGTAAAATGACATATTTGATAGAGATTTAGTGAAATTGAAAGCCGCAAAGTTGAAAGGTCACATTTTAGGCGATAAGCTAAAGTCGCACAAACACACCACACACACACAGCCACCCTCATTCACACACACAACACACACACACACACACAATTGTTAATTGGCATCTTGTGCTTATTTATCTACTCAATCAAGTTAGTGGGTCGTTGGGGGGAAATGGGGGTGGGGAAGTGGAAAGAGGCAGGGCATGACTCAATTAGGTTTCAATAAGATGGCATCAGCAGCTTTCTTTTTTGTGTCTGTGTGTGTGTGTGTGTTTTGTTGGTTGACTTTTCACACAATCACAATTACACAATTGCTCACTTGCCACACACACACACACACACACACACACACACACACACACACACACACACAAAGAAACACAAAGACATTGAAACAGCTTAGCAACCAAATGCCATAGCTTTTGTCCCCTTTGTTCACATTTTCCGGCTACGACTTTTGGCTTTGTATCGCGAATTTCAGCGATTTTCCGTTGAGCTGGCAAATCATTTTTCTTCTCTACATTTCTCCATTCTCTCTCTCCCCTCTCTGATTCTCTTTCGTTTCCTTTTGCTTTTGATACGCTTGTTCAACTTTTGATTGAATGCTGTAAAATTAAGGAAATTCTGGAATTCTGTGCTGATTTTCCATATGGATTTTCTTGAAATTTTTACCCCGGACCTTCTTGGATTGTTGTTGCGCTCCATTTAGCATTTTTTTATTATTTCACTTTAGTTTTCCATTTTTGACCTGAACTGACCCAAACACACATCAACTTGGCCCAAAAAAGTAAAAGGGGAAATAATAAGGAAAAGGGCTGAAGAGAGTAAGCGAGATGAAGAGAGTGAAAAAGAAGGGTGGGGTTGGGGGGGTACTGTATTCATGAATTTTATGAGCTATGCGCCCCGTGCTCCGTGCTAGTTGGC
This sequence comes from Drosophila nebulosa, assembly GCA_024703675.1. Taxonomy (NCBI): domain Eukaryota; kingdom Metazoa; phylum Arthropoda; class Insecta; order Diptera; family Drosophilidae; genus Drosophila; species Drosophila nebulosa. The sequence goes on from JANFPS010000003.1 coordinate 13,137,772, forward strand.
TCTCTGCACAAATTAAATTTATTTTACATGAGTGTAAGCGACCTTCGCTTGTCGCTCTTCGCGCTGATTAAAAACCCAGGGCAAGCAGCGAGTGCCAACTTTATTTACGCAGAGCAAACAGTTGGAACGAAGCCGGAGCCGGAGCCGGAGCAGCAGCGGCCGGAGGAGCACTTGCTGCAGCAGTTGCATTGAATAAGCCCCAGCCATGATTAACTTTTTAGTGGCAAGGCGTGGCAAGGCAATGCAATGCAATGCAATGCAAGGCATAGCAAGGCGAGGTCATCGAGGCATGAAAAACAAGCCGTGCCCATACCCCATCCCTCATCCGTCCCCACCAACCGCCATCTCTACAATTCACATACTACTTACTCTCTGCATAGAAAATAGCTTTGGCGGGTGCAGCATGGGGCAGGCTCATCATTGTGTTCCCACACACACACACACACACACACACACACACACATACACACGCATACAAACAGGCAATATGCTTTATAATAAGCATAGGGAAATGCACATGTGTACCCAGAGAGAGAGAGAGAGAGAGGGGGGAAGAGGCTGCTATACACATATCTCTAAGCTTGACTTACATTTTTACACACTTTTTAATTACAAGCAAATGTGCATTTTTACAGTTGAGAAAATTCTAGCATACTCTTCGCATCCCCATAACTTTCTTCATTATTTTCTTTTCACTTTGTTTTGAGTTGGAGTAGAAAATTTCATCATTCAATTTCAATTATAACACGTTTCCGGTGTAAGAAATTAGAAAAATGTTAAAACTTACAAGGCAAATTAGTAAAAGCTAAACTAACAAAAAAAAAGAAAAATAAGCAAAAGATAATCCAAGAAAGATGCAAACAAAGATGACAAAACGCGCTAAACGTTTTCAAAGAGAAATTCGAAATTTAGTTCAGAACGAAGAGAGAATAATTAGAGGCAATCCAAACTAAATGGATAACTCACAACTTAAAATAATATTTTTTAATTGGTTCCCTAGATCCAAATGTGCAAGCATTCGAGGTATTTCGATTAGCCAAAGTTAATTCAGTCCTCTAATATTTAAGCTTTTAGTAATCAGTTTTGGGATTGATTCTCTGAAAAAATGGATAACTAAAAGTCGTTATAGATTGCTTAGCAAATTAATAAAAAACTATTTAAAAATGTTTTCAATTTAGTTGGCTAATCTTGAGAAATAGAGACCAAATTTTAGATGTACGCGAAGAGGTAAATTGATAATTTCTTGTTTACAATGAAAAATGCGAATGAGCAGAGCGTGTAAGTGAATTGGCGAATTTTCACACACAGCTTGAAAACTACACCAAATGGTGTGTGTGTGTGTGTGTGTGTGGTGGGGTGTGTGTATCAAAGAGGACTGACTACCTGTTTAGTGTGTGCAATGTGTGTGTTCGCTTTGGCTATGCTAAAAATGTGCATTTGCGTGATGTCTACGGGGCAAGGGGCCAAAGGGCAAAGTATTTTAAATTAAATTCCAGCGGCAATGCAATCAGTGAAAAAGAAACCTATGTGTGAGGCAAATGTGTGTGCAAGTGTGTGTGTGTGGAGATGTGCAATCAATCAATGTTTAAGCTCATAATTAAACTTTGTTGTTAAATGATCAATTCGCTTGTTGCCTGCCCTCATTTAGTAGCATTTTCACTTGACAATCGGCTTAGCTTACGTTTATGTCATTTGTCTTCTAATCTGCTCCATTACGTTCGTTTACGTTACGTTATTATTGTCTCTTATTTGCTTACGTTAAGCTAGTCTTCGTTTTTTAAATAAATAAAAATTTGTTTATTGACTCTTGAACTTCCTCAATTAAAATCGATAAAAGTATCGAGATGCATGCGTAATCGAAATTAGTTGTAATTTAGACTCTTTGTTTTATTTATAGTTTTCTTTTGATTGAATATTTTTATTTTTTGATTTGGGTTTGACATTTTATGTCTTATTTTCTTTTTATATTTTACTTGAATTCTTTTTATGCCAATCCTTTTATATTGTCATTATTGTTGGTCTTTAGCTTAATTCAGCTTTTTAACACTCTAGTTTATTCTCACTTACGATTTTTGCAGCCGATGTTAATGTGAACGACAGTCCCGTACATCTGACACTCTGTGATACTGCCGGCCAGGATACGCTCGATCCTTTGCGTGAATTATGCTATCCAGATAGCGATGTCTTTTTGCTCTGCTTCTCGGTGGTGAAACCAGAAACATTTCGTGCCATCAAATCAAAATGGGCACCCAAATTTGCAAAGTCCACGGCGGCCCTGATACTCGTTGGCACCCAGGCCGATTTAAGGGCGAATCCCAATGTCCTTAACAAGTTGCAGGTGAGTGTGACTTTTGCCCCCTTCAAAAAAAAAAAAAAAAAAAAAAAAAAACGAAATCAGAAAGGCAAACATGATGGATTATTTATTTATTTATGCAATTTTTGTGTGTCGAGTTGGTCTGGGATGTGGTGTGATGTACCGCGCTGCTTTCCACCTCTGACTTGGTCTTTTTTTCTTCTTTTTTGTTTCTTTTTGTTTTTGCTTTTTTATTTTAAATATTTATGAAATTCTTATTTGATTTCATATGCCTTTGGGCTGCTGCTGTTGCTCTTGCCACTAATTCTACTTCTACATTTACCTCTGCCGCTGTTCCTGCATCCTTATCAACAACACAGACAAATGGCGAAAAGGCGATTTCATATGCAGACGCCTGGGATTTGGCAACAACAATTGGCGCAAAATACATTGAGACTTCGTCAGCCACACAGGTGAGTGAGAAACTGAGGCTCTAAATTAGTTAATTTGCCAACTTGCCACATAACTTTATACGATTTGGGCAATCAGCAATTTCTTATTCTGATCACTCTAGCAAATACATCAATTTGCACCCACAAGGAAAAAACAAAGAAGAGAGGAAAGGAGAAGGAAAAAATTGTACACAAATGTTGTAATGCTCGAGTATCACTTTTTTTTTTTTATACAGAAATAGAGTACATTTTGGTTAACATTGCGTATACGTAATGTAAGCAGAGCTCTAACATCAAGAGGTCAGTTTCTAATCGTGGCATTTGTTGGCTGTATTAGTTTCAAAAGAGTTAGCAATATTTAGATTGAAAAGCAATATTGTAATATGCTTTCAAAGTGTCTATGCATCAACATCTGTTGAAAGTGGCGGTAAAGAGAAATGTTTTACAATTTGTGGCTGGCGGCTTGGGCATCATTTTTGTCGTCGTCGTCGTCGTCGTTGACGTTTATTTTTTTCTTCTTTTTTTTTTACGCTGAGTCAGTCAAGCAAAACGTGCAGAGGGAGATGAAAGTGTGCGGCGGGGAGGTGTGCGGAGAAGAGGAACATTGTCGCTACCTTTAGGGAAATACACGCAAAGTGCAATGCTCGAGAAAAAAAGATATATATATATATGTATATCTGTATAGTTATATATACATATTTGTATATACTTGCTATAGAGTTAGGCGCAAGGAGAAGGAGTAGGAGAAAAAGGGGATGGGAATGAAAGTGTGGAATATCTGTCGACTGGGTCGGCATTCATTTGGAAGTGTTTGAAGCAAAACCGCACAATTATGATTATTGTGTGTGTGTGTGTGTGTGTGTGTGTGTGTGTGTGAGCGCACTTAGAGGGCTCTCCCCAAAGGATGTACTTCGCTTCTTGTATCCTTCCTCCATTTTCCTTCTTCTTTTTTTATTTTTTATCATTTACTTTTTTAAGTGTTTACACATTGCAAGTCGAGTCAGTCAGACAGACAGACAGACAGAGAGCAATGACTTCCTGTCTCTCCGTCTGCCTGTCTGTCTGTCTGTCTGTCTCCCTTTGGCTTAATTAATTGCATTTTGACAATGATAAGACAAAGCTTATTAAATTTCATCATAATTACATACAAATGAAAGAGCACATTTTGAGGTAGAAGATAAGCATTAATTTAGTGAAGTGAATGAAAAGTGATAGAAGTGAAGCAATTTGAGTTTAATTTCATTTGTTTTTTTTTTGTTTGTTTTTTTGTTGCCATTTAGGACAAAGTCAAGGATGTTTTCGATGCAGCCATTTGGGAGGGTCTGGTGCCCACTACATTGCCGCCCACTCCCTCGTTTTGGAGGAAACTCTTCTGCTTGGCCTGATGAGAACGAGCTGCATAAACAAAGAGAGGAGAAAAGCAAACAGAGAAAAAGAGGAGAGGAAAAAAATCAGCAGCACTCATATTACATTTTTTTTCTACACACACACACACACACACATGCATACCTACATACATACATAAATATTTATATTATATTTTATTATTTGTTTAGCAGTGCTTGCACACCGACTGATCGATCTACTATATAGTATACACATATATTATCTATATTGATATTTACAACTTATCTATTAAATTTTAACGAAATTAATTTTATAAGACATTATGCAAGTTGTAACTATTTAAATGGTTTTTATTTTTTTTTTTCCTAATTTTAATTTCAATCTACATATAAACGATATGATATGCATCTTCTGTCTACTATATGCACACACACACACACACACACACACAGAATACTTATGTTAACCATCATTCCATCCAATTTTAAGCATTAAGTTTCATCCTTCTTTTTTTTGGAGAAATACAAAATTTTTATGTAGCAAAAATTATTTTAATGGTTTTGTTCTATTTGCATAAAAAGTTTACACAAGAGTAAATAAATCAAATATATAGCAACTTTTTATTTTAGAAGATAATACAAATTTCAAAAGTGTAGCATACTTTTTTGGGCAACATTTTAATTAAATGGAATGCAATCAACTTAATTTTCGATATTTGTGATGATGAAAAAGGTTGGTTTCGAAAGATATCAATTCAAGAAATGATTGATCGTTTAGAATCTTGTATCTAAGTAGTGGAAAGACAAAACACGAATGCAATATTTAATTGATTAAGCCTGAAACTTGGCAATGTTGTTTAATTGTAACTTATTTTCAACGACATTTGCTGTCCCGGTCAATGAGGCTTAATTGGTAGTAATAAGAAATTTATTTGTCTATTTTATCTCTAGTTCTCTGCGAGAGAAATGTCTAAACTCAATGGGTACGATTCCTTTTCAAAGTTAATCTTAAATTGTAGCACACTTTTATGGGCAAAGGCAATCAGTAGATTTCGCTGACTTGCGTGGCTGATAAGAGAGAAAATAAGTAAGCCCGTATATTAAAGGCCAATTTGTACCTTTGTCCTCTTCAATTAGCGACAAGTTGCAATTTCACTTACGATTTCTGAAGCGATTTACAATCTCTAAGTTCATGCAACTGCAGGCATTGTCTTTGTTGTTTACTAAATCCTTTCTAAATGCTGTCAATCATTGGTGCCCATGAAAATTGGACACTGGACACATGGACTTTTAACAAAATTTGCCATACATTTTGTATTTCATGTTTCTTAATTTAAGTGCGGGCGGGCGGGCTGGTGGTCGTTTGGGCAAACATTTTACCGTCTATTTACTTATGGAGAAGTAATCATAGATTTCATTTATTCATATGTTGCCACTTTGCTATGTCTGTGATAAATATTAATGCTGAATGCTGATAGCCTATACAGCCTAGAGGCTGAACGAAGAAACCCTCCTTATTGACCTTATGCAGATTTTGTCTAACGAAAACAAATTGTTTATTTATTGCATGACGCGTCGGGGGGGGGGGGGGGGGGGGGGGGGGGGGGGAAATGTGGAAATGGGCAACGGGGCAGCATTATGGTAGACATAAATTTGCCAAACATGACATGACATGACCATGTTGGGGCATCTTCTTTGGCATATTGATTTATTTTTGCCAAGTGATGAAGACAAGTGAAGTGAGGTAAATTATGTTGCCGCAGTGAACGTTGTGAAAATGTTTACACTGCACTCATCTGGCCCAGCCCAGCCCAGCCCAGCCCAGCTCAGCTCAGCCCAGCGTGCCATCAGCCTCTTCTTATATGGTGGTCCATGTCGTGTTTATGTTACGAAACTTGCTAAATGCCTTTGCAATTGCCTATACCCTTGGTCTTAATGGCCAGAATTCATATACTCAATGAACAGTTTGGTTTGTTAGATTTCAGTTTTCTTACAGAATACATTTTGGCGAGTGGCTTTAAGCCAAATTCATTTCATTTCATATAGAGCAAGCAATAGTCTATGCTAAAATTTTAATAAATTTCCTTATTTAAATATTGTTGTTATTATTGTTGCTGTTGCTGTCTGCCGCATCGGAGCTAAAAACCTGAGAGAGGATTGCTTGTTGTTTTTTAAGTTTTTGCAGTTGAAGTTGCGGCAAGTGGCATGGGGTATGTGTGTGTGTGTGTGTGTGTGTTTGGCAAGATGAAATTGTAATAAGCTTAAAGTGCGGCCACAATTTTGTGGCAAGTGTAATAATAATTTTATATTACATGTAATCAACTTGTAAATATTTTTGGGTAGTGTATCACCTCAGAAAAACCAAAAGAGACAACATAAGGACTCATTTGGACCTATTAGCAAGGACATAAACACACACACACAAACACACACACAAACACTCATGCATAATAGAATATTGACTAACATGGTTCGCTCTCTCCTCCCCCATAAATTTCACACAATAATCAGTTTGGGCAGCAAATGTAGGAGAAATCAATTCAAGTTTATAATGGAAAAAAAATAAGAAAAGAATTATAGATATATACATATAGATTCTTGCATGTATGAGTTTTTTTTTTTTGGGCGGCAAGTTGAGAAAGAGACTACTAAACTGAAAGTTCTTTATTTTCTTTCACTTTTTGTTTGGGTACGTGCCAATAAAGCCAAGGCGGCGGCTATTTATGTGGGTCATTCTCATCCGCTGGTCGCATGTGTGTGTCTGTGTCTGTGTGTGTGTGTAATTTACTTAGAAATAGATACACGCTACTTGAAACCCTTGATTGCTGCGCTGCCCTCCCTCCCCGTTGCTTGACGTTCGTCCACCTAACCATTCCTTGCACATTGTTTCCCCTCGCTAGCTAAAATTATAATCATGGCGCATCATCAACAAAATTATCGCACACACACACACACACACTCACATTCACATGGTTGGCTGGTGAGGCTGAAGGATAAAGATGTGGAGCTGTAGGTACCAGATACACTCGCCATTTAAGAGCATAAAAGCGAAACGTGCTTGAAATGTGAACTCTGAATGTCTGAAAGGTCCGGACTCCTACCGACTAAGCGAACAATGAACACTGAAAAACAACAAAGAAGAGCAAGAAGAAGAAGACAAGGTCATATTCAATTGATACTTGGCAAAATTTATTGACAATACTGCGAATAAGCTAAACTTTTTCACATGAAAACGTTTTCAGGACGAGCTTGAATGAAAAAGTGATCGACAAGGTTGACTAAGCTCTCTCAAATCTCACTCACCCACTTACCTTTCGTAATGTGATTTTCTAGAATTTTCTTTCAGTGTAAAGCCATTGGTTTTGCTCTTTGGCGGTGGCGCTCCTTTGCCTCATAACTTTAACTATTTTACACGAAAGAACGAACATTTACTTTACTTTTTTTTTCTCGTTCTTTCTTGGTTTCTTTTATTTACTTCTTTTAGTGCTTACTTCCTCTCACGCACAGTGGGCCACAGTGGAAGAGAGAGAGAGAGAGAGAGAGGGGGAGGGTACCTAGAGTTTCTGTTGTTTTTTTTTTTAGCAAATTAACAAGCCAACAGGCGGCCTTTCAGCAGCCGAAACTTGCCTTGCCTTTTTTTACATTGATTTTTATGCCTTTGTATGGTTCTGTGACTGTATATGTATATGTGTGTGTGTGTGTGTAATTTAAGCATCCGAAATCTACCAAAATTCGCACGAATGAAACGCAAATACCAAGAATACAGACCAGCAAAAAGGACTTGGGTAGAAGAAGGATAACGATTTTGCGCTAATTGCAATTACAGAAAATATGACTTAAAAGACTGCCGACTAAATGAGAGAGAGAGAGAGAAAGAGTGTGAATGAAAGAGATAGTAATTTCCATTTCTCATATTGCAATAAACTACCTTGAAATCTATTTATTTAGATAATATATTTTTTCGTTTTACCAATTAAATGTTTTACCCCACAAATAGAGGAGAATTCTGAGACATAAGAATTTGTGCAATATTTTATATAATTGAAAACTTTTTACTTTAGTTTATGTCGTCAATCTCTTATGTGTAAATTGTTGTTATGAGTTTAAGTGATTCAATTTAGTGTTATGTCATGTCACTGCCTTGAATTGTATAACCATTTATTTTTGCTTTTCTGTGGGAAAAAAGGGCATTCTTAAAGCTTGAATGTATGTGTATTGCATGCCTGAAATGACCTTCACAATAAGAGAGAAAGAGAGAGAGAGAGAGAGAGAGGGAGCAGAAAAAAAAAGAACGTGGAAAAGTAGAGCAACAATCGTTTTGCATTCCCTTAACCCATTTATTTGCTTATCCAAGTCCAAGTCAACACCTTATTCTACCCACCCACCCCCCTCTTATTCTGCATACATACATATGTGGTGTGCGTGTGTGTGCGTACCCTCTAACCCTTTTTGTTCCAGCACTTGGGCAGAGCCGAGCTGAGCCAGAGTACGCAATAAATCAAACATCAAAGCAACGCTACGCAGCAACTTGAAATGGATTGCAAATTTATGCAGCGACAGTTGTTGATAAAAAAAAAAAAGGTCAAATGGCAGCCAGAGTAAATAACAAATAAAAGACAGCGCAAAAAAAAAAAAAATTAATAATAAAGAATAAATGACAATCACATATTTGTATATGCAAATTAGTTATTATTATGATGACGACGATGGAGACGGAGACATCTCCAATTCCATAAATTGGCACTTAAGTCGAGTGGAGTTGTCTTTACCCATTGTCATGAACTCTATAAGATTTAAACCATGATCTTTCGAACGTGACCTTTGAGCAATTGTTTCTAGCATTCGAATAAGATCTCCCGACTCGAATAATGGCATTCCAAAGAGTTTACGAATCTCTATATAAGCGGAAGAATGAAGATTCCGTTTTATTTCCTTTTCACGAGCGCTAGACAAAAGGCAGAGAAGAATCCCATCATGATGCAGCAGCGCCCGATGATGACTGATGCAGCAGGAGGCCAAGTTTCAGCAGCTCCAAGTCCGGCAACAGGCGTCAGATATCCCAGCAGAATCCCATGATGATGCAGCAGCGCCAAATGAAGGGGGAACAGGCCAAGCCTCGAACTCAAAAGAGTTCACCAGACAATCGAAAGTGGACAGACGATAAGATCAACCCGCGGACCCTATTTTGGTTGGCAAGGCAGAGCTCCAAATACCCTATTCAATGGCAATAGAGAAAAAAAGTCAACAACATTTTTGATTAACTCTTCCATTTCTTTAAGGGGAAAAACCATTTTTAATTTGGAGTAATCCATATGAGCAGCGTTAACCAAAACCCTTTTTATACCCTGTACCCATAGGGTAAGAGGGTATATTAAAGTCGCCCCTAATGTATGTAAAGAAAGCGTTTCCGACCCTATAAAGTACACTGCGCGCCACTTGAATAGGACACCCTGTATGCTCGCTTTACAAATGCTCATAACTCGAAAACGAAATGTTTAAACAACGGTATTTTTTCATATTATCTTGAATATTATTGAGAATGTGTGGGGATGGCTAACACGTCCAGTATACATATGGATCAGGTCAGCAATATTCGAGCGTTCCAGAGCTAATTGCAGCTATCAAATCAGCATGGGGCTCAATCTCCTTGAATTATTTGGGAAAATTGTATGAATCCCTTTCAGAGCGAATGTGTGAGGTTTTGGAGAAAAAATGTGGCTCAACACATTATTAAAAAATTTGGTTTTTGTTTAAAAACATGCTGATAACTTTTATTTGAAGTAATATTTTTATTTGAAGTGGATTGAAATATCCCTAAACAATTTCAAGTTAAAGTGTTATATTCAACACAACATTTTGTTTTTTGTATACTTACAACTTTTGAATAACTTTGAAATTTTCGTCAAATAACTATAATAAAATAAACTTTTTAAGAAAACAAAAATTATATTCATAGTTATCTTGGCTTAGCAGAAATTAACTAAAGAAAATCGACTTTAGAGGTGTCCTATTCAAGTGGCGCGCAGTGTATATATATTCTTGATCAGCATTAACAGCCGATTGATTTAATTGATGATCAAAATGTTATATCAGCTTCGATCTGCTTTCCAATCAATAATCAGTGCTGGATTCAGGGTAAAGCTAACGAGCCACTCACATTTTGGGGGCCCCACAAAAACCAACCAAGAAGCAAACAAAAAAGGAAAGTTTTTTCAACTATTTTCCGGGCCACCATAAGTGTCTAGGCCGAGAAGGCTGCCATGTTTGCCTTAAAAGAACTCATTCTTAATCGATTGAATCCGATTTCTGAGCCTCATTTCGAATAACTTGAATTGAAACCGAACTTTTACTTAACTGCACTTTCGACTGCATATTTCAATTAATACGCTTATAAATTTGCATTTAATTGTGCAAAAAACAAACAAAAAAATTGATAAAAATGCAAACAAAGCAACGACAAGTTGAATAAAGTTAATTAAATGAAAAAAGTGCCAACAAAACTTCAATCATTGGCAAAAGTCAAAGTGTGCCACTCCACAAGTTGGACAGACATTCTGCATACATACATACATACATGCACACATATGTGGCTGGTGTGTGTGTGTGTGTGTGTGTGTGTGTTGGGCGGAAAAAGATTGAAAAACTTCAATTCCCCTACACTCTTTCACCCTTCCACCCACTAAAAACACAAACACAAAAATCCACTAAAACAAACCTGAGACCTGTGCGAAAAAAAAAGGAATAGAAGCAAAAGAGGAAGCAAACCAAATTGTAGTGCCCGGAGTCGAGAGTTGCCAGGGCTGGGCTACAGGGATAAAAGCCTTTTAATAAATTGACAAGTCTGATCTGGCCGAAAATTTGGTTTTAACTTCTCTCATAGTCAAGGAAAATTAAATGAAAATTCTCAAAGGCCTATCAAGAAATTCTGACTGATTGCAGCCCTGGTTAGACGAAGGCAAATATGCAATGTGCTCTGTGGAACATATTGAAAAAGTTATGAACCGGAAATGAAAGGTTCGGAGCATACATGATGAGTATGCTTCGCATATGGAGTACGCCCAGTTGGTAGGCCAGTTGGTTGGGCTCTCGTTGGCCGACTCGTTGGCTGACTAAATGATTAGTGGTGCATCTGGCTAATTGCCAGACCAATTGCACTCGTCTCGACTCTTATCAGTTGGCCACACAACTGTTTTCCATTAGCGCGTCAACTGAAATAAGATGGCCGATCGCTGTGACAGCCCTTAAAAGTGGAGCTTCAAGTGAAGCGCTAGCCAAATGACCAGCTAATGGCTGAGGAGAAGCATCGCATGCTCTATCAGGGCCAAGAGCCCTGGCCGACTAGGGCTGCCACATCACTTGATGCCATCGTAGCAGCTCATCCATGCTCATCGGTGGCCGAGCCGCCAGCCTACAACGATGCCATCACGATAATGTCCAGCCACAATGCGAATCAAGTCGATGGGCAACAGCAGCAGCAGGGGGAGCAGCAGCAGCAGCAAAGAGTTTCATTGCCACATTTGCTAGTTGGTCGCCTTCATCGGCCTCAGATTGGAAGTAAGATACCAACCAAATAGAAATATAAATACCTAACTAATGGCTAAAATTTGTTCTCTCTGCAATGCAGATTCGTTTGCTTTTGGTGGCCAGCCAAGGCTGGGGGATATAGCCATTCCGGTAATATGTCCAGCCTGTGGCCAAAATGGTTTAACGCGTCTCGCACGCTCGCCCAACAATCGCACCCACACTTGGGCCCTGTGGCTCTGCTCCTTTGGGTGAGTGAGTTAATTGAGAGTTGATTTGTTTGGCTCGTTAATGTGAATTCCCATTTTGGGGCCCATTGCCCATTGCCCATTGCCCATTGCCCAATGTATGCATGTGCTTAGATGGTGTTGCTGTGCCTGTTTGTGTCCCTATTTTATGGATTGCTGTCGGACTACCAGTCATTATTGCTCCAACTGTCAGATCTATTTGGGTGCATATTATCCCAACAGCTGTTCCCATCAATGAATGAATCAATACGAACGAATTTTCAGTACCATTAATCCAATAAAGCGAATTAAAACATTTAGAAAAACACATGTTATTCCATGACTCTTGCTCATGACTAAAACGGCAAAAAAAAACTAAAAAATAAAACATTTGCCATCACTTACATACTTACTCAGTGCTTATTATAGGCTTCAGTGACGACTTGCAAATACCCTTTGCAACCAGCTAAGAGAGGATTTGAAGTGAAGGTCCTTTTCCATAAATGAGAAGAGGCTAAATGCATCTGCTTCAATGAGTTAGGACCTACGTTAAGGCCAAGATCTGCTTGTTGTTTCTTTTCAGAGCTAATTAAAATTGTAATTTGAAAAAAAAAAAACGGCAATTTGCCGTTCGATAATCGTTTAGATAATTTCCCTTTTCGAGTACGAGGGGCGGGGTTTTCCCTTCTTTTCTTTTTTTTGTTTCATCTCACAAAAACGCAAAAACAAAATTGCTAAAATCGGCAAATGGCAATGCAATTTTTCCGCCCACTTGTTGGCCTAATGAGGTTTGTGGCACATTTTGTGTTTTTTTTGTGGCAAGGGCAGATTTCCCACACCCCCCCCACACCCATCGACTATGTCGAACGAAGGACTCGTTCATGTCCATAACTGGCCATGGGAAAACAAATTGCCTAATCAGAGACGCCGAGTCAATTATGCGTACAAGAGAGGATTGGATGAGAGGGGGGAGTGAAGAGTGTGAAGAATGGCGAATGGAGAGCAATGCGTTCATTGTTTTTCCTCTCTTGCTCATGCCACTAAACTACCGTTCGCAATTCAATTAGCGCCTCAACCCGTTACCATTTTGGAAGATACAACCAAACAATTTTGCTTCCGGCCAACCAACTAGCCAACCATTCAATTGACCAGTCAATAGAAGCAACACAAAAACCAAAAAAAAAAATGCAAACAAATACTGGCAATTAGTTGGCCAAAATGCCACAACAACAATTATGGTTATAAGCGCATTATGGTCAGCCCAGCCTTTCGATTTTCGATCGATCGACAGGCCACATAATGCCATTATATGTTACTTATTTTCCATCATTATTATTATTATTATTATTCTTTTATGTTTATTACCTGTGTATCATCCAACACTTGCAGCAAACCTGCTGACCCCCCCCCTCTCCTCTACAAAGTGACGTCGATAATAAGTTGGCAACTTTAATTAGATTAGCTGCTGCCTGCTGCCTGCTTGCCACCATGCCACAAATATCAATATCAATAGCAACGCGCAACAACAATGTCTTCCATCCCCCCCCCCCCCCCCATCCTCCTTATCCCCCTCATCGAGGTGTAGGCAATAGATAAATCGAATTGTTGCTGAGACCAAATAACAAAACTGTAAAGAATATTTACATGGAAAAAGAAAGAAAAAAAAAATGTCAATAAATTACACAGTGCACAGTGGTTCGAGTTTAAGACTGACAGTGGCAGTAGTTCAAATGTTAAGAGATTTTCACATAAGTTTTTGGTTTTTTTTTAAATAGAGATTACTTTGTGTTTAGTGTTCTGGATTTGTTTAATGGAAAATATTTTCGAGAAGAATGGCAAAACAATTTAGTTTTACCAGTGTTTGGCTCTTATCATCTCTTTCTTAAATTCCTACACGATTCATTCTTAATCCCAATAGCTCCATTTATATGTATATACATATATAACTATTTTATTTCATTTCCTCTTACTCGTATTTGTGATCAAAGCCTTCTTTGAGAGAGTGTGAGTTATCTTTATTCTAATATCCATTACATTATTGCACAGTGGTACTTGCTATAAAAAAATACTTGTGATTATCTTATATGCATTAACTTTTTTCTTTACTTTGCTCTGTTTACAATCTACTCCATTCAGGGTGTTCCCCCTTAACTCTATTCTCTCTCATTTAGCTCGTAGTTAGCTGCGTGTCTCAATTTCTATATCTGTTCACGTGATCCGTGTCCGCTCCTGGGGCGGTTGTGTGGAAATTGGGTTGGCATTCTGATTGAGCTCGTTCAGTCAAAAACAACATAAAAAGTGAATCAATAAAAATGTTAATAATTAAATTTAAGGATTTTACTTTTTTATATGTAGTATTCCAATATCAGTTAGTCCCAGTTAGTTTTTAGTTAATCATTATATTGGAACTTTAGGTCAGGAAGCGGTAGAACGGGGGCGAAGTTTTTACTCCTCGCTTTGCTGACACTTTGAAAAAAAATGATTCTGACTTTGTTTTCACTATCTTTCTTTTGCTTTCAATTTTTCATTGTGTTAGTTGCGGCAAAATTTCACTTCACTTTTCACATTCAAACTCTCTCTCTTTGTGCGGTTCTTTGTTATAGATCATGGCTGGATTTCGGAGCCAAACAACGAAAACCCATTGCAACAATTCTTTGGGCAGAACTTGGACAGAACTTGGGCAGAGAAAAAGGTCATGATCGCGACGACAAAATTTTGAAAAAAAGGGTCAATCTTAACAGCTCGAGCTCTTCAGACTCCATGCTTTCTATGTTTCTTCGTTTGTGTGATCGAGCTGGCGATATTGACCCTTTTTTTTATACTTGGTCATTACATGTTCCTTCTCGTGGATGTTGTAGCCTGTGTTTATTGGGATTTTGGGTCGACGAACGCTCGAAAAATTGTCATTTATAATGGGTCATAAAACTCGAGCGTCAAAAAGTTGTTGTTATAAGCCAAAAAAGTCACTACGTGCCCACTTTTGCTTTAGATTACTTCTTGACTTTCTAAATTCGTCTTTTGTCGTTCGTTATTTTTCTTGTATCTTTATTCTATTCTTCTTCTCATCTTTTAAGCGATTTAGCCAGAAGTTTGCCCATTGATCAGCTGACTATATTAACTACAGTAGAGGTCGGTTATAACGATACTCAAGAAACCGGCCATATAGCATCGTTATAACCAAAATTTTAGTTTTTTTTTAATCTCTCAGTTTGTTTAAATGTGAATAAATTTTAGGCATCTTTAACAAAATCTATAATTTTGGATTGCTTTAAATTAGCTTTTTCGTTATAAAACGACTCATGATCAGCATTTCTTCTTCTTCACATATGCAAACAACGCCGATCAAGACCGAAGTCCATACGAAGTGTATTTTAAGAGCGTCAAAACGAAAATAACTCTCGCACAAATACATTGCGATTTAGTTTTAACTCTCTTTTTTCTTACTCGCCATCGTTATAAGCGATATTTATTGTCAAAATTGTATCGTTATAAGCGATATCGTTATATTCGATTTCATACAAGCTTATGTATATGAAAACCAATCAAGTCTCTCTCTGTGTGTATCCTTATAACCGATCTCTGCTGTAATAAGAAAAAACCCCTTGGGTCCAGCATTTTCTACGTGGCTTTGTAAAAGAATTGTAAATTTTCCCCCCACCCGCCCTCGCTAAAAGACTAGAACAAACCGTTTTGGTTTGCTTAAGATTCAATCACTTAAATTAGTGGAAGATTTTACAAAACATTGTTGAATAGAAAAATGGAATGTACAAAAGAAAAAGTGTCCTAAAATTCTAGACATTCTTTATTTTTAAGATATTTTCAAGCCAAGACCTTTGACTCTTTGAAACACAAAAGGGAATATTAGTAGTAAATATTTAATCTATTGGTTCCTCAAAAATTTCTCTTTGAATATACCGATAGATAGATTTTCGAAAGAATTTTGTTCTCAATTTGATTGATAAATTTCAATGCATTGCCAATGTTTGTTTTAATTTGCGGCCAAATTGTGGCAATTGGCAATGGAATGGAGGAGGAGAAGGAACAGGCGTGGGTGGGTGGTTGGGTAAGGACAGGCAGGGATAGGCGATTTGGGGAATTTGGGCCTTTGGATGCCTAATCAAAATGTTTCAATTAAAACAAAAAGATACAAGGATCGATGGGTCATTGGAATGCAAATGTTAACGGTAAATAGCAAGTGCTGGCAGTTAAGGTAAAGGATATAACTGTTGCAATTCCAAACGCGACGTGCAAAAGGGCGTCAGAGATTCATTTCACCCTTTACCCCAGCCAGTCAGTTAGCCAGCCAGCGGGCCAACCATTCCGCTCACCCCTCTCCTCTTGCTTTGCCGCTTTTTGCCATGATGATGATGCCATACCCCAAACTCCGTCACGTAGCCGCGTCAAATGAACTGCAACTGACTTGCTACCTCTGCATGCCGCATGGCCCCGTCCCGTATCCCACATAGTGCCATAGTCTGACACCATCCTGCTCCCCCCCCCCCCACCCCCGCCCCATTCGCCCCCTTTGGCTTTGCTTGGCTTGACTCGGTTTGGTTTGGTTTGGTTTCGTTTCGTTTGCTGCGCAGACGCCGAATTGTGTTTCATTCACTAAAAACGACAATGAAACGAATGGCACGAGGACGAAGGACGAAGAATGCCGATAACAAAAATGTTGCTGCTGCTGCTGCTGCCGCTGGTATATATGAGTTCTGCCTAAGGACTTGGAGGTCTCAATAGCGCCTTGCACATTGGCCAGGCCACACGTCCAGCTTCTGCAGTGAGACAACTGCCTGATGTCTGCCTGTTTATCAACAGACTGTTAGCCGGCTTACGCAAAAAAAAAAAAACCGTCAAAATCCACCAGCAACAACAACAACAACAACAAATTGAAACGTGTGTGTGATCGAAAAAACCGTCGGCAATTTGCTCAAGAAAATAAGTTTGTCTATTTGCGTTGGTTTTTTTCTGACCGCCCCCCCACCAACACCACTACCACCTCCCCGCACTTCACCGTTGATTTGTTGTGTTTTTTTTTTGTTTTTTTTTTGGTTTTTTTTTTTGCTTGTTTGTTTGTTTGTGCGCTTAATGGCCGCTCGGGGAACAACTAGTAAATCTGAAGTACAGTTATCATAAGTGCGTGGTACGTGCGTGTGTATTTGTGTGTGTGTGTGTGGTTAAACAACAAACAAGACGAAAAAGTCCTTTTTGGTCGCTTAGCGTCGCGTGCCATTTCCGGTTCCGTTTCGCCAAAGCCATAGCCATAGCCATCTGATTGAGCGGCCATGGCGGCCCAATGCCGGGCCAAGACAATGCCACGAAACTCAATGTCCCTAGCCATTCGGCTAGGGCTAACCCATCCACAGTCACTCCAACTTTTGCCCATTCTCGCTCTGATACTCATTTTGTTGACGACAGTCAGTGGCAACGGCGGCGGCGGCGGCAGTCAGCCCGGAAATGACGTTATTTCCGTTGCCCCTGCTGCTTCTGCTTCTGCTACTGCTGAGACATCAGCATTGAGCATGATCCTACGCACGAAACGCGAAATCAATGTCATGAATATGGACACTAAGATTGACAATGATGACGCCGTCGACGACGACGATGACGATGACGATGACGACGACGATGACGATGGAGGCGACGACGACGATGGCGTTAATAGCGATAATGATGCGGAGAACACAATTCTAATGGATACGAATGCAGTGCAGCAGCAGCAGACGCCACAGCAGCGTTCAAAGCCGTCAACTCAGAAGGCCAACAGAGATTTTGATTTTGCTGCCTATATCAATGGTAAGTGATAATCTATAAAATCTAAATCGTTATATGAGAGATAAAAATTAATTAAAAAACAATTTATTAGTCAATTCGATAATAGCCATTTCTAGTTCTCAACTGAAATTAATGTCTACTTTTCTTTAAAAACCATTTTAAAAAGAAATCACTTTGAATTATATAATTTTCAGGCCGAAAAAAAAAAACAAATGGGAAGAAACTGACATCTAGTATAAAACGAATAAATCATTCTGATTAAAATAGATTCTTCTGATTTATTTCATACAAACTAGATGAAAGTTTTGAAAGAGGATAGAGCTGTTTCGATTTAACGTTTAGAGATTCGGATTCATTAATCTCTTAAAACTCGATATGCAGCTAAGAGAAAAATCTTGTCTAGAGATTTCTACAATAATTTTTTGCTGTATTTCTAATTTTGATCAATAGATTTTAGTTGCTTTCTGTAAGCAAATATTGGATGAATCAGCAATAATTTATTTAAATAATGTTAGTAGGAAAATTGCCAAATTTATAGAATGAAACTGAATTTTTTTTTTTTTAAATGGAACCATTTATTTAATGTCAATTTAGATAACTGTGATAACTGTCAAACTATAATCTAAGCTTGGCGATCTAACAAAAATATATATATATATTTTCATATTGACATGGCTAACGCGTTGGAGGCTTGTTTAAATGCCAAATTGCAATTGAAATGCAGTTAGCTGTAATCTATGCGAGTGTCTGTGTGTGTGTGTGTGTGTCGGTGTGGGTGTGTGTGTGTGTGTGTGTGACTCTTGTTAAGCTGTAAAGCACTTAGCAAACACACACACACAAACACTCATACTAAAAGAGACCCACAAACCACGCACACACACACACACACACACACACAGCCAGACACGGGTAAAGGAAGAGAGAGAGAGAGTTTTTGGCAAACATTTCGAAACGTAAAATTTATTTATAACACTTGTAACACATAGGCGAAAATGTAATTTTGTCGAAATCACAAAATGCCACACAAATGGGCACACAGACACACTAACACCAACGCACACAGAGGCAATACAATTGCATTTGCATTTGAATTTGAATTTGCATTTTGTATGCTATAAATTTTTACTTGTCAATATGCTTTAGCACTTTTCTCACTCTCTTCAATTGCTAAAGCAATTAAATTTGAAGAGCTAAAATTGATAATGGGCCCCAATAGAATAGAGAGAGAGATAGAGTGAGAGAAGAAGAAGAAATCGCTAAATCTTATTTAATTGCAAGTAAATTTAGCTTATTGACTTGTTGCTCATTGCTTATTCAATGCTATTGAATATCTGGCGGCCAAAGTTAACACCTTTTTGCATCATAAATCCCATAAATTATATGCTTCATGATATGGATATTGTTGTGTGCATTGTTTGTTTATTCCTGACTACACACGGTCTGTCTGTGTGTCTGTGTGTGTGTGTGTGTCTGACCAGTTTGCTTATTTATAAGCCGCGACAGGCCACGTTGACACCCTCACGGAGACAGCCCCCAGCCAACTAGCAGCAGGCAACAGAAAAATATGATTCAAACTTTGCATGGAGTAGGGCCAGAACAGAAGGAGCTGGGGGAGTGGCAGCTAAAGTTTTTCATTTCTATTTAAGATTGGTTGTAACAAAATCGAAGCTAAGATGCATATTTAGATTGAAAGAATATTTTTGCTCAAATGCTCTCTTAGAGTCAGGATATTTTTATGCATTTTCAAATAGTCCTTAGTAAAGCTAGCCAAGTTCTGATTTAAGATAAATACAGGTAAAACAAATATATTCCAAATGATCTAAAGCAGAAAGCTCCATCTTATAGTTCTTCTGCTAAAGAATAAAAGATAAGTTACTTGGGCCAAATTAAATGGGCCTCGTGGAAATATTATTAATATAGACAATTGTAAGTAGAAGTGAAACTAATGAGTAAACCCTCGCACAGAATATATACATTGTCGAGCCAAACACCAACCACCACCCATACACACACACACACACGTTGTTATTCAAACCTGGTCAAAAGCCGTTTGTTGATTTTTTTTCTCTCCTTTCTTCGTTTACGTTTTTTTTTTTTTTTTATATATTTTGTGGGTGTGTTCCCGGGTGTTTTGTTGGCTCTTTTTTTATATTTGTTTTTGCTCCTCACTTTTTATTGTTTGTTCATGGCGTTGTTGCTGTTGTTTCTGTTGTTGCACCATGGCTTGTTGCCTTCTGCTCTGCGCTGCGCTGCTCTGCTCTGCTCAGGCCTCTGCCCTAATCCACGTCGAAATGTTATTCTTATTGCCATCTTCCTTCTGCGGGAAATGGGGGGGGAGGGTCTGGTTCAAGCCATAAGCAGATAATCAAAAGTAAATAATCAAGAAACGAACCAAAGGCAACGTAAAAACGTTGCGCTTCATCGAAATGGAAACGAAAACTTTTAGCCACTTGATCTATTCATTTATTAATATATAAAATTAACCACTAAAAATTTAAAAAGTGCCTAAAGGCACATTTGATAAAGCCGACAAAATATAGACACACACACACACACACATATATATATACACAAAAGACGTTTAAGTGCTTAAGCAATCAAAAGGCGAAAGGGCTGAGATTTTTACTCGTTAGAAGAAGATTGAAAAAGCAAAGCAAAAACTTTTGCCATCCCTTGGGAGAATGTGTGTGTGTATTTGAATTGATGTATGTATGTATGTATGTGTGAGCTGATTATTGAAGATTTGTTTGAAACGTGCAAAATGTGCGAACATTTAATTAACTTCTAAGACAATTTGATATTGAAGCAATTAAGCGTATAATTTGCCATTTAACGTAACGAAATTTTAATGAGATTAAATTGGCCGCATGAGTTTACGTTTTCGTTATCGTTACCCCTCCCCACCACCACTCACTCGTTCTCTCCCCCTCCCTCGCTCGCTCGCCACTGTCTTTATCCTTTATCTATCTCTCAATTAGGAAAACTCCGAATTTTAACGAATGTTACCCTTACCTTAAATCTCCTCGCCCCCTCGCCCCCTTGCCGCCCTATGCACATCCAACCAACGTTTATCCTGCTTCTGTAAAGTTTTCAATTTCCGGTGAGAAAAAAAAATGATGAAGAAGAAGAAGAAGCAGAAGTATGAAAACCTTTGTCAGGATGCTTGTAAATTATGAAATATCATTGCCCATGCTCTGGCTTAAGTTGGCCAGTTAACATCAAATTTAAAAAAGCTGCTGCTACTGCTTCTTCAACAATTCCCCGCCATCACCTTCCTGCTTCTTCCTCACTCACTCTCTCTCTCTCTCTCTCTCTCTGTCAGTCTCTTTCCTTTTCAGATAGTTAAATTTGCGTAGCGTGTACCGCGATTTTTTTACCCTTTTTTTTTTTTTGTTTTTTGGTAGTTTCCACAAAAAAAAAGGAAGCAAAAATAAAATAAAAAATATTTCTTTTTGTTGTTGTCGGTGCTTGGTGTTGCATGCGGCACATGCAAACCACAAAATGATAGAGCGCTCCCTACTCTCTTTCCCCTTTCTCCGCTTACCGCTTCCCGCTTCCCGCTTCTTGCTTCCTGGTTTGCTGTGTCACCATTCTCCTTCTTATTGTCGTTCGACGTGAACCTAGGCAAAAGTTGCCCCTGAAGGCAACTCCAATCTGTAGCACGGATGCCAACGTTTCAGTAATGTGACACTTTGCGCCATGGCATGTGGCAGCAGCAGCAGCAGCAACGTTAGCGGCAACTAGAATAGAGGAAGCACAGCTGCATTTGCCCCAACCATCATCAGAGCCAAAAAGTACACGCAGAGGCAAAGGCAAAAGCAGCTGCCACATTTTTGGCCAAAAAGCTAAATAAAATTGCTTTAAACGCAACAGTGAAAACTGTCTATGACTGGTCACCAGAAACATAAAAAACAAATCGCTTTATGCAATTTGACTTTTGATTAGGCTAAAGCTAAGAACTAGAGGTGAAGAACTATCGATAGGCCAAACAGTCGATAGTCCCAATAACAATAAAAAAGTTGGTTGCTCGATACCAGAATAAAAAGTAATACTTTTATATGGAAATAACTTTTAATAGGAAATCAAATTGAGAAATATGTTAAAAGGTACAAAAATAAGGAATATTTTAAGGCTCTAATTGCATAGACTTTTTGCATTTACAACTGTTTTTTGGTCTGATATTAAAGCAAGCTACGTTTTAAATGCTATCGATAGTTCTCCACCTCAACTAAGAACAAGATCAAATAACAAAAAGAATCGATATATTGCAGTTGATAGTTTGTGATCGATATATTGTAGCCATTCCATTATACTAGATATTTTGTGATTGATGTAAATCTTTTTAACTGCAATTTACCTATGAAAGAAAGAAAATTTTGCTAACTTTTAACTACTTCAACAGACTTTTCCCTAATTGTCTATATCTTCTCTTTCATTTTTTTTTTTTAAAATACGTCTTTCTGTTTGCTAGTTTCAGGGGATTCTTTGAAGTCTTTTAAGTTTCCATTGCTTAGGAGTACTCACTGTGGATGCAATTGCTTTTAGTGCTAAGACACAGATGCACACTTACACACACTTAAACACACACACACACATATACATTGGGTGTCAATGGCTTGGATTATGAGGGCGGTGTTTTTTTTTTTTTTTTTTTTGGGTTGAAGTTTGAAAGCCAAACAATTTATATCAATCATACGCAATGTGGTGCCAAATTGTTTCGGGCATTTGCTCGAAATATCTCAAGACATTATCTGCACTTTTCTTCTTACACACACACACACACACACACATACACCACACAAATGTGTTCTGGTTCTTGCTATTTTATCTTATACTCTTTGCTTCAGCTTAGGCGAATGCATTTTTTGGGGGTCATCAACCAACAGCCTGACCAGCCCGCTCCTTCACCATCGCTCTTTGCCTTCCTTTTTTTGGCTTATAAAAATAAATTTTACAAAATTTTCAACTTGGAAATAGAATAATTCAAATGCATTTGTAGCAGCTGCATTGAATGGGCGTTTCCATTTGGCTAATTAGCAAAATGCCAGAAGACAATTGTCAGATTCAAGTCGATCTGATGAATTATTACAAGAGACACACGCACACATGGACAAAGGCGCACACACACACACACACACACACACACACAAGCACGCGCATACTAACATATACACATGTCACACACTTTACACTCTATTATTATATGCCAACAGATTGGAATTCAGATTTAGTAGAACCGAATGCCCCATAGACACACTTGAGTAGAGTTCATTTCATTCGGCATAAGCTCCAACATAAATACAAAAGCAACCATTATGAATGGTGAGCGACAGGGGACAGGCGGGCAACAAAGAGCACTGGTGATACATAATGAAAGAGATATGGATACAGAACCGTACAGAGACAGAGACAGACACAGCGACAGCGACAGCGACAGAGACAGAGTAAGATTAGGATGACAGAGGTGGGGAAATAGAAGTGGAAATCGAGACAGAGACTTAAGGTGAGTGTCAAATTATGCCACAGAATAGCACACGGACAAAGGAGACACACGGACACATATAAATTCTATGTATATTCAGATATAATACTACAAAATGTGCTGAAACCGTAGAGAGAAACTACCACCATTCGATGGCGAGGTGGTTCACGGGGTGGTTGAAAAGATGAAATATTGTCTTTGTTTCAGTTTCGGGTTGCCCAACATCGTCTTATGGCCAATTAAGCCAGCGAGTGGATTTGCCAATTGAGACTAAAAATAGACATTCACATGAATTTTTAGGCAAAAAGTATTATTTTTCCAAATGAATAGCCAATATTGTGAAACGAAAACAAAGCAACTACCGATTCATTTTCGATCCTCGTTAAACTAATTTCATTTTCTCCTAGTTTTTAGTTGCTTCGATATTTATTCAACTGAAATAGATGAATTTTTAATCGGTGGCTCACACTGCGTATACGTTATTGTTGGCTAACAACATTATTGCCAAAGGCAGGAGACGCATCTAACAAAACAGTTATGTGAATTACGTAATAGTGTTGGTAAAATATCGATATTCGCCTACATCGATATTTTGCTCTGTGTATCGAAATATTTAAACTCCCAAAAAATTGGAAAAACAAAATTCATATCAGAAACAAAAGATCATCATTAAACAACTTGAAATATTATAGGTTTCAAAGTTGTACAAAAAGATTGAAGACTTAAAAAACAACAGTTGTCCATGCTAACAAAATTGACTATAGTCCTTCATAAAAACCACACAAATATTATGATTTTCGAATATAATTAATTTATTCTTAACAAAAAGGTGTAGAGCAACAATCAAAAATTAGAGTAGATTCAAAAATTTGAAGTATAAAATGTGTCCTTATAAATTGTACCTATTTTACCTTAATCTGAGCACTGATTGTTCGGAATGACTGTGACTGTGTTTAGGTGATGTTCTGATTGATATTGATTCCCGATATATTAAATATCGAAGTTAGCAATATCGATGTTTTCAAAATTGCTCAATTGATCGATAAATCGATATTAAATCAATGTTATTCCCATCACTATTATGTAAGTTAACTTTTGGCGAATCGCTGGAGAAAGACCTGAAAGAAAGTGAACTCTGAACTCGCAGAGAAAGTTGAGTGCTCTTCTCTGCGCTTCTCAAACAGTCCCAAGTCCCAAAGGACAAGCTACTCTCGACCAACGTCCATCTAAGGCTGATCAGAAATATATATATATCTTGTGGAGATGCTTCTGCTTTCTGATCAAACAAATATCTTTGAAATCGCCAATGCTTAGCAACAGATTTTCTTTCAAGTAGACTCTAAGCTACAACTTAATCGAAATCTAAGACTTCAATTCGGCTAAAGGGCAACCAAAAATAAAGAGCCAACAACCCATTCGACTTGAACTTTATCACGAAAATCGGGATTCAATGAAGTGATAAACTGGCAACATTTAGTGCCTTGTTTTGGTTGCTGCTGCTGCTGCTGTTGTAACAAAAGTTTTCTACTTTTCCCCGGGTTTTTATGACCGGGCAGAAGTTTTGTGTGTTTGGGTGTTTGGTACAAAAATAATCAAGCGCAGAACAGAAGAAACCAAACTGAAAAATCGAATGACAATAAAGCAAAAAGCAATAAAGTAAATTAACCTTGAAGTTCAATGTTCAAAATGTACAAAAAACAACGAATAACGGAAAAACCAATGAAACAACACAAAAACAACAACAAAAACAAAAATAACCAACTTAAAGTTTGAAGGAGGTGAAGGATGAAAACATGAAAAACGAAAAACCATAAACAAAATGGCGAGCAACAAAAAGTTTTTGGCCGATTAGTCACAGTAATAGAGGTGAGTGGTGGGAGAGGAGAGGGATGGGAGGTTATGGGGGAATAAAAGGGGGGGGGGGCGAACTGTGTGGCACGTAAAAAGAGCGCCACAGGAGTTCGCCGACGCCACAACAGTCAGTTCAAAAGGCTATAAAAGTTACATTCCCAAAACGAGAAAGGTTAAAGTATCAAACCAGATAATTACTCATAATGGCATAACGGTAAATGCATTATTTAAATGGTCTCTGCCACACCGACCAAAACACACACACACAAACACACAGATTCTCTATCTCTCTCTCTATCTCTCTATCTCTCTCTTTCTGTCTTTATCTATCATTACGCACAAAGCAAATTTCACCAAAACTAACTAATGCATTGTCCTCCATCTTCTATTTTGGGCCAGGAGGAGGGGGAAGGGGAGAGATGAAGGAAACGCACTGGAGTCCATTTACATAAATGTTAATTCCTTCTCCTGTTGCCCTTTTGGCCCACTCCACTACTGTTGGCTTAGGTGGGGAGGGGAGGGGAGGGTAGAGAAGTAGCTAGGGTGAGACCGATAGAAGATAGTAAAAAGTAGACGAACTGATATACGTTCGCAAACAAAACGCCATTCACCTTTGAACTTTGGCCACATCAAATTAATGAAAGGTTAGCAACTTGCCACACACACACACACACACACACACGCAAAGTAAGTGGCAGCAGGGGCAAATGAGAGAGAGAAAGAGAGTGAGAGAGAGGAAGGGAGAGAGACAATGGACAATGGCAAGAATTTGTATCTATCGTTTTCAATATATTGAATAAACTAATCGATATTTGCAAATGTTATATTAGTTTGATTTGCTTTAATCTATTTTCAAGCCTATATCTCAAATGGGCTTTGTGGTCCAGTTTATGGTCAGGTGATCTTGTGGATAGAATGGACGCTAGGGATGGAACAATAGATCGATAGATATTTCGATAACAATTACAATCAAATATGCATATTCAATTAGATAAAAGAAATTGCAATTTCCCATGGGAAAAGATTTCATAATTCGTTCCACTGTGCTGGTTGAGTGTGTGTGTGTGTGTGTGTGGGTAAATGGATCGAGTTGGGTTGGTTTAAGTTGTTGGTAGATTGGTGTTGCTTTTGAAATATGGTAATGACCACAAACACAAACATCATGGGTAGGACATCAATCGATGTTGGCGCATTTGTTTTGTTGCCATTTGGCTCTATTAATATTTCACATTTCATATTCCTTCTGTTCACCAGCTCACCTTTGTTAGTGAGTAAGTGTGCGTGTGCGTGTGTGTGTGTGTGTGTGTGGGTGTGGGTGTGGGTGTACCTGAGACACAAACACCTTCTCCAGTTACTCCACTTTTCAATGCCTTATGCCCCTGTCCGAGTTGGCCTTGCTTTTTTGGTTGGCATCTGTTTGGCTGGCTCTGTCACAAGTTGAAAAGGGTTTCGCATTGCCGAGTTACGGTTTCGGTTTCAGTTTCATTTGCGGTTTGCCAGAGCAGAGGTTTTTTCGGGATGCGTCAGGAGGAGAAGTGGAAAGAGTGGGGGCAGAGATGTGTATTTTAATTGTGTTGACTTTGTAAATGATCCATTCATAATGCTCCTCGAAGGCATCCTTCATTCCAACTGTTTTTAATGGCGGGGTAGTTAAGCTGGTCCCAGAAATACACTGAAAACAACAACCAAATAAAAAAAAAGTACAAAAAGAAAAAAAAAATTAAAATGAATCAAAACGAAACGAAAATCGATAATGAATTAATTTCCAGCATAAAACAGAACAAGTGAATGAGTCTCAGAATTACAGAGTAAGAGAGAGAGAGAGAGGGCGAGAGAGAGAGCGAGAGAGAGGGAAGGTAGGGCAAATGGCGCAGACAAAAATTTATGACTGTGGCCAACCCATCCCATGCCATGCCATGCCATTCCGTTCATTCCGTTCTCTTCTCTTCTCTTCTCTTCTGTCCTGCCCTGCACATGGCCTGCAGCCAGTTAACATTTTGCCAGGGACCTGAACCTCGAATGGACTGGCTCTCATGGCTCTCGCCAATTGATAATCCCTTGAGTCAACAAACAAGCCCATAAATATGCTAGAAAATTAAATGCAAAAAATTAATGCTCGGGCCGGAACATGCGTTCACTGATGATTTTAATATTAAATTTAATAATATTTCATTAATTTTGTATAATTGTAATTTTTGTATTTTTTTATGGGGGGGGGGCTTGTCTTTTTTTTCCTTTCAGCCTAATTCTTTTCATTTAATTATTTATTTGGTTCACATTTACAAATTGGTTTTTCAATTGAAATTTCTCATTTTTGATTTAGAAATGTCATTTTACCGTGTGGCAAAAGTAGTTCAAGTAGTCAATTTACTCAGTCATTTTCATTTTTGAGCCATTTCGATGTCCGCTCAGAGCAATTAGTGTCAGTCAAATGGAAAATAATGTTTCAGTTAAGTGTTTATTTCCTGTGTTTTTCTCTTTTCTTTTTGCCTTTTCTGATTTGGGCGGTGTATTAATTATGTCCCCCACTCACCGTCAAATAGAGACAAGTCTGTCTGTCTGCTGGTCTATTTGTCTCTTTAAATGGCATTTGATATGCAGTTTGCACTCAATCAACTTGCCAAATTGCCAATTGAGTGGCATTAAAAACTAATCGCAACACATGCCTTCCACCTTTTTTCTCTACCACCTGTCCCCCATTCACTTGCCCACTCAGCCAGAGGCTCTGCCCCGTCACGCCTTTCTTCAGTCTCGTCTAGTCCGCTCGACTTGCAATTAAAGTCGAGTTCCAGTTCTAGTTCTACATTCTATATGCAAAAAAGCAAACTAGTTTCAGTTGCGTTTCGTTTTCTTTTTTTTGTGTTCCTTTTTTTGATGATGGGTTAGCTGGTTGGTTGGTTGGTTGGTTGGTTGGTTGGTTCGTTGCTTCGTTGCTTCGTTGGTTGGGCTTGTTATTAGGCCTTAGACGTACGTGTTTGTACATACATGCAATGTAATGCAACTGTAATTATGCGCACGACTGACATACATTACACTCACCCACACACACACACACAGACACACACACACACACAAGGAGCGTGAGGAGGCCGTAAGGTGGGCAACCCACTTGGCAAACATATATATTTATAGCCTACTTAGCAGGGCAACTGCAAATGAACTTAGCTTGTAGAGATTTGTTTGTGCATTTTTGAATTTTCTGCCCTTTTTTGTAAAAAAAAAAACCTGGACAAGTTTCCATCATTAAATTTAACATTATTTTCTCCATATTGTCTGTGTGCTCCAAGACAAACTAGTCTCCCAGTTTTGAAAATATTTCTATCAAAATTCGTACTTAAGCTTCTTGTTGCTACAGGCAAACTATTTCTTAAAGCGTAACCAATTGGACTATTAAAACATATAGTTTGATTTAAAAAATAAGAAATTTTCACTATTTCACATTGCATAAGTCGTTATACGTGTGTGTGTGTGTGTGGCCCGAGTACATTGACTCAACGAGACCAGGGCCAATAATAATTTAAATGAATAATTTTAGGATAATTTATGCCTTCATTTGGGCCCCTAGCGTTTCTCTCCTTTTGCCCCTCTGCCACCCCTGGCTTAGATTTGCTTTCTCGGGCTATTATTTTGTTTTCATTTTTTTTTTGTTTGACATGCAAATTTTGGATTTTTGAGCAAAATGAGAACAGCTTTGCATGGAGCCACGCGAGAAATCATTTTTTTGTAGTTAATTTTTTTCTTCTCTCCCTCTCTCTCTCTCTCTCTCTTTCTCTCTCTCTTTTCTTGTATGGACGTCAATTTGGCTTACACTTTGTACTTACAAGAAATCGCCGTCTGGCAGCGAAAACAACTTAAAGTAGGTTACTCCAGTGAGGAGAAAGTTGCCTTTTGTGCATACTTAAGGCAGCAATGGCGGTGGCATCAACAGCAATTGAAAGAGGCAACTCTGGCAAAAGTTGCTGCATGTACGAATAGTTTGCTGCATAATGACAGGCGTGCCGGCATGCATATTTATGCCCCAACAACAACAACAACAACAACAACAATGACAACTCCCAAATGGAGTTGGCTTCCTGCACAGGCAACGGCAATGGCAAAGGCGTTGAACATCACGCTCTATTGGCCTGCCTAATGTGGCGCTCCCAGTGCAGTCGTGAACCCAATCCAAAGTCCAGGCGTCTTGTTTGGGCTGGCTTTAATTTCACTAGACGAGACGCAAAAAAGCCATCATCATCATCAGGTCTGAACTTCCTCAGTCTCCTCTCTCTCTCGTCGTTTGTAAGTCTTGAACTTTCAACAAGAGTTTTTATGTTTTCGGCATCTGCATCCCGCATCTGCATTTCCATTATCGAAACCATTAATTATTTATAATGCATTTGCTACAAAGTTGTTTGATTTCAAATAAAACCGCAATGAGAGAGCAGCTGCCTACCGATTGCCAACTGCCAACTGGCAACTGGCAACTTCTCCCACTTCCGACTAAAGCAATAAAGTTTAACAAAAAATTTTATAGACAATTCACTTTTATTGCACTTGCAGCAAGCAGATAGACAACCAAATACACATTGAAATCGTGCACATTCTTAGTAAAACGATTCGCAAGTTTTACCCATCAAAGTTTCCATCTTAAGTTAAACGTGTGCAAATCGATGAGAAATAACAAAAATATATTAAATTAATTGCACAAGTCACACAAAATGTTGTGATGCAGTTGCATACAAATGCAAGAAAATGCTCAATATGTGGAGGTGTGTGTGTGTGTGTGACGGACGTGGGGGGAGAGGGAGAAGGTGAAAAAAAAAAATAATTTAAATTTTTATGATGCCATAAAAATAATGCATAGCATGTCTCCAAGAGATCTAAGTGGGCGGCAGCAAGAAGTGGGCATAGAAATGGAGACGAGGACGACGAGAACGACGCCATGCTGCTCCAATTAGCTGCACACTGTGCCCCAGCACACACACACACACACACACACAGACACACTCTAAACAGCATGTCATTAGGACCAGCTTCGCCATCGACAAACACACAGGAAAAACAAAACGAAATACACACAACGAGAAAGAAAGAAAGCGAGAGAGAGAGAGAAAAAAAAGAAAAGGAAGGAAAGAAATAAAAATTCATGATTACTAACTTGGACGTGTCGAAATTTTATATATCTTAGCAACTTTCTCTCTCTGTCTCCTTCTGTCTGTATCACTTTCTTTGTGCCTAAATAACTTTGGTTTGCTTGTTCCCAATTCGGGAAACTAGTTTAGCCAAAAGTATGCTGGATTTTATGCCCTTTTAAATGATCTAAACGAAACGAATTCAAATTTATGAAATTTGAAAATGCCCCACAAAGTTGAAGAATACTTCAAGTTGATTCTTTAGTTTCTGATTAGAAGGTAACTAAATATCTTGGAGGGTTCTGCTCAGCGTTTGAGTAAAGAAGTGTAAGAGTTAAAATTCGATTTCTAGAAGCCTTATGACCCATTTGTGGGATTATGGTTAAATGTATAATGTTGAAAGTCCTTGCCCCATTAGCTAAGCATTACAATGAACAAATCTCTTGAAATCTCTTCAACACGAACACGAAGATTCAATCAGACTGCCAACGGCAACACCTTGCGTATACTTAATTTCATTCAGTAGCTAAGCTAAGCTTAGCACTTACAAATAACTGCCCACAAAATTTTAGCTGCTCATTTGCACCACATACTTGTTGTCCTGCTTTCCACACAACCTACCCCCCCTCCCCTTCGCCTACAACTGCCCCGCAACTATTACTCAAGAGGCAAGGACAAAAAAAACGAGAAGGCGAAAGCGCCAGGGCATTACAATGAATACAAATGAGTCATTTATGGCCAAGAAGCAGTTTGTAAACCAAAAACCAAGCAGCAGCAAAAGAAATAAACAAAACAAACAAAAAGAGAACCCAAAAAGAAGAAAGAAGAAGAAAAAAAGGGAAACTAAACCAATAGACAATAGAATAATTCAGGCAATTTAATTTTCAATTGATGCTTTAACCGTTTCTTTTTTTAAATGAAGACTTTAACTGATTAATCTTATCATTAACAATTTTTACAGTCAACTTGGGCCAACTTGACACATTATTCTCGCATTTACAATAAATCTAATTGATATGATGGCAAAATGCCAGTGCCCCCAACTTAGCTTAACTCAACTCAACTCAATTTAATTCTCTGGCATACTTTGCCTACGAGATTCTTCGTAGCTTTTGTCAGCTTGAGATAGCCATTTTTCGTCTAACAACTTGGCATGACTGGCACGTTTTCAACGGATGAGTGAGTGAGTGGTTGGGAATTAGATAAGGATGGGTTTAGTTGGTGGTGCTGGTGGTGGTGCGTAATAAAAACATTAATATTTCATATGCACACCTCGACCTGGCCAAGGGAGGGCAATGGCTTCAAGCCACTTAAATTCCAATCAGCTCTAAACACATCGATCGAACAAAGTGCCCACACACAGATTACCCTCTTGACTGGATTAACTATTTGTTTGTCCAAAGCATTCATTGTGATACATATATGAATGAATGAATGAATGTGTGTGTGTGTGTGTGTGTGAAAAATTTAATTGCCAGTGCCCTTGCGTGCCTGTGCAGTTCAATTATATAATAATTGTCCTGCGCTCATTTAAAATGTCCTATGACTGTGGCCCAGCACAGGCAACTGGCGGGTGGCGGCCCACTTTTTGTTGGCATGGCCATCATTATTTATTTCCCTTGGCCTGACCTTCTCCAAGTCGAAGCAACATACAAACAGGTTCAACTCTTTGCCATAAAATCCATATCCTATGGCCAATACATACATGAAGTTTTGACCTAGTATTTCTTTAATTCATTTGTGTTTTATACACATTTTTTGCCATCTTGCCTTCTGCCAATGAACACCATTTCCACTGTCTACATAGACATTTATGACTTTTATTGAGTGTTTTTCTTTTAAGTCTCTGTCATGAGGGTGGGTCAAAGGGTCAAGCGTAATACTCTTTTTAGTTCACATCTTCAGACATAACTTCAGATCACTGCTTAAACTCATTTTGTTGTTAATGACGTCAAGACAAATAAATGACCCTTAAAATCATATTACTCTCTTGCTTTTGCTTTAAGTAGCATTCAAGCCAAGTGGAGACTTGGTCCAATTTTCTTTAAAGTCTTCGCGTTAGGATAATGATTGAATGGATCCAATGGCCGAAGACTGACTCTCTGCAAGAACATTATTGACTTAAATTAAGCTTAATTCAACAAAGCTTTGTCTGATTAGAAAACCATTCGAGTTTTGCATTCAATAAGCTAATCGTTTACTCAAATTGGGTAATCAATTGAAGTAAGTCAAGGCAAATCTCAACGGGCCTTGCTTTAGCATATACTCTACAATTTTAGTGTGTGTTCTCACCGTGTGTGTGTGTGTGTGTGTGAGTGTGTGCAAACTTCGACAATTATATATGTTATGGCCAAAGAAGAGAGAGAGCATTGGAGAAAGGAGAAAGAGAAGAGTTTGCTTCGACAAAAAGTTTTTACATTAGTTTCAACGTTGGGGGTCACCAGGGGAGTAATCACAGCACAAGGACATCTAACAGAGTAACTATGGCCACAATTATAGTGAGAGCCATAAACAGAACTGCCAACTGCAATAAAAATGGGGGAAAAAAAAAACTCTTGCCAGGCAGAAATCTAGCCAACACTTGGTAATGAATAATCATGTAAATTTATGTAAATCATTTTCATTTATCATAAACCGATGATAAAGTTTTCTTTAATCTAATCATGGCAGTGGCTTAGACCGACTCTTAGACCAACTCGAATCTCTTCGTTTTTGCATTGTTAAAAGGTTTATGCCAATTTTAAGGACACTCTGCACACACAGTTTCTAGCAGTTTCTAGTGTGCTAACAATGCTGCAGTTTTTTGTAGTTGTATTTCACATCCGTTTCGTTTAGTTTTTGCTTTTGCTTTTTTTTTTTGTGGCACTACAATTTAATATTTGTACGATGACGAAGACAAAGACCAAGACGGAGACCAAGACCAAGACCAAGACAAGGCCATGGCAGGAAGGCAAAAGGCAGAAGGCAGGAGGCAGAAGCAGAGCAACGACTCAATGCAATTAATCAAAATGCTGGCCGCGCGAAAGTTCCTCCAATGGCTGCCAAAACGGAACTCGGAAGTGTCTTACTGGGTGCCACTCCCCCTAAAAGTCTTAGTGTGTTGTCGAGTCTACAGTGGGCCGACTTTTGTATGTAAGTAGTGCAATGGCAGTAAAACGCAATTCATGAGAACGACAGGAAACAAAACTAATTATCGTTATAGCAATTTTTGTTCTTCCTCTCTCTCTCTCTCTCTCTTTCTCTCGCTCAGTTGCTGTCTCTTTCTCAATTTTCTTACTCGCTCACACGCATTCTTGTCGAGATGTGTGCGGTAAAAGGGGAATTGGGAGTGTGGGCATGGATGGTTGGTTGGTTGGAACGGAAAACGGAGACGCCATATTTATAATTACTGTTTGCACACTTAACGAAGACGCCAAGAAGCATGAGAAGCCCATGAAGAAGGCCAAAGCACTGAAGCTAAAAATGAAGCAGAAACAGAAACAGTAAAACATAGTCTCAATGGTTGTTGTAGCTGAAGCTGAAACTGAAACTTGAAGTCGAAGGCAACGCGACAGAATTTTTGAAACTTCATTTTCCAAAATTGTTGCTCATTAATCATGGGACAAACGACAGGCAAACGACGACAAGTGAAATGGGTTGCATCAGGTGGGCTGTTGCTCGAAATATAGAGAGAGAGCACGTGGGAAGGGGGGGAGGAGCCAAGAGTGTGTGTCTCGGTGTGTGTGTGTATTTGTTAGCGTGTCTTGTAATACTTTGTCAGACCCAAACACGCAAGAAACCATAAACCACAACAACAACAACAGCAACAAAGAAATTGTCACAGAAATTTTTTTTTTTTTTTTTTGTTTTTGTTTTCTTTTTTCAAGTCCCAGAGATTGTTATATAAGTTAAGACTATGTATATACTACTTACATCTATACATTCATATATGTCTGTATATATCCCAACAATATAAATTGACCTTTTGCCATCTGTTAAACGTAAGAAATTCCTTACGTGACCTTGTCAAGTTCTACGCTCTCAAACAATTTAATCGAATCGTAAGTTATTTTTTATATTTCTACTTTTATTATTAAAGACACATAATAATAAAAGTAGAAATATAAAAAATTAAAAGTTTGCGGCCAACAAAATTAAACGCAAATTTTAATTTCCAACATGATATTCTATTATATTATTGTTGGCTAACGTATAATAACAAAATTAGGCTATCTCGTTCACTTTTACATGTTTACGAGCACTCTAGCGCACCTAGCGGTCATTTATGCTTCTACAAAAGGGTGAAATATGTTTATGCATCTAATTTTTTTAAATTTCTTTGGTCTTCTTTGAGCTAACTTGTTATGACTTAAACCAAATTTATTAAATAAAAAGCGAAAGATACCAAAAATTCCAACTTACTAAAACAATTGAACAATAATTATATAAACTTCAATTTAAACGAATGAGATTAAATAAGTTCTCAAAGTCTTTTTCACAATATTCATAAATTTCTATGGAAAATGTGATAAAAATGTCATCAATATTTTGTTTGCGGCCTAAATGTGTTGACTTGTTGTTTTTATGTGGCCATATACATATGGCTGAGACTATAACGAATACCTGTAAAAAATCTGGTCATATATTCTCAATATATGACACAGATGTAGGTAACTGTGAGGCTTTTAACTTTGATACCCCGCAAAAATGGAGTATATCAACGAATGCTTTAATGGCCTTTACTTAATTATTATTTCCTTTTAAACTTTACTACAGAATTTTCTCTCAAATCGAATGAAATAAATGTAGAAATCAGTTGAACTTGCCTTTTAAAGCTGAGTCTAGGATATTCTTAGATCGTGGCCCTTACTTGCCTTTTGGGGGTGGTGGGAAGAGAACTCATAAAAAAAAAAAAACAAAAGAAAGAAATGAAAGAATACAAAAGAAAAACGTAAACATAAACGAAAACCAAACCCAAATTGTGTGGGCTGTAAACTGGATAAAGCCTCAAAGTTGTTAAGTAACCTCAACCTGTTGTTTTGGCGCTTGTTTTCTATGCCATAAAGGGGCGAGAAATATGTAGAGCATTTAATGTCTATATAGGGAAAAGATGTTTGTATTTGTGTCAGGTGCTGTGACTTAAGCTAAGCCGATTTTGTTCATTTCACTTGATTTGAGCCCGACTTTTTTTTCGACGGACTCTCTCTCTCAGATGAAAGTAAGCAAAGGCGCTAACTCTCAGCGGGGAGATGATGACTTTATTCATAATTGATGATGGCTGAAATCAATCAATTGAGAACTGAATTCAATTCGTTAGTAGATGTAGATGTTTCTGGTTAACTAAGGTGGTTAGTTAAAGCCCTGCGAAAAAAAAAAGAAATAAAAAAGAACTGGCAATGGCAAGAAAATTAGTTTTTCTTACGATTCCTCAATGTTTTCGGTTGAACAAGTTTGAAAATTGTTTCGCCTGCATCTAAATTTTGATGTGATATGTCCATTAAACCGATTAGGATTTTATGGCTGCTTTCTACCCAGTGCTTGCTTGCTCCTTTCGGCTACTCCTCCAGGTCCAGTTTGTTGTCAACTTTGGGCTCAGTGTTCAGTTGAGTGTTAAGCGTTTTAGCACACATGACTAGTAAGGCAAAAGCCGAGCGGAAGAGGACGTACGGGAAGGGGCAAGAGCTTTTGGGCATTTTCCACATTATGCATTGAGCATTGGGCGCAGGGCAAACAAAAATGGCAACTGGCCAAGGGCCACTGGTCTATGGACCTGCCTGTTTACAATGCCTTGACATGGCTCCCATTGCTGTTTCTTGCTTTAGCTCTTGCTCCTGGTTCTGGTTCTGGATCTGCTCCTGCTGCGTATGTAAGATGAGCAATTAATTGAACTTGCTCATAGAAACGACTAAAAGGGAAGGACACACACTCACACACTCACACACACACACACACACACACTGCGGCATGCCCCATAAATTCAGTTAAGCCATTAAACGAAAACGAACCATGAATTCGATTTAATTGCCATTGATTGCCGCCAAAAAAACAACAGGAAAATAAAAAAAATCTTCAGAGTGGCAAATGGACATACCTTCCGAATTCCCCTAGACATTTTTCAATAAATTCGAATTCGAATTTCAATTGACATACTTTAAATTCTTGGCCATTCATATTAACAATTCACTTGTGATCTCTGAAAGGTTCCTTTAAAATAATTCATTCATCTCTTGGCCTTCCCTTGCTCAAAACTATTCTTAAAAATCAAATTTGATGAGCACTTTTCCTATTGAAGCAAATAAAAAAATGGTAAACTTGATTTATCTCTGGGGCTTTAGGAAAAACCGAAACAGATTGTTAGTGATTTGCAAAAAAAGTGACGAATTTCCTGTTTCGCATCTTGTGTGTATTTGTCGGGCTGTGTGTGTGTGTGTGTGTGTGTGTGTGTCATGTTTGTGTTAGGGAAAACGTTTTGTGCACCTTAATTGCGCCACAAATACGTGAAATGCCAGCGAAGTCTGCGTAAATCTCTTTGCTGTTGCGGTTTGGTCACGCTGCCTACTGCCTGGATGGCTGCCTGGGTGCCTGCCTGAGTGTCGTCTAGTATATCAGTGACTCCGAGCTTGAGCTGCAGCCTCCAGGCACCAGAAGTAAGGACCCAAAACTCCCTCTGTCTCTCTCTCTCTCTCTCTCGCCACATGGTTGTACAACATGGCGTATGAAATAGAGGCCGTGTTTTGGCAATAACCAACAAACGAAAAAAAAAAAAAAAAGAAAAGCAACAAAACGACAGAATGGGACGTCGTAATGTGGAGAAATGTGGGTAAATGTGTGTAAATGTGTGTTTGTGTGTGGGATATGTGAGAATGGGTGAAACGGGAAACGAAGCGAAATTTGAAAACGTTTTGTAAGCGCTCATGTCACCAACTACTACACATACAATGAATCTCTCTCGTTTTGCCCCCCCTCTCTCTATCTTAGTCTCTCTTGGAGTAACTTCACCGTGTGTGTGTGTGTGTGTAACTGACAGTTGAAAAGGGAGAGAGTTTTGTCATTTAACTGATTTGGCAAAGGGAACGCAAAAACTTGCACTAACTGACTGAACGAATGGGCATGGGTGTGTGTGTGTGTGTGTGTGCCACATTTATGATTGCATTATTCTGAAAAACAGCTGAAGTTGATGACCAACAAGAGCAACAGGAATAGCAACATCAACAGCTACAGCTGCGTAAATTTGCATAATTCCACAATAAGCTGTAAGCTCTCTCTCTCCCTTTCACTCTCTCTCACTCTCACTCCTCGACTCGCAACTCAACTCAACTCGAAGTCGACTACAGTAAAGTCGTCGGTTGGTGGGTCGGTGAGTTGGTGAGTCGGTCTGTACTCTATCTGACAGCCAAAACTTGTGACACCGTCTACAAGTGAAACACAACTACGTCGACAGGGACACAACGCGGAGCGTAGGGGAAAGGGGTAGTTAACTGGAAAACTGGCAACTGGCGGACCAAAAGTTGAAACAGAAACTCCTCTATGCTTTTCCCGTTATCCCTTCTTCTTCGGGGTTTTCGAGGTTTTTTTTGGTTTTGGTTTTTTGTTAGTTGGAAGTGAAGCTAGAAACTTTTGCCGGCTTGTAAATGATGTTTTCCTTCAGTGTTTTCGGGTTTTAGGCCAAAGCAGATTTATCAGTTGCAACAGAAAATGACTTAAGCATTAACTTGTCGGACAAAGTATGTGAATTTTTGCATAAGTGTGTGCGTGTGCGTGTGTGTAGAAATAGAACGAATTTTATTCCCAATGCAATAAACTTGGCTTTAAGAAATTAACAATTCGATAACTATGTATTTATTTCTTAATTAAATAATCGAAAATTTAGATTGCTTCAATACTCAAGATGAATTATGGAACGTCTGATAGACAATGTCAAGTGGAAATAGATGATTGATTGATGATTGATCTATGCGGAAATCATAAACAATTATTGTGCTTCGATTGATAATTGAAAAGTCCTTAAATAGATTTGATACCTTTCAAAATGCTGGTCACAGAGTTAGTTAAACTATTTGCCCGAATGCAGAGTATTCGCAAGTCGAAGTAT
Source organism: Drosophila nebulosa (assembly GCA_024703675.1). Lineage (NCBI taxonomy): Eukaryota > Metazoa > Arthropoda > Insecta > Diptera > Drosophilidae > Drosophila > Drosophila nebulosa. The sequence continues at coordinate 13,175,898 of JANFPS010000003.1, forward strand.
ATTTTGCGCTTACAGGACGTCGTATTCAGTGTTTGTTGTTGTTGTGTAGACTTTACATACCAATCACATGTTGTCGTTTACCTCCTTTCTCTCTGGGCCCTCTATATCCAATTTGCCAGATTGCAAAGAAGGCACAACAACAACAACAACAACAACAACAACAACAACAACAACAACCACCATCACCCAAAAAACAAAAAAGGGGACACTTTAGTCTAAACCAGGAAAAGTTGCTCCACACTTGTCTTGGTTGCTGCCGACTGTAAAATGCCGACGCCTTACACAATCGATTAGCCAAATGGAACATGTGTTCCGATAGCCGATTGTGCGCTTTAAGCCAAATTTAAGGCACAGCACACACCACACAGATTGAAGAGGTATAATTAATATTTTTGCCAGACAGACACAACGAGAGATAAAGAGAGAGAGAGAGAGAGAGAGAGAGCGAGAGAGAGCATCAGAAGCTGAAGTGGCAATGGGAGCTGAAGGAAGTGCTGCGTGTAGGCGACCGCAAACATAAATAAATCACTTGACTGTCAACGGTTTTTCACATTTTACAAGCTGTTGACAACATCTGCCATCGAATCGATTTAATTAAATATTAATCTCTCTCCTCTGCCAGCCATCAAACACTAAGCCTTTATGCCAGTGCCGAGCACCGAGCACCGAGCACCGAGTGCCGAGTGCCTGCCCTCCACATCATCTGAATGAAGGAATTGATGGAACTGCACAATCATAATAATAATAATAATAATAATACAATAATTCCCGTTTGCCGTCCAGCCCACAATTTATTGATTATTAATTTCCATTTCAGTTACGTGTAATAATAACTCTCGCCGACAAGTGGAGAGAAAAAATAAAAACACCAACTCACCCACACACACACACACACACACACACACACACACACAGAATTCAAGGACACTTAAATGGAATTTTGCTACGTGCAAAAAAAAAAAAAAACCCCAGAAGATAGAAAAAGAGTGCGAGAAAGAAAGAAGAGAGGTAGCAAAGTGTATTGGGGCCAGGACCAGACAATGTCAATGGCGAGGATTTTCCCTTACTTTTTTTTTGTCGTCCTTTTTGGTTTTCTTCTTCTTCTCTTTGTTTGTGTGTCAAGAAACAGATGGGACGCAGTATGAAATTTTGTAGGTAAATATGCTTGCTATTTGAGATAGAGGAAAAGGCAAAGAGCAGGCAGAGCCTAAACAGAACTCAAAGTAAATTCAAGAGAAATCTCACTAAAAAAATGAAGCTTTAAATTTTGTGAATTTAAGAATTTATAATGGAATATAGAAAAGCTAGCCCAACATTTAATTTCATCAGGTGAGCAAGAAGAAAAAAAAGGGAACTAGGAAAAAAAGGTTACAAAATGGGTACCAAAAATTTCTTCTCTAATAACTGATCAGTTGACTAATAAGATCCTTTCTGCCATTACGACTCACAGGGCGATCGTCTGCTATAATCCTTGCGTTCCTCTGAGGAGCTGTGGCAGTGTCCCACTTAAAAAAAAAAAATATAAAAATAACTTGAAATTACTTTTTGGCATTTAGGCTTTGTCACTCTCTGCTTTGTTTTTTATGCTCGAACTTTAAACACTCTCTTAGACAAAGGATAAGCTCATATAGCCATGTTCTTTTCTTTTGGCAAATTCAAATTTTAATTCTTTGACAAAAGGGTATAAAGACTTCGGTGCATTGCTTCTTTTTTTGCATGATTCCTTTTTTGGTTTTTCCTTTTTCATCTTGCCAACTCATTTCCATTTAAATCTATATATATATATATTATATACATATTATTTGTTTCTATAATATGTTTGCTTCCTTTATATTTAGCCGCTTACAGGTGACAGTCAGCCAAGTGGAATGAAAATTGTTTTGTCGGTTTATTAAGCGCATTTCTTTTGCATTTTTAATGCGAAAATATAAACTCGTATATACAGATTCTTTTTTTTTTTTTCTTTTTTTGGTTATTATGTTAGCTTTTGCCCCAGAGCAATATTTTTTTGTTATTTATTTTTATTTTTCCCTTTTTTGTTCGTTGTTGTTTTTCATTTTGACATATTCCTTGTTGTTGTTGTTGTTGTTTTTTTTTTTCTTCTTTTTTTTACTACTATTATTTGTGATATTCGAGAATATGTTGCAATCTCAACATCATAAAAATGCAAATTTATAGCAACCAGAAAGGGACAGAAACACACAGAGAGAGAGAGAGAGAGAAAAAGAGGGAGAGTGAGAGGAGGGGGAGTAGCATAGAAAGAGAGATGGGGAGAAATAGAATGAAATGGAAAAATATTAAGCCGATTTCAATAAAAAAAAAGTTGGGTAAAGTTTTTACAATCTTTCTCTTCTGTTCTCTACTAACAGCCAATCAGATTCAATATGTAATACTCTGTTGCATGTGTTGGTGCTTGTGTGTGTGTGTGGAAATATCAGCTTATCCTTGGCTTAAATATGCCACAACATTATTTTTCCAATTTTGTTGTTTGAAAAGCAAAATATAATATCAAAAATTTCTCTTGTTCTGAGAGAGAGAGAGAGTGAGCTCTATGCTAATTTCACATAGATTCCCTTTAAGTCCTTATATCTATATGATCCCATCTATGTATAAATATGCCTAAGAAATTTACATTGGACAAAAGAAATTTCAATAACAATTGGCCGTCTTTTAAAGCTTTTTCAATATGCTAACCTACTCTGTTCTATTTGATCGACATTCTTTGGAAAAGGGCAAAAAGTAAAATAAATTGGATTAATTTTGATGAAATGCGTGTTCTTTCTTCAAAGACCTTAAAGAAGGCGTTTATTGATAAAATTGTTCAAGAATATTTTTTCGTTTTTTTTTTTTTTTGTAGCTTTCTGCGACTTGAATAACAAAAATTTGTGTCGATTTGAATTCGGTTTATTGTTGGCCTCCCATAAATATTCGCAATAATATGTCTTCTTATTCTGTTATGGCTCTTGGTTTTTTGTGTGTGTGTGTGTGTGTGTGTGCGTTTTTGTTGTTTTATTGACAAAACACACACGCACAGTATGTCATTTGGTTATGGCCAAAACAACATTATGCCAAGTGGCAAAAAAAAAAAACAGATAAAGCAGAAACCAAAAGAGAGCAGTCTTAAAGGCACAAAAACAGCAAATAAAATAAAATAAGGTTAAAACTTTCAAGGACAAACTTAATTCAAATGTCAAGCGACCAACCACCGAGCCACCCAACCACCGAACCACCGAGCAACCCATCAACCAACCAACCAACCTACAGACCGACCATACAAACATGAAAATGCATTTTATAAAAAACAATTTTCAACTATTTTGGATGCCAGGCCATCAAAGCATTAAAAATGGGACAGCAGCAGCAGCAGCAGCAGCGTGGGGGGGCCAAAGTTCATGCAGCAGTTGTCTGGTTGAATGGGACTCCAAACAGGAGCCAACAGGACGATGTCGAAAGATGGTGGCTACTGGCTGATGGTCAGAGAGGGTCTAAGAGAGAAGAGGTAACCGGGTCTGTTGCATCACATTGTTACGGCTGCGGACATTTTAATTAGACTTTAGTGGCTTTTGTGGTCGCCATTGTGTCAGTGTGTGTGTGTCAGTGTGTGTGTTGCCCCAGTTGGTTGCCCCCTGGACCAGAGCACTAAATAAATTTAAATGACAAACAGGCCGTTGTCATCAGAGAGAGCAACGGGTATGCAAATGGTAGAAAAAAATGCTGGCAAATATATTTTATTTTGAAAACAAGCTTTAACCATTTCTACGTACAGAAATAAAATTAAAAAAAAAAAAAAAGAAAAGTTCTGGGGCAAAAAAATATGCCATAAAACATAATTTGAAGTAGCAATCGTTCTTTAAGTTTTAGTTGCTTATTTGCTTAACCAAAAGATCTAAGAAAATCTCAAAAATAATTTCCTTAGAGAAGTCCAAGCTTAAGTTGAAGACTCAATTAAACAAATCTGTTGACAAGTAAATCGATTTAACAAAATTGATTTTGGTTTTTTTTTTCTGCAGATTTTCACACATTTTTGTTTTTTGTTCATTTCCTTTGCCACAACTAACAAAAACTAAATGCACAATAAAATATTTAATTATTTATGAAAAGATAACAAAGTACTGCGGCATAAAAAAAAAAAAGAAAAACACTTTAAACAACATTACGAAAAAATGAATTTCAATTAGACGAAAAATTACCTATTAAAAATGCATCAAATGCAAATTTGGTTTGAATTGAAAGCATTTAGCAAATTTTTAATGGGCCTTAAAGCGTGAATAAAAAATGTTAAGCCTAGAGAACTAAAATATTTAACTCTAAGTCGAACTTGAAAATAGTTAAATTTAATTAAGTTTTGTTGCCAAATTTATCATTATTTGTAGAGGAACTTTATTCAAATTGCAATTGTATTAAGGCCCGACAAAGTTGAGTTTCTCAATTAGTCTTCTTCGTTCTCCAAATACTCCAAACTCTTTAAAACTCGTCTCATATATTCGGTTTATTGTGACACACTTAATGGGCCTTTGTTAGATGTTTAGTCATCATTTGGCACACTCGTTTCCGTCATTAAAATTTTGTCACTATTTTGTGTGTCTTGCCGCAGCTGTTGGACCTACTTGTTGACCGCCCCACCCGCGACCTAACCCACCGTAGCGCACCGCAGTAACACACTGCGGCCTCTAATTTCATAATTATGAAAATTTCGAACTAATTAAATTCTTTTTACTGTGATTAAATTAACACAAGCTCAGCAAACAGAGCCTACCCCAAAAAAAAACAAAAAAAAAAAAAAACAAAATGAAAGTAAAACAACAAAAAGAAGCAAAAATTGTGAAATAAAATCACGCAAATGTTTTTTATGTCTCCCGCGTTCTCTTTTTCTCTTAGAGTTTCTCCGCCCTGCGTCTCTTTCTCTCTCGCTTTCTCTCTCACACACACACACTCGACGACACATTGTGTTATGGAGACCCACTCAAAGCCAACCAGGGGGAACTCTAGTGGAAGAGGGTGAGCGGGGCACCAGTTAGGCTGCAGCTGAGGTTAACGCCGCTATTGCACAGTGGTTAAAAATATTGAAAGCAATGATGGCAATGAGAAAAGACACAGCCCAATCTAGAGAAGCGCCCACATATTCAAATCGACACTTGATCAAATTGTTAGCCAATGAAAAATCTTCAGTTGCTTTCGACCCACTGTGCACCATCGTCATTGTTGGGGTATGGATGTTGCTTTAATGCTGCCCAGCTGTCAACTGTATGGGCTGGACCCCTCTCCCCCCCCCTTCCCACCATCCCCTTTAGAATGTCTGCTTCATGGCATAATGAATAAATGTCGCATTAATTTGCACGCAGCCCAACGATCTGCGGTGGTTTCGGGCCTCGGGTTGAAGGGGGAATGGCTAGCTTCGGGGTCGCTTGGCACGTTCAGAGCTTTGCATGTTTTTCTTTTCGCTTCCACAGAGAATAAGAGAGAGGGATGGCGGTGGTGGTGGGGGCGGGGGGGGGAGTAGATAAACTACATACAAACAAATCCATGGCATAGCCTTGGCACAAAATTTGTCCACATGGTTCGTGTAGGAATGTCATAGAAAAGCGCGTAAACAAACTGATCTCCTCAGCCCCTTCCCCTTCCCCATACCCCACACCGCACACTCCACCCTCTTCTTGATGCTGGTACTTCTCTTCCTTTCCCCTATCCTGGATCAGCCAGAGGCTGACTACATTCAATGAGACAAGTCGAGTTTTTGGTAAAGTCCTTGCACATGAATTGGAATGCGTATGCCACTGTTTTGATTTTGTATGTGTGTATGTGTGTGTGTGTGTGTGTGTGTGTGCTTCTGTATGCATACATATTTGAATTTTGTGGCACTCTAGAGTTTAATTATTTCGCTTGTAATGAGCATGTTGCAATTTTAGTGGGGCCCACAACCCAAACCCAAACCCCATACAATTCCTGTTGCTGTTGCTGTTGTTGCTCTTGTCCTCTTGTCGCACGCTTAGGGCTAATTAATAGGGAGATGATGATAGCCCGAGAGCCCCGACATTCTGTTCAACCAACCAACCGACCGACCGACCAACCGGGCCTGTCAGGCCAGTCAGGCAGATGATTTAGTAAGAGCGAAAGAGTTAGAGAGAACGCGAATGCAAAGTGCATGGGGCTAAGGTTGCTTCTACCTATCTCCCTATCTCTCTTCCCCCCTCCTCTATCTCTCTCTCTCGCTCTCTGTTTTATTGTCTGTCTCACTCCTTTTTTATTAGACACTGTTAATTAACCTATTATGCCTTGTTGACTTTTGACCACCCTCTTTTTAGCTCTCTCCCCTCTATCTCTCTCTCTCCCTTTCTCTCTTTCCTCTTCCGTATTTGCATATTGACTAGGCGTTTCGTGCATAATTATCGTTTAAGTTCACTCAACTATGCAATTTCTTTTTACATTGTATAAAGCGAGATTTCCTCCGACCACCAGCCCTAAAGTAGGCAATATAAAATTGCATGCCTAGCAATTGGCAATATAGTTGGCCAACGGGTCGTATGATTGATTAAGTAAGCACTAGATTCTCATGCTTATGGAAATTTTCGAGGTTTTAACTTTAGGTTTAGGCTTGGCATATCCCATTTTGCCCAATTTAATATATGAACTAATATTATTTGTAAATTTTATTGCTATCGGTTGGCATCACCCATCGAGACAAGAGACAAAATTTTTATGCTAACAATAGCCGAGTTATGCTTTGTTCTTGTTTCACAATCAAAAGAAAGTTGCACAAAAATGTACAATTGAAATTTAAACAAAGTCAAGAGATAGAGAGAGAGAGAGAGACTAGAGAATGGAGAATGGAGAATAGAAATGAAATATGCATACATATAAGATATTAGAAAAAGAATTTGCACAAACTAATAAATTTTTATTTGCGGTCAGAGAATCCACACTCACACACACACACAGAGATCTGTTTGCACACACACACACATACACTTAACATGGGGGGAGGGTGGTGGAGGGGCTACATATATGCATCAGAAAGAAATTCTCTGCTGCCATTTTATTTTAATTTTGAATTTGAGTTCCCCAAATGGTAATTCCTTCAGTCAATGACAGAGCATAAAGAGGCCAAAACCCTAAGAGAAAGAGGAAAGCATGATGGGAGGCACAAATAGAGAGATAGAGATAAAGAAGATGGTGTGGGGGGGGGGACGCTAGAAAGGCAAATGGAAAGGCGGAAAAATTCTTGTCTATTCAAGTATAAGTAAAAACCAATTTTTTCAGGTCATGTCATGCATGGGAAATATTTCAATGGCCAGACCAGTCACACACACACACACACACCCATACACCCATACACGCATACATACAAAAACAAAGTGGAAGCCAATTCAAGCACCTTACTTTTATTTAAGTAAAAGCAAAAAACGGAAAACCAAAAATGGAAAACGGAGTGGGTGGGGTTGGTGGTAGTAGAGAGGCAGCGGGGTTGGATAGAAACATGCATACATATGTATAAAGAAATGTACTTGAAGTGCCCTCTCTCTCTCTCTCTCTCTCTGTTGCTCTTTCTCACTTTTATCCAATGCCTCTTTGGACATTTTTACATATAGATAAGCACATTCATACATTGCACTCGATGTTTTTTTTTTGTTTTTGTTTTTGTTTTATTCCTTCACATACATGCCATGGCTAAGAACTTTTTCGTCTCCCCTCTCTATTTCTAGATTTCAATTTACAAGAAGAGGCCTCCATACCTGAGGACATATTTGACCAGCATGATGGCGACATTGAGGATGCAGCTTCTGTTCCTTTGGCTGATGATGAATCCGATGCTGATATTGTAAGTAAAGTCAACAGGCCGCATATGTGTGTAGCCTCACACATATTTACATATGCACATACATATACATACTTATGTACATGTAACTAAGTGTATTCTCCTAACAAGCCCCCAAGTGCTGCGAATGAGGTCAGTTGCCATTAAACCACATGTGTCAGAGAGAGAGAGAGAGATCCATTCTATCCATTGAAATTCTTCTATTCTATGCATCCATGCATCCTTCAATGCGGCCAGTTCAACTCAACTCAATTGAATAGAATTTTGCCCCTGAACTCGCCACACAAACAAAAATAAATGACGAGCATATTGCAGATAAACGCCCAAAAGAAATGATTTCTCTTCGCAAGTATGTGGCCAATGGCATTTAAATGACAAATCGATAGAATGGAAAAATGTATCTAATAAATATTGGTCCAAAAAAAATGCAGATAGAGAAATATATTTTCTTTTTAGATCAGTGACCAACAAAGTTACATCAATTGCTTAAAAAGAAATCATTTTGCAGATAATAGTTAATAGAAGCTTTCAAATTGAGTGCCAGTTTAGTTGCATGAAGATGTAATTCATTGTTAGATTCTAAACGGGTTTTCACTTCAATTTTGCTGTTTTAGGAGAGAGGGAGGCAGTTAGAAGGAGGGGAACAAAATTTAATCAGTTCAGCTGACAGCTAGAAACTTATTCCTGAAAAACTTGTCTTTTACTGCAGCACATGTGCCCCAATGTGGCACACAACTTGGCTGCACTTATCCTCATGTTGAACTTGCTGCATTGTCTTTTCACATGGCTCATTTTTTTTGTGTTTTCTTGTTGCTTTTTGCGTTTTTGTTCATTGCAGATACTTGAATCTCAAAGGCCCACTTCAAGGAATTTCAGTGTTTACCTAGAGACAGCCAAGAAATATCCAAAGAACAACTACAAATTGAGAAACAATAAAGAGGCGAATACAAAATCCACTAGCAATGTGAGCAATGGGCAAAAGGAAAATGAAAAGGGAAAGGAAATGCGAATGGGAATGGGAATGGGTAAGGAGCAGACGGACGCGAACTTTGGTCGAAAAAGTTTTGCGTATAAAAAATTGAAGAACATGCACGAACAGAAGCAGCAACAACAACAAAAGCAGAAGGAGCAGGAGAAGGATAAGCAGCAGCAGCCAAAGGACAATGAGGATGAGCAAGAAGAACAAGAAGACGACCACGACGAACTAGAGGCGGGAGAGATGGAAAAACATGAACGGCGCCAGCTGTTTGATTCTATTGAAATATTCAATGAACGAAAATTTAATAAACCGAACGAAGAGGAAAGAGAACATCAACATGAGTCAGAGACAGAGCCGGAGCCGGAGCCTGAGCCTGAGCCGGAGCCTGAGCCTCAGCCTGAGCAGGGCCATGAGGAAGATGGGGATATTTTGGCAATCGGTGATATCGAAGACAATTTCAGTAGTAGTAATGATAAAGTGGCGGCCAATGTTGACAATGATGAATTAGCATCGAAATCATTCACAACGACAGCAACAACATCAATGCCCACAACAACATATAGCTCAATGGCTCCAAGTAGCACCAATGGCTACACTACCACCACCACCACCACAACCACCCCCTCAACCCTAATTCCACTTATCGGCAAGAAACTCAAGCGTCGATATTATGATTTGGGCCACATGCAATCGAAGCCAACTGAGACAACGGACACCACGGACACAGACACAGATGCCGACACGGACAGTGACAGGATAGATAACGATGGAGATTTGACAGTGGGTGAACTGCATTACTACGATGCCACACAGAATCTGGAGCATAAATTGCCCAACTATTTTGCTCGCACCATTAACAACAACAAGAATCGTACAAGCGTCGAGCGTTTTGTCGATGATGATTACTCGGAGCAGGAACCGCCGCAGGATAACCAGAATAAGCAACAGGAGAATGCGGCATCAGTTGTTGACCTCTACTATCAACAAGGTAAGTTCGACTTGAGGTTGTTAACAAAACCAAGACTGAACCTGTGATTAAAACCCCTTGAGAACTATATACAAAGAAGCTTTGATTGTCCTTGGATCGCATTCGATTTAGAGGAACGGTTCTGATTAATTCCGTTCTTGCATAATTTATAATCTGTTATTAAAATTTAAAGAATTGCTCTTATTCTAGAAATTAAAAATGTTGGTCAAAAATTGTGTGCATAATTTGATTATAACTTGTCAGGGTTTTTGAAACCAATGTGCAGCACTTTAAATCGACAATTGCTTTTATTTCTACACAAGCCAAGCAAATGGATGAATTACATTCTTGAGTCTGAAAAGTTATGCTTTGCACAAAGTCAAAGGATAAAGTCATCTTGCGTCGATCTTGCTTGGGGAATACGAAACAGTTCCAATGGCTTCGCATCACTGTGGTCATCCACATATGCACACACACACACACAAACACACGCATTCACACCCATTTATACCCACAATTCAAGGCATTCACCAAGGACTTTGTCTTTGAATTCGCTTTACGAATTTTGGTTGTCAGTATTGGTCAAAACGATGGCTCTGTCTGCGTGTGTGTGTGTGTGAGTGTGTGTTAGCCAAAAGTTGGAATATATAGGAATGCCAACAGTACAAATCTCTAGAGCCTCACCCTCTCGCTCTCCGCTGCTGAAGTCCTATAGCTAAAACAAAAATCTCTTTAATGCAAGTGTAAATGTTCCAATTGGAATTGTAGGAAGACACACACAAGGCAATTGCTTTGTGCGAGTGTGAGTATGTGTGTGTATATAGGTGGGTGTGTGTTCGGGTGTGTGCGTGTGTGTATTGTGGTTCGTAATTAGTTTATGTGCAAGAGCTCTGTGTGGCAATGCTAAAGAAGAGTAGAAAAAACGAAAGATAGGAAAAGAGAACCTTATGCAAATTGCGTCTGCTACTCAAAAATCAAACGGCATAAGCTTTAACGCCAAAAGCCGAGCACAGAAGACATAAATGGAGAACAAAAAAACCAAAAGCAACAAAAAAAAAATGAGAAGGAAAGAAGAAACGAAAATTCCCCCGAGGATGGACCCTGGCGAATTTTATTACAAACTGTTGGTTGAAGCTGTCTCGGAAAACAAAAAATGAACTTTGTGTCTACAGTGCCGAGCGGCGGCGGCGGTATTGGAGCCATCTGAATACGTGCCTGGACTGCCAGAGAATTCTCTGCCTGGCTGGCTGGCTGGCTGGCTTGCTTCAGCTTGGCTTGGCTCCACATCTTAAGCCAGTTTCGGTCAGTTTTGGTGTGTGTGTGTGGGTGAGTGTTGGTTTTTGTTGTTGTGCCGCCGAGTGGTGCTTAGAAACTTTCACAAATACCATGTATATGAAGTCAATTAAAATTCAACTAAAGAATATACGCACAAAAATCTTAATAAATAGTGGCTTAGAAATTCATCCGACGACTCCAAAGTCGATTTTATGACCCTTTACTCTTCCATTTTCATATTGTTAGGCAATAACTGAACTCATAATACGAAGCCAGTCTCGGTTGAAGAACAACTTCATCTAAAATTTAAATTTTGTCGGTTATAAGCCATTTCTATAAGCAGAGAGTTTTGTTATCGATTAAAAAGCCAAATGTTGATCGATTTCATTTAGTTTAGTGTTGAAAAGCTAAGGGATAAAATGCCAGTGTTCCTAAAGCTTTCGAATGCCATAGGCTGAGTGGGTCTACGTGTTAAACCTTTTGTAACGTTTACAGTGAACCTCGCCTTTAGGTTTTGTATTGTTTTGTTGGTGGCCATGTTGCCGCACTTTTATGCACAATCAAATGAAATGAATTGTGGCCTTATGGGCAACGGGATTTTGTGTCTTAGAAATATATGTGTGTATGTATATTTGTATGTGTGTGTGTGTGTGTGTGTGTGGACCGGGAAATGAGAAGGTGGGCGGTCGGTCGGTCGGATGCGGGACACGGATACGATTTGTAGTCCAAAAGCCTAATAGAAATCTATTACTTCCGAGCGAGCGCGTCGTGCCGAGACTTACAATATATCTACCATTTCTCATTGCAGACGCCATGACAACAACTACAGCTCCTCCATACTTCCCCCCGGCAGTCTCAACACCATATCCCTATCCGTATCCTTATCCCCAACCCTCCATTTATCCCACACCAACGTCAGCGTTTGAGCGTTTCAAGGCCTTGCGGCGCAGCAATCACCGCAATGGACACAAGAGTCACAAGAAACGGTATAAGGATTACTTGAGGCATCATTCAATGGCAATGTCAACGGCAACGGCAACGGTATCCGCAACCGAAAAGGCCAGCAAGCATATGCAAAAGCTACGCAAGGATAAGGAAAGACAACGCCAACAACAACAGGAGCCACCTCATGCAGCACCAATATTTGCTCTGGGCCTACGACCTCAACGCCCGACCATTACGCCAAAGCCATTCTATGAAGGTCAAGTGAACTATTACGATCAGGCTCAGGATGACGAATCGAATGAAGATCTGGAGCATCACACGGAAATGCAACGACTAATCGCCCACGACAATGGCAACTGGTATCGGCGCATTAGTCCAGTTCTCAGGAATGGCATCAAAAGCTCTCCCAGCAATGGGGTCGAACAGCTCTCCACGTTGCGCCATCATATGAAACAGCAGGAGCAGCAGCACCATCATCATCATCATCATCATCATCATCATCAGCAGCACCAACAGCACCAACATCACCATCAGCATGGGCATAATCATCATCAGCATGGTCAACATCAGTATCATCATAAGCAGCAGCAGCATAAGCAGCGTCTACCCAATCCCTATCAACGGAAACTGTCGCCACCGCCTCCGCCGCCGCCTCCACCGCAGCCACCGTCGTCAGCATCTTCGGTAACGCCGCCACCAGCCCCACTGCCGCCCCCCAAGCAGCAATTGGGCCATCAAATCACCGAGCTGGAACAACTGGAGCGTTACTATGCCAAATGGCCGCATCTGGCTCGTGTACAATTTCAGGTGAGAATGGCAAAATGGTTGGGTGGGTGGGTGTTATGGGTGTGTTCAGAAGGCGTGCCAAAGTCTGTGTAAACTCTAAACCCAAAATGCTTCTAAGGACTTCCGGAATTAAAGCCCAGACACATTAATACAAGATGCATTCATTGGCATGGAAGAACATCAATGACTTCCTAATTGAGTCCATCTCCTTACTCAAGCTGAGTGGAAACTTTTCCGAACTCAAGCATTTACTTCAATTTTAAATCAAAAGATTTTACTCCTAGAATTTAACTGAAAGTTAACTAAGCTAGAGCTATGCGAAAGCCAAAAACAAAACAAATATAACGATAATTAGGTGCAGCGATTACCAATACGTTAAAGGCTTATCGATATCGTTAATAAAAATAGTGGTTTTTCTTGCTATCGATTATTGAGTGGTTAGATCGTAGATACTTAAACTAAATGCTTTCAAATATATATTGACAGATCTACGATGAGCATTATCGTGAATCTCATCCCGATTTGTATCCGGACTATGAAGAGGATTATGAAACAGCCGCCGAGATGGAGGAAGCCCAACAGGAGCATGGCGATGAGGCCAATTTGCCGCCCTACATCAAGAAATACAATAGAAGGAATAAACAATTGCTCAACCTACTTGAGGGGACACTTCCGCCGCCATCGCCACCACCATTACCCACGGGCGGAGCAGCAGCCGGGGAAGAGATCAGCCCAAGACTTGTGTGGAGCAAGTCAATACTGCAGCCTGGACCGCATCAATCAGCGCCAGCTGCGCCGCAACCATCAAGCATTCATCTGGATGATGATTATCTAAAGCAGAAGCGACGACGCTATCATCAGCAACATCGGGAGAATCTTTTTGCCCAGCAGCAGCAACGGAGCAGCACAACTACAATGCCAAGTCCAACGGTTACCAGCGCCACAAGTACCGGATTGCCCAATCAACTGCCCGAAGAGGATCTAGAGCAAGCGGCAAATCCCTTTGATTACTGGAGTCCCAGCCGTTCAGCCGTTGCGAGGGAATCAGACAGGGAGGCAGCAGTTGCTGGCAGCGGCACATCGACGGCCAAGCCGGCATTATACAAACTCCCCTCGTATCCGGCCATTACGAGCAGTTTTCTGGGTACGCCGCGTAGTCGCAGCCGTAGCGCTCAATTCGTGGCAAATGTCTCAGGCAGAGGTCAGAGCAGTTGGCGACAAACGGACCCGATTCCGATGGACAACAATGCAACAATGCGACATGTAGCTGCCACAGCAGCACCACCATTACCACCGCCATCGTCTCCGCTCAATTCGTTTGTCTATCATCGGGTAAACGATGGCGGCGCTGATAGCTCTTTGTTGCCATCGTCCGCCTTCTCCTCCTCCTCTTCCTCCTCCTCAGCGTCCTTATCCTCGTCGTCCTCGATACTATCCAGTCGCAAGCAGCGCCTGCCATTTGTGGCCATCACGGATCGCCGACTGGAGACATTGGGCAGTAAAAAACTTCTCGCGGAGCGACACAAAGACTTTGAGCAGAATCACTTTCCGTTGCCTTAAGCTGCAAGATTAGAAGAAAAAGACGAAAATTATTGAACAAAATTGTATTGAGAAGAACGAGAAGTGCAAGAAAATGCAATGGAATCGATTGGGTAAAAGAATAAAAGGCTTACAGACAGAGCAAAACAGAATGGGAATATCAGCTTGCTGTCTGGAAAAGAAGTTTATCTTTTTTCCTATTTTGAGCATTATTCTAAATTTAACATATCAAAATTCCGGAACAATCATTAACATATTGATCCTTGAAGACTATTTTTGCTTTGCATATTTCTTTCCTATTGAAAACTCTTTGGGATTAGAGTATTAGATTTTCGTATTGGTGTTCCTTTCTTTGCCTCATTTCCATTGCAATTTTCTTGGCCCTAATCTTGGAAAATTCAATTTATTTTGTGGCCGCCTTTGGATATTTTTTATGTTTGTTATAATTAAGCATTTGTTTTTGTGGTTTGTTTTTTTTTTTTTTTTTTGTTGTGTTTGATTTTATCTCGATTGATATCGATATTATTATATATAAGGAAGAAATTGTCTTTTACTTTCTTCACTATACGTCTAGAGATAATTGTCAACTTAATTGTTGTAATCGAGATCAACGTGCATATATCTAAAACAAAAACCAGAAGAATAATAAATAAAGTAAAGAAATAATTAAAAATAAAAATAGAGATACAGAGCGGTAAACGTCATAGGCAAGTAAATCTATTAAAAAGAAAATCAAGAAACTAAATTAAGAAAAAAAAAAAAAACAATTTTTTTTTGTATGTGTATAATAGCAAAATGACACCAACATGGCAATTCAAAAGACACACACACACACACACGTACTCACTTACTCACTCACACATATCTGTGCTGCATTTGTTGTTTCATTTGCTTTGTGGTATATGAAAGAAGTAAAATTCCAAAGAAATTATTGCAACTATTAAAAGAAATAATAATAATAGGCTTTTGTCTCAAACATTCCGCACGTATCATCATCAGCAGAGAAAGCAAAATAGGTTTCAAAATTCAAAGAAATCCAATTACCAGTCAAGGAATCTATATATTGTATATTATAGAGAAAGACAGAGAGAGAGAGAGTGAGAGAGAAAAAGTCAGCATGATTAAAATATAAATCTATATGAGGAATATAACAACAATTACATATATACACACACATATACATCTGCATATGTTTAGTGCAATACAAAGAACACGAAACAACAAGAACAACAAATTAATTAAACATATCAAACATTTGACCTTAAGTTTATCAGCAAATTGTTAATAATTTCTATTGAAATATTTTAGCAGTCGCAAAAATGTATTCAACATTTTCGTTTTCTTTGATTTCTAAAACTTAAATTGAAAAGTGTGATAATACTTTGACTGCAGCATATTAGTTCCAATGAACATTTTGTCGATAACTAACCAAGCGAATAATTTTGATGTCTCAAAGATCTAGATTAAATAATTTGACCATTCGAAGCAAATTTCATCAGCACAAAAACAGATCAAGAAGAAAGAAGCCCAAAACAGAAACGAACGAAGAAGAAAAAACAGATAAACCACAACAAAAACAAAACGAGCTAAAACGCAAAGTATAAGTAAAACGATAGACATACACACATATACCCACACACACACACGATATACCTATATATAAAAATTTTAAGAAGAGCAAATAAAAAAATAAAAAAAACAGAAATACTTTGTGTATGGCAAGAGGAAAAAAAAAAGTAAAGTGAGTTTTCATAAAACACAAAATAGAACATAAAGAAAAAACAAAAAGTACACTCCGATGCTTAAGCCGAATTACGATTATATACACGCAGCCTACACACACACACACACACAGCCGAAAAAAGAAGAAAACGAAAAAAAGAAAACCAGAAGGCAATCTAGAGAGAAAAGAAGAGAGCAAAGCAAAGGAACGAACGAAAAGAAAAGGAAATAAAAGGCAATGCAGTTAATTAACATAGCAAAAGCGAGACGAGTAAAAGCAATTAAAACTAAACGCAACAGCAGATTTTATTTATATATACATACATACATTTTTTTTCTTTTTGGTAAGCTTAAACAAAATTTAAGCAAGTGAAAGCAAGAAATGAAAATAATTTATAATCTCTAAAAATATGGCAAAATGTGAATGGCATTTTAGTTTTGAATGCAATTATTAGAACAACAACAAAAAACCAAAAACTATTTTCAGTTTCTTCAGCCGCCCAGAAAAGTATGCTAACAATTTTTATTCAATCGTTTTTTTTTTTTTGTGGAGGCAAATGTGTGTTGGCTGCAATTGCTAACATTTTATACACACACACACAGAAACAAACACACACACACACAATGAAAATATTTTACATTTTAATGGAATGAAATTCAATAAAGCAACAATTATTATTTACGCATAATTATTCTGACATCTGGCTGGGGTTCTTGTCTCTGCGTCGTTATGTCTTCCCATTTCGGGCAACTCAATCATCTAAGTGCAAACGAAAAGAAGTAACTCAAAGCTAAGCTGCGTAAGTATGTTCAGACTTAAAAATATTGACTAAATCCAATTAATTTTACCAAGTGAACGTAATTCACGCCAAATTTCCTTACTTTACCACATAATTCGTTTTGGGTAATTTGATATTCTGTGCATTAATTTGATTGACAAAAACGAGCACAGTCCTCGTCTACACCATCATTATCATCATTATAATTATTGCTGTTGTTGTTGTTGTTGTTATCATTGACATTGCCATTTGTCTGTCTCTGTGTGTCCCTGACAGTAGTCAAATCTCTTTCAAGCTAACGAAAAACAAAAGTATCAATCATTAATTATATGGAACATAAGCAGCGGCAGCACAATGAGTAACAGAAAGAAGCGAAAGAAGTCTATCTACATCATTTATTCCAGTTCAAAGAAAATATTCAAGCTGTTTCTGTTGGTCAATGCAGAAGTCCTTTTTTATAAGTCAAACAGTTAGTTTAGGTTCCTCTAAATGATTCTCTTTTAAAAGGCTGCAGAATAATATTGGCTCTTATCTAGTGGCACCTACTTTAATATTTTGGCAAAGTTTATGAAAATAGTTTGTTCATTTTGTTCCTTAAGCCGTATGGGATGCATGTAGACACATTTATTTATTTTTGTCACTATCTCCAGTTGCTGCTGTGCCTGTGTTCTTGTGGGTTTAGTGAGGCGTGAGAGAACCGAAAAACATGTGCCAAGTGCCCCCTGTATTTACCATCTGGGCAGAACTGGACTGGACCAACAGTCCAGTGGCAGCTGTCGCCAATAGCCAGCAAAGACATGGAACAAGGACTTTATCAAAAGCATATTAAATTGCGCATAGGCCTCAGTCGCTCTTCCCGATTTTTGCTCTATGCCTCTCTCTCTCTCTTGCTCTCTCTCTCTCTCTCTCTTTCTGGTCTGGTCCTCAACCTAATTAACTTGTCAAAAAATTCACTGGTGTACCGGCACAAGAAGGAACAAACAAACAAAGGACTTCGCATTTTGTGTGTGCGCTTCTTTTTTTTTTTTTTGCCTACGTGCCCAGCTTAAGGTTCTATTAAAATTTCAATTAAATTCTTATTTTTTTTGTTTAACACACCCGCCCAAAAAAAAAAAAAAAAACAAAAAAAAACACAAAATCTGCCTTAATTATTGTTGCTGCTTTTGTTTTGTGTGTGTGAGTGTTTTCCTTTCCTTTTTTTTTTTGAAATATTATTATAATTATGACTGTGAGACCCCTTGGGGCTTTTTGCTAATGGAGGAAAAATTGTTGTTGGTAGAGGTGGAAAACTTTACGCGCCCATTTCGCACGCAAATGTTTAATTATTGAAATGCCAACAGAGCCAAAAGAGGCAGAAAGACAAGCTTTAAGGAGAGGGCACGAGAAATGGCCATGACCAACAAAGAAGTTGCTAAGGAACAACGAAGAAAGTAAGCCTAAAAAAAAAAAAGAAAGTCGCCTAACCGACTTGGATATACCCTGTACCAATGCGCCCTTTATTTACTCTTCGTTATGTTTGTTTCTCTCAAACACATACCAATCGCATGCCATCTCACTCACTCACCCGGCTGCCGCCCCCCTTAACATTGCCTGTAAAAAGTTTGTGCTTATAACTTGTCTATTTTTAGTCAGCCAACAAATACTATTAGGTAATTTATGTGTACCGAATTTCATTACGATATATTCAATATTCCGAATTTCAGGGGAGGAAGGAGACGTGACAAAAACTTGAAATAAACTTGATCTACTATACGAGTCTGCATGCCAACTTTGGTGACTTAGTCTTTGAGATCTAGGTGTTCATACAGACGGACATGGCTATATCGACTCGGCTGTTGTTGCTGATCAGGAATATATATATACTTTATAGAGACGAAAATGCTGTCTTCTGCCTGTTACATACATTGTGGCAACTTTTATATACCCTTGTACCCTATGGGTGTAGGGTATAATTAGACAGTTATTCCAACTAGTATAGATTGATCAAATGTTCAAATTTCGTTCACTATATAATTGAAATTTTTGACAAAATGTTCCATTGACTGATTGAGAGCCGGAAGATCATTTCTCTTAAAGTACTGCAAATCATTTTGTTTTCCCAAGAGCGGCTTTTGCCAACTTAATGCCAATTCCTGTCAACCCTTTGGCAGCACACCTACAAGAACACTTACACACACACTCACACATACACACCAGCGAAAACCGAAAGAAAATCAGTTGCATTTTACGTGACATACAAACGATTTTAAATGCACATTCGGTTAAGCCAACAATTCGGGGCAGACGTGGCAGGATGGGTCTTGTGTCTTGACTGTCGCCCAATCAGCCAGGAGGCGAAGAAGAAGCAAGCAGCAAGCCAAAAAGGAGTCAGCAGGATATGCAGCATGCTGATGCGGCAGCTGCTGCTTTGCCACAAGCGTTTCGACTTTTTCTTAAGCAACTGCTTTTGCAGGTTCGAGTTGCTGACAATGATGATTTCTCATACGTGTGTGTGTGTGTGTGGTGTGTGTGTGTGTGTTGTGTGTTTTCTCTCTCTCTCTGGGGGTTCCTATTTGTATCACTGCGACATTTCTTTGTCGTTGTCGTCTCCATTTTGGTGTCTGCCATTGCAACGTGTCTATTCAAATTTTAAGACGTCAAATAAAGTTCTTGCTGATGTTAGTGATGCCCTAGAAAAATATGCAACAAGCTTAGATCGAGTATGGAAAACAATCAATTAAAGAAACTCACCTAACAGATCAAGTCAAAATGATTAATAAATGTGTCCGCTTTATAATGTTCGTTTTTTACCTTAACTTTTGAATAAATCTTTAAACTCTCTTTAAAAGTTTTCTAACTTAATCAGACATCTCAATAGAATTTTCCAAATGATTAGAGTCTAATTTAACTTTCAATAAATGCTCAAGCGTAATGCCATTCCAAAATTGATGTTGATAAAAAATTAATTGATGATTTTTATTCCCAAGAAATTGAAGCTCAATATTCCATTTAGCATTTTGACGTGTCCCAGCATACTCAAAAAGCTTTCACAACTTGTTATTAGCATTTTCTTTGCTTCTTATACCCTGGCAAAAAGAAAATATTAACGCATAGATACGCTATTCCTAATCAGCACGACGAAACGAGCTCATCCATTCGTCTCCAAACTGACATTATAGATCTCGGAATTGGCCGGATTGAAACAATATTTTAGCGAGCGATCCCTTAGAAAATTTTCTTTTTTTTTTTTAATCGTTTTAAATCGATTTAATTTAGTTTCATCGAGATCAGGCGTCTATATCATATGAGAAGGAAGCGCACAAACAAGCTTAAGTAACAGAAAACAAAACATTGTAAGGGCATACAACTTTCGGTGCTGTCAAAGTTAACTCGCCATTTTGGGTTTTCTTTCTTCTTGGTTTTCCTTTTCGCTGTGTTTTGTCGTTGTTGTTGCAAGTTGTCTGTAGTGTAAATTGAATTGAAAATATTTAGTAAATGGCAATGCAGCATTTTTATGCAAATCAAGTAAAAGATTTTCGACCCATCTTTCTTTTCCTTTCTCTCTCTCACTCTGTCGTATTTTTACTATTTTTTTTTTAAATTGATTCATTTTTTTTATTTGAACGATAAGCGTTTAAGTGATTGATTGGAATTTCCATTGCTTTGCTTTTATTTTATAGTTTCGTTTCCCATTGAAATTGCCAATATGAAGAGAAAGGTGTTTGATGGCGAATGAAAGCAATTAATCGAATAGCGAATAAAGAAAAAAAAAATATATTGCTCTTGTTAATCACTTGCTCTACTAATATAATTCATCTATATTTTTAAAATTTCATTTTCATTTATTTGCCGTTTGTTCGTTCGTTTTCTGTTTTCCTGCACATTACATTTAAGTCGAAATGCAATTATTTCACATTTTCACAGCCATTTGCTAAAGAGCATGTTCGTTGTGTGTGTGTGTGTGTGTGTGTGTGTGTGTTGTGTGTGCGGGTGTGTGTGTGGCAGGGGGTGTGGATTAAAATTTACCATATTACGTATACGCAATGGCATTTCCATACAACTTTTGCTAGCGCAACTTTCCTCCAAGCTCATCATTCATCAAGTTCTCAATCCGTTGCGGACTATTTTAATGCTAATTAATCAAGTTAAGTTTATTGCAACATCCCACCCACAGTTCGTCATAAAAAAAAAAGGAAAAAAACAACAACAAAAAGCTAAAGCCTTGTCTTTAGTTACTCTCATTTACTTTAAACTTGGCAAATCAACGCAGCAATTTAAGCTCTCGGTTCTTTAGAAATGAATCATTATTCTCGCTAACTTTCAACTTCTTGCTGGACAACAAAGGACCGTGACTTCTGTGATCTTTATGTCCTACTTGTTGAAATTGGCAATAAAAATATGTTAAATCTTTTCGAGAGCCAACTTGGTGGACCAGCTATCATGATCAATGGTTGGTAATGGTTATGGAAGTAGGATTACTTCAGAGACAGGGCAACAAGCTGTCGGCTTGAGAGTGTTAAAGGAATATGAGAAATGTGTATGAGACCGCTGGCAACAACCATGACGACGCCAACGACGACAGCAGGCCCAGAGCTATGTAGCTGTGTCCTCGTCAGCACTTTTTAAACTTTTCTTCAATGGAGCTCACGCACACATAAACGCAGCCTTAGGTGTGTGTGTGTCTGTGTAGGTGTATGGCAAGAGGCTTTTGCCAATTTTTCACGCCTTTACCAATGTAAATGACAGATTTTTATGCACGTTTTATGCTTTTTATGCGTACACGATTTCATTTTCAACACTTTTCGCCTCGTTGGATTCTACTTTTGGCCCTTCTCACTCGCTCTGCCTTGGCATGGCCTTAAACCCCTTCCAGGCAGGCCCCGCCCCAACATTCTGTGAGTGTATAGTTCACTGGTGCCTTTCATGCCCTTTTGACAATGGCTCCAGAGTATATTACGCTCCTTTTATTTCCCCTGCTTTTATTATGATGTTTGATAATGCCAACTTGATTATATTGTTGAGGAGTGAAACAAAATCAAGGTGGAAAATGTAAAATGGAAAATGGCAAGTGCTAGTGATACGTATAATAATGTTGGCAAAAATTTGTGAAAAGACAGAAATACAAAATAGTATATATATATATATTTTTTTTTTTTGCATTTAAGTTAAACCTTTTTTAGTTGCCTACTTTTTGGGGCAACTCTTTTCTAGGCAAACGCATTTATTTTGGGGACAATCAAAAGAAAATACAGATAGCCACTTGGTGTCAGTTTTCTTTGCAGCTGCGTTAGTCGAGAGTTTGAGAGTGAACAAATTTGCGAATTATCGTTTAAAGGGCGAATTCATGTTACTTTCGCTTATCTTCTTTCCTTTTTGTCTTCGTTTAATATTTGTATATTTATTTCTCATTTACTTTTACTTAGGAATAAGAGCATTTTGTCAGTTTCTCTATGAAACAAAAGGGAGAAAGCTAAAGGCAAGTAAAAGAAAACAAAAAAAAAAAAAACAAATTGTAGATACATTATTTTACCAAAGAGCGGAAAAGTGGGGGATGGATTGGTGGGGTGTGCATGTGTGTGTGGGGGGGGGGGGAGAAAGAGGAGGGTAAGGTCTACCATTAAAGCCACCAAAAAGGCAGCACAGAAATAAGACCAAAATAAAAACGAACAACGCAAGTAATAATAATACACGAAAGTTCCATTTGCCCCTGTCATCATCACTTCAGCTTCACCTTCCCCCCCCCCCTCCCCTCTTCATCCGTATTCCAAGCAACTCCCCTGCGGTTCCTTCGGTGTTCTACATATGTACATATGAACGAGACTGAAATGAAGATGGCAGTCTCTCTCGCTCTCCCTCTTTCTGTGTGTGTGTGTGTGTGTGTGTGTGTGTGTGTGTGTGTGGTAAAATCCTGAGGCAAAGTTTCAAGTGCTCCTTATTCTCTCGTCGAATCAAACTTCCTTCATGTGCAATATCGAAATTCAATGTTTAAAAAAAGAAAAAAAAAACCATTAAAAATGCAGGCCAATTCTTTTTCTGTTTCTGTTTCTGGGTTCTGGTTTGCTCTGCTGATTTGTTGGCCCATAATAAATCAAGGGCATAAACGGCTTATGGCCAAAATACATAAAAAAAAAAAACCAGCAACATGGCCATCAACTACGCTATAAGAGAGCGAGAACAAACTGAAATTTATGTATTGGCAAATATAATTCGCCGTTAGGCACGGAAGTTTACGCTCAATTTAGTTTGCAATATATATACACACAGACACACCACACATACACACCACACACAGACACACACACACACAAACACACACACATACACATATATGTATATATACACTCAGATATATCCGCTCTGACCCAAAATCGACATAGACAGCAGCAAATAAATATTTATATTGTTCGAATGGAAGTTTTCAAATAAAAATAATAATAAAAATGAAAACAATAAATAGAATATTAAAATGATTCGAAAAGAAATATTACAATACAATGCGAGAGCGAAATATTTGCTGAAATTTCAGTATGTTGAGTGTGTATGGCAAATATTAACGAATATAAATATATATATGTATAAAAATTAATGTTTATCCATTTGATTATTCATCGTTTGTGCAAATCGAACAGAAAGTAGAACTTAGGTCATATGGCATAGTTAAAGAATAGAATCACAGCTCAGAGAGACAGGGTCACTCAGTTTTAAAATTCTTTTTTGTTGAAATTTTTAAAAATTAATTCATTGAAGAGTGATTTAAGTGATTTGATATGACATTAACTGGTTATTAAGTGCCATTTCAAATTACTTCATGTCGTCGAATAGAATTAGAGAAGAGAGAGTTACCAGAGACAACCAAGTGAGCAGCTCAGCCAACTGCTCATGAATGATGCACACACACACAGCACATTGCATTGCCTCTTTCTCTCTCGCTGTCTGTCTTTACTTTTAAAGTATCCACCCCACCCCCCACCACCCACTGTGGGGAAGCCATGGGGCAATAGCATTCCGGTTTTTGGTCCTTGTCCTCTTTAGTTTTGTAAGCATTTAATTAATATTGAAAGCGACACATAAAAGGCTTAAATGCCCAGATCCATCCGGCACATAGAATCTCACCCGTGGAGTGCATGGAATGCAGAAGTAGTTCGCCAACTAACCAACCAACCAACCAACCAACCAGGCAGGCAGGCAGGCCAATCATTTTTTTCTTTTTTTTCCTTTTGCACTATGTCAACGACACACACACACACACACACTCTGTGTGTAGAGAAAGAGAAAGGAAGAGCGAGTGTTAGAGCAGTAGAAGGCTTTGTGGGGAAAAAAAGTCAGAGTCAGAGTCAGAATAGTCCTGGTACTCGTCTTGTCATCACTTCAAAGTCTAATGGGCGCGTCAGTGTTCAGAGAGCGTTCAGAGTTTAGTGCAGTTAGTTGACATTCGGAGCCAGTTCCTGCTGCCTGTCATATGCACATACCAACCTCGACCTTTTCCCCCACCCCCCACCTTCGCCACCATGCCCTGAAATTCATGCAAACCACCATACGTCCTATAGATATTTGTTCATACAGTTTTTTGGTCGTCGTTTGCTCATCGACGAAGCAATTCCTGGGGGAATCCATGGATATGCCTTTGCGTGCTATTCAATAGGCTTTATGTCCATTAGTTGTCTCTATTCACGCTTCATCAATCGGAATTTTCAAAAACTTAACTATTTCTAGTATATGAAATTTTTAATTTCAATTGACATTTTGCCATTTTAGGATCAATGATCGGCCTATGAAAGAAAGCCACAAAGGAAGAAGAAAAAAAAACGCACACACACACACACACCGACACGCACAACCACATCATTGCCTTTAACCTCACCCTCCTCTAAGTGTCATAAAGTGACAAATCCATCAACGGCTCGGAAGTGAAATGATGCGAAGCGTGAGCAATTTGTCTCGCATGAAACGAAATGGGAATGATATATGTACTCTCTCTCTCTCTCTGTGTGTGTGTGTGTGTGTGTGTATTGTATAAGGCTGAACTTGGGCCAATTGAATGGCTCAACACGGCTCACTTGCCACATTACTATGCGGCTGCTTTTTGCTTTAGCCGTAAAAATGTCCTTGTTAAAATACCTCCAATTCCGCGCTCCCCCCTCCTCAGCCCCTCTAAAAAGTACACCAACTAAATGCATTAAAGTCACAAAACTAAATTCATTTTCATTTCCAACATGAAAAAGACATTTATTATGTAGTTTACACATCCAAAGGGAACTTCGCCAATCAAAGTAATTTGTAGTCACAGATAAATCTGAGCATCTATTTGCAGCAGAAACTTGGCCTTAAAAGTTTGACGATCTGTTAGAGCATTTCAAGAGGGTCAGAATGTCTAAATCTAAATGCAGTTTAATTCAACAACGTTTTCCTGTACCTATAAGGATTCGTTGTTGTTAAACAAGTGATTTGCCTTAGCCATTTACACCTATATATTTTCCGCCCCCTCAGTTGGCATATTCTAGGGGATAATTGAATAAATCTAACAAAGTTATAACCCTTTTTTCTATGTTCTAGCATGTTCAGTTTAAAATTTCATTAGATATTCTTTTATTCAAAGAATGGTCAAGTAGAAGAGATAGATAACCCCCTAGATAACCCCCTCCCAACCCCGTGTGTATATTTTTTGAAGAACCATATTCTGCTGTGCCCTTTGACTTGAATCTTAATGAAAGCTTTCCCAACCGCATCCACTTTCAGTTTTGGGTTAACTAAGTTCCACTAAGTTTGCTGTTTGTTGTGGGAATTTTTGGTGGTTTTGCAAGTATGCGGCACTTGGGCGGCATTGAAGGGTGTGCGTGTATGCGGTTTTTCAAACAATAGTTTTTAAGTGTCGAACGGCTTGGTAGTTGGCATTAATATCCTTTTCTTATATATCAATTACGTTTCAAATCAAGACGTCAGCTGCTTTTGTTGTTGGGTCAAAGTGGGTGGCATCAAAAAATTTATATACGAGTATACATATATATATATAAAATAATAAAACTGCTGACAGACGCACAAAATGGCTCTAGAATCCCTTTGACCAGCCCCCAGTCTCCGCCCAACCCCTTAAAACCACACGCACAGAAAAAGTGAACAAATTATTTGACGAGAATTGAAAATACTCTTTTGAATTCAATTCAAATTTCTTTTTGCCCACCAACAAAGAAAGGGATCATCTTATCTGGCTTCCCTTTAAGTAAGGTTTAGAAAAAGGATAGAGGATCTTTACGAGATCTTTTTACTGATCCCAGTGAGGTCTGAATTTATCTGGGCCCAACACCTTAAAGGGTATTTACAAAAAGGACAGGACAATGCAGATGGTTTTTTATTTTCATTTTTGGTTGATGGTTTTACGCCTGAGTGTGTGTGTGTGTGTGTGTGTGTGTGTGAGGGCAGAAGCGGACTGTGTGTGGGTTTCACTGGGCGTGTGACAGATACAGGCCATTTCAACTTTACAATCTCTTCAAATTAAATTGACCTACGTCAGAATTGAGCACCACCTCCCCACCCCACCCCACTCCCCTATGGCTCCTTCAAGAACCCCCCGTCTCTAGGCCTGTCCCTCACATGTCATTTCTTTTCTTGGCTCCTTCTTTGCGTTGACTGGCAAAAGGATTAGTTGGCTATTTTCTTAGCTTTATTTTTTTTTGTTCCCTTTTATTTTGTGCAAGTAAAAGTTGCGGAGAACCGCTTTTCTTTTCGATACTTTTCAACTTCAAGTTACCTCCCCACTCCCCCAAATATACCCCCCCGTTTTTTGATTAAACTCACGGCCTGTCGGCCTCAACCCTATACAGCTGTCAATTTGCCGGGGAATTGTAATAATAAAAAAAAAGACACTCACACAAGCATAGAAACACACACACACACACACAAAGAAGCCTGGGCAAGAAAAGTCAGAGATTTATAGAGAAGCACAAACAAATTGCTGGCAATTTGAGAACAAAAAAAAAAAAAAAACGATAACGTACACGAGAAAAAAAAAGAAAGGAAGAGGTAAGAGAAACATTTTGCAAATTAACAAAAAAATAAAAAAAAGAATAAATACAAAGTACAGTCCGCAGTACAATCCTTTTCTAATTTTATAGCCAACTAAACTAAGAGGGAATTATGCTGGCGTTGCGTCCTTTGTCCAAACTTCATATACAGACCTTACGCTTGGCGGTATGCCGCAGTGCCCCGGCCTGTGGCGCCCCAATTCAACGTGGGACCCATCACGATGGCACACGTCTAATGAGCGGAGATCGTGAAGTTGTTGGCTTCGGCGTCAATGGTTCACCCATTTACATTGATTGCGTCGAATTCCCATTTCCGGCCATACGCTATCGCGAAGTGACACCGGAATTGTGCGCTGTACGTGAAAAGGAATTGGGCGATTGGAAGAATCTATCGCTGGAGGAGAAGAAATCCTTGTATCGTCATAGTTTCTGTCAGACCTATGCGGAATTTCAGTATTTCTCGCCAGACTGGAAATTGGTGCTTGGCATTGGCTTCTGGTCCATTGCCATTGGCATTCTGATGACCATAATCTATCATGCCAAATTGTATGGTCCCATGCCGGAGACATTCGATGAGGAGCGTCGCCAGGCCCAATTGCGTCGCATTATACAATTGCAGATGCAACCGATAACTGGTTTATCATCCAAATGGTGCTATCATACCAATAAATGGAAGTAGCATTCACACACACACACACAGACACACACACACACGCACACTAAATGAAATGCCGTTTAATAGGAACATTTGATACGCATTCGCTGACACTCTCCTCCTCCTATCACATGTGATTTGTAGTGCCGAAACTTGTATTAAATTCTACACACTGAATAGTAGGTTCTTAATGCGAGATGTGAAATAAACGTAAATTCAAAATAAATTATTGATGCATTTATCATTTAGAATTGAAATTAAAATTCAACACCAATGAGTTCTGTCATGAAATGTGATCGTTTTTAACAAAATTTTGTTTGTTCAGTTGATACACCCTGCGTATACGTTATGTATTTAATTAGGGTGGGCCAAAACACCCTAAGACATTTGTCTTGTCCCCCTCCTTTCACCAAAAACCCAACAATGATCCTGCTGTTGATCATGTCCTTGGATCAGTTGCGAAATTTCAACGTTAAGAATCGAAAATCAGCATAATTGATAAACAAAATTGAGCTAAAAATGCGCTTTATTGCAATCTTGAATGGAGTTTTTCATTTATTAAATATATATAGTATATATATATATATATATATATATATATGTATGTATGTATGCATGTATATAATATATTTTTTTATTCAGTTTTACTCTATATCATCATATCTTTGTTTGCAAAATAAATTGGCTGTTATGCTCTTTTCGTTTCATTTTCTCTGTTTCGACATCTTCACATTTTCTTTCATCTTACTTTTCGTTTTTGTTGTTATTTTTTGTTTCATTTAAACACAGTTTAGTTGAGATTTTTTGTTGCGACTGTACTGCCAGTTGTATGTAAGGTGGTTTCATCTTTTTTATATAATTTTTCTTTCGTTTTTTTTTTTTTTGTTCTTGTTTGTATGGTTAATGCCTAAAACTATTATCCAGTGCTCGTGTTATCGATATCTGATCTAAGTAAACGATAATGGTTTGTATTTCAGGTGTTTGGTGGGGTGAGAGATGGGGAGCGGGTGTAGGTTTTATGGGATATGATGGTGAGGAATTATTCTTAAGTACAGCCAATTCATGTTTAAAACAAAGGAAAAATTCAGCCACAATTTATTCATAATTTTTGTTCTTTTGTGTGTGTGTGTGTGTTTTTTTTTTGTTGCTAACTTTTATAATTTTAAGTTATTTTTTCTTTTTTTTTGTTTTCTTTCTACCACAAAATATATACATGTACATATATATATATATATATGTATATATATTCTCATTATTATTAAAGTTCATGTCATATATACATATATATATATATATATTATTTATATATGCATATATATATATATATATATGTATATTGTAACTAAATAGAGAACATTATTTTAACTTTGAATAGTTCTTGGCAGTTATTTTGCATATTTAAAAATATTTTCACTTTGTTTTTTCTTCTCTTTTTCATTCTGCTTTGATTAATGTACGATATTTGTTTGCTTTTTTTTTTTTTGCGACACAAATACGCATTCAATTCACATATATATATTTTAATTATATGTATGTATATATATATATATCTTCATTTGTTGTATATATAACGCATATAATGCATGTATTTTATATAATTTCTTTCACATTCACGCCCCCGACCCGCCCATTCGTGTTGAGCCACTCAATTCACATTTGACAAAACTAGATCTTAAATTATAATACAATTATTCACTAAACGTGGTGTAAAAATAAGGACAAATTAATATAAAATACCTACAGGAAAATGAAGAGAAAAAAAAATACATATTAAAGGAAATTATGTAATGAGAGAAAATACAATTGATAAAGCATAAATATTGATCGATCTAAGACGAAAAGTCTCTATAAGAAGTTTGTGGTATTATCTTTCACATTCGATTATATGTATGTATATTCCCACACTATATATTTTTGTTTTGTTTGTTAAGTTTTTCTTCCGCTTGGCAAATTTAGTTTTTGCTTAAAAATTTGAATATAAGTTTTACGTTTTTTGTTTAGTTATTCTTTTGTTTCTTTTCTATTTTTTTTTTTTGTTGTTGTTGTTGTTGGTTGTGTTTCTTGCTATGTAAATTTGCATTTAAATAATTAAATTTCATTAATAACTACTAAGTTAAAAACGTGTCTGTGTGTGTGTGTGTGTGTGTGTGTCTGTGTACTGAGTGAGAATCGCTGTGTTTGTGTGTTTGTGTGTGGATCTGTAGGTCCCGCTGTATGCCTTTGTGTGTCCTGTTTGTTTGTGTATTTCCATTTCCATCTCATTTCCGGTTTCCGGTGGAACTACCGCTAAGCTAACTCGAATCCGGATTCTGTCCAATGCCACCGATCGGCTCTGTCAGTTGGAGCCATCGATGGGCCACGCATTTTTTTTTTTGTTGTTATCACTGTGTCTAGCTGTATATGTATGAGTATATGTGTGGGTGTGTGTGTGTGTGTGTTGGTGTGTGCGTTTCAAATTTTTGATTTCGCATGCATTGTTAATTATTTCAACATTTTCGCCTTGGCTTTTTTTTTTTGTTTAATTCTTGTTGTTTTTGTTGGCAGTGCAAGTTTTTCCATGTACTTGTAATATGATCAAATCTTTTATTTATTTCAAATTTGTTTCAACATGAAAATTCGGCAATTACAAATTTATTGAGTTTTGTGCAACTTGCAAACGACAAAGTCAAACGAAATACAAAATTTTGAAAAGGAGGGGAAAAAAAAAAGCAAAAACATTTAGCTTATCATTCTCTTTTACAATTATTTATTTAATTTTCCTTAATTTTGTTTGTTTTCTTTGTTGACTAGGTTTTTGGTTTTTGTTGATCTATCGATTGAATGCAATATGCCAAAAGCAAAAACGGGAAACATTGAAAATGGTTTAAAACAATTTTGAAAAATTCAAAGAAAAAAAAAAAAACATTTTTCCTTAGTTACATTCGGATCGGAGTTTTAATCACAAACTTGAGAACTCTTGATATATTCATGTACATGTATGCGATCCGAAGTGGAGAAACTATTAAGAACCCTGACAATAAATTAAATTAGATATCCATTAGCTATCTGCCATACAATATTCTTAATCAAAATTTACAAATTTTGTCAGTACAATGTTAGATATATATGTATATATATATACCCATATGACTATCATATCTGAAGAGGAATCGATTCGGAAATGAAACCCGTATCCCTTGGAGAATTTGTCAGGGTAAGGATTCGCCATACCATTTGCAAGCGATATGGGATTATTGATAGATTGATAGGTTTAATGATTCTCACAAAAATCAATATGAAAACTCTGATGAGTTGAAGGAAGAGAACACTACGCACATTTAACTAATTCAAGTTCAAAATTACTGGGTCAAAGAGAGAGAGAGACGCATATGATGCAAAACACGATCAATAATTTCATTCTCTTTTGGCCTACATGTCGTATGAGTGATATTTTCGTATAGAGTACAAATCATGGTTAGCGAAATGGAAGAGAAACCATGAAATATAGAAATTTCATATTCAACAAAATGTCAGTCAATGTGTATTTCGTTTTTATTGCCCTTATACACTTTTCCAATTGTTACTGTTTGACGTTTCGTTTGTTTCACATTTTGTTTCGTTTATGTTGTGTTTTTTTTTCTTGTTGTTGTTGGAAATTGAAGTTGTGACGATATTTTTATATCAATATGATAATCGATAAATCGCTAATAACAACAATTATCATCATCATCATCATCATGAGAAGGCTGCGTCCAGCGCAGGAGATCGCGACATTTGCCCAAAAGCCCAAATTCAAGCAGCGGAGCTACAATTGAATGAATGAGTGAGTGAGTCTGCATGTGTTCCTTGTGGTGTATGGTGTGTATGGTGTGTGTGTGTGTGTGTGTGTGTGTTGTATGGATGTTGTGTGTGAGTGTGCGAGTTTTTTCTATATAAGATACGACGAGTTATGTACTATATAATAGCATTTTTATAGTATATGGTTTTGGTGTTAACCCTAAAACTGTCTCTCTCTTTTTCTTTTCTGTTTTTTCTTTTTTTTTTCATTTAGTTTTGTTTTCTCTCCCTGTCTCTTTCGAACTGACCGCCGGCGCGTATACACACTTTCTGCCCTTGCCCGCTTACTCGCTCTAGCCCTTGCATTTGCGTCTGGCAATCCAGCATTTCGCTTCATCGCTGCCTTTGCTGCTTTCCGTTGACACCGTTGCCATGATCACTCGTTGTCCACGCTTGTGTATACTATGTTGCTGTTGCTGTTGTTGTTGTTGTTGTCCTTCATACATACATCACAATCCAATCATCAATTCAATTGCCCGACGGCTATCTCATACAAAAAAAAAAAAAAAAACACCGAACATCAGTACCCTTTGCCGCCACTGTTGGCCGTTCAATCCCAACCATTCTCCTTTATCATGTGGGCTAATTCAATAATGAATTTGCCCTCTTTGTATTTTTGTGACGATTCATAGGCGTGCTCATATTTCCAACCCAATGGCGTTTTACAGCACTCACAAAAGATATCGGCGACAGCATGCAGACCCGTTAGCAGGACTCTCTCCTCGGTCTGGCCACAGGCCACATTCACCACCGAATTGAAGAGATACGCTGGACCCTGACTGCCCTGAAATGATTTCGAGATGAGCTCGTCATGGGAGGCGAGATGAGCACGGCAGTGAACACATGAATAGGTCCGATTGGTGGACGGTAAATAGGCTTGAAACGTTTTCACCATTGTGCGATGCGTAGCAGAGTGTGGTGTAGTAGTAGTAGGTAAGCGCCAATAGCAGTAGCAATAGATTCTAACGATACACTGATATTAGGAGACCAACGAAAAGTAGGTGCAAGTTGGCTTGGCTTGGCTTCGCTGGCTGGCTGGTTGGTTGGTTGGTTGGTTGTTTGGTTTGTTTGTTGGTTAGTTAATTGGCTGGCGTGGCTGGTTAACTGGCTGGGCGTGTGGTTCGGCTGTTTAGTTTGGTTTTCCTTCTTGCTTTTTGCACTCCTTAAACAAGAGAAGAAATTAAATTTGACATTTTTGCAAATTTGTTTTGTTTTTGGGGAATGCAATCGTGGAACACACTGTATCATAATTGATTACTCCAAAAAATTGAATTGCATTCCCCTGGTTAGAGTTTTTACCTCCTTAGAGATCCTTCAGTGGCTCAAAGGTGACTTTTTTAGAGCAGTTCTAGTCTAGGCTGGGCGTGTTAACTGTGGGCGGACAACAAAGATGATGACAGCGACCACGACCACGACGTCACAAAAGCCGTAAAGACAACAGAAGCAACAGCAACTGCTGCTGCGGCCGCAGTCATTGAACGGTTTATATCGGCTTACAGCTCACTTTCTTGCCCGATGACGATAATAATAACAAGTTCAATGAGGTCAGGCCGGGGATTTGATGAGAATTTTACTCTTCAGTGCTGTGCTTTTGTCTTCCGGCCCTCTTCTTCTTTCTGCAACTCACTCTCTTAGGCCAGATTTCCTTCTCCTGTAAGTAAACGAGCAATCGAGAGAAATTAAATGATGTGCCAAATTTATATATATATGTATTTGTGTAAGTTATAGATTTATGTACTTATCCACCATATGTAAACTATATATATGCATTTATTTATATGGGGGTCTGGTTCTCGGTCTTTGTCTCGGTCTCGGTCTGGGTCCGAGTCTATGGACGCTTTCAATATTGATTTTCATTTGCTAATTCCAGACAATACGAAACAACAACAGGCAACACACATATGCCAACCACATGGGTAATTATTATTGGTTCCCCCGAAAGCAAGCACAACACCGTGGGCAGAATTTCCAACAACAACAATAGCAAGAACAACAAGTTGCCTGCCGTTTTGTTTTTGTTGAATCAATGGGATAGGTAGGTAGGTAGGTGGGTGGGTGGTTGGGTGGTTGGCTGGATGGGTGAATGAGTAGAAGGTTGGATGTATAGGTGGTTAGGTAGACGACGTGACCATTTTTACATTATATTATCTATATCTATGCATATACTTAAACTTCTATGTATTGTGTTTGTGGATATAGCATGTGTTGCTTTTTCCCCAATGTCTGGAATCTTTCCATCCACACAAACGAGGGCCAACTGCAAAGTTATCGTTACACATTATTGATTTTCCTTTAAATAGGATCCACGTATAAAAAACTAAACTAGAAATTTCTGAGACGAATCTTTTTTTATTTTATAATATTCGTTTTGATATTAATCTTTAGAAAGCTTTAAGGCACACCTCGCATGTCAGTTTATGCAAAAACACACCAAATCAATAGAGAAAAATAAATTAAAATGCATTCAAAGATCAATATCATAACCCGAATCAAATCATTCGGTTATCTCAAATACTTTTTAAATAATTTAACGTTAAGGATATTTAAAAGATACATTATATCTTTAGGATATTGAAAGAATTTTTAGGAGATATACTAAAAGATCTTACATTTAGTAAGGATAATTCGCAAAGAAAAACAGAGAGAGAAAAAAGGAGAGAACAAGTTAGAGAAAGAGAGAAAGGATATGAAATTGAAGAGATTCTTTGTTTTATGAATGCTGATCATGATCATAATGACGACGAGATGGTAACGATATCGTTCCTATTAGCGCCTTTTTGGGTGCTAAATGATTTATGGGCGCAGTCGCGCCATTTCACTTTAGAAAAATATACATACAATGAAATTTTACCTACATGTAGGTGATGAATTTTGCAGTAAACAGCTGGCCGGGCCCATAGATAGCCTCCACCAACCCAACCATCCCAACACTCATTGTCTTCATCACCATGAATCACACTCGACTCCACTCAGTCAGTCAACCAGTCATTCGCTCACTCACTCAGACAAATTATTGGCCAGGTAATTTGGCTAAATGACTGCGCCATAATCACTTTGTCGAATGAATTTGAAATTTTGCCACATATTTACATTTGATTTTGGGCTAGAATTATTATTGTATTCAGTCAGATAGTCACTCAGGCAATCATATAAATATTATTCATTCATACATATTTAATTCCCTTGATTTGTTTGTTTGTCTGTTTTCTTTGGTTGTAGAAATTCTTATTATAGTATATATGGAAAAGTCGGTCAAGCGACAATTGAGGTGATATAATTGAGTTCAGTATAATCATTATAACGATATATCGTTTGGCTTCCATGTCAATGCCCTACATACATAGATATGTATATGTATATCTGGTGTTTTTTGGATTAGATGATGTAACTCGAAAAATGAAAGGACTTTTGGTATGCAGCGTCGTACGTAGCGCCGAGAACTGGGATCATTAAATCGGTTATATTAATCATTATTCGTTTTTCAAGAAGGATTAACATGAATCCCATCACTCGATCCTAATGGAACTGAAAACCCTTATTATCTTGGTTAAATAATTACCAAAGAAACCAAAAGATTTGTTATTCAATAGGAAAAGTACTTGGTCCCTGAATATACATACACATTTAGCGTTTGAATTTTGAGAATATATTGGCTTTAGATTATAAGCCTGGAAAATAAAACATTGGCTATGGTTTAGTTGCTATGACCAAAATACTAGATTTATATTAACACTTAGATTGCCCCTTCTGTATTATATTTCGTTATAAAGTGTGAAAACAATGTCAATCAAATAGCCGCTTTTGGGAGAAATGAACAAAGAAAATAACACAGTGGTAAGACTCATGATCCGTTCAATAAAAATCGGTTTTTAATCAACCGAATCACTCTGAATTGGCTGCGAATCGTTTGAAAGAAAGTTTAAAAAATTTTACAGCCTATTTCGATTACGGTTGACAGGTGCCTAACGCCACGCTTTCAAATAATTTAAAGATTGGAACACTGTTGTGGATTTATTGTTTATACTTCAATTATGTATATTGAATGAAATGGAGTATTAATTTGCTTTATTTCTCATTTTGTTTTTTGAGACACTGTTGGTTAAAAATTTCTGTTTTCTAGCAGTTCTCAATTTTTCTATTTCCAATGACGAATTCGTTTATTTTTTTTTTAGCACTTTACCGTTGTATGTGATTGCCGGCGATTGAAAGCTAAACGGTAACAAACAACCACACATACATACATACAAACATATGTATTTATGTGTGTATGTATGTATGTTTTATAATTATGAACTGCTCCTGCTCCTGCAGACGAAGTCGACCTTCCGCACTCAATCACAAGCAACGACCAAATAATGCAGACACTGATGCAAATAAAACCAGCGTCAGCTGCGATGCCTGCGCCAGCGATTTTTTTTTTTTTTTTGCTTTTCGTTGAACAAAGAAATCTCCCGTAAGGAACAAAGGCAGAGCGGGCCAAATGAGAGAGAGAGATAACTAGAGAGCGAAAGGGAAATGCACTTGGCCAGCAGCAGACAACAAAGAGATTTAAAAAGAGGGGCAGACTATGAAGGCGTGTCAATAAATTAATTAGCATTCCAATTAAGAAATCCTCAGTTCACTGAACTAACAAACAAGAAAAGCAACAATAAGAACGAAAATGTAGTGAAAATCTCAAAGGCAAAAACACACACACAAAAAAAAAACAGAAAAAAACAAACATTATTTGTTTCACTCACGTTTTCTTTTCTCTGATTTCTATTAATTATTTTTTGAGGCACTTCTACTTGAGTTTTTTTATTTTCGTTTTTGCTTTAATGTCAATTCCAAGAAGAGAATGAACAATATCAACAAAAATCGCTAAACGAGACCGTTATGTGCGAAATGAAATGAGCGTTTGAAAGGTGTTGAGCAAAAGCAAAGCAGCTTTGTTGCTGTTGCTGGTGCTGCTGCTGCTGATGTTGGCGTTGGCGTTGACGTTGACGTTGACGCCGACGTTAATGTCGAAGTCGATGCAGTCGGGAAGCAGCAAGGCAGCGCGCAGACAACACAACAAAGGACAAATGCAATAACATTTGAAATTCAAAGAAGAAGTACAAATTACCGTTGCTTGGCAAGTTGTTGCTGGCTTGGTAGCTTTTTCTACACTTTGCCACAAAAGGGTATATTCATTTTGGGCAAACATTATATTGACGAGACAAATTAATAAATTAATTTAAATACACTTTTGTTTGTTACAAGTACAAATCTAATTCGAAACTTTTTTAATCCAATTTCTATTAACGTAAGTACAGGGTATTTTTAAGTCGACGCGATTAACATTTATTTTCTTGCTTGTCAAAGTCAATAGAACTTTTGCGTTGTTTGGTTTCTTTTGCTCTGTCTGTCCTTTTGTTATTATTAAAAGCAGAAAAAGAAAATCACTGAAAGCAGTTGCCCCTACTCACCCCCAGTCCAAACCATTGGACGACCCCGTGGGACAATTCTGCTATTATTGTTGTTGTTGTTGTTACTCTACTTGGGGTCAATAACGTCAATGGCGACGCTATTCGATTTTGCTTATAAAGGAACAACAACAACGTCAACGATAGAAACAAAAATGAAAATAGGTGACCGTCCTTATCAGAAACCAAACAAAAAGCAAAAAATGAAAAAAATACAGCAAAACAAACTGAACAGCTGATGAAACAGAATAACAAAAATTCTTATCAGAAAAAATTTATTGCGTTGCGATGCTAACAAGGTGAGGGAGTGACAGAGAGAGGCAAGCATAGAAAGGGGATGGAACATAGAGGCAAAAGAGAGTGATAGCGAAGAGAGAGTACATGTTTTGAGTGGAAACAGGGAGAGAAGGGAGAGTTAAAGCACAGCATAAACAAAGTCAGCTGTGTTTGTGGACAACACACACACACACAGTGAGAAGAAGAAAAAGGTAGTCTATGTGAGAGGAAAAGAGAGAGAGAGAGATGGCGAGAGAGAGGTTGATCAGAGGAATGAACTTTTAATACATCGCAACTATCTCGCTCGCTCTCAACGTTGTTTGGAGTTTGCCAAAAGACGCAATTTTGTTTTGAGCACAACTACAACAAAAACAAGAAACATATGCAAAAAGAAAATAAAAAACTAAAAAAAAAAACCGTATACACGCATAAAAGTAACAAAACAAGACAAAAAAAAGCTATCTACTCACACACACACACACGTATATTTATGTATGTGAATATAGAACAACATGCATACAAATACAAACAAATTTTTCTGCGTTGCAATTATTAGTTGACTGCAGAACGGTGTTGCACAGAGCAGCGGGGCAGTAGTTGGGGCAAGGGGGGTAGGCACAATTGACACACTTTA
This sequence comes from Drosophila nebulosa, assembly GCA_024703675.1. NCBI lineage: Eukaryota > Metazoa > Arthropoda > Insecta > Diptera > Drosophilidae > Drosophila > Drosophila nebulosa. The sequence continues at coordinate 13,213,526 of JANFPS010000003.1, forward strand.
CAGCAAATTTGGTCACAACTTACTTAATAAACTGATTTTCGTTCCTTTTTTTCTTTTTTTGCTTGCTTAGTTGGAGTTACACACACAAACCATTCCTACAGCAAATTCGATTTTTTTCTTTATCTTTTCGGATTTTGTGGCTAATTCTCTTTTGTTGTTTGTTGTTGTTGTTGTTGTTGATTGCTTGCTGCTGCCTGCTGCTGCTGCTGCACCCCCTATTTGTGCCCACTATTATGTCTAGTAAGTGTGACCATAACAAGATTGCTTTATCGATTATCGATAAGACTAAATTTTTTTTAAAAAGCGCGCCAACCTGACAAAACCTTTAAATAATTTAATCCATATATCATAAGCTGAGATCAACCATACAAAAATAAATTTGAAAGTACATATATAGATTTCCATTTATGTAGCGCGTAGCACCGAAAAAGTTTAAATTGAACCCATTCATCTTTTATTTCCTATCCAAACCTGGCCACACTAACGGGAAAGAAAAGCAAATCATTTATGATACCAACGCTAACTAGAAAACTGTTGTCGTCTCATATTTCTTAAATGGAGCAACAAACTAAACCGAAACGTTCCTTCAAACGGCCATTTGCCTTTCCAAAAAACTGTGTCTACCGCCCCCTACGCCAAATTAGTAATATGGAAAAAAATCAAAAACTCTCCACCGATACGCCGACATGTAAGTTGAATTGATACTAATCCTTCTCCCTTTCCCCAACAAATCATGGCTAATGTTGTTTTGTCCATTCACAGATTTCACACTAAACGCACCGCCCTCTCTAATACCAGCCAAAAAGTATTCAGATATAAGTGGGCTGCCCGCTCCCTATGCCGATCCGCATACAAAATTACGATATGCCAATGCCGAGGAATATGCCTCCATGCAGCACATGCCATCGGACATAATTAATGGGTATCTAACTGTGCGCGGTTATACGAGTGCAGTTGGTTAGGTACCGAGGGCAGGCAGTAAAGTAAGCGGACGATCTACCATTAAGAACCAATTTCATTTTGCAGTTATCGTGCCAACATATATGCAGCCTATATAGATATGCATAAATTAGAAAGAACTCTCATAAATATTCATAGACTTGTACACACAAGTATTGTATACCCTCCAATAAGGGGAAGTGGGAAGTTGTACTTGAAATTTTCACCCTGATGGAGCCTTAATGACACAGCAATTATATAGCTCACAACCATATAAGTAAATTTGCATTGACCTTGGGCTATCATCAGGGTTTAAACAAATTCCAATTCCATTTTTTTAATATTGCTTAAATGGTATTAAAACCATTTGAACTCCTAAATAAGTTAAAGAAAAAGTAAACAATTTGTAGACTGCCCAAGTCAATAGAGTGAAAAAGAGTGCAAAACTGCATTTCTTTGTTTAAAACTTTATCAAATACATATATATATATATATATATATACATATATTGATATTGATCGACGTTTTAAATTAAAGTAAATAATTATTGTGCTTTTTATTTAAATTTATTGTTTCTGCCTATATGACTAATTGTAATAATAATAATTATTAATATATTTATATATAATTCGAAAAAGAAGAAATATCAGTTTCATAAACTAAGTATTTTTCTGCGCCCTTGCAGAGAGCGGATGAGGAAATTACAATTCTGTTCGCAGAAGCAAATAGCTACTGCGGAACCCTCCATTAAGTACTAACGTGTCCGAAAAGTAAGAATTTGCTAAGATCAGTCAGGGCACACAATTAGCCCATCAATCAGTCCGGTCCGGTCCGATCTTAAGGTCATCGATACGAACTATAGTTACTCTTTATAGTTTTAAATTAGTTAGATAGCATTATCCTGAAAGGACGAGCAAGTTTGATGAAAAAAAACCTGTATCCCTGACACGGTTTTCCGAAAATCGGCCGAAAAATATCCTCTCTGATTCGTAAGATTTTCTTTTTCTTTTTTTTTTTTTTTTTGGTATGCTGCCATAGAAGGTTCTGCAAGGAACATTAATTTCGGTGCTCCGAAATTTGTTTTTTTCGGTATGTATTTCGAGTATATTTTTTGTTGTTAGCTTTTTTTCATTTTGGAAAGATGAGTGATTGGGCGTGGGTGTGGGTGTGGGACTCGGAATTGGATGGGGGAGATGGAAAGGAGACGAAGCCTGAGACTAGGAACCACTGCAGGACCTTCAAGATGATGACCATCTAGTTGCGTTTTAGTAATTCTTTCATATTGTGGCAGTTTGACAAAAAGCGGAACCGATTCCAAAATTTATCATTCATCACATTTGGTTAAGTCCGTGCTCGCTAGCCGGCCTGATTAATTGGACGACTAATACTGTTCGGCTGGGTAAGCATTTGCAGATCGGCACGAAATGAACGTGGCAGCCCAGTGATATCCAATTGGTGCTTTAGCACAACCATAGTGGCCAGGGTTTTTAGAGTGGGCTCAAAATCTAGAACATGCAGGTCACTATAATCGATCAAGGTGACCGCTGATGATGCAGCCGCTGCCGCTGCCGCCGTCGCTGACTGGCCATCTGAGGTTTGGATTAATGTCTGTGGACTCGGTTTTGGGCTAGTGCCGCCAAAAAGGAACATTTTCGAACCAGTCACTAAGGCGCATTGCCGTCGCCGAGCAGTGGGTGCCTGGCCATTGGCTCGAATTAGATTCCACAGTTTGGTCATGGGATCAAATGTGTAAAGATCATTGAAATGCTGATCGAGCAGGCCGTTGTAGCCGCCAAAAACAAAGATTAATTTGTTATAGACGAACATGCTATGACTCCGCCTGCCCACAGGGACCTTGCCTGCTGTGAATGGTCGATGCCAGACTTTGGTGCGCATATCTAAATAAACAATTTCGTGGCAATAGGTCTCCTCCTGGCTGTGATAGGGGCTATGCTTGTCGCCGCGACCGCCAAAGATATACATTCTTTCCTGCTCATAGGCCACCGCTGCATGGAAATCCCGATAGCTTGGCGGCACACCGAAAGTCTGCACATATCGCCACTCCATGGTATCCAGATTGAGGGAATGCACATCCGAGCTAAACTCATTGATCTCATCGACAAAGCCACCAAAGATGAACATGCTGTTCCCAATTACACAGGCTGAATGCCCATCCCGGGCACCAGGCAGGCAGCCACTCACATTGGGTCGACTCCAAGCGGCCAGTTTGGGATCAAAGCAATAGAGGACATTGCACAGATTCTCATCGTTGCGTCCGCCCCATATGTAAATGCGCTCCTTGTAGGCCACCACTGTGTGGCCATAGCGCTGAAAAGGCACTTCCGGATACTTTAACTGCGCTCCATCCTTGTCAACCTGCTGTGGCACCACTGACCATCGCATCGTATGGACATTGAGAACGTGGACATCCATCGGCTCATTAAAACGGTAGTCGTAGCCCGTGCAATATCCACCGAAGCTATAGATGAAGTCACCAACACCAACTGCCGCATGATTGACACGCTGAGGTCCTCCATCCAAATGAAACTGTCCAGAGCATGGCACCAATACCAAGACGCACCCAAGCACCAAGCACCAACAATGGTATCGATGAACTCGAACTGTAATAATAATATCACAAACACACAAAATTCCAATCAAATATCAACTTGAAAAGGTGTGAAGGCCAATCGAAAACCAACCAACTGACGACAGGTGCACAGGAGAGAGAGAGAGTAAGAGGAAAGGGAAGGGAATGATTAACTTTTGCCTTGTGCTTACGCTCTCGATCTCGCTCGCCTTTAGCAGTGACTTTGCTGCGTGAGTGCCTTTTTGTTATAACAAATTGTAACTTATTGTTGTTGTCGCTGCTGGTGCTGCCAGTCAGTGTTACCGTATCTTTCATGCGTAGATATACCAACGTTTGGCATTTAGTCAGCGCACAGTGGAGCAGAAAAAATCGATGGAAAGTCTCTTAAATCTTCAACCGGTAAATATTTGTTATTACTGTTCTACCTTAAAGCAGCATAAATGCTAATGATTTTGGTAGCAAATGAGATATGAAAATTCCACGACTACAACCTTGGTGCGATTCGCGAACTTATAGCGTGGTTTTTGAACAATTATTAAAACAAAATTAACATTTGTATCGATAAAATATAGACTTCATGAAAAAAGGCCTAAGAGAGTGCTGCCATAATGTACGGTTTTTAGAGTTGCCAGATAGAAAAGTGCAGCTGCATTTGGCGGTTTTTCAAAATTTGTTATTTACAAATATATTGTTCCTATAATTACTTCAAAATTTGGCTATAAATAAAAATATAAAAGTTTTATAATGTTTTGTGTCTCACTTTCACTTTACAATTGCCAAAAATTAAAATTCATTCTTGTATAATATGTATGTATGGTATGGTATGCATGTACATATATATAACTTTCATGTTTTTTTTTAAACCAATTTTTTCACTGTAAAAATTATTTTAAAATTCTGATTATTCATAAAGTGGTTGAATAAAGTAATTTTTTTCAGCTTCCTGAAGAACCCTTCAGGATCTAATATTATCAGTCGATGAGGACTTCAATCCGATCAAATGACATCTCAATAGGCTGACGGACCAGAAAACTCTGCAGAGATAACGCTTCAAAAATATAAACCCATTTCGTTTTTTAGCTCTTAAATCCTAAAATCGTGCAACAGGACGCAAGTTTATCCTAGAAAAGATGTCGCTGACGAACTTAATCGATTGGTGTCAAGAAAAACAGGGGTCTTCCAAGTTTTAAAATAAACGCGCATAAGAATCTAGCAGTCTGGCAGCGCTAGCGAGCAAGTTTGGCAGCACTGTGAACAATTTTCGACATTAATCGCTCCCAAGTTAAAGGGCGATAGTTATTGAACCGGTTTCGTACCGCTTCGGATTGGTTGGCAAAAGCTCTGACACCGTTACATTTAAATTTACGATATAAATAATGTTTCATTATTTTTATTTGGTAGCAGTTTTTTATTTTATTTTATACATATATAACAATATATAGTGTGTAATCATATAGTGTGTATATATATATACAATATGAATTTCTAAAATTAGGTACTAGAGTTTTTGTGTTCGTTTTAAAATTATTAACTATTAAGTACTATGTATAAGTATTTCGTCACGCACAAAAATTGTTCCAAACCATTGGAATAAATTAAAGGACTAAAATGTACACATTAAGAAACACGATACAAATAATTAAACAAAAAAAAAAACGTTGATATTGTAGAATTAAGGCAAATATATATGTATGAAAGAGGAGAAATGAAAGAGGAAAGAAAGTAAAAAAAGAGAGTACAAAGTAAAAGTGAGGTTATGTATGAATTGATGCGATAAATATGTGGACATTGCTTTGATATACATAGGAATAGAGATGATAATTATGCATAAATATACGAAAAACGACATAGATTTTACAGATTTACAAACATTTTTGCAACTTAAGCGAGACGTTTCTTTCGACTAGGTGACAAGATTTTCAGCATTGTGACAACTGGCGCCTCAAAGGACATGGAGACGGCAAACGATAGGAAATAGGAAATCACTGTCAGGCCAAAGAACATGACAACCTAAAAAAAAAAAAGACAAAAGAAAATACGAAAATTTAATATTTCAACTAGAACTAGAATGAATAACCTTCATCTTACCATCATATCTCCTCCCAAATGGAGCGGAGCATCCGAATTCAGTGCCATAGAGCGTATGACAATGGGATGCACCAGATAAGCACAATATGTGACCCTTGAGAAGGGATAAAGGCAGGGCGCCGACAGCAATGAATTGATATAGCCGCCATAGCCTGTCGAACAGGCTATTGTTATCCAGGCCAGCGACAAGGCCCATGCCGAATGGCTCAGCGAGCTGTAGGCAGCGGCTGTAAACTGCGACAAGTCCGCCCGATACAGCCCAAAGACGAGCAGAAATAGATTCAACATTGCCAATGTCCAGGCGGTGGCCACCGTCAATTTGGGCAAACGAATTTTACAATTCGTCCGAAAGAGTATCCAGCCCACGGCCATGCCAATCAGATAGGGACCCAAGCGAGTCCACGGCTTGTCATAAATCTTATCGAAGAGGGCCAACGGATCATCCGTATTCGGGCGATGATTATTCGTAAAGGCTATAACGGCTGTCGTTATCCATGAGAGCACCAAAAATATCAATGTCGTTATAGCCGATAGCTTAAAGTGACGCACGCCTACAATCAAAATGATGGCTCCAATCATATAGAATTGTGTATCATTTGCCAGATACCAGCTCCAGAGCATACACTAGAAGAACGAATAGCAAAAATTAAATAATTCGTATTCATATTTGATATAAAATTTTAAAAAAGTCTATAAAGACAATTCAAAATCGTTTTTCAGAGTAGGAACTTCTTCATTCTGACTTTTTTTTTTAAACCTTTTTCTGCCTGGTGATAATTTATTGATCAATAGCAAAGTTATTCTTAGTTTAACGTTTCTGTCATCATGATCAAGAATATATATATATAGTTTACTTAACTATAAGTGCTGATTAACTGGAAAGTGATTTTAAGAGATTTTTCAAATGTTTCAAACATTAAATAGACTTGGTTGGATAGAGAAAAAAGCCTTTCTGATCCTATAAAGTATATATATATATATATTCATGTTCAATTACTCTCTCGCTCTCAGTTGAAAAGCTGTTCACGTAATATTTGCTATATAAGTTTATTCCTTAGACAGATTAAGTTGGGATCAACTATTATAGGTTAAAGCTAGGAACGATAGTGAGAAAACTTTGTTTTGTTTCTTCTCGCCATTCTTTTAGATAAGATCGAACTACTATATTACATTATGTCCAAGGGCAAAGGGCAAATACCATAAACTATAGCAAAGCAAAGCATTTTCAAATTGAAAAAGGACAAAGATTGAAAGAGTCAACTTCTTTTTGAAGTGATTTTGTTACAAATTTACAAATTTGTTAAACGTTTACAATTTTCTTTAAATGTAGTTGAAACTGGGTTATATATGTACATACACTAAAAAAATGCCAAATATTAAGAGTTAATAATATGTCGTAAAAATTTAATTTACTTTTTTGTATTAAAACTTTTACGTTGAAAAGAGAATGTAAACGAGTTTCGGCAAGGTTTTCTTTTCTGTGCCTGGGGTACCACCTGGGTTATTCAACTCCATGTCAATTGGTTGCATGGTAAATGTGATACAGAACAATAAACATTTCCGAGATCGATCTCAAAATTAACTAAATCGCCTCACTTAAACTAGAGACCAACGAGTTGATTGAGATTGTTATATGTAGTGGGTGGATGGCACTTACCATTTCATCAACTGGAAATAGTGTGTTTATGTAGAGTATATTACGCCACCAATAGTCGGGACAGGTGATGTGATCCATGGTGGGGGGATCGAAGATGGAATAGGCGGCCAGATATTTCATGGTCACCTGAACGACGCCAAGCACAAAGATATAGGGAGCGGTTAGACGCATAAACCGATAGGCCACCAAGCCAAAGAAGTGAGCTGTTCCGGCAGTAAACTCGTTGGCACCTTTGCTCAACTTGTTCAGCTTGCCCTTGGCATTGGTCCGGAAATACAGATAGGAGATGAGAAATCCGCTAATAAAGAAGAACGTGTCAACACTGAACGGCCCATTCGTGATGGCCTGAAAGAAGAAATTCTGTTCGACCTCTTTGCGCATTTCCATGTTGTCCGAATACTTGAAGACCACAATGCAGGTGTGGCCCAGAATTACCCAGGCCATGCTGAAGGCGCGCAGGCCATGAATGCAGGGTATCGTATCGGCGCCCACATTCCGATCGCAAATGGCATTGAAATTGGTAATGGCCGAAAAGGAGAGCAATAGCTCCGAGTAGATGCTCAATTTCTCGGGCTGATGCAGATGTCCCTCGAGATGTTCATCCGAGTTGCTGTTGTTAATGTTGTTGTTGTTGTTGCCGTGATGATGATCGTCGTGCTCGTGATCGTGATCGTGGTGTCCATTTCCGCTGTCACTGTCGCCGCCATTGCTCAGTGGAGGCGGCAAATTGAGCACCAGCTGATCCAATTGTTTCAGCGAATTGGATTGCGTGCGCGACGACTGCTTGAGCGGATCATCGTGGGCCATCATTGTGTCACTGTAATCCGATGAGGCACACCCAATGCCCGAACTGGTCTCGCTGTTGTTCATCATCTCCTTGTCCTGACGACGCAGTGCCTCCTGCAGGCGACGCGTCAAATATATCTCATAGAGCGTTCCGCAACAGATCAGGCCCAAAACTATGCACGACACGACACTGAAAAGAGTTCGTGTACCAAAGATAGGGGGATAGGGTTATGATACCTGCTAATTGAAGGCATGGCCAAGCCATGCGAAGCTTTCCCTTTCACACAATTCACAAAATGCTAATGCATATATTTAACCAGATCATTAGCACATTCGAACGCAAGTTTGCTTATGAAAGTGAATTTCGGATTATGGCATGGCGGAATTGCCGAATTGCGGATGGGTAGGCAGGCACTTACACTAACAAACAGAATGTCTTGTCCGACCAAATGTTGAACTCCTTATCGGTTGGCACTCGTATATCCAATACCATCACTTCCCTGGTGGCCACATTCAAATGGGCGTGATTGGTCATTTCGCGTACATCGGGAATGCTGCAGCTGGAGGGCAGACACACCCCCCACATAAATGGTGCGCAGCTGTAAATAAACAAACGAAATTCTAAACAAAAGTCATGGGAAATGCTTCCTTTTTTTTGGGTGGCCCAAGCCAAGCTAAGCCAACGTAGAGCTCCCCTTAAATGATCGTGGATCGATCTTTCCTTTCACTTACCACATGAGTTGGCAGCGTCTCATTTAACTGCATTTTAATCACATAGAAACCGGGAAGGAATGGTGGCGGAGCATTGGATACGCTGCTGTATGCCTGGGTATGGGCCTTGGCGAAGGGCAATCCGTTGTTGTTGTTGTTCTTGTTGTTCTTGTTGCTGATGTCCTTGCTGGAAGCAGAATCGTCAATGGCATCGCAAAGGGCCATTGAACCCATCCAATAGTTGTTACCATAGAAGAAACCGGATGTATAATGTCCGGAAGCATCGTCCACTGTGCAAAAAATGAAAACAAAAAGTAAAAAATTTAACAAATAAATACATTCAAAACGTAATAAACGTAAGTAAAACAAAAAACAAAACAACAGGAGAAGGGCATTAAACACACACACACACACACGTACACACACACACACAGAGTCTCTCTCTCTTAATGTAAGTTATGTAACAGTTGCAGCCGCAGCTGTCGAGGGGACCCCCCCCTTCCAACCATGCTCAGCTCCATTACCATTGCATTCATCATCACTTCGATCTAGTCGACCCATTGAAGACACTACCACAAATGCATATACATATATCTACACTGGTCGGCATATATATTTTGACATAGCGTCGCCTTAGTTTCGCCAATTTACAGTTTTTAGTGCGCACTTTACTTTGGCATTCATTTTCGCTTCGTTAAATGCAACGGTACTTAGAAAAAAAGACTAATAGTGAAATGTAAATGATGTTAAAATAGATAGGCCGACCAGTGTAAGGCAACGGCCTAGTGAGGTTTCTACTTACACCCAAATTTCAGTTAAATCTTTTTTTTTTTTTACGCACAAGTTCTAATTATCTTTTTTAGTTTAGTTTCTTCCAGTTCTAGCACAATTTTTACTTATGTATGCGTATAACTTCCACACAACGAAATTCGGTTTGTTGTTGGTTTTGGAAAGTAGTTTAAAAAAAATACCTAAAAAAATAGTTGTTGTTGGCATTTTAACAAAAGTAAAAATTTGTTTAAGGAGCAAGAAAAAAGATTAGAAAATGAACTTTTCTAAATATTCGAATTCGTTTTAGTTAAAATTGGAATTCCAATTTAAGCCAGACTGTTTTAACTTAGCCAAATCTAAAACAGAATAAATCGTTGCGTATCTGTTCAATGAATTTTAACCAATCTAAAAATTTGTTAAAAAAGGAGGAAATATTTTTAAAAATAAATATGTACTTTGTTCTCAAGAGTTTTTTCTGGCTTTAATTATCAAGTAAATCAGTTCTTAAAATTATAAATATGTAATTGATTGGGTTACCCTTTTTGGATTTTTATAGCTATTTTTTTTTAAATTTGCTGGAGTTATTTTTTTTTTTTGCATTTTTTAGAAAAATAAGTTTGACAAAAGTGACCCAAAAAAAGGGCCCCTAAGAAATGTTTCTTATTCTCAACATATTTCTGTGAAATTTGATCGCCAAGAAGTTCGGTCACATGTCAAAAAAAATTGGCTATCCCGTAACCCGTGACCCGTAACCCGTAACTGTGTACTCTTTCTTGGATTTAGTATTTGCAAATTAGCTTTTAACTTATGTTTACAAATCAAGTATATAAGAGACTCTTACAGATGCAGTGCACAAAAATAAAAAAAAAAAACTACTTAACAAATGAATATATATATTTTTATGTGTGTGTGTGTGTGTTGAAGTAATCTCCTTTTTGGTTTTTTTGATTTATTTGCTGCTTGTGTCTTGTAACCAGTTACCAAGGCATGCAAGAGATTGAAGCTGGTCAAAAGTGGAACCTGTTTGCCTGCAATCTCTTTGAGTTGTCTTGGGTATTTGGCTTTTGGCTTTTTGTTTTTGTTATACCCAGCACTGTCATTGCAATGAAATGGGTATATGCAGTTGGACATATAGAATATATCCCATTAACGTAGACATAAAAGATAAAGTCCAAGCATATCTCAAAAGTGAATTGGGTTTTTTTTTTTTTTTTTTGGAAATATTTCATTGCCTATAAAGGGTATATGAAAGTCGACTTTTGTTTGCAATTTATTGTTTTCCCTTTGCCATTTGTGTAACAAGTTTTTCCCCTTAAAAATGCAAAACTCTTACATGACTTTTGGGAAAACTTATTTCCCACTTGCCGTCTCTCTCTTTTTCTCTCTCTCTCTCTCTGTCTCTCTAGTAAGGGGAGTAAGGGAGAGCCGAAGAAAGGCCTTGACCAAGAGAGAAAGATAGAGATTTTGAGATTGCCATGTTTTGGCAATGAAATGGTTAAAGGAGCAGCTAAAGGAAAGGGTGCCGGGAGGGGGGGGGGGAAGGGGAGGAAAGAGAGGGTTTCCGGCCGTTTTCAAAAAGGTTGTAACTTTTATGGTTTCTTTTTAATTGTCGATTAAGGTCATTTGATTAGTTAGAGCTGCATTTCATCATGATTTCTTCTGGGGCATTTGCTTGGATTCATTTTCATACAAGTTTTTGTATATTATTTAATTGTTGTTTGGTCTTACTCATATTCAATTGAACGTGTCATTCAGGCAGTTAACCGTCTTGGCCCACACACACACACACACACCCAAAGAAGTCAACACATTGTTGTTGGCTTGCTTGTTGTTTCTTTGATTTTTGGTAGCACACACACACACACACACACACACACAGAGATCAAAAAGATGGGGCAACAAAATAGTTATCAAGGTGACAGCCAACTGAACATGACTGAGCTCGATTGCCAGTCACAGTCACAGTCACCCAGATGCCAGATGCCAGAGACATCCGATTCGTAAGAAAAAAAAAAAAAAACGCTACCGAAAACTAACAAGATTTTGATTTTAATCATGTACATATATTTATATATGCATGTGTGTGTGTATGTGTGTGTGTGTGTGCATGTGTGTGTGTGTATTCTTGTCAACGCCAGAGAAGGTCATTCGGCAGCATTGCAGAGATATTTATATTATTTAGTTTACACAAATTCAGCACAACAACAAACAAACAAGGAACCAAAATGCATTAACAACAATAAATTATTGATTTTCGATACCAAATTTCACTCTAAAAAACATAAATCTAGACAGAATAGAGAACTGAATCTATATCTTTGCTCCAACAAAAAGGAACATGGAGGATCTACGACCAAAAAACTATTTGAAATTAAATGCGAATGATCAGTTCTAAGCTGTGGCATCGGCGAACTATATCCCTTTACCTATTCATTACATTGGATTATTCGAAATTTGCATTTCAAGAGCTATCATAACCCTCAAGATGAAGTAAGCCCCATCATCTAAAAAAAAAGCGTAGACAACAGTTTGAAAGGTAGGACAAAGCAAACAAAAGTGTGAACATTTAAACAAGAAAAAAAAAAGAAACAACAAAACAAAACAAAGCAAAGCAAAATAAGACAACAGCAGCAACAACTACAACTACAACTACGACAAAATTAAAAAAAAAAAAACTTTGGGTGTGGCGGTGACAAAACTGTTGAAATTTTGTCGTCTTTTTTTTTTATTTTTGATTGATGAAATGCGGGCAACATCAACAACAATAAAAATTATTTATAATAAGCTTAAAATTTGAGAAAAAAAAAAAATTGCAATAACAATCCACATTAAAGGCTATGGCGAAAATAGCAACAACTACAAAAATAATAAATATTATTAATAGTTATTATTATATGTCTCTAAGGCACAATGATATTGGGCTTGGAATTGCGAAAGGTTGGCAAAATATTATAGATATATGTACATATATAAATCGTCTGGCGCTACGCGTCTCAAATGTAAACGGTTGCAATTAAAATACAAAACCAAAATGCGTCAGAACTCGTAACCGTAACCGTAACCGTAACCGTAATCGTAATCGTAATCGTAATCGCCAACGTAACCATAATATAAACAAAATAGCGCACTTATCAAATTAAATATACTCTACCTGTAGAGTTACTTCGCTCAAGTGTTCGATCGAATTTGTTTTTAGATTCTTGTTCCCAAGTTCCCGCCCGGAAGAAATCGTTTATTGGGAGGGGCGACCCTAGGGGACCCTAGTCTGAGAAGTCATCTTTCGTTCCATTCACAACGATTGAATTAAAAGAGACAGAAAATCTACTTCAATGATCATTTTGAAATTTTCCCACAAAAATCAAAATTCAATCTTATTTAAAATGATTCGAAAATGAAATTGAATTACGTTTTACGTTTTTCGAAAAAGGATTCTCTAAAATAAAATCATTAAATCATAAAATCATTTGTTCTCTTGATGTCTTTGGAAAACTTGTTGCGAATCCTTTTGTAGAAGCTGTCACGATTGATTGAGAAGCAACTCGTCCTTAACAGTTTCTCAAATTATTACAAAAGTCCGCCATGTCCTGATATTATTATATGATATTATATGAAATGATGATTTAAAGATTTTAAATAATTTTTTCAAAATTAAATTTAACTCTGTAGAGTATTACAAAGTTCGGTCTTAATTGAAGAGTTTGTGTATATTTATTTATAAATCTATAATATCTTAGTCTCTCCCCCTCTCCCTCTCTTTCTCACTCTATCTCTATCGCTCTCTATAGATATATCATGCAGTTAATTTTTACTTTTTTGGTCTCACCCATAGCACACGAATTGTTTGCACAGACTTTTCAATGATGGGCGCCACCACCAAACCCCCGGCCCCCTGTCACTTGCCTCCTGCACGCCCCCCCTTCTCTTCTCTGGGCCAAAACAACTTAATGGTTAATAATTATTTAAATCAATAATATGTAGATATGATGAAAAAATAAACAAATTGCCAAAAAGGAAATAGAAAAACAACAAGAATGGCTAGGGAGAAGAGCAAGGGGTAGAGTGAGGTGTGAGGAATTGAGAAAGAATGTGTAGATATATTGGAAAAGAATTTGTATTAATGTTCGTCTCGTATTGCCACTTGCAGTTGTCGATGAACTTGACTTTTACGGTGTGTCTGTGTGTGTGTGTGTGAGTGTGTGTGTGTGAGTGTGTAAGTGCCGTGTCTTTCAACTTGTACTTGAGGCTTAGTCGATGTTTAGTTACAGCAAATAAAATATGCTCTTCATGATCATCATCATAATCAATAAATGGCTATTCGGTTATATTGACTTGATCAACTTACTTAACATTCTTGATTTGCTTCTTATCTAGCCAATTAACCGATTAAACTCAATTATGACCTTGCAGAATAGAAGTAGCAGAAGTAGGAGGCTATCCCTCCTCCACTAGTTAAGTAAACACTTATACATATATGTATATATATTCATAATCAAACAAATGATATCTATCTTTATCTTTAGAATGTCAATTTGGCGTGTATTATTTCAATCTTTTCAACTCATTACCGAGAAGCTAAAGCCATTTCCTCTTGATATCTGTCATTTGTATATATGTATATATTATTTTTTGACTTATGGCCACTCATTCATTTATGTATCTTTCTCATTAGAACCCTCCAAAAAATAACAAAAAAAAAAATAAGAAAATTGTGAAGTAAAAAAAAAATAAAAGAGTCGTTGGACTCTAAGCAAGCTAATGGGCATACATTAAAGGCGTGTGTTGTAGATTTGTTAAATATTTGTGTATAAAACAAACAACAAAATATAACAAACCAAAATGCCCGACAACTTCCTCAAAATTATGACAAATTTTGTCGAAACAAATAATTCAAAGTGTGGGCAAAGAAATTTCAAAAGACTTTTCCTATAAACTTTTCAATCGAAATTTGATTTTTCCCCTCTACGCATCTCGAGCGAATTTAACTGGTGAGGGGATCAGATCAGGCCAAGGCAATTCTTGCTTGCTTTCTATATTCTTTAACTATTTTTCTTTGACCTGTTTTTTTTTCCTTTTGCTCGTATAACTAACTATTTTCAGATAATTTAAATATTTTAGGACATATTCACAAAGTATTTGTTGTCCTTTGGCTATGAGAAAATGCAAGGGTATTCAAATTTCAGCTTGACCAAAGTTAACTCAATCCTCTGATTATTAATTACAACGTTTTGCGATGTGTGTGTTTTTATGTGCGTGTATTTTTATTACATTTTGTTTAGTTTTTTTTTTTTTTTTGCTGTGCTCGTTGCCTAATTGAGTCACATAATAATAAAAGTAATAAAACAGAAAAAAAAAAAAAAAAACAAAGACGTGCATGTTTGCTTAAGCAATTTTATGCTTGAAGATGCTCAAATTGATCAAATCAAACTAAACTTTGCGCCCCAAAATAACTTCCTGAAGAATGTTATATCATCTGCAATTTGCAATTGTTTCAATTTAGATCTCGATAATTTTCAATGTCAATGCTGGTTGGCTGGCTGGTTCACTGGCTGGCTGGCTGGTTGGCTGGCTGTTTGGCTGGGTCGAGCAAAGAGCTTTGGGGAAGTGACATTGAAACATGCAGCGAATTTCTGTTACTTTGCCGTTGGCGCTTTCGCTTTGCTGTTGAGTAAAAACCAAAACGAAAACCCAACAACAGCAACAACAACAACAACAACAAGACGCCCCAACACATAATACATAATGCCGAAAATATAAATAATAAACAAGCAACAAGAGTGAGAGTGGTAGTTCCAACCTAAAAGACACAACAGCACAAATGAAAGATAGAGACACGCTGCTGCTATCTTGGCCTGTCTTCGTCTATCCTCTCTGCACAGAGATTCAGCACAAGGTCAGCTGCATCTTTAGCTGATGCGGTGACTAACTGGTATTTCTCTCACCGACCGATCGACCAACCGACCGACTGACTTAGTGACTTACTGACTGCCCGACTGACACGTGGCATGGTCAGACATGGTCCGCTCCGGTCCGGCCAGGCAAGTTTTTTGCGTAATGAATTGAATTGAATTTTTTTTTTTTTTTGGTCCATGTATATATTCGATTATTACTCAGTTTCAGGGTTGCATTTTGCGTATATGTAAAAAAAATATATATGTACATATTTGAGTCATATTATTTGTGTCGCATAAAACTATATGTATAAAGAAATGAAACATCATCAAAGTCGTATAATGAGCCCAAGGAAAATGCATTAAGCAGCGAGATGAGTAAGTGAAACACAAATAAACAAAAACAAAACTGAAATAATCAAATGGTAATCTAACTGCCGAACAACTTTCCCATTGCATAAGAAACCTAACAAAAAAACAAAGCCCACCCAAAGACCTAACTCTGCAATTATGGTCAATAACCCCAAATTTGTAATATTTCATAATGCGACGACAGAGAGTGAGAGATAGAGATTGAGAGACATACATATATATATATATATATTGTCAATATATTTTTTGAAATTTTGGGCACGTTTCGACTTTTACCTAACGGATATATTTCTAGTCGCCATCGTTTTGACATTTTAGTTACTTTTACTTTAGCCCCTTCAGTGTCAAATGCAAATCGTACGAAATCGAAAAACGAAAAACGAATGGAATAAAGCAAATTGTTAGCTACCCGATATGATGATAATGGCAAACTGTTATGGCAAACGTGGGCGGTGGAAGGTGGGGGGGAGGCCATGGGGGGGAGGGGGGTTACATTTAATTTGTTTGCATTGCAGCCATAGAAATTGCTTGATTAGCAATCAGTCCCAAGACCAATTGGTATATTAAACTTGAAAATCATTTAACTATTTGGCTTAAAACCAAAAACAAACAACAACAATAACAACAACAAAAGGAGAAGGAAAACGCCAACAACAACAACATTTAGTTAATGACTATCTAAGCAATCTGCCCTTCTGCTTTCCTGTAACCAAATTAACCATATTAACGCCATCTCATGATGATCTTTTAAATGTTTATTTATTTTTTGTTAAATTCACAGTCCAATTGTCATTAAGTTTAAGTTTAATTGTTTTATTCGCCTATATGGCTGGCTAATAAGTTTAATTGTTGCTGTCGTGTCTGCGCTGCAAACTCGCACTTTGGCATACGTCATAACGAGAAGTTATTTAGGCCAGGCCAACAAGTGAACTCAAAGTGGCCCCAAATGATTTGATATTGAGTTTCAGTTGGGTTCAAAAGTCTCAATTGGCTTGGCATTTGTTTGCATGGCCAACGTGAAACCATAAAATTTTAGAATCTGATTAACTCAAAAGGCTTAACATAAACTAACACATAGCCAAGTTATCCAGTTGATTCACTCGCTTAAGAGGGATTAGAAAATTGCTTTGAATATAATTAAAATCACTTTCTTCATCTGTAGTCGAAACATTTTATCATAAAGTTGAGCACTGTGAATATTATTTGTACATTCCAAAGTAACTTGACTTGCACTACAAACTAGAACTGAGTGAATATCCGTGGCTATATCTGCTAAAACGAATGTGTCTATAGATTCTTCCGTCTAAACACATTTTTCTGATAACTGACTTAAGGCATTACGCATACGCCATGGGGCACAAGTGTGTGTTGTTCAGTTTGTGGCCTAAGTCATTTGTTTCAATGAAAATGCATAAATCCTATGTCGGTCAAAGTTGAAAGGGCAGAAATGTATATATATATATATATATATGGCTAAACAAAAAATTCAGCCGTTAGTACGCACAGCAGCCTGTAACTGGGCCAAAAAAATAAACATTAAACAATAACAACATACAGAAAAGAAAGACAAAAAAAAAAGAGTTAAAGAGAGAGAGAGAGAGAGAGAGAAAGAGAGAAAGAGAGAAAAAGAGAGGAGAGAGAAAAAATACTGCAAGACATTGCAACAATCAAATTAAAGTTAAATTACATAAGCCATGGCTTAGCTTTGATGTTCGTTAGCTGACCAGAGTTGTTGTTGTTGTTGTTGCTGTTGTCTTGGCGTGTTTATTGTTTGTTGTGCAATTTGTTGTCTGCTGTTGCTGCTGCTGCTGCTACTTCTGCCTCTTCTTCTTCTTCTGCTGCTGCTGCTTTATCGGTTTTCGTCTGTTGGCTGATATGGGAAAGCCGTAGAAATTATGTTGCGTGACGTTTCATTTCGCACAAACACTGTAATTGGGGCCTGTTACTCCATTCCCTCCCAGTCACCCCTTCTCCCTCTCCTGCTCAGTCTGCTGTTACTATTCCTTGAACAACAACAACAACAAAACTTAAGTCGGCTAAGCATATTGGCCTAAAAACAAAAAAAAAAAGAAACACAAACCACACACACAAATTTTTTGTTATTGCTGCTGTGCTTTGTAGCCAGTAACTAATGACCAAACAGGCCAGTAGACAAAGTCACAGAGGGACAGTCGGACAGACAGACGGACAGCCAGACGACAGCTAGAAAGACGGATACAAAGACCTCACTTAGTTGTCAGTCTTTTTGGTTTGGTTTTTTGGTAAAATACCCTGTAAGCGTCTTCAAAACACGAAACTAAGGCAGGGTATATTACAGTCGACCATTTCTGACCATTCACTGTGTGTGTGTGTGTGTCTCTTGTCTTGCCTCATTTACTCTGGTAAAATGCAAGCGACGAGGTCAACATTTTGAGATTTGGCAACTGAAAAATATTGTAAAGGCAAAAATATACAAATATAATTTCCATTGCAAATTCGTTGACAATTTTTGTGTTGCCTGTAATTGTTGTTGCATTTGGTTTTTCCTTGCCAGTGTTTTGGTCACTTTTTTCCTGGAACATCGTGAAAGCTTTCGAGGAAGTTTGCAGATGGTAAATATAAAAAAAAAAATCACCATCATCATGATGACGATGATGATGATGATGATGATAAGTGCAAATATTTGCATTTCCTCTTAGACTTTTTGCCGACATCTAAACACAAAACGCAAAAAAAACACACACACACACACAGATAAAAAGAAAAAGACAAAGACTAAAAAACCACAAACAAAATTTCTGGTTTTCTCTCTCCTCTTTGCGGAATAGCTAAAATGTCTAACTAACTTGAAATTGAAGCAGTTAATATTTGCATAGGTTAACCGTTATAGATAACGGTTAAACAATTTAATCGAAATAAAAAGCATGGTAATAATTTTGTTTGAATTAACAAAATCTAGCTCAGGATTATAGATTGATATTTAGGTTAAATATGTTTGGAATTTTCGACCGAGAACTTCAAAACGAATTAATTTAATTCGTTTAACCGAGCGAGCGCGCCTTGTGAGCTTGTCAAGTGGCCCGATCTAACCTTCAACTCGAGTCGAACCAACATATATTGCCAATTGAACTACAGAGGCAATCAGCCAAAGTAACGAAGCGTAGCTGCCATAGCAGCAACAGCAGCAACAGCAACAGCAACAGCAACAACAGCAGCAACATTCAGTTAGCAAAAAGGTAAAAAGTGGCAACATTTATTAGCCATTGATCTTGGCCATCAGACCGGGTTGTCGTCTTGCCTGTTGTAAGAAACCAGTGCAGAAAACAAAACAAAAAAAACAAAAAAAAAACCAACGTTTAAGTAACAATTTGAGCCAGTTAAATAAGCTGCACGGCGTTGGCCAAGCTCGAGCGGATGATGCCCAAACTTGCTTTTAAACAGGAAAACGCCCGGCTTCAGCCCCAGACTCCAGCCCCCAGCAGACCGCAGCCCCCTCCCTCTACCAAATTCATTCAAAGACGAATCTTACTTCATGTGACAATGACAAAAACCATTGACACACTTTAACATCAAAAAAAAAAAAAAAAAAGCACAGAAAAAGACACAAAAAGGGAAAGAGAGAGAGCGAGAGAGAGAGAGAGTGGAAGAGAAAAAGAGGGGAAACACAGAGTTGACTAATTGAAAACGAAAATAAAAGTTATGATAATAATGCTGATGATGATTATTATGCTAAAGCTGATAATCAAGTTCGATTTTCGAAACACAAAAAAACGAATTAATTGACTTGACAGTTGCAAGAACTATTCGCCAATAATTACCATTTAAGATCACTTTCCATTTGATGGAACTGTAATCGTTGGAATTCCCACATCTTATATAAGATTTGATAATCCAATAAACGTTTCTTTGGATTCAATTCGCATGGCCACAAAAGGTTTCTGAGAATCTATATCCAAATGCATACGGGCATCACAAGTTTTTCTTATATGATTCAGATTTCTCAGACTTTCACTTGTACTCCCCGCCCTGCATACGTTTTTACACCTGTAGAGGAGCCGAGCTAAGGGGTCCACAGGTGTCTAAAATTTAGCACATTTTTGTGGCGGAAGAAAACAGAAAACTTTGCAAGAGAAGAAAAGAAAAGAAAACAAATATATCATTTCATTTCCTTTTCTTGGATTTCTTCGATTTCGGATTTGGCAAGGGGTCGCGGCTAAAGAGGTGAAGAGAAGGCGGTGGATATGTCTTTCTTTTCGAGAGTCGTTTGTGTTAATTGATTACATAACCGTCATGTATGTATGCTGCTAGTTTTGGGAGAGTGGCAGCAATTGCCAACTGATTGTGAGTTGGCCAGACACATATGTAAGTTGGTCAGTAGACGGGTTGGGGGGCGTGGCCATAATACGATGGGGGCCGACATTAAATTGTTACTTGGACTTGTATTGCGAATGGAAAACAAGTCGCACAACATGTATTTTGATATTATATACCCACTCTATATATACTCTATCTCCGAAGGGTATTATAATAATTGTCATGCATCTGACACTTATCTATCATAATCTATATAAAATTCGCCTTTTTTTTTTGGCTTTGGATCGATGTCAAAGTTCTGTGCTCAAAAGGTCAAAGTATAAAATCGATTACAGAAGAGAACCGTAACCGAAATTCGACATTCGTTACGTTTACAATTTCTGATATCTTGATATCTGCTTGTAACTGCTGACATAATGACTAAAACATTTTGTCTGACCAAAATTGTGAATTGAAAAAAACAAAAACAAAAAAAAACTGAACCGAAAAACCGAAAACCGAAGAATGAGCACTGCGAATCATGTAATGAAAACTAGCAAAATTCAATTGAGCCGCTGCTGCTGCTGGCTTTGGCAAGAACTTAATTGCGACCTTGGGCGGCGGCATGCATTTATGTAGATTGTATGCCATGGGCCGCCCCAGAGATACTTATAACCAGATACTAGGCACAGCTCGGAAAACGAATGGGGGGGCACGTTCACATAAAGACAATGTATGTATGTATGTATGTAAGTGTGACCAAAGTGAAAGATCAATGAATAAACAATTTTAATTGTTCGCAGAAAATCACATGAAAACATGCAACACCAGCAACACAGACAACAACAACCATCGAACATGATTCTACAGAAATTTGCAAGCGATTAACTCAACCGACAAGAACTCAAATTGCATCTGATGTCACGTTATTGTATTCTTGCATATTTCCGCCATCTAGAACATTGAGGAAATCAAAAGAAGTTCTTTGAAAAACGTCTCGCATATCAAATGGCAATAGTCAAATGTGATAGAGTGGGGGAAGCTATTTTTTCGAATCACTTTTACAATGAAAAGACTTGTCAGATGCAAGCTTGATTGTTCCTATGAAGAGGTACATATATAGGCCAGGGATTTCAATAGATCTCCCAATGTAGCTATTATTGTTAAATTTGGAGTTTTCTTTTTTCAAAAATCCAATCCAATATAAGTTCCTTGGGAATGATTTACTGCGAATTGGCATTAAAATTATTAAAATTTAAATGTAATTTCAAAGAAGATCTTTCATTTAGACCATATTTTTCAATATGGAAAGACTTGTCAGATGCAAACTTAATTGTTTCTATGAAGAGATATATAGGCTAGGGATTTCAATAGATCCTCCTTTTCTTATTCCTAAAATCCAATCCAATCGCTTATAATTATTCTGCTAAAGTTCCTTGGGAATGATTTCCTAAGAATTGGCATTAAAATTTAAATTTCTGAAAATTTTATTTTAAATTTCAGGGAAGACCATTTTTTTTTTAATAGAGACTTAACTATTTTCAAAAGGAATAAAATCAAAGTGGTTCAAGTAGGGTGATAACTTACTCTTTATGGCCCACATTTTGGTGTCGCTGAGGCCATGAAAATAGCTGCGCATATCCTTGCTGCAGTTCATGGACAACTTTGCTTCGGCCATCAAGCCAGGCCATTCGCCTGCCAGCAGCGACAAGTCGAACACGTTGAGAGCATCGCGCAAGCGTTGAGCACCCGACAAATCGATAGTCGGCTCGCGTTGGTTATCGTTATCGACGAGTCCTGTGTGCAGGCTCAAGTTAATAACGTTGTGCTTTTGACTGTTATCCGTGGCACTGGCGGCCGAAATATTGTGCCTCAACTTGCTCTCGTCCTTGTCAATGGCCCCGCTAGTGCAATCCAGAAGCAGCAGCACCAGCAGCAGCAGCATCGACGGCTGCTTTAGGTCCATGATTCAGATAACTGAAAACTAATTTGCTTTTCTATTGTTGGCTTATCAAATTGGCTGGGCACGTCGTCTTCGCGGCGTATCGTTTGTTCACTTTCACTCAAAACAAAATCACGAAAAATGTTAATAAACAAACAAAAAAAAAAAAATTCAACTATGATAAAAATATTTAATATACTAATCCAACAAGTTCCCAATGGATTCTTACAACATTTTCGCACGGCAAATAAAAAAAGGAAACACTAAAAAAAACCACAGAGAAGACAACACTAAATTTATGGTTTCAAAAATTTGTATCACTATTTTGTGGATTTTGTTGGTTGATCGGTTGGTTGGTTAGAATTTGCTTTTGTATTTATATTTTTTTTTTTTTTTTTGCACTTTTACTTTTGTTGGGCGCACGCGCGAGTCTTCGAATCTTTGTGGAGGTCTGTCAACAGAGCACTAGTTCAGGCCACGACCGCTTGGCATGAACGCACATCTACGAATTGCGACTGCGCGTCTTGAGCAGCTGTAAAAATATGCCAACAATTTCGAAAAACACACACACACACACACACACTCACATCGAAATCAAAAAAAGCGTAGCCCCAAAAAGTCACTGCGACGCGTGAGAAACGCCAAAACACTGCGACCATCTCCGGTCTCTCTGGTCTCTGGTCTTCGTTCTCAGTTGCTCTCAGTTGCAGTTGAAAGCGCAAGTGAGAGCACGAGTGAACGCTGCTGCTTTAAGCTGAAGTTGGGAGTTGGATGCACCGTTAAACGAAAACAGAGAGAGAGAGCTTATTTGAACGAAAGTGATAGGCAAAGAAATGCTAAATGCACAGAGAGTGAGAGCGAGAGTGAGGAAGAGGGAGAGTGAGAGCGAGCCCCAGAGAGAGGGAGAGCTTCAGCTGCTGCGGTTGCGGCTGCGCCTGTGTCTAAAATGCCCTGCGTCATCGTCTATGTTGTAATACAATGGTTTGTGTGTGTATGTGTGTGTGTGTGTGTGTGTGTGTATATGTTGCAAAAGTGGCCGCAAAAAGCAAATTAGCAACAAAAGTGGGAATAAATGCAATTACGAATAAATTGCTGGAATTTTGTATCATAAAACATTAAAAAAAAAACACAAACAAAATTTCAAATATTTATAAGCCACTTGAATTAGAGTAATAACAATAATAAAAAAAAAATTAATTGAAACCAAATCGATAAAAACGTATTAGGGATTATGCATGAAAATAAAATCTACTTATAATTGGCAACACGCAAAAATATGTTGCAGATGCAAATGAATTGGAAATGGAAAAACCATTAGAGAACAGAGATCGAAATAGGCGAAGAAATAGTTACATCAGTTAATAAACATGATTGATTATTTAACAGAAACGATCAGAAAGTCTCCTTTCTGTGGCAGGAACAAGAAATGCCCAGGAAATGTGGCAAGAGGCAGGCTAATTGCTGTCCCATGTAAGTATGTCTGTATGTGTGTGTGTGTGAGTGACCTGTTTACGTTTACACACTCATCCAGTAAGCCAACCATCCATCTATCCGTTCACTCGCATATGGATAGCCAACAGGCGTATACGTGATGCTGCTGCAAGTCCACAGGCCTTCCCAATTGTCCAATTGTTGAAATTGAATTTTTTATTTTTTTTTTTTTTATTTTTCGGCTGCATTTTGTTGGCTTGACAAAAGTTGTAAATATCAACAACAAACCCACAGACACATACATACAACTTACAACAACTTGTCGCCGCTGCTCTGACGGTGGAGCACTATCGATATATGTATGTATATATGTATATACATACATCCATATGTATGTATGTATATTGTGCAATCATCTTTCAATCTACAGCAATGCTTTTTAAATTTTTCGAAAAAAGTCGGGAACAACAAATTCGAACGAGAAAGACAGAGAGGTAAAGAGAAAGACTGCAAGACAGCTGGCTGGGATTGAGACTGAGACTGAAATACCGTTAGCCGAGTTAAATAAACCAGTTCTTTGGGGACCCCAAATAATGCCAAAATATTATTACAAAAACCAACCAAAAATAATCAAAATTTGCAAAAGCTAAAGCAGAAGAAGAAGCGTTAATGGAGAAGAAGATGAAGAAGCTGAAACAGGTTTTTGGTTTACCCTTTTTGAGTTTTTTTTTTTGGCAAAATGCATCCAGAAGTTGTTGGGCGTCACAGTAAAAAAATTGCATTGTCAGCTCGCTCATGTGATGAGCATCATAAACGGAAAGAGAAAGATGTGATGAAGCAGCAGGTAGACAAAAGGGGAGCGTAAAAAGACAGTGAATGAATGAGAATATGCAAATGAAATGATCGAAAAATGCCTTAAACTGGGTGAAGGGAGCGCAGATGGTAGATGATGGTCTTTAAACCTGTCGCTGTCTCCGGCCCTAGGTCGAAACCCTCATATTTTAATGAGAAAAGTGAAAGTGTCAAGAAATAAAGCCAAAAAGTCAGTTCACAGTGAATAAATAATAACAGCAACATTAACAAAGAGCTACTAAAAGGCCACGACAAAAGTTGTGTGATCATTATCGATATATGTATATATATATATGTATGTGTGTGAATAAACACGTGAGCCTATGAATTTGGGTTATCCATTTGCGGAAATTCATACTCAGGCATACAACGTAAAAAGGTTTCGATCCTGGCTTCTAGAAGCTGACAAACAGAACTGAATCTAAACTTTGTGATTCTTGAATCTTGGTTTTAGCAATCCCAACCGATTGAATCACAGTCTTGCCCTCGTTCATAACTTTCTCGATTCGCTCATAAAACGCACGTAATAATAATCCTCCAATGGGATGGTCGTAGAGGAAGAGGATTGGGGGTAGCATGACTTGCCACTATTCGCAGAGATATTCAACGTTTCTTCGACCGTTGGCGTTGCATCATCGTTTCTGTTATTTTTTTCTTTTTTCTTTTTTCGTTTTGATTTGACACTTTGACCATGAACGCATTTCTTGGCATAGGAAAACCGTTGAAATTGAAATTGAATCAAACACACACAAAACGCAAAAAAAGTGGAGAAAAAACAAAGAAAATATGCCGTTTGCTGGTCGTAACGTCTTTCATTTTTGTTTTTTATTTTATAATTACTTCATTTGCAATCTTTCATGTGGCAATAGAAGAAACTTGGCCGTTAATTAAAAACGCAAACGCACAGAGGCAAATGAGCCCAAAAGATTGCGTGAGAGTTGAGACAAACAGACACAAAGAGAGGTAGAGAAAGACACAGAGAAAAAGCGAGAGAGTGAGAGAGAAAGAGAGAGAGAGAGATTGACAGCATAAAGAGAGGGAGAAAGAGCGGCGCCAAAATATTTTCACTTCACTTTTATGGCCGCGCGAAGTTCACAGCTAAAAGACAAAAAATAAAAAAAAAAAAACAAAACAGCCCAAGCACTCGTTATGCAATGAAGAGAAAATTTTACAAAAAGACAAAGCGCAAAAATACAATAACCAAAAATTACACAAAACTATGAGAGCAAGCAGCAAGCAAGCAGAGTAAGCAGGGGAGAGGAAGGTGAAGAAAAAGATTTATAGAAATGTGCAATATTATAATTTAGGTCTTATTAATTTATGTTTCTTTCCTGTTTTTAAATTTAAATTCAAATTCAAAGAATCCGTTAGCCGGCAGTCGACATTTGTGGCCATGCCAACAGATGGCGCCACCACGTCGATAAAACGTAATAGAACGTCGTGACGTAAGGCCGTCCACGTATCAAAATTTAAAGTTTCAAGAGCAGATAATTTCCGATTTGCCCCCAAATCATAATAATAGACATTATGTTATATCAACTGCTTGGTTTTTATTGTTTGTATATATGTTTTACAGCGATTTCTTTGCAATAGTTTCTCTCTATTATTTATTTACTTGAAATTATACGCAAAGGTACGCAACGAAATGTTAACAACTTGATTTTTGTTTTTTGTTTCTTTCTTCCATTTTGTTTGTTGTTGTTTTTTTTTTTTATGGCTATTGTTTATAAAGACTTCATCTGATGTTTTTGCTGTTGCGCACTTGAACCATTTTCGGTTTTATTTTGTTTTAATTATTAATACTTATTTTGTTTCAGTTTTAGTTTTCGTTTTTGTTTTCTAAAAGCAAATATTCTCTCTTTTCGTATTTGAATTTTCTATAATTTTCCATATACTTTAGATTAAATTAGTTTTCCTTTTTTTTTTCTTACTATTTTTCTGTTGTTGTTGTTGTTGTCTGCAAACGTTTTTGTCTAATTGTTGTTGTTAAATTTGTTTTCTTAAGTTTTTGTTTTGTTTTTAAGTTGTTATTACCTAATTATTAATCAACAAGAAAAAAACGCTCTTTTTTTTATAGTTTTAACAAAAAAAATTGTTTTTTCAACAAAAAAATTAAAGTTTTGAAGCAGGGCTACCTTAAAAAATTACAAAAACCAAATTGCAGTCAAAAACTACTAGCGCATTAACCTAAAAAAAAACCTTTTGGCTTTTGTGTTTTGCTTTTTTTCTTTTTGTAATTATTCAGTAGTTTTTTTTTTTTTTTGCTTTTATTGTTATTAATTATGTAGTTATGTATAGTCTGTAGGTATGTGTGTGTTTTTTTATATGCATTTGTGTAAGTATGGGATGATGTACCTACATAGGTATTTAGGTTACCTTTCCCCAAGAACGGACAAACACGTTTACATGCAAAGACAGTAGCAGGTCGAAAAAGAGCGCGCAATATAGAATTCGAGGATAACTACATACGTTCCGATTGGATAGGGACTACGAAAAAAAAAACGATTATCGGTATCGATATCGCATATCGATAAATGAAAATTGCTACTATTTTTAAACGATCCTTTTGATTGAACTGACATTAAACTATTTTCTAATTTTCGATGCAAATGATATTGATATATATTGAAATCTTTTGATCGTAAAAAGCAGCGATCAATTTTAATTTTTTTTTTTTTTATTTTTGATTTCGTCTACTGCCTTTGCCAGAACTCTCTTGCCATCCCAGTTTGTGTGTGGGTGTGGATTGTGTGTATGTCTAACAGAGAGGGATACATATCATGAGGAAAAAAAGGATATAGCGAGAGAAGAAGCGTGTGTTAGAGTGAGAGAGATAGATAGAGAGGGGAGGAGGGAAGCCAGATTGTACAGAGAGTTTTCTGTTCTAGTATATTTTATCGTATAATTTGTTCGTTTCATATATGTATGTATGTATATAGAGAAAGGCACAGATGAAATTATTATATAATTTTTTTTTGTTTGTTTTGTTTTTGTTAATTTCTTTGTTTAAAGTTTATCTAAACTGGGGATTTAGGGAGAGAATTGGTTTTCTTGTAATAGTGTCTACAAAGAGTGTAAAAATGTTTTTTCTTTTTTTTTTTTTTGTTTTTTAGTTTCGTTTTGTTAGTTTTCATATTTTCATTCTAGATCAAATGTTTGGAAAATTGACAGTGTTTGTTTTGTTGTGTTTTTGTGCCTAGTTACAAAAAAAAAAAAAACATAAACATAATAAAAATATAAACTGTCGTTTCTATGGTAATTCGTTGATAGTTTCATATATACACTTTATATATATGCTTTTTTTTGTATGTATGTATGTATCTTTATGTTTTTTAATAATGGATGCATGAATATATTTTATACTACTAAATGTTATGTAATTAAATTTCTACTATTCTTTTATAAATGCTACATTTTAAAATTGTTGCTTGTTGTTGCCGCTTTGAGAAATTATTTCTACTGGTTTGTTTTCTTCGTTTTGGTTTGGTTTTCTGGATTTAGTTAATGTCGATTCGTCAATTTTCGTATCTAGCCCGTTAGCCCGTCTTTATACATATAAAAAATAGAATATATGATTCGTTATTTTATTTGCTTTTTTTGTATGTTTGTTTTTGTTGTTTTTGGCACAGCTAAATTACGGGATGTGGTGGTGACTTTGGGAGGAAGAATTTAATGCAAGGATCGTTAGTTAATAGAGGACAGAGACAGAGAGCGAAAACATTAGCTCGAAAGATTGTCGAAAAGAGTTTATTATTTACTTTTGTTGTTGTTGTTGTTGTTGTTGTTAGTAGTAGCTCTAAGTAAATTCGTTTTTCATGAAGTTTCGGCAACATACATACCTACATACATACATCCAGATATATGTATGTATGTTTGTTCGTGTATTGTACGAAAAGTGGCAACAAACGCAAACAATTCTTTCTCATGATGCTTGGATTAGAACCAACTTAAGATCTATAACTTTTTTCTATTGCTTTTTAATTTTATGTTCATAGTAGTTACTCCTTTCGGTTGTGTGTGTGTGTGTGTGTGTGTGTGTGTTAACTAAACTACATAAAATACAAGTACAATACATGCTATATATATATATATATATATGTATATATGCACACACATTTGGTTTCAATATACATATTTGTTAATGGTTTCTTTTGCATTATATTTTTTGTTTGGTTTTAAGAGCTAATCACAGAGTTGATGATCTTTGTTCACAAATTTCCATCATGTATGCATGTAATTTCTCGTACTCCTATGTACATACATATATATACTTTTGTTTTTTATGCACGTATAACTATATATATATGTATGTGTTTGTGTATGTATGTGTGTATTGTATGTATATACCTTATATCGCATACAACGCTTAGTAGAAACGGAAAACAATCTAAACAACTTGTTCTTAATTTCTCGATTTTAGTTAATTTGGTTTTTCGCTTTCTTTTTGGTTTTTTTTTTGTTTTTTGATTTGCTTCTAAATTTGGTTTGTTTGTTTAACTTATGAAAACCGTAAATTGCACTAAAAACTGATTTTTTTGTTCATTTACTTTTATTTTTGTTAGAGAACTTTCTATTCTTTTATATATATATATATGTATGTATGTATATACACATTCGTATGTATAGGTATGCTGCTTAGGTATACCAACCACTCTCTACATAGTTTATGTGACGATTCGTCTTTGAATTCGGATACAACTAAATGTACAGTAAAATCCCTAAATATTCGAAAGTTAAGTTTAAAGCTAGTTCATTGTTTTCAAAATATAACAGCATGGTAATACAATATTTCTCGAGACACTAGATCATAAAATAGAATAACAACAACAAAAAAAAAAAATGTATATATAATTAATGTTTTTAGTTTTTTCCCCTTAGTTTGGGGTTTTTGTTACAGATTTTACTGTACAGTAATAGCAAACGAATTTTTCTCTTCTATTTAGTTTTTTTTTTTTTTCGTTCTTTAATTGTGTTTAACTATTCAAATCCAATTGATTTCCCATCACATTGTAGTTGTAATAGTTTATGGCTATCGATTAAGTTATCGTTACTTGTTAATGCTATTGCCTATCGATTTAATGGTAGTTATGCATAGTTACATTTAAGTTTCAGTGTTAGAAAATTCCCTAAGGTTTGCAGAGACAGTGACAGTGACAGCAAGACCGCAAGATAACAAAGAGATGAAATTGAATATTTAGTTTTCTAGTCCATTGACGATTGCGGAGACTTAACCAACAACAATTCGTTGTAATCATTGTCTCTGTCCTCATTCTCATTCTCGTTGTCATTGCCACCGCCGCTGCCGTCGCCGCCTTGTTGCTGATCTCTCTGATCCATGCGTCGGCGCTCGCTAATTATGCGCAATATGTCGGCCGAATCGGATTTGGTCAGTGCCGGGGATATCTCCACCGCCTGAACATTTGTATTTTCCAGATTGGTGACCAATCCGACTCCTCCTCCTCCTCCTCCTCCTCCGCCGCCGCTGCTGCTGCTACTACCGCCACCGCCACCGCCAATGCCACTGCCTCCACTGAGAGTGGGTAGCAATAGCGAACTTTCATCCATATCCGCATCCTCGTCTAGAGCCTGTTGTTTGAAGAGCTGTTTGGTGCTGCCACTACGACTCCTGGGCGGCATTGAACGTGGCACTGATAATAGAAGGCTGTTGCGGCTGCATCCCTGATCCACAGACTGTGACCAGCCAAAGGGTCGACGTGGCGCCGGTTGATTGCTTATCGGTGTGGTGGGTGTAATCATGGGCATTGGCATTGTCATGCCGATGGGCATGGGCATGGGCGTGGGCGTAGGCGTGGGTGTGGGTGTGGCTGCCATGCTAGTGCTGCTGCTACTGACCACAGCTAAAGATTCATCTGGTTCCATATGTCGCTGTCGTGGCACATCCGCACTGCGTATACTCCGTATATCTGCTTCCGACTCGAGGCTCTCGAAGATCGTGCCCCGTCTGCAGTCGAGGGCGTCCCCGCCCCAGGGCAGCGAGTCGCAGCTGGTGCGCTTGGCCTCCAAATTGCGTCGTCGAATGGCCTGCTCGTCCAGCGAGCGTTCTTTGGACAGCACGCCGCGCTTGCGGAAGCCGGCGGCGGCCGAGGCGCGTCGCCCGCGGCGGCCCAACGGCGGCAGTTGCAGACTCGCTGACGCTGAGTCAGCAATTGAGGCTGCGCCTGTCGTCGTTGAGAGGCCACCGAAGGGCGAGCCCAGCACCTGAGGCGACAGCGTGCCGCCCATTTCGGCCAGGCTGAGGCCAAGGCCATTGCTTAATGGTGGCTGATTGAAGTACTGTACGGTTTGGCGGCGTGGTCCCGCTCCCGTTGCCGCACCCGACTGGCCTTGGTTCTGGCCAGGACTGCCAGTGTTTGTGTTGCTTGTGCTATTGATGCTGGCCGCTAGGGCCAGGGGGGGAAATTTCTTGTCCAGTGATGGTGTGCTATAGATGAAGTTCTTTGGCAGCGATTTAACCTTGGCCAGGGGGCGCGGGGGAGCTGGCGCCTTCGCTTGCGCCTCCGCCAGCTGCTGGCACAGCTTCTGCTCCTGGGCAAATTCCTGTTCGCGCACCAGCTCGCGCTCGAGCTCCACTTCCATATCGAGCTCGTCCTCCATTTGCTTGTGGCTCTCCTCGAGATGTTTCATCAAAACAGCCACGACGACGTTCACTAAAACGAATTGCGCCATTAGCACGAATATCACAAAGAATATGGGAGCAATGACCGAGCTGACGCAGCAATTGCGTACGCAATCAGCCGCGTCATCGCAGTTATCCCTCAGCGTGTCCTTCATGATGCCGTTCCAATTGTCGCCAGTCGCTACGCGAAACAATGTGAGGAAAGCCATGCCAAAGTTGGCGAAGTGCGCGTGCTCGCCCAGGCCCTGGCAGGGTATCTCATCGGAGCACTCGAGTCGGCCAAACAGCTCCACGCCCAATGCCGCGAATATGAAGAACAGCAGGAAGAATAGTAATCCGAGATTGCCCACTTGGGGCAAAGCCTGCATAACAGTATCGAGCAGGGCACGTATGCCCTTGGCCATTTTGAGGAGTTTCAGAACACGGGCGATGCGCAGAACCCGCATCACACGTATGATGGTGGGATTGATGGGTATAAATTTAGTTTCAAGCTCCTCGAGCACAATCCCCACAATCGAGAGCAGAACAATTCCGACATCCAGTTGATTCCAGCGATCTTTTAAGTACAGCTTCCATCCCAATGCGACTAGTTTCATGTTCGCCTCAAGTATGAACACCGCTGTGAAGAAATAGTTGAAGATCTTCAGGGCGTATTTCAATGGATTGGGCATTTTATAGTATTCCATGGCCATGGTCACTACATTCAGACCGATAACAGCTGCTATGGCCAGGTCAAAGTATTTCGATGTTACAACATTGTGAACGAACATGCGAGTCGGCGAGTAATTCGTGTAATACGGCGGCTCGTGCATGCGCCTTCGTTTCTTCTCCATCTGTAGGGCTCGTTTGGCAGCTCGGCGGATCTTCTCCTCCTTTTCCTGCTCCTCGCGACAGCGATGAAAGTTCTCCACAACGACGCCAACAAACATGTTGAGCACGAAGAAGCCCACCAGCAGAATGAAGGCAATAAAGTACAGTAGACGCCACTCGTTGTAATTGACAATGGGCTGTTGATCGACACCAACCGCATCGAGTCCCGTATACATGATGTTCACCCATCCGTCGCGCGAACTGAGCACAAACAGGGACATCAACGCCTTGCCGAGATCGTCGAAATTGTATTTGCGATTCGTCCACACATTGCCCGGTATGCTGCGGCATTCGGCCGCCGTGCGCACATTCTTGATGTTCTCGCCCTCGCAGTAGAAGAAGGTCCCCTTGAATAGCTGAACGCCCAGGATGCCGAATATGATGAAGAAGGTGCAGCAAATCAGCACAATGTTCCCAATGGGACGCAGGGACGATAAGAGCGTTTGCACGACTAGTTTCAGACCCGGGGCGCGGTTGATCACACGCAGTGGCCGCAGGGAACGAAGTAGTCGAAACACCTGCACATGAATGTACATGAAAAAGAGAAGAGAACAAAACGAACGAGTATATAACAACTGGCGAGTAACGAGTGTTTAAATTTATTTTGCAAAAAAACGTTCGTTGATTATGAATTATTGTAACGAAACGAATCAAATTGAAATGGAAACGAAACGGAATGCGATATTAAAGCAAAGCCAGTATGAAGAATAAATATCATATTGTAAAATATCGATGGAACTCTGAATTAATGAAATGATGAAGATAAATATGGCGGTGCGAATTACTGTGTACTACAATTATGCATATGAAAGTGACAGTGGTTATGGATAGATAACAACATGGGGAGCAATTTTTTTAAAACACATTAGATTTCGAATTTGGGAATTTGGAAGTTGACAAAATTGTTCTCCACGTTGAACGGAATGGCATGAGAAATAATTAAATAATTATAACTTTATTACAATAGGGTTTCAAGTGCTTACGGGGACTAATAATAGGATATGTATGGTATATAACAATATTAAAGCGGATCAACAATTTATAAAATTTTGTTATTTTGTTTTTGAATTTTTTTTTTTTTTTTTGGTAAGGTGAAGGACTACACACACATATAGAGCTCATAATAGTGTTTTTGTTTTTTTTTTTTTAATTTTTAGTGGGTTTTTTTTTTTGCAACTCAATAATAGCAGCGAGAATTTACCTGCAATATTATTTTTACCCGATTTACACAATTTGGAGTTTATATTACAAAAAAAAAATATATATATATATATGTATATATATAGGAAGAGTGTTTGAATCGATTTATTTGTTTTTAAATATTTTAGTTTTGTTTTTCTTTTTT
Source organism: Drosophila nebulosa (assembly GCA_024703675.1). Classification (NCBI taxonomy): domain Eukaryota; kingdom Metazoa; phylum Arthropoda; class Insecta; order Diptera; family Drosophilidae; genus Drosophila; species Drosophila nebulosa. Next base: position 13,246,677 of record JANFPS010000003.1, read on the forward strand.
TGTTTTTTTTTTTTTGTTTTTTGGTGAAAAGAAAATTATATTTGTGTGAGAGAAAAACAAGATAGAGTTAGCCAATAAATTGATAACAACGCCAGCGAGTAGCGAGCAAGCTAGCGAGTGTGGGCGAAGTAGCGAGAGAGCTTTTTGTTTTTGATCCGCGTGCACTTGCGCAGCAGCCAAAATGGACGCGGTGCCGATCGATAAATAGCGGTATATATTTTGTTTCTGTTATTGTGGGCGTGGTCGTGGTCGTGGTCCTGTATGGGGCTGCCTTTCCCGGCTGATGTGGTTCTTGGCTGTTATTGTTCTTGATGATGGATGCCCCACAAAAAATGCCCCTCTCCCCCACGCACTTACCCTTAAAATCCCAAATATCCTTGGGCTCGATTCGCTAATCAATGACATTAACAAATCAATTATCGAAATGGTAACCAAAGATCCGTCCATTATATTCCAACCGGATGTAAAATATGCATCCGTACCATAAAACATGCCCGTGGCAACTACCTGTAAAGAGAAACATTTGTATGTGTGCGTGAATGTGTGTGTGTGTATGTGTGTGGGTGTGTTATTTGTGGAAAGACAACAAAACTCAAGCTCAATTAGTGGACTGGAAATAGAAATTGGCAATACAGTAAAAGCAAATAAGTGTAACTATTGAGGACCTTAACGGGCCATTTGGCTCATGTCCTCGCTTTCGGTCTTTAGTATCTCACTCACTTACTCACACAGACACACACACACACACACACACACACACACACACACACAGACAGACAGACACACCCACTCACTTACTCACTCACCTTAATGAACATTTCGACAGTGAAGACAACGGTGAACACGTAATTGGCTGTTGACAGGAACAATCTTTCGGTGCTGCTTGGAGGGATATTTGGTCTTTCCATGGCCAATGTAATGCAATTGAGTGCAATAAAAAGCAGTACAACATTGTCGAACCATTTCTGATTCACGAACCATGTGCAGATTTGCCGGAACCTATTGAAAACGACAGACAGATGGCAGATAGTGAGAAATATGTAATCACAGAAGAAGAAGAAGAAGAAAAACAGAGGGAGAAGGAGTAAAAGGCACACAACAGAGTAACTGGCAGAGTAATTAATATAGTTGAAATTGAATTTCCGGCTGAGTAAAAGATAGCAAAACTTTGATTGGCTCTCGACAGAAAAACTTGTGCCCCATTAAGACGCGCGAGAAAGAGACGCAAGATTTCGTAAAGTTGTTAGAGAATTCAATTTGAAAGTTGCGTTTCGCAATCAGTTTTAAGTTTTGGAGTATAAGATGCGCTAAAAAGTATGCTACATTTTGTGACAGAGATGTTCAAGTCAAACCATTCGGTTTCTTTCTCCAACTCTCTCTCGATCTTTCTTTGCGGAACGTACCTGTTATCCTCCGGAAAAATGTACATCGAGTAGGACTCTCGTTCGGCCGTGAAATGTTTGGGCGTCAGACGATTGATAAGTATCTTTAGCTTGGACACATGCTCGCCCCCACTGGATGGCACCATGGAATACTGTGGATGCAGCTGGCCACTGGACATCATCATTGACATTTGATGTGTGTCCTGCTGCGGTTGGCATTGTTGCTGCTGCTGCTGCTGCATCAATTCCTGTTGATGCAGTTGCTGCAATTGTTGCAATTCCTTTTCCTCTAGCCGCTTCTTGAGATTGTAGTGGCTAATGGAGTTCTTGCGCTTATCCCTGGCCTCCATGTATTGCTGCAGCATATTGTCGGGATCATTTAGATTGCCGTAGGATTTGTTCCACTTGTCCAGATCCAATTTGGAGTTGGTATACGAAAGGGACTTCCGGTTGGCCTCCAAATTATGAAGATTGAGATGTGAGGTTTTGCTAAATGCTAACTCAATGGAGCTCATCCGTCGTTGGCCAGCGCCGGCCCGCAACTTGGGTGGCTGGTTTAGATTCTGATAGACCTGGGAATTGAAAATGCAGGCCGATGCCCGTCGACTGCCCACGGGACAACTGCCAATGCTCAAGGTGTTGGACAGACGGCGAATGGAGTTCTGTGGACTCAAACGGTTGGTGTCTTTGGAGCCATGCGCCATGGGCCCTTGGCTAAGGGGACTGGCCACTGGCAGGGGGCCTGTACCCCTCACCAGGCAGCTGCTGTCGGTACCGTTATTTAGCTGCTGTTGTTCCTCCTCCTCATCGTGCACACTGATGCCTCCAACATTGTTGTCCTCATGTGGCCGTGGAGGACGCTTCTTGGAGCTGCTGCGTCGAAAGCGCTGCTTGAAGCTGCCACTGTTGGTGGGTGGTGCGGCAATTGGTGGCAATCGTTCGCTGGAGGAACTGCAACTGGTGGATGCACCACCACCGCCAGCACCACCAGCACCACCTGCACATGAGCTGGCGCTAACCGAACCCGTTAGAGAAACCGTCAATGGTGACAGATCACTGAGACTATGACTATGACTCTGATGATGACTATCCACCGCCGGCTGCAGGGTGGCCGCCGTCGAGGATATGGTGGGCACATAAATGGGCGTGCCTGCCGCTACAGTGGTATTGGAATTCTTCGATATATCGTCGATAATCACGCTATGCATACTGCTGGCCAGGGTGCTCGGCAATTGGGCAATGCCGCTACCCGTCGACGATGCCAATGCCGATCCGCTGACAGATCCTGGATGTCCTTGCAATTGGCTGGCATTCAGAATATTTAACGGCTTGTGAGCCAGCACTGGCGAAGGTGGTATCAGATCAATTGCTGGCACCGGCAGGCCCTCGTCCAGCGTCCGTTGTCCCCCACTGAAAATGTTTGGCGGCTTCAACAGGGACGGCGATGGTGAGCTGGGCGGCTGTACGGATGAATGGACCAATCATCACCAATCAAAATGTAGTGAGAAAAACATCAAAGAAGTCTACCCAAACAAGGACTACCCCCTTCTTCTTAGAGGGTTCACAGTTGTGTATTCCATATTGCCTGGCAAATGAATTGGGTGTCTTTTGTTGTTGTAGTTGATTATGCACTCACCTCAACATCGCCCCATTGGCGAAAACTCATGCTCGGATCTAGTGTGGTGCTCGGCGAGTCCTGCGGCGTGGCTGCCGTTGTTGTTATGATGGGCGGTTCACGTACCAAGCGAATTTTTGAGAGCCGCGAAGCATCGCTTCGCCGTTCCTTGATGGAGTATGTCTGTGTGCGAGTGAAAGGAGGAAGCGTGGAGGCAGCAGGTGCAAAAATGTGTGGCTTGTGTGTTGGATGGCGGGAATAGTTGTGTATGGATTTCGATTTGGCTTACCTTTTTGAGACCGCCCCGTGGCTTGGCATCCTCGCCGCCATGGGGCAACATTAGTTTGCTGCCGGCAACATCATCAGCCAAACAGGAGGCGGCACCTATCCCGATCCCGATCCCGCCCTGCGAGGAGGGTAGCTCATTGATCTGATAATCCTGGGTAGGCTGCAATAGTCGCTGGCGATGCATATTGCTCTTGGCCTCGATGATCAATTCGGCTGAGTCCTGCAGCTACAGAGGACATCAGAGGACATGCTACAGATTAATCACACCCCACACGCCCCGCGCATACCGCGTTCTCCCACACACACACACACACACACATAAACGAACAAACAAACAAAAATAATATCCCAAGCCCGAGCATGCTTCACCACTTGGCCACTTACCTTGCGCACATCCTCGGCACTGCGCCAGCGATTGCGTACCTCATAGTAACTATCGTTCGTTGTCGATGAATCCGCCTCGCTGCGCGATTCATCGTACATACCATCGCTATAATTTTCGGCCAACGTTTCTTCGCGAAGTTTCTTAACCAATTCGCGTTGTTCACGCTCGCGACGTTCATTTCGCTGAGGGAATCAAAATTTCAAAATTAGACTTTCGAGTCAACCATTTGATGATCGTTGCTGGACAAATGGATAGATGGAAAAAGGAAGAGCGGGTAGGAGAGAGGGAGAGAGAGAGAGAGAGAGAGAGAGAGAGCGGTAAAACGCACTTTATGCCGTTCACAATGTTTGCAAATATCACATTTTGGCATATAAAATTTTGTAATTCCAATTGAGTTTGATAATACATTCAAATGAAAACGATTTTCAGTAGTTACACTAATCCTAGAGGTGAAAAACTATCGATAGCATTTAAAACGCTGCTTGCTTTAATGCCAGACAAAATAAATAGGTATTCCTTGTGTAAGAAAATTTCTTAATTCCATTTCCTATTGTTATTGAAAAGTATTATTCTTCTTTAATATTATTAAAACTATCGATTGTTTGGGCTATCGATAGTTTTCCGTCTCTAATTGACACTTGAATTTTCTTGCCTCTCTCTTTTGATAAGATTTTGGTTAGTTTGAGTTAGGTTCAAAGATCTCTGATCCTAGAATTGAGCAAATTGGTCAAAGTTAAAGTTAATGTTTCTTTTCCTAAAAACATATTCTTGAATGTTCACATCTTTAGGACTGGCTTCAAGCATGGGTAGTTAAGTTGTGATCTCTGTGGATCATCTTAAGTGTCATTCAGTTAATGAATGGCAACTAATGTCTTGGATAAAGTGGACCAAGTGTCTTCTTGAAATATAGTTTTCATTTGAATGTATATATTTAGAAGAACATATTGGAAAAATTGGTTGATAGGTGAAATGGTTAATAGGTCAATAGGTTAATAGGTTGCTGGGTGGTTATTGGTTTATTTGGATTTGTTTGTTGGCAAAACTCTACCTCTGAACTGAATCCCTCAACCAAAATGGCCACCAATAAATTAAAGAGCACATAATTGCCGAATGTCATTAATGCCACAAATACAATGCGGCCCAATGACTTGTCTTTTCCATGCCGTTGAACAGGACGACATTCCAATCCTCTTGCGTTAGTATCTAGAAAATTGTTTTTTTTTTTTGTTTGTTTTTTGTTTTTTTTTTTTTTAATTTGGCGGTTGTTGCGAAGTTGTTTGTTTGGAGTTCGAGAGTTGTTGTTGTTGTTGTTGTTGTTATTGGTGGTGGTGATGATAATGGTTGTTGTTGTTGTCGTTGTTGGTTGTTGCAGGTGGGCGAGCAGCAAAACGTGGTGCATTATGTTTTTATATTTATATATCGGCATATATATGCATAAGTATACATTATATATATATATATATATAGAGAATTGAAAAAAAGCAGGGAAAAAAGAACAAAATACCATAAACATATGTGTGTGATAATATGTAAGGTATATATATGTATATATATATATATATATATTTAATTTGTATTAGAGAAAATGTAAGTACGAAAACGAAATTGAATTGTTTAAAGAAATGTAAGAAAAAAAGGGGAGCACAAAAACATTGTTTTTAATTTTAGAAAAGCGGCAAACGGCAATGTGTTAATTATAAAATTATTAATCACTCGGTTTTTTTTTTTCTTGGGTGAGGTATACAAAGACAGAGACAGAGAGAGAGAGAGAGAGAGAGGCTGATAGAGAGTGAGAGAGAGAGACAGAGAGTAGGTAAGTAGTATGTATATAATTTTAGCTTTTTCTTCTTCTTCTCTTTGTTCGATTTCGTTTTCTCGATTCGATTTCTGTTTCTTTTCTTCACATTAAACGAAAGCGTACAGTTAAGTTAATTACAAATTGGGCTAAGCATATTAAATATAATTGAAAAATTCCTTAAATTAAACAATCAAACAATTTGCAATTTGCAATCAGGCAAACAACTTTTAGTCAACAGAAGGAAAACAGTTAGATGGAAAAAATCATACTGGAAGCTAACTTGGTCGCACCGAAGTTCCCCCAAAAACAAAAAAACAAAAAAAAAAAAAAAAATAGGTACCCTTGCAGTTCCAATATTCCAATTTCCATTACATATGTCAGAACAGATGGCAAGGATCGTTTGAAAGGATTGGAGGACTCATTTAGCCATTGGGTTATTGATTGTGCGGACAACAACATTTCATTGACTGATCAGATATACATACATTGAGCTCTATATAATTTCTATCTACTGCAAGGGTATATACATTGAGTGGGCGCAATAACAAAAAAGGCTTTCAAATTTAATTGGCCAAGGCACAGCCCGTTTGGGTTTATAGTATATCTGAAACAATAATTCGTGGTGTGGCTAAAAACACAAAAAACAAAACAATTATTTAACAAACAACTGAGGAAATTAACTTTAACACAAAACAATGAAAACAAAAAAAAACAATCAAAGAAAACTTAAAAATTGAGCAGTAAGCAGCTGGCTCTTTGGCTAAGTCAAAGAGCAAAATAGGCAAAAAAGCGCACAAAACTCTTGCAAGGAAATTCAATTAAAAAAGTTTCTTTTATTTTTATTTTTCATATTTTTTGCACGTGCCAATCAATTGAGATTTTCGTCTTTCTAATTTTTTTTTTTTTTTTTTTGCTATGTATTTGTAAGAGAAAAATGTCTAAAATATGTTTTCTTATGTATTCAAGGATATGTGTGTGTCTGTGTGTGTGTGTCTGTACATTTTAGGTAAGTGGTAATGATCAAAGGGCTGGGGCAAGGGGGTGTGTGTGTGTGGTGGGGGAGTTTTTTTTTTGCCTAAACAAAATGAAGGAACCAAAATGAAAAGCAGCAGCATTTGGAACAATGAAATGAAAAAATCGTTCAACAAGCCAACGAATCAACAATATTTAAAGAATTGGCCTAAGAGTTTGCATATTTGTATATATATAGTATATATATATAGTATAGTATATATATTCAGGAACGTAAGCAAAACTGAAGTAGTGAGTAAGGCCGATCAAAAATGTAGCAGGAGGCAAATTCCATGCAACAAAAATGTTGGCTTATGTTATATGTATAATGAGAGAGAACGAGAGAGAGAGAGAGAGTGAGAGAGAAAGGGAGAAAGAAAGAGAAAGAGGGGGAGAGAAAGAGAAAAAGAGAAAAATTATGATAGAAGAGGAGAGAGAAAGACCAAGAAGAAATATACAAAAATTTGAGAATTCTTTGAAATACAGATACAGAGAGAGAGAGAGAGAAAGATTAAGAGAGAGCGACTAACAAAGAAAGAGAAGAGAGAGAGAGAGAGAGATAAAAGAGCGGACTGAATTTATTTCGGACATGACTGTACTTTTGATTTTTGATTAATTAGTGTATATACATATACAAGTCAATTCAAATGAAGGCCCTAAAATTGATTCAATATGGCCTAAGTGGGTGTGTTTGTGTGTGTGTGGACCAGTGTGTGTGTGTGTGTGTGTGCGTGTGTGTCTGTAAAGGAATTTCTATAGCTACATATAATAAAGAAAACTTAGAGAACTCATACATATATCTCGAAATGGGAATCAAAGTGTAAATTGAAACAGAATTATACTTTTTTTTTTTTTCGTTATTCAACAAACAAAAACAAATTGTTTAAAGAAAAAAAAAAAAAAAAAAAACTCAAACTGCTTACTAAATACAAGAAATTTATTGATGTTTATGTATTTAAATACTGATCGTATGCCATTTTATATATGTATGTAAGTATGTATTGGCATAACTCCTAAGCTAAATTCAAACAAAATCAATATCAAAATCAATTGTACTAAAAATCGATTATAGAATAGAGCTATGCGGTGCTGTACACAATTCCGATTCGTTGTAATGATATAATTCCGATAGATACAAAATTCGTTAAATTGTGTTTACTCAAACGAATCGGAACTAAGTATAACTCCGTTAAATCTCTTTTTGCTTCTTTGATTTGGTCTTGTGATTGCTTGGATCAGTATTGTATATAGATAAGTATATATAGTTTCTTTGGACGTTTTTTTTTTTCTTCTTGACATTGATTGAATGAGAGGGGTCGTGGGCTGACAGGTGAGGTGAGGTGAGGTGAGGGTTGGCAGGGAGAAGGTGAGGTAGGGATTGTCTTGTTCTTGGTTGCTCTTACTTGAAATACTGTGACTGTGGCCCACAAAATGTTGTTGAAGTGTTTGCGATCGCACTCACATTGCGGATGACGGCTGATTATTTCGGGACACGTGCACTCACGTTCGAGTCCGGATTCGTCCAAAAATTTACAAAACTTACCGCCAAACAGATACATGCCGAGTATGCTGTAGGTTTATATAGTAGGTAGTATATATATGTATATATATATATAGATGATTCTTGTTTATATATATACATATATATATATATATGTATATGTAATATAGTATATAGATGTATATATATACATATACTAATATATATATATATATATATATATATGTATATATATAGAGAGAGAGAGGTATTTAGTATATAAACGGGTATTTAGTAAGTAGAGCTAATGGCCCTTCATGAATTTCTTCATTGTTTTTGTTTTTTTTTTTTTTTCTGATATATATATATATAAACTATTTAGTATATTTAGACAGTTTTGCCATGTTTAAATCTGTGTGTGTGTGTGTGTGTGTACTTGTTTGTGTTTGTGTGTGTGTGTGTGTGTGTGTGTAGATCTAACAAGAATTGCTGTTGACCCTGTTTGCTAAAGTTTTCTTTTGTTTGTTTCTTTGAGGTTATGTACAAAATGAAAGGAGAACTGGAACTGGAACTGAAACTAGAACTAGTTTGTATTAAGTATACGTATATACAAATATATATACATTGTATATATTAATTGAAAATGATTTGTTTATTTGTATTTGTATATATAAAAGTTGAGCAAAAGCAATCAAATTTTTTGGGGATTTATTTTACAGTTTGAGTTGAAGTTTTGAGTTTTGGGTTCAGGTCCTTTTAAATAACGATAACTTGAAACTGACAAACGCTAACGAGACTGTACTTAGAGTAGAGTCAAGTAAGTGTTCTCGTGTATATGTTTGTATGTATGTGGGTGTCTGTGTGTATGTGGGTGTGTGTGTGTGTGTGTGTGTGTGCGTGATGTACATAGTTCATAGTTAAAGTATAGATATTTGTATGTATGTATGTATTTGGTTTCTCGTATGTATGTATGGTGGGGTTCTTGGGTTCTAGACAACTTAGAGACTAAATTCTATATAATAGAGATAAATAGGTATATAGAGTATGCATGTAATGTAAGGTAAACACTTAGAGTAAGTTTTATCGGATAAGAAGACAAATCAAATGGATTGAAGGCACGAGTAGATGCAATGTGTAGAGTGAAAATCGAAAACACAAATCAAATCGTTAACATATATGTATGTATGTACATATATAGCACACATAAAATATACATATGTATGTAGTTTTGCATAGAAAGTATAAAAGGGACTTAAGTGAAATTCACTGTGTCTTAGAGAAGTGTAAATAAAGTGTATAATCGGGCCATGCTCCAACTTCATGCTAGCTCTCATTCATAATGCTTACCTGCATACACATACACACACACATACACATACATATATGTACATATGCATATATGGATTGTATGTATGTATATATATAACATTATCGATCTTATGCTCTATATATATATATATTTATTATTATTGAATTGATATAAAGCTAAGTAGCTGAAACTAGGCCTAACTATCATGCCAAAATGCGCGCTGCTTGCTAAACAATTTTGCATGCCATCAACATAAAATTGAAATCGAAATCGAGAAATCAAAAAATATTGAATCCTAAATCATAAAATTCGAATAAAATTCGAATAAAATTCGTACACTCAGATCAGACAAAAACACACACCACAAATTATAGTGCGAGCGAGCGAGCAGGAATATCAAGGGGCAAAATAATAAACTTTATGTTTTGATTATATATATATATATATATATATATATAGTGAGTATATATAGTAGATCAAGCTGGTCTGATCTTCACAATTCACAAATAAAATGAATTGAAATCAAAAACAAAACAAAGACATAATTATACGAAGAGACGGATACATATAGCAAGTTAGTTAGATAGTTGGATAGTTAAGGGTAGAGAGATAGAGTGTAAGTGAGAGATATAATAGAAGAATACAGATAGATATTGCATGTGGATAGATAGATAGAGCGAGACAAAGTCACAGTTATAGCAAGCCTAACACTTGAGTTTCAGAAAATCAAATCAAACCAAATGAAAATGAAACTGAAAAACAACATGAAACAACAAAATGCTTACATTTTGTTAAGTATTTCGATTTTCATTATTAGATAACTTTCGGTTTTCGAACAGTTAATATATGTATATGTAGTAAATCAGGTAGTAAGTAAGTAGTACATTTTCAATTTGGTTTAAATGTTCATATATTAGTTAAGGTTGAATATTTATATATGTCAAAATATATATGCATGTATATAAATATGTATGTACATACATACATATATATTTGTTAGTTATGTAATATATAGATAGATAGAGATATTTAGTTATATGCTTGGGTCTACCTGAAACACTGTGACGAGCGCCCAAAGAAGGCTGTCGAAATTCTTACGATCGCAAATCATCTCTCCGTTAACTTTCTCGCAGAATTTACATCCGAACAGATTCATGCCGAGTATACTAAAGTGATTGGTTTGGTTTATGATATATATAAATATATGTATATATGTATATATATTTTTTGTTCGATAATTTATATATATTCTTATATATTTTTTGTGTGGGTTTTTTTTTTTTGTTTTGTTATTATTTTTTTAATTTTCTTTTGGAAGGGTTTTTGGTATTTTTTTTTGTTTTGTGGTGTTTAGCATACAGTTTTTGTTTTTTTTTTTTGTTATGTTTTATTTATTTATTGATTTTTGATTAGTTTTTTTGGTTTTAGTATTTAGTAGTTAGATAAGGTTATGTGTAGAATTTGTGTGAAGAGAGAGAGAGAGAGAGAGAAATAGAGAGAGAGAGAGAGAGAGAGAAATACAAAATATATATATAAAAAGAGAGAAAGAGAGCAGAAAGCCAGTGTGAGAAAGGAGTGATTGAGTGTTGAACGGAAGATAAAGAAAAGAGGAGCAAAGCTTTCTAGTGTTGGATAAGCCGAGTTTATTTTAGGGAACTTCTTTTCCAACATTATTTTTTCACTGAATAAGTTGGTTCGTTTCAATTCGATAAGTGAATCGGATTACTCGTATTCGAATCCAAAATGAAAAGTAAACAAATGAACGATATATTGATCAATTATGTGATCAAACTGATAGTTCGTTTGATCGATCGTTCGTTACATGGTTATTTGATCTTTTGTCATTTGGACATTTTGCAAGGCTTTGAACACATACGACTCTCACGCAAATACTCAGGAGCTCCGCTTTGTAGGCAACTACGAAAAGCTCACCCATACTAAGGCACAATCAGACCGAACAAAGGAAATCAAGGAAAATGCTAAAGAAGCGTAGGTTTTTTTGTGTTGTATAGAATTTTGTTGTTATGCCATTTGTATCACTTATTTATTTATATCTTTTTTATATATAGAGAGGACTTTGAGTGCTGGTTTTAAATCAGTTTTAACTGTGATTTGGTTTTTTAATTTTTTTGTTTTGTTTTTTTTTTTTTTTTTGGCTGGTTTTCGTACATTAGACTCTGAAGTCGTCGCTAGTTTGGGTTTAATCGGTTATATCGGTATGATGATTGTGGATTTATTTTTGCTAATTGTCATTTGGCTGGCGATACTAACTACACAACTAGGCTAACTAGGTTTTAGTAGTTCGTTTGATTGTTTGATTAATCAAATATTTAAATAGATATATGTACGAGTAAATTATATATAAATATATAATATATGTATGTACGATATAGATAAAGTATTGTAACGGCAGCGTACTACATTTGTGTGTGTATGTGTGTGTGTTTGGGGGTGTGTTTGTGTGTTGAAGTCATAAGCTTTGACAGCTTTACACTTTGTGTTGTGTGGAGAAACAGAAAACTTTTGAGCTGAGCTTCAAGTGTGGGAGCAGTGTGTGGTGTTAGTGTTGGCAAACGCTAAAAAAAGCTAAGACACATATTTATAATTTAATTAATACTGAATATTGAATGAAGCTTTTGGTCTAACTAACTAATTATTGTAACTGTTGTTCTTGTTGTCTGTGTTAAGGTGGGAATCAAACTAAATGAAAACAAGTGGAAAATAAATTAGAAAATTTTATATATTTATTTTTAAGTAGGTATGTAAATATTTTTCATCTTTTCTTTAATGTTCAATAAGCTCATGATGAGTACAAGAGATCAAGAGACAGAGAGAGAGAGAGAGAGAGAGAGAGAGTGAGAGATAATAAGAGTAAGAGAGCGAGAGAGAGGGATAGAGAAAATAAATATATATTTTTCAAATCTTACAATGAAATTTCATCGAAGATATTCTTGAAACTCGATAATATTAATCGAAATTGGTTGATATGGTGAGGGAGAGCGAGCAAGCGAGCGAACGAGCGAGTGAGTCAAGTGTACGACAACAGAAACAGAGAGAGAGAGAGAGAGAGAGAGAGAGAGAGAGAAAGAGAGATAGGAAGATATAAAGAGATTTATTTATGTATGTATATAGAGTAAAGAGATCGCAGATCTGATACAATTCGATTGGTAAAAACTAACTACTATTTTCCTTATTATTTTAAAACAGAGCGGGAGATATGTAGAAAGAGAAAGTGGGTGAGTTGAAAGAGAGAGAGAGAGAGAGCGAGATAGGAAGAAGACAAGAGCAAGAGATTGGAAACGGGTACGAGACATTTACGCAAATCTTTACTCAAATAGTTACTCAAGGTGGTACGCAGAAGTACAGTTGTGTGTGTTTTTAAATTAGCGTAATAAACGAGAGTACAGTTATAACCAGAGCACAATTTCGGTGGGAGAGGGTAAAAGGGACGCCAAGAAATACATGGGAACGGGATGAGTGAGAGTGATGTGAGATGTATGTAAGTATGTATGAGTACGAGTAGTGTTGGCAAATGTATGATGAAAAATAGAGACAGATAGACAATAGGGCGAGAGCGAAAGAGAGCAACAGTTTCATTGAAATTAGGTGTAATTGTAAGTAATGTGTGTGTTTTTGTATGTTGAAAAGAAATTGAGCGAGAGCAAGAGAGAGAGAGAGAGAGAGAGAGAGAGAGCAAGAGAAAGATAGAGAACGCATCTGTTTTTGTGAAAGTGTTGTGGGAAAGAGAGCGAATTTCAGTTTTCTTCTCCTCTATACAGCTCTATGTGTTGATCCATATGAGTATAATATTTCTATCTACATATACATATGTATGTATGTAATTATATATAGTATAACTGACTTCCGTAACTGGTTTGCTCTAGAGAAAACTCAACTTATTTGTGGTTAATTTACTTGTTATTGGGGTGAGAATATGGGTCTAATTGGTGTAATTTTTCAATATTATTATTTAGTTAGTAGGTAGTAAGTACTAGTACTTAGTAAATGAACGCGTTATCCGTTGAATGTTTTTTTTTTTTTTTTTTTTTTTTTTTTTTCCATGTAGTCGGCAATTATTCTCGTTACGTAGCTTTCGTTTGTTTTCTTTTTCATAATTACTTTTTTGATATATCATTATCTTCGGCTTGTTCATCTTCTTTTGTGAGTAACTGTTACTGTTTGTTGTGTATGTATGTGTGTTATTTTTGTTTGTACTTGGCTGTGTGTGTGTGTGTGGTGTGTTATCTGTTTGTTTGTTTTTTTTTTTTTTTTTCTTTTCTTTTTTTCGTTTAGTTTTCTAAGCTTTGGGCCAATTCGAACTCACCTGAATATGAATATAAAGAGCACCAGCAGGGAGAAGAAGACCGCCACATTATCCATGGTACGCAGCATGACAAATAATTGCCTTCTCAGATTTGGCATGAAACGCACTAATTTCAAAATGCGCAGTAGGCGGAAGGTCCGCAATACGGATAAACCGGAACCGCCGCCTCCTGTCCCATTGCCCACAAATTGTTGGCATATTTCAATGGCGCTATAACAACCGCAAAGAGGAAGAGAACAAAGAGCGAGAAGGACAGGATTAACAACGAGTACTAAGGTGATTAAATGGGTTGTCACATTCAGAACGCATTTTTTTTTTTTTTTTTTTTGAATCTAGTTTTCATTGCATTACAAAAGGTTTCAATAAGTCAAATCGAATTCCTTATGGAGCTCAGTCATAGTTCATTCCTCATACAACAAACAACTAAAATCACAAAATTGATAAATACATTTTTCTAAAAGTATATTGTATAATTTGGCATTATTTGATTTATCCTTTACATTGTTTTCACCCACAGAAATCAATGGCAAAACGCAGTCGGGCAGGTTCCCGCCATGTTCGTGGCATTTTAAAGAAGTCGACGGGCAATCTGGTCCTCAAGCGGAGCTCGCGTTATCCAAGGCAAGTAAGGTTCGCCCCTAGCACCAAGCAGCATGATGGTGAATACCCAAAGACAGTAAGCCAATCTGTGGAAGAATCCAAATCCCAGCATGAGAATTTGCCTGATGCCACGGTTCCAGATGAGGCAGAGACCCAATCGGTGACAAGCACCATTTCCTCTGATGACCATGATGAAGACCCAGAAATTCTTGCCAGAAAAATCAAGTGAAATCGGATCTAAAAGGTCGGCACATACCAATGCTGTGCAACCCTCTTGTGGTAGTGCATCGCCAGCTGCATCTGTAACACTCTTTGACATATGCCACACATGAATCGGAGACAAGTAAAACGCCTTTGACCAGACGTCTCAAAAGCGCTGCAAGTCAGAATGAAAAGTCTCGCGGTATCAAGCAAAAACATCGTGCTAAGAAGATAGTCAAAACCTTTTCTAGGCCATCGCGATCAAAGAGCTGCACGTCCGTTAGCTCCAAAGAAGTTATGAAAGCCGTTGCAGAAGCAAAGGCTTCTCGTGAATCGGAGACAAGTATAACGCCTTCGACCAGACGTCTCAAAAGCGCTGCAAGTCAGAATGAAAAGTCTCGCGGTATCAAGCAAAAACATCGTGCTAAGAAGATAGTCAAAACCTTTTCTAGGCCATCGCGATCAAAGAGCTGCACGTCCGTTAGCTCCAAAGAAGTTATGAAAGCCGTTGCAGAAGCAAAGGCTTCTCGTGAATCGGAGACAAGTATAACGCCTTCGACCAGACGTCTCAAAAGCGCTGCAAGTCAGAATGAAAAGTCTCGCGGTATCAAGCAAAAACATCGTGCTAAGAAGATAGTCAAACCTTTTCTAGGCCATCGCGATCAAAGAGCTGCACGTCCGTTAGCTCCAAAGAAGTTATGAAAGCCGTTGCAGAAGCAAAGGCTTCTCGTGAATCGGAGACAAGTATAACGCCTTCGACCAGACGTCTCAAAAGCGCTGCAAGTCAGAATGAAAAGTCTCGCGGTATCAAGCAAAAACATCGTGCTAAGAAGATAGTCAAAACCTTTTCTAAGCCATCGCGATCAAAGAGCTGCACATCAGCTGTACCCGATTCGTGTTCCAAACCCGTTAGCTCCAAGGATTCTGATGATGCGAAGTCTGTCGAAGCTTCTCCTGGAAGTGCATCACCAGTAGTTAGTGGTACACTGGATTGTCCTGCTGCTGATTTCACAACTGCTACGTCTGATCCTCATGCTGTTGTGCCTAAGTTTTCTGTTACATCTGGTACTTCGGCTGAACCTGATTTATCTTATCCTACAAATAATGCCAACCCTGATATTGAACCATTTTAGTTAGTTTTACACTTTCTATTAGACAAACGAATCGTGTGATTGTTTGTATTTTCTTGTTTTTGGATTCTTTTACCAATTTAATAAATTTCATTGTGAATTCGGTGCCAAACCGCATGAGTTTTTCTTTGGATTGTTACTTACCTGAGGATAACGATGATGCCATCAAATACATTAAAGCCATTGGCTATGTATCGAAACGGTCCTTCGGCTATTACTTTGAGCAGCATTTCGACGGCAAAAATGCCAGAGAAGACAACATTGCTGGTTTCCACAATTGCCGTTAGTTCAGCAGGTTGATCATGATACTCAATGCCCATGGATAGGGTGTTGATCAGTATGGCAAGCAGAATGCCCTGCTGGAAGTACTTGTGCTCGACCAGACGCCGTATGTAGCGTCTGATCCAGCTGCAGACCCGCGATAGACAGCGGTAGACAGCAATGAGACACCGCATGGTCGGCGATCTCTGACGCTGACGATCGTCGAGCGGTGAGAGGGCATTCTGATAGAGATCATAACAGCAGGCATAATCCTCCATGTAGTTGCCAGTGATGGGTGCAACAGCAGAGCCAGCGGTATGACTCTGGCCATGGCCACCACCTCCTCGGGAGCGATGATGACCCTGTCCCTGTGCCTGCCCTGGCCATGCCCATTGTTATTATTGCGACTTTGGCTATTGTTATTATTGTTGTGATGGTGATGATCTTTGCCGCGACGATTCGCTGTACTTGTAGCGGTAGAGGTTCTGGTGTGGGCGTGGGTGTGGGTGTGGCTGTGGGTTGCAACATCAGCCACAACTGCAACATGCGGCGTTTCATCCGGCAGGGCTCCTGCTGATGTTGCTGCTGTCATCGTTGCACCTGTCGCTGCGGCATTGGCAATTGGGGGAGGCATGGGTGACGCTGCCTGCTCCACCTGCTGCTTGAGAGCCTCAGCTGTATGTGGATCACAGCGGGCCAGCGATGTATAAAACGATTCCAGGGTACTCTGACCGGTTGGCAAGGCCGCCGAAAAGGCCACAGAAAATGCTAAAAGCTCTTGACAAGTCATCGCATCGTGTATACTCAGCTCGGAGCAATCGGTGTAGGCATTGGCAATAGTGCCAATAGTTTGCGGTAGATTTACCTACAGAACATATAAGCGACTATTGATTAAGTATACGACTAGTTGCGCATAGATAAAATGGAGAAGCTAATCCCATTTGAAGCTTCAAACGAAATGCAGCCCAGTGGCCGACTAAAACTCACCTGCCAGATACTTCCATCGCCCGCCTGGGTCATCTTTTCTGTGGAAAATATGTTGTGATTGCTTTTATCAATTGATCCGACACTGGCAGCGCTTGTGCCGGCGATGCCTCCATTGGTATTTGTACTGGCCGCACCCACAGCTGAGGTGGAAGTGACGCCTACCGGCGGCATTGCTCCGGCTGCTGTCGAGCCAGCCGATGATCCGCTTGGGCCGTCATTGCTCAACGCTGGCGGTGTGTGAAGTAAAACGTATTCATTGAACATCACCGATGGACGACGACTGGCCGAGGTGGGTGGACTGAGAAAGCCGGATGTGCAGGGATGACTCTGTGTATATGGATTGAAAATGGTCCTTATTAGTCTTGTGAATAAGGATCGATGTTGAAGAATATAACTATATCTAGGTATATATACTATGCCCATATATAAATTGGCTTTTAATTTTTGTTCTTTAATTTTTTTTTTTGGCTTTCCGCCAGATATCTAAGCATATAATTTTGATTATTAGCATAGAAAATTAATGCGTATGAGTGGCAACTGAACTAAACCAAGTGGTTTGTCTTCTTCTATAACAAATTTTTATGTAAGGATATTTTTTGTAAAGGATTTCCTACTGAGTTTGTTCCATTCATTTAACTTGGCCCACGCTGCAAGAATAATAATTCATTACTTTCTTTTTTCAAAATCCTAAAAAAAAATGTCCAATGTTTCAAAATAAAGATAAAGAACTAACTTTGAATAGATGAGGGGGGGTGGGAGGGAGAGAGAGAGTGAAAGAGAAAGCTCTAAATAAAGATTATTGCTTGAATTGAAACTAATCGAACTAATCGTAATTATTTCTGAAATTCAAGATAGAGATCTCTTCTTAAATTTATTCTGTGACTATTATCGATAAAGTAAACACACATTCAGATTGTTTGTTGGCCATATCTCTTGTTATATTATATATATATATATATGTATGTATGTGTGAATGTTTATAACATTTTTCAGTACCTTGCCCAAATTTCCCAACTGCAGCTACAAGAAAAGTACATACATAATGTTTGTTTAATTATTAGAGTATTTAGAGAACACGAAAGATTAGTTTGTCATTTGTCTGGCAATTGAAGGTGGTATGTTTTAGTGAGACTGTACTGTACTGTACTGTTTACTGTGGCATTCGAATTGGATCGGATAATGTTGTTTGGTTTTTTGGACTTGTTTTAAATGAATTGACTAGTTTAGGCTTGTATCTTATATACATATGTACATAATCTGTATGTATCTATATATGTATGTGTGTATACATATATGAATTGTATGTGTATCCACTTACCATCAGTTGCTCCGAATCGATAACCTGCTGGGGAAATTTCAATAGAATTGTCTTCTGTTCGGCAGCGCTACCTTCCGGTTTCAATTGCTGCAAATTGTGACTATGGTGAGATTTCTTTAGCGAGGATGTACGTGGTCCCACACCAGATCCTTCGCCGCCCATTGATTGCTCGGTATTTTCAGATGAGGAATGCTGTTGCTGTTGAAGTGGCCCCATGGTCACACTAGCCGCACTGCCATTGATCCCATTGACCAGGGCTACTGTGGTGCAGCTGGGGGCATTGTTGCCGTTGCCGTTGCCGTTACCGTTGCCGTTGCCATTGCCATTGCTATTATTGTTGTTGTTATTGTTATTATTGGAATTCAGTGGCACCATAACGGTTATCATCTGATCCTGTATGCTGGACGGCTTGCGAGCACTGTACTTAGGGCACTTTGGATGATGGCATTTGATGCGAGATGGCGAAAAGGTCAGATTATCGGCATTCGGTAGCAGTCCCTCCTTGCGCTGTTGCCTCTGATATCTATTCATTCATGCATGATGGATTCGATTGTGGGATTGTGTTGGGTTTGGTTGGATTTCGGACGTTGCGGGCGGGTTAGGGGGTTTAGCAAAATAACATTTTGATTAGTGAATCTATTTTCATTGAATAACCACTCACAACTAAGTATCTCTCTCTTTCACACACACACACACACACACACACACACACACATTTGTGTCTGTCTGACTGACAACATTGTGTTCTCTGTAGAAGGAATGTAATTGGATTTCATATTGGAAGCGGGTCGGGGATGCGGGGATTAGTGCAAATATGTTCATCTTTTCATGTCTCTATGTGTATGTGCTATGTCTATGTGTGTGTGAGTGTGTGTGTGTGTGTGTGTGTGTGTGTGAATGTGCTTAACAATTAGACAACAATTACATAATTCAATCAAATGAACAACGCAAATTACCAAGTTAAAACGACAACAATACAACACAAATCATTGCAAAATGATTCAAATTAACAGAAATTCATGGGAAAAGTCGCACTATCTATGTATCTACTATTGTATTTGCATAATTCATTCATTGGATCATAATCTATATAAGTTATTAGGAGGTAGTCTACAAATAATTAATTATGTATGTATATACAAATTGTATTGGTCCTGAAAATGGCTGTAATCCCTGAAGAAAGTTCATCTTTTGTGGCTAAAACTAATTGATAGCTGATGAATATCGATCGTTATATCAGTGACTTGCATTGAAAATCGTTTTCCCCTGCGCTCAATATTTCATCAGTTCAAGTTTCCTTCTAATGCCAATATTTGAATCAATTCTTTAAAAAAGTTGTTTCAATGTTGAATAACAATCTCTCATGCCCCTCTCGAATGCTGGCATTGGGCAGAGTTGAATCAATTTGCATTCCATTTGGCTACTAACTTTTCTCTAATTTGGCCTAGTCTATGCACAGACATGCCCGGGGGAGCAAATCAAAACTAACTAAAATAAACTTTTGCTAATCTATGGTTATGTTGTTTTTCTTCTCTTATATTCAGATGCATACATAGTTCAAATAATTGAAAACCAAAAGCGAAGCTAAAACAACATATGTATATATATATATATATATATATATCTATATATATATAGGAAAAGAAATAAGAAATAAGAAAAAACTTATGAAAAATGCAAAACCCAAAAGTTGACAACTGTAAGTGAAATGGAAACTAAAAACAAAAACAAATAAAAATTTGAAAAACGGGGCAATAACAAATGTACATACATACATATGTACATACATACATATATACACACACATACATATGTACATATGTGAAGTACGTGACCAGCGTCAAATGCATGCTAAATGAATTTTTAATAAATCAAAAGCGAAACAAACGAAAAAGTGGCGAAAAAGAACAAGAAAAGCGAAAAAACAATATACATGTGTATATTGAAAAGCAAATAAAAAAAGAGAAACGAAACTAGCAACAGACGGAAACTTAAGTATCATAAATAAAATGCAACGAAATCAAATGTGGATGAGTTTAGGACTGAGAGAAGGAGAGAGGTCGCTGGGCTGGGCGTTTGGAGTAAAAAGTGTTGTCTACTTTTAGGGAGAATGGGACGGAAATCATAATATTTGTACACACACAGACCACATACATACACATACACATGTGTAGTAACCAATATTGCAATGCAAACTATTAGTAACGATATTGAGAAGATAGTTAAAACCATTTTCCAAGTATTGGCATAAGTAGAAGACGCCACAAACAAAAATTTGGGTTCTGCTTCAAGTTACTCAGGTCCTGGACATTGTGGCAATTGCTGACCTAGTTTCAAGTTGGTTCGAGTGCAAATGCAAATGTGAAATTACTCAAAAGATCGATAAAAAGATCCCTGGTCTAAATTTGGGCTCAGTTAAATCTCTTCAATAATTGCTACGTTATTTTTGCACTCAACAATATGGTTATACAGTTTGTGTGTGTGTGTGTACATTTGTATTGTGGGTTAGTAAAAAAGCAATTGTTAATATCTAAACCAAGTTTTCTTTTGGGCCCAACTCGTTGCTTTCTATTTGGGCCATTACACTTTTGATCATTACAAAAACTCTCTAAAGTCTCTCTATAAGTGAGACTAAGCAACGGATGTAAATGTTAATTAATTTGTTGATTGATTGTGGTAGTAGTAGTTGGTTGATTGATTGATTGATTGGTTGGTTGGTTGGTTGGTTGGTTGGTTAGTGGGTTATACTTAAAATCAAACAAGAACTATGAAACGTAAAACATAATTGAATGAAATCATAAGGGTACAAGCAGCATACTTATATAATCTGTACTTCTTTAACATTCGTCTTTTGAAGCGTCGCCAGAGATGGGCTATGTATTTAACAATTTCCGCATAGCATGTGGCCGGTTCCGAATTATTTGTGCTGCTGGCCAATGTTGAGGTCGATGTATATCTGGCACGTTCCTGTCGCATTCGCTCCATTTCACGTTTCTTTGTCTCCGAGAATTGTGTGGCAATGACAACTAGGCACAGATTGATCATGAAAAATGAGCCGATCTGTTAATTAAGAAAATAAATATATATATATATACATATAGACAATTCCATAACATGTTAAAGATTACAAAAAAAAAAAAAAAACGAATCATGTTTGCCTGGACAATCCACAAGAATTTATGCTCTTTCGATGGAACTTCATTTAAATTTTAACTTACTTTTAATTACACAATCGTGTTGGCAAATAAATTAATTATAATCATGATCAATTTTTCGTTTGCATTCGAAATCGACTAAAAACAAATTTGCTCAACTTTAAATTGAAAAATTCATAGAGTTACTTATTTTCCAACAAAACAAAGAAGAATGTTTCTAATTTTGTAACACACACACCCCATACACACAAAAAACACACACACACACACACACACGCACATAAAACATAAATATGCAATTTCCTAGCATACAGTCCAAGAGAATGCCTAGAGTGAGGGGGGAGAGGAGAAAAAGTCTGACACAGACTGAAAACTATTTGCATAGGAAAAGTTGTTGCTCTTGCTAGAGTAAAATCATTTCGCTCATGAAATGAACAGCAACGTAGGTACAGACAGAGAGAGAGGAGAGAGAGAGAGAGAGAGAGAGAGACAGACAGAGAGAGAGAGAGAGAGTCGGTCAGAGTGGAGAGGACTAGTAAAAACTTTAAACATAAATAATGAAATTTTTGCTCATGTATCTATGTATCTCTCTGTGTGTGTGTGTGTGTGTGTGAGTTTGTGTGCACTTAAAGGCTTCTAATTAGTCCAAGGACACCTGACGACGAGTCTTGGAGTTGGCAAATAACAACAAACAGGATGAGACTGACGACAACTCTGGGTCATCGTCTTTATCATTGGTTGGTCTGCACAATTTGAGTTTCATTACACATTTCTTTATATACCCTGCAAAAATAGAGTATAAGGCGTTTAGAGTGAAAAATTAAGTCAAAAATATGTTCAACTGACAACAATGTGTAGCATCTTTGTCAGAGTATAACTCACACTGTGTGTGTGTGTGTGTGCGGTTACCAGTTTAAAGATAATTTACTTATTTACATTGCCAAAATTGCCTTTGCCCAGCATAAATGCTGGCCCAGAAATGCTTCACTCCACTAATACTTTGCACAGGCAGGCGAACAGGCTGGCAGGCGGACAGGCTGGTGACCCCATTTTAGGAAAGGCCTCGAAAAACCCGTTTGCATATTCAATTCAAGATCAAAGCGATGCCAGGCAAACTGCCAGTCTGGCAGTTAGGCTTACCACAATCAACAGCACAAAGTAGATCCAATCCCAAAAGCTGTGCGCATCCTGCACGTAATACATTATGTCCGTCCAGCCCTCCAATGAGATGACCTGCAAATCCAAATAAATCCACATAAAATACAAAAAAAAAACAGAAAAGTATGTATATATATATATGAGATGGGGGGGGGGGGGAAAAACCAGGCATTATTTCAGCGTAATTAGTATATGTATATATGTATTCAGTGTGTGTGTGTGTGTGTGTGTGTGTGTGTAACGCTCTGCGTTGCGTTTCATTGTTGGCAATTAGCCTGTTTCCCTTTTGCGCTGTTTTGTGTTTCGCCCTTTTGCTGTTTTGTACCACGTCACGTATACGTGATTCGCATTCAACGCCATTCTAATAGCAAAACAGGAGCGCTCTCATTGAATTCAGAGCATTTGCAATACAATTCTTCAATTTGCATTAACAATCACTTAACCGCTCCGCTCCTGTTCCCTTGCCTTCTATTTGCATTATGATTAAAGGTTTACTTGCCATGGCTAAGTAATTGGCATATCCAAAAAATAGTGTTAGTGGCTTGCACTACTGTGGTGGGGGGGGGGGGGGGGGGAGGGAAAGGGAGCGAAAGTAATCGCTAATAGGAATTTCATCTACTATATACACTTGAAGTAGTCTAATTTGATTCTTCGAAAAGTAAAAGTTTTCAATTGTTGTCACTTTTTCATGTTTTAAATCTATTGTTAAAATTAAAGTGTGAATTAGTTATTTCCGTAAATGTTTCTCATTCCTAATGCCAACAATGCCCAATGTTTTGCTCTTATTGTTGGGCCAACAGGCAAATGTGTCGGGTAAGCGGACCGCAGTTGACACCAAATTAACATGCAACTTAGCAGCTGTTGGCCATGTTGCTGTCTGGCTGTCTGGCTATCGTTGTCGCTGTATCGTTGTGTTGATATTTGTTTAACAAAGTTAAAAGCTAATTGGCAACTCACCAGGAATATGGCCACCCAGGCCATGCCGATGTTGTCAAATGAAATGGTGCCCTGAAATGGATTCTCGCCGCTCGGTTTGCATGTTGTATAATACTGGTTCCAATTGACGCACGATGTGTTTGTTGGCTCATTGAAGTCGAAGAGCTTGGCTTCCTCTGCGCGTTGGTGGGAGTTGGGTTAGAAAAGATGGAAAATTGTTATACAGTTTTATAATTGTGATTGTTTCAGCTTTCACTCATTAAACCAAGTGCAAAAGCAATTAAAAATGCTATCAAATTTGATTGCCTCCGAGTGCGAGTAATTTGCACTTCATTAGCTTTTCGTCTTCTCTTCTTTTAGCTACTCTTCGCTTCTGTTAAACCCATTCCATTCACCATTTTGCCATTCCTCATTCCCCATTCCCCATTCGCATAATGAGGATGGCAAAGAAGATGAGATAGAAGTGGCAATTGGTTGGGGAGGGGTATGAGGGTGTTGGGCCACTTACCATTACAGACAAGCGAACCGATTCGATAGGGTGGAAAATTTCCACATAGATGCATTCCAGAATCGTTTGGTGTGGAGCAAATATAGTCCTGATCCTTGGAGAACTCATAATATTGCGACAAACTACAGATATATATATATATATATATATTTTCATATATATATATATAGAAGGATTGACGAAAGAAATTGTTGAAAGAAATGGAAAAACCACAGATATGTAGAGATATATATAGAGAAAGAGAGAGAGAGAAAGAGAGAAAGACAGAGTGAGAAAAAGAAAGAGAGATCACAATTAATAAATTGATTTTATAATAATATTCAGTTAATTATTCGTATATATATATATATAGTTGTTATATATATATATAAAGTATGTCGTTTATGCGATTTATTTTAAACATTTACATACAAGGACAATTTCGATATTTACTTAAAGAAAAATTTGAGAAAACATAAATCAATTTTCATTTTTGATTTGAAGAATCAATTTTTGTTTTGTTTTCGGGTGCTGATAATTTGGAAAAGAGAGAAAAGAGACAGCCAATCGAAGGGAAAACCAAAAAAAAAAAAAAATGGAAAATAAACTAAACTAACGATAAATTTAACCAATGCTTTAAGAGGGAGAGAGAGAGAGAGAGATGGACAAAGATAGATATATATATATATATAGATAGATAGATGGTTAGAGAGATAGAGAGAGAAATAGACATACATATATAGCTATAAGGCTAATTAGATTAAGGGAGATAGCGAGAGAGCGTGAGCAAGTGAACGAGTGAGCGAGTGAATTTAAAGCAGCGAATGATAGACAGCGATTGACAGCGACAGCAAGAGCGAGAGCTAGAGCGAAAGCGAGAGTGTAAGTACAGTCAAAAGGCAGGCTCACATTACGACACAGAGAGACACAACTGTACCAAGAGTAATTTGCTTAATTAAGTATAGAATTAAGAATGAAATTAAAATTGTCAAACATTAAAAAAAAAAAAAACGGAAATGGAATTCAACTGCGAAGAAAACAAAGATGGCCAGGCAAACAAATTTTTGGCCGTGCCGAAGTATTATTTCGATTCTCTTGCGTGTTCGTTACAAATATGGTCTGATCTGAAACACTAAAAAATTAATCGATATTGGCCAGCTCAAATATCGCCGATAAAACAACTTAATTACTTATGAAGATCGTAAAAGATTTGTGAATCGGCATGATACTTTGGAATCAATCGATTCGATCTCTGACAGTATTTTCGTTTTGAAACAGATCGACACATGTAACACCGTCATATATGTTTGAGAGTGTGTGTATGTATGTGTGTGTGTGTGTGTGTATGTGTGAAGAACTTCAAGCAGATTTGTTTTTCAAACAATTTTGCACTCTGCTTGAGTGCATATGTGTATGTGTATGTATGTATGTATGTATGTATGTAAATATGTATGTATATATGTATTTATATGTATGTATGTCTGTGTGATTTTTGTTTTTGTTGTTTGTGAAAAAGTTGAGAGTTTTTGAGAGTACGGATTCAGATTCAAGTTGGCTGGTTGATAGGAATCAGGGAATGGCCGGGCAGATAGGTGGACAGGTGGACTGGGAAATAGGATGCGGGCTTGGAAATTGGAAAAGGGGCAGCTTTAAATACCTTTGCAATAGAAACTGATGGTTTTTCCTGCAAGAGAGGGTTGAGCTTACAAAAGATATACACACACACACATATATATTTTTGTATGCATAAACCATATCAAGTAAATAAAACTTGTTGTGCCTGTGCTTGTGTGTGTGTGTGTGTGTCTGTGTGTGTGTGTGTGTGTGTGTATGTATGGGTGTGTATATAAAAAAGCATTCTGCTGTCTGTTTGATAGTTCACCTTCAACTTAAATTATATATTTCATGTAGTCTATTTAGTCTAAAGACTCTTTAAAATGGTTTCTATAACTACAGATAAAGTTTATATATATATATATATTATTTACATATCTAAAGAGACAACTGGCACACAATTTCATTAAACACATCACTCATACGACGTGTGAGCTTCAAAACCAATGTCAATGCCATTTCGAACCTCTCGCCAGTCATCACAATAGATATGGCAATCAAACCATGGACTCTAATTATTTTTAGGTGTCTAATTGGTCTATTTATTTGTATATCCACCTTAACTTAAAATTGGCAAACAAAATGTTGCAATGAAATAAAGAAAAATCAAAGAAACCAAAATCAAGGCAGAAAACGAATAAGAAAATGGGAAAAAATGCAAAAATTTCTGTGCAAAGTTAGGTAGGTAGGTGTTCCAGGTGGGTAAGATAAGGTGGCAGGTAACGACAAAACTTGCACACAAAAGCACGCACACTCATAGACTCACACACACACACAGACACAGACACACCGAGAATAACAACAAGTAGAAGTCGTAAATAGCAAGGGAAATAACTGAAACAATAAAGTTTTCCATATATATATATATACATGTACATACATATATAGAAATAGTTACTGTATATGTACATATTATTCTGGTTTTGATTTTTTTTTTATAGTTCTTCTATGTTTTTTAGGTTCTACCCACTGAAAGTACAAACATAAAACAACTACCGAATAGACTTAACAGTTTGCTAAGTGTCTGTGAATGTGGATAACTAATAACACTTAAGGGTTTACTTTTTCTTTTGTTTTTGGTACAGTTGTGTAATAGTTTCTAAAAAGTGGTGAGACAGCAGGGGTTAAAAAAGGGAGAGAGAGAGAAAGAGAGAGAGGGAAGTTATAGGCAGAGACAAATTCTGTTTCTGTTCTGTTTTGGGTATTTTAATATTTTTATAATGTTTGTTCGTTGTTTAGTCTAGTACAATTTGCTAGCTTTTTTAATTGTTTTTTAGTTAATAATTAGATTTACTTATATTTATATATATATATTCATATATCTTCAAATAACAGTTACATCAATAGATAGATAGAGAGAGAGAGCGACAGATAGAGATAGAGAGAGAGAGAGAGTCAGAGCGAACGACAGAGCTAGACGGAGTCAACTAATTGGAAATTGTTCATCTAATTTATATAGTATATGCACATTTATATAGTTGGAATAACTGTGTTTGAGTGGTTCTAATAGGCTTGTGTCTAAAGGTGTGTGTCCTGTGGGTTTCTGTCTGGTGTTCTTTGTGTGGGCGTGTGAGTTGTAGAGTGATAGAAAAGAAGTAAAACTACTTATAGACCAGACCCATAAGACGAAGTTGATCAAATTGATTGAAGAAACGAATACGATTCTTCATTAGTTTCATGTTGATCGTATTAAAAGTATGTTATCGATAATGTGTCATCGAAATTGTAATATCGTTTTAAACGCCATTTGAAACAAGTAAAACTGTTTTTGGCCAGACAGTTTCTTAGTTTAAGTTTTCGTTTAGGTATTTCTTGTTAATGGCATTGTGTTTGCGTTATTTTGTTCCTTTTAACTTGCTTTTTAGTGTTTATCGATACATATTTGTTGATCGATACCGATAACATCGACATCTTGTTCGTTTACTTTAATTTTTAATCTTCTCTTCTCTTCGGTTGAAGTTTTGTGTCATGTATCTCATTTCGTTGTCGATGACATCGATTGATATCGAGTTTATAGTCGATAACATTGATTATTGCTGTGTCTTCTTTTAGCCTTTGCCTTAGGGTTTGCTTTTCCTTATAAACTTCACTTTGGTCATATGAAATTAGAATTTGTTTTCAGCGTTTCAATTTCTTTAACGATTTTACACATATCGGTCTCTTAGAAGTGCCCATCGAAAGTGTTGCAATTATTGGCTTATTATAGTTTACGCACACATATTCACATTTCAATTGGTTCATCTGATTATTTACAAGTATTTGCAGTTGCTCGACATTTGATTAGTTAGAATGATTAACTTGAGGCTAAGTGCTTGCCAGCGTCTTAAGGTTTTAATTAGTTAGTTTCGGAAATTCGTTTTGCGTAAGTACAGACAAAAGTGTTCTAGATAGTTTGAAAGATATTTGTTCTGTAGGTGTTTACGGTGTGTGTATATAGATCTAGAAATTTGTAAGTATTATAAGTAGTAAGTATTGGTGTATTGCAAGAGGTGTAGATGTGTGGGTGTTTGTATCGGTGTGTGTGTGTGTGTGTTAATTAGAAAGGGGGAGGGAGAAAATAAATCATTTTATCTTACGAGTTAACTCGGACTCGAACTCTGTACACTTCAGGAATCCTGTAAACAAAAATTTGTTCCCGGTATGATTTTTTGTTTTTTGTAATTGTAAATGTAATTGTTATTGTAATTGTAATTGTAATTGTTATTGTAATTGTTAATGTAATTTGTTTTTCTTAATTTTTTTTTGTTTCACATTGGTTTACAATTTATATTTAGTTTTCTTCGCTTGGCTGCCAATTTTGTTTTTTGTTTTTGTTTTTTTTTTGTTGGTCTTAACTAAACATAAATTGAAGAAATAATAAATTGGAAAAAATATATTGTACATATATATATATATATTGAATATATGTATATATAGATATTGATATCTGTTTTGCTATTATTGTTTTGTTGTTGTTTTTGTTGTTTGTTGCTCTGCTTTTCATTGTTGTTATGGATTGTAACTGTTATTGTTGCTGTTGTAGTTTGTTGTAGATGTTGTTATGTTGTTGTTGTTGTTGTTGTACGTTTAACTAGTCTCCGTTTTAGCCTACAATTGGGATATGTGTGTACATTGTACCCACATACATATATCATTTTCAATTCAATATAATAGAAAACAAAAAAAACAACAAAAAATGAATGAATTGCCACTTTAAAGTTGCTTTTGGTTAAGCATTGGTGATCGGGTGATCGGGTGTTCGGGTGATTCGTTGTGTGAATGGATTTAAGACTTTGTGTATTTACAAAATGACCTTGAAACTTTACAATGTCATAACAATTGCCGCTAGTGCAAAATTACAGATCAAGTTAGAGATTATACCAAAAAACAAAACAAAAGATTCTGTAAATTCCATTCGGTGTACCGAATATGATGTTTTTCATTATATATATAAATGATCTCCTGCAGTTCTTAGAGATGCTCTGAGGCTCTGAGGTGCTAAGACAGACAAAAACGGATGTGAAGGTATTTAATATTGAGGCCTGCAAGAGCAAAAATAAAATAAATGCAACAAATTTTGCTAGACTACAGCAATGAGAGTTCAAAGCTATCAAAAAAATAAAAAATCCGCAGCAATGTGGGAAAGTAGATGAAATGTTAGCCCACTTTTAAAGTACTTTTTCTACGCTTATGTACATTTTGTCGCATGATTCCAATTACGCTCAAATGTAATCTATAAAATTATGCACAATTGTGAAATGAACACCATTAAATGTTTTCTACTTTGAAGCGCTTAAAAAAGTCCCAATGGACGTATGTATGTATATATAGGAATTATGCAAATGAAAAAATATGCATAAAATTAACACCTTTAATGACAATCAAAATTGGTTATAGGCGTGGCCTACTTTCTGTCACAAAGGCTCAACGAGGGGATATTAAAAAAACAAGAATGAAATGGGACATTAAATTCGTTATACATTATATACAACATGCAAAACAACAGGGTAGCGGGAATGAAAAAGATTCGTTTTTCAATAAGATTTTCCTATATTCATACGAACAAATTATTTTTCAACAGACAGACAAAAATATGGGCTATGGGAATATATATAGACATTTGACTAGGAGGTATAAACCGAAGTTGTTTAAAAAAAAACAGAAGAGAGACAAAAGAAAATATTACGAAAATTCCTTGAGCAGCTACACGGCGAAAAAGTGTTGCCTACTTTTTTGCGGTCGAATGGCAATACAGTGCCTCCCACGTCTTTATGTGGTGTGGGTGTGTGTGTGTGTGTGAGAGAGAAAGAGTACAGAGAGAATGGAGGGAGAAAGAAGCGCGTGTGTCCTGCTGTTTCTGACATTGCTGCCACTGCCACAACTGCCAGAATCAGACTCACACATACCATACACACACACACACCCACACACACACACAAACAATGCAAATGATAAATGATTGTTTGGGCCAAGTTGAAAATCTTTGCCAGCTGCCAAGGCGAAGGTAAACTAAGGAAGCAGCACCATGGGGACACACAAAGTGTATATACTCACAGAAAGAAGAGAGAGAGAGAGAGAGAGATAGAGGGGGCCGAGGCAGGGCCAAATCTCTCTTTTTGTCGTTGAAATTAATAGATTCTTTTGCTAGATGCATATTAAATTGTGTGTGTGTGTGTGTGTGTTTGTGGGTTTATAAGGTTAAGTTCATTTGATCGAGTCATCATTGGAACTTGTTACTTTTTGGTATTCCACTCGTTGCGTTTGCGCCACTGTGAATAGGAGAGATGTCTCCTTCTGTCAATTGGCAGAATTGGTTGGGCGGCAGAACCGCAAAGCGACTGAGGTGGTAACTTCATCAAATTGACAGGGTGCCATGGCGAATCCCCCCCTTCTCTAGACTAGTGCCTGCCATTAACTTTCATCTACGAATTGGTTTCTTGGTATGCAAATTGCTGGGTCATTGATGCAGCAAGTTAACTGATATGACTTGTGTGTGTGTGTGTGGGTCGTGTGGCTCGTGTAAGTGTGCGTGTGCAAGTGTGCGTGTGCAAGTGTGCGTGTGCGTATGCGTGTGGTCTTTAAGTGTGAGTGTGGCAAAAATAACAAAAAAGCAAAAGCTAAAGCCAAAAAACAACATGAAAAAGTAGTAGCCATTTGGCCAGATGCACTCAAAAAGCCATCTCAAAATATGAAGCTGAAGCTGATAATGATGATGATCGTTTATATTTTCAGAAAACATTTTAGCCGATATTAAAAAATAAGAAAACACAAACAAAAATCCAAAATTAAATTAGATAATCGAAAAGAAAAAGCATATACACGATATTTACAGTATGTTTTCATATATGTATATTTCTTGTTGGCCACCTGCAGATAGACAAAAAAAAAAAAAAAAACACACACAAATGACCGTTGACTGCTCCATTGATCTAGAATTGGCAACTCCAACTCCTTGCTTGGCCACAATCCCACAAAGATGCATACTTAAACTTCACCTTACACGCCCTTTTTAATTTGGTTTTTTTTTTTCTTTTGGATGGTACTTACGTTAAGGGATATATCATGCCTTGGGTTAGGTCTCGTGTGCAACGTTGCCGCAATATTCCCTCCCACAGCTGTACACCGATAATGCCAAAAATGAAGAACACAAAGAAACAGAGCAAGAGCACATTGCCCAACATGGGCAACGTGTCCAGCAGAAGCATCACCAGAATTCGCATGCCTGCAAATAGATCAATAATCATTCCTATGGAATGGAATGGAATTCCGTGTATCAGAAAATTCGCTTACTCGGTATTCGATTGATCGCCCGCAATGGCCGCAGCACCCGTATCGTACGTATGGCCGTCAAATTGAGATTCTCCACATGCGATGCGTATTCCAATAGGCCAGCCAGCACAATGAAAAAATCTAAACGATTCCAGGAATCGGCGAAATATGTATTCTTGCCGCACACGCCCATGGCAACCATTTTGATGGTCATCTCCAAAGCGAAAAATGCAAAGATAATGTCGTCGAAGATCTAATCATAGAAATAAAATCGAATTAGAAATGGAAATTCATATTAATTTTGCTATAGCAAGGGCGTTAACGAAGGAGGCGTTTGGGGGAATGAAGATGAACTAAAATCTCTCTCTCTCTTTCACATCTTCTTGAGGGTGTACTTCCTTTCACTTTGTAGGATTCATTTTTCTTTAACTAGCTTAAAGTCGACTTTTGAATCCTTAAAATGAGCTCGAAACCCATTGGAAGTGCAAGGACTTTCTCCTATAGCCATTGGCTATGCTTAACTTAACATTTCAGTCACCTCACACACACACACACACACGCATGCACACCCATATGGACTTTTGGCTTCATTCTTTATCTGCGGCGTCTTCGTCTTGGCAATTTGGGGCGCCACTTATGTGGCATGACTGTCGCTGTCATTTGCTGTTGCTCTTGTCGTCCTGTTGCCAATTTTTTCGGGTCCTGTCGTGTTACTTTACACTTGGCTGCGGCCAAAATGTCGCCTGACTTACAGAAAGAAAAAAAAATAATAATAATAATAAAAAAAAAAAAAAACAAGAACGAGCAAAGAAGAAACAAAAAATACAACAAACACACACACACATACACACACACACACATACACATACAAGCTCTTATGTATAATTAAGGACATTTTCGCACGTTGCGCTCAGCATTTTCTCTATGCTCTGTAATTGGCATCAGTTCGCCCCCCCCCCCTAGCTCCCCCTTCAAACCCCCGATCCCTGTCTTCGTCCTTGTCATTCAGTCTTCCGTGTACCTTGTACCTTGTGCCCAGGTCCCTGTCTAATGAGGCGAAGTGCCTCTCGTTTGATGTCATCAGTGTGGCAAGGCAAACGCAGGAAGTGAGCCAAAAAATTGCTTAAATAAATGGCATTTAATGTGACAGGATGAGAGAAGGAGAAGGAAAAGGGAATGGTACAATGGTAAGAGGGACTCGATGGGATGATGGGTATTTTCACTTACCTGCAGTATCTTGCAGCGATTCGTTACACAGGCATCGTCCACACAGGGCTGATACATGCCCAGGGTAATGCAATTCACAAGGATGACCAAAATGGAGACGCGCTCGAACCACGTGAATATTTTCAATCAGTTAAGGATATAAAACCAAACAGATAAGGATATAGAGAAGGATTCAACGAACATTTCTGGTGCCTACATTACGGCAGAGAATTCAGACACTGACAGAGAAAGAGACAGAGACAGCGAAAGAGACAGAGACTGCTAAGCCAAGGGAAAAGCAAAACGGCAGGGAGAAAGATAATGTTCACTCAAGTGCCAGTCAATTTGCCATTGCATTTTGTCCTTGGTAAAGAAATAGCGCAAATTGATGACAGTCATTCAGAGTCAGTTTTATCCTACTTTCTGTTTCTCTCTCTTTCTCTCTCCGTCTCTCGTTTTCTCTTGCCCTTATTCGGTCTATCTCGTTTTCAAATTTTTTTTTTTTCATTTCCCATTTTTTGTCCATAAAATACATTTGTGGTTAGAGATTATGCGAAACAAGTTCGTAATGCGGTCACGAACCAAATCCGATCACGTCGCCCAGTTGTTAGTTGAAGTCTGAATGAGGGGAAAAAGAATGAATACGAATATACGAGACTACTTCTACGGCGGACAGATGAATCTAGTTCTAAATTTCACAACTTAAGCGCCCTTAAGATAGGCCAACAATGTGAAACAAGAAACGTTTAGCAGTTTGTCCCCAATTTAAGTTTAGAATTTTTTTTTTTGTTTTGTTTCAAGTAATTGAACTTGTAACTTTAGTTGGTCTTTAAGTAGTTCCAACAAACAGAGTACGGTCTTACTTTTTTCTTTTGGCAGTATTGGCTAACACGCACTGTTCGCTCGCATTCAGTGTTGGGCAATTAGCTTAGCAAAGTGTTTAAATGAAGTTTTTTTTAATGTTGTAGAGAGTAATCAATTTAATTGGTGGCCAATTGGGGCTCGGTAATACGGCCGTAAAATATTTCCAACTCAGACAATGGCGTTTGATTTTCATGCTTATTCGCAAATAGGTATTCACAACAATTTCCTTTTTTTTTTTACATTCATTTTTCATTTGCTTTTGTTGTTGTTGTTGTTGTTATTGTTGTAGTAGTAGCGGTAGCAATTTGTTGCGATTTCTATACGCTTGCCCGGTCAAATTGACGCAGAGCACCTCACCCTCTGAGACCCGCCCCCGCCCCCGGCCCCACCATCACACCAACTCGTCAAGCGCTCAACTCGACCGAATTTACGCTCGACTTAATTTGTTTACTGTTGGTTTGGGGGTCATAGCCAAATCAAAAATAATGCTCGCCAGCCGATTCAGAAACCTAAATTCCCCTCCTTTCGAATGCCTCTGATGGGCCCCTTATTTCACCGTCCCTCCTCCTTCCATCTCCTTCTGCCGCCCCAGCCCATTCACGGGCTTACAAAACGAAATGAATGCGCCAGGGTCACTGTTTGGTGCTGGGTACTGGTGCCTCTGCCCCCCTCTGCCCCTACTGGAGTGTCGCATATTTGTGCTGCTGCAATATTTATAGAGGCCGAGAATCGAGAGGGGGCGGCGCATACAAACACATAGACCAACGCACATACATATAGATAGATAGATAGATATATCTTTGGACTCTCCGCCTCCTCGCCTCGCTATAGTTGCCCTTTTGTGTTGTCTGGTGCTTTTCACATTTGTTTTTATGGCACAGACGCGCTTCGAGACCCGACCTGACCTGCATATGCCTACAACTGGTGGCCTCCTAATGAATTGCAAGGCCTGGGCAATTGTCCTTTTTTTTTTTTTTTTTTTGCGCCCCCTTTTTTATTTCTCTTTCCTTTTGTTGTATCTTTTTTTTTTTTTGCTTTTTCATTTCATTTTACTGCTGTTGTTGCGGCCTCCCGGTTTTTATCTTTAATTGTGCGTTAATAGCGTAAACATTTTTCGTAGCCATTTTTCGTTGTTGGTTGGTTGTAGCAACAAATTGTATCCTTGGTTTGGCCTTGGCTTTGCCTATGATTCTGGCTCTGGCTCAGCCTTTTTGAAAATGCATTTAAAACTTATGGCCAAAAGTGTTTAGCAAAGGCTTTTAGTCGCATAATAAGTGGAAATCGGTTTTCATCTTCAACTTGGGTTTCCCCCCCCAAGACTGAGATCGAGTGAAAGCTTGAAAAGCTGAAAATTTCAAACCAAAATTTAAGGCCTACTTTTGGGGCGTTGACTGCTTATGGGTTCACATTTTCATACAATTCCAATTATTGTTGAGGAGAACTTGTGAGGTAGCATTTGAGTCTGACCATTGATCTTATGAGTTTGAACTTCATTGTGTGGGATGCGGTTAGAATTTCACAAATTCAATACCCAAATTGTCGTTGATGTTGGATTTTTGGCTCAAGTGGCTCAAGTGGTTTTGCCTGCATGTAATGAATACCCGTCAAGCACGTAATAGCCGCTCGACGGGGCTAATGGCCTGACCTTACCATCTGATGTATTCGTACATGGCATAATTAGTTATGGGCGTGGCAGTGGTCTCACATTACCCACCAAATAAAGAGACAGATGGAGAGAGAGAGAGAGAGAGAGTGAGAGAAGGGAAGTGCAGAAAGAAAAGAAAAGAAACGACAACCCGGGACATACTAATGATGCCCCCTAATGGGCATTGCCCATCATAAGGATGCCAAGCAAATGTCATACCCCTCTCTCTCTCTCTCCCTCTCTCTCTCTCTCTCTGTCCCTCTGTTGTGTCCCAAGGTAGCCGCCATATTCCATGGCACGTGCCGTTTCGCTCACATTTCATGCTAAAAGCGCCGTAAAAATGATACGACAACTTTTAGAGTGGATTCTGTGTTCTCTCTATCTTCCTATCATTCCCCATGTCGCCTTATCGTTCTGTTTTCTCTGAGGGAAAAGTGCAAGCCATGCAAAAAACTAATATCAAGGTACAAGGTATTTTTATACTAAGTATAAGAAAGAAAAGTGTTCGTGTCTCAAATCACTTTTCAATCGAAGAAAACATAAAATTGCTTTTGCTCCCATAGGCAAGGTCCTTCCACTTTCCATCTTAGGCGACATAATGGCGCTACCAACTTTTTGCCAAATGGCTCAGTTGACCTCAAAAACAACAACAACAACAACAGCAGCAGTAACTGCAGCAGCAACTGGCCCCAAAGAGTTGCCATTATATAGCTAGGAACCATAAAAAAAAACCACAAAGACGAAAAGAAAAAAAAAAACGAAAATAATAACAGAAAAACAGAAACTTAAATTAGTTTTGGTAAAAATTGCAGAAACGAAGCATTCAATTACTTTCTGCTCAATTGAAATGCAAGTGAAATAGTCAAAGTTTCTTTCCTTAGGATATATAATAATTGGATGAGGGGCCAATGGAGGGAAATGGCTAGAGGGAAAGCCATCGACATAAACTTCAACAATAGCCAACGAAACCAGAGCGAAGCAAACCAAACCAAACCCAAACCAAACCGATAAACCATAAAATGACGAAGATATTGAATATATACATCCAAGACAAGATGATGGTAGAGGGGGAAAGTAAACGAGGCGAATCGAGAACTGAGCAAAGGGAGCACACTGAAGGGAAGATACCTACATATAGACAAAATCAAAATTTATGACAAACAATTAAATAGCAAGTGTCGAGAGAGCGATTACGATGCAATCTGATGCAAACTGTACAAAAAGACCAAAATGACCAAAATGTGTTTGGGCCATGGAAAGGCGAGAACTTATCTTCGAACTTATCTTTAAGATTCAATTAGTGATGTCTAGAGCAACTATTCACCATAAATTCAATCTAAATTCAAGTGAAGCAAATATTTCTTTGACTGCAATAGATGAGAAAAATAATATTTTATGCCAACTAAATAGATCTTAATTATAAATTGTGATGGTGTTATATACAAGCTGTCTATGGCAATCATTATAGCTCCATTAGGACCACAAAATGTAAATTTCGTTTGCCTATCTGCTTATCTCTCTCTTTCTCTCTCTCTCTCTCGCTGTCTCTCTATATATGTACGATATCATTTTGCCTGCTTTACTTAGCACATTTCACTTTCACCATTGCTAACTCATTATCATAATTTATTTTATTTCATCTCTTAACTTTGCACTCCATCTTCCATTCACCATATCCATCTCCGTTTTTATCTCTTTCTATCATACAATGTCATTCCCTCACATATGTAAGGACGAACGTGTGCTTCGTCCCTATCCATCAGAACTGACTGGGTGACTGACTCACTGACTGACTGACTCACTGACTCCCTACATTGTGTTTGCCTCTGCTTTTGCTTTTAATGTATAAATAAATATCAACGTCAGTCAATTTTAATTTCAGGTTAAATTAAATGTGAAGTGCGCAGAAAAGTATGCAAAGCGATTTTTCATGCACTTGCCATAAACAGAGTAAGCAGAGGAGGCACGGAAGGCAGGCAGGGAGAAGGCAAAGGGCGATGTGGCAGTGATATGACGAGAGATGGAACCAGGAGACCTGTCTTCAATGTTTGCGGGTGCCATGAAGGAGGAACGGGGGAGTGATTGAGCCCACTGATTGGCGCACATTATATGTGCCGCAAACTGAAGCTGCTGTTGATGGAGCAGCAACAGCAACAACAACATAAACAACAACAATATTATTATGAAGAAAATACCATAGCAGGAACTGGGACAGGAACTGACTACCCATTGGGGACTGAAGCAAACCGAGGTAACTGGATCCCGTCTCTTGAATGATGAGTTGCGTTCTGGCATATATGTATGTATATATATACCTATTTATTTATGCCACACACACACACACACACAGTCAGACATACATATGTATACACAGAGAGGGAGAGATTCACACACACACACACACACACACACACACATCGATATACCTTCACTTGCCGTTGACATTGGTGCATGAATATTGCAACAACCAACCAAGAGGCAACAGGAAGAATGAGTAAGGACAAGGACATGTGGCAAGGTGGCAAGCGAAATAAAAACAACAAAAAAAAACATATAAAACTCCCTTTCGCTCTGATGAATACTAAACAATAATATTTACCAGAAATTCTGATCGATTAATTTACTTGAAATTGATGAGCAAAAATGAAAAATTATTTTCTTTGAATATAGTTGGAGATCTTGTAGTTAAAACCAGGAGACAATCCTTGGTAAGTCCTTGAATCTTTACCAATAGGCGAGAACAAAAGTGGGAGAGAGAGAGAAGGAGAGAGAAGGAGTAAAAACAAGCGAGAAATTGGCACAAAGAAGTTAAGGAAAAAAAGCAGATAAAAATCAATAGGCTCGCACATCCTGTGAACATATACATAAGTATGTGACAAGGACGCGCTCCGCCTTGCTCTGTCAGAAGCCCGCAAACGAGCGAGAATTACAACCGAAGGACAAAGCCAATTAGATGCTTCGTAAGCCACTCCTGGCCCACCCACTGCATTTGAGGATGCACTTTGTTGTTTTGTGGAAAAGGATATGGATTTGTAATGAGCATCAGGCACCAGTTGCGTGGTCGCGTATACTGGGTAAGTGCCATCATTGAAATCTCCGGGAAGCCAGGGTAGGGCAGATTTGGTTCTCCGGATGATGAGCTGGATGATGAGGATGTGGAAGTGTGCGAAGAGGCATCACCGTCATCGGAACTGCAGCTGCCATTACAACTGGAAGCGGTCGATGAATTGCCACCGGATGTTGGCCCCAATGTGGATGAGACGCCACTATTACGACGTCCACCCGCTCGACGACGTACAGGAGCAGTCTCACGATCTCTATCGCGCTCGCGTTCTCTATCCCTATGGCGATCTCGCGCCGCCGCTGTCGAGGCATTCGATGGCTGGCGATGTGCCCGATGGTGTCCTGTCGCTGCCGCTGCCGCCGCCGCCGCTGATGATGTGGCCATACTTGTAGTCCGTACTGGAGTCGATGACTTGGCATTTGTGGAGGAACTCGTTTTTCGCACTCTCTGGCTGCCCTGGGAGCGCGACAATCTCTGTGATTGGGACTGTTGGTGGCTACCTTCGCCACCACCATCGACAATCACCGTCATGGGTGGCTCTTCGTTGGAATGCATTTGATTTAGTTTCTTTGAGTTGCTTCTCTGCTGCTGTTGCTGCTGATGATGATTGTTGTTATTGTAGCCAGTTGTAGCTGCTGCTCCCGATGCTCCTGCAACGCGTCGCCGCTGCCCATTGCTGGCCGTCTGATTAGCTCGTGTGCCAGCTCCTGTGCCTGCTCCTGCTCCTGGTCCTGCTGACTCAATAATGGCCGCTTGTTGCAGCATTTTCCTTTGGCTATGCAACAACGTCTGGGCCACCAAAGGTAGCTCTGGTCATTCCATTTCCCTGCAATACACAAAGAGAAAGAGAAACGAACGATTATTCATAGTTAGTCAACGGTTGCGGTTCTTACTCCCCACTCGCCACTCCCCACTCCCCACTCTTCCCCCAAACCGCAATCCCAACTTTTCCAGTCTCTTCGTTTTTAACATAAAGCGAATAAATGTTTCTTTACTTTGCTTGAGAAAAATTTTTAATTTTCTCGTACAAAGTTATTTTAAAGTAAATCAATTTTAATTTAATACGAAAATTCGAAAATCAGCATATATAGTTATTTCTTTCTCCATATCTGCTTCATATCTGCTTATAATTAAAGCGCTGTTAACTTGAATAAGGTTATTCATGAATCATTCTGTCCAGCTATTGGGCATAATCGTTGAGATTGGAAACCAGGGAATTTCGAAAAAAAAGAAAAAGAAAAATGAACCAATTTTGATTCTAATATGCATATGTTTGTGGGAATGTATTCCAAGTTGTTGTTGTTGTTCTTGTTGTTGTTAATTACGCAGTTGCGTGTTACTCCAACCCCAACTTGTTTGACCGTTGCCTATCGACTGATTTCGCCTGTCGCTGTTAACTCTCAAACGGGTCTGTTAAATGGGCTCTGTTAAGTGATAGTGTTGGTAAACGTGTGGCTGGTCCACTTGATCGGTATACTTTAACACCAGCCACAATTAAGGTAAAAGAAAAATGAATTTTAAAACTTTTTTTAAAATTTGTTAAATTTCAAAATAAACAAGAGTTAAGTTCTAAACTTAATTACTCTCGTTAATTAGTTGTTCAGACAAGTTACATATATAAGTATTAATTATGTATTTACATATACAAAAATATACATTTTTATCTATGCCGATTTCTTCTTCTTTATCAAATATTAATTGCTTGATGGTAATCACATTTATCAAGTTGATCATTAAAGAGCAGTTAAGCACATCACTAACACGCTCAGGTGTAGATGTGTGTGCGCGTGTGTGTGTGTGTGTGTATGTAAAAGCCCGCCATATTTGAAGGATTGCTAGGGTCTAAGGGTGGTGGGGCGAGGGCCCAGGGCGGCGTAGGCCTGGTAGGTCTGGTCTACGTGCAAAGTTTGTGAATTGATTTTTAATGCGACGCCTTCAGCTGGCGCCAGCCACCAAAAAGGAGCCTGCTCCACCACAAGCCACCAGACGCTTGATGGAGGTGGAGGTGGAAGTGGAGGCAGGCCCTCACTCACATAATGAAGCCAAAACATAATTTATATGCACCCCGTGCGTATGCTTGTGTGTGTGTGTGTGTGTGTGTGTGTGGGTTTTGTGGAAAGAACGTAAAAATAATGAGCAGCATATTTTGCAGCCAACACACAACAATTTTCAAGCAACAAAACTTGTGTGTGTGTGTGTGTGTGTGTGTGTGTGTGTATGGGTATATACATAAGTGTATGTACATACATGCGTGTGCATGGATGTGTGTGTGTGTGTGTGTTCAATCATTAATTACAGACCATGTGAGTGGGGGAGTATATTAGAGCCAGAACAACACATTAACGAGCCAAAAAGTGCTACGTTGTGGTTTTTAACACTCACACTCTTACACACACACACCCCCACACATACACCTATGTGTGTGTCTATACCTAGATTCATACCAATATAGTTGCAGTTGTGCAGAAATTGGTTTATTGATGGGCTGAGCCAACGAAAATAGAAAAACAACAATATATAAGCAAGAAGCATCATCATGAACAACTTTTGCATAGTTACCACGAAACAACAGCAACAACAACAACGACGACAACAACAACAACAACAGCGGAAACGGAAGCTACAAAGGCCGCAAAGTATATCTTTCCATAAGAATGAATAACGATGTCAAGATTACCATGGCATAAGTTCAAAATTTTAATTAGAATGACTTTAACACAAAATTTAACTATGCTCTAACTAACTAACAAAAACCTTTGCCCATTTACAGTCTGAAGAAAATGCTTTAAAATGTGAAAGGTTGAAAATAAGAAAACTCATTGAATAAAAAAATTAAGCCACTAATCACCAAGCTAGTCAACAATTAGATCATTAAGGCTATGAAAATAAATTTAATTGTCTGTTAAAGCAATAAAAGGTGACTAGAAAATGTTGTCAATTGCAGAAAGAATCAACCATTTTGGAATATTCTAAATTAGCTAAGAATTTCGACAAGTTTTTTATGCCATTCGATTGCCTTTGTGACTCGAATCCGGGACACGTGTAGGCTATGGTAGAAGAAGATAAAGGAAGTCTCAGTGATTTGATTTTGTTTTGTTATTGTTAAAGTTGACTTTTTGGGGGCTAGAAATCAAAATAATTAATTGTTTAGTGGCGCCATTTGTTCCAATACCGGAAACGGAAGTCAGGACTAAGGCAAACATAGGACATGGAGCCAAGTTTGCCAGGCACAATACACGCGCGCACTCACACACACACACAAAGAGTGTAAGAGAAAGAGAAAGAGAGAGAGAGAGAGAGAGAGTTGTTGTTGTAACAGTAACAGCAACAAAAACAAAAAACAAAAACAAGAGCAAGTCAATGTTTAATTAAGCTCAAAACAACATGCATATGAAGTAAGGAAGAAGGGATGCAGGGACAGGGGTTAAACCCAAAAGGGGAATTGCTAAGGATATGGAAATCAGCAAACGCAAAATGGAAAATAATGGATCAATGTGACACTCCAAATATGTCAAAAAATATTAATTCGTTAACATTTTGAAATGGGTCCCACAGCAGATACATAGCACACAAAGTGACCCCTTAAGTTGGGATTTATAAGAGATATCAGGGTAATCGATATGGCATTACAACTTCATACCCGATTTAATCCCCATCAAATTTACACACACACACAAACACACACACAGATAAACATTCATATTGCTTATTTTTTTCCAAGCATAACATGCTAAATCGACTTAGAGATACCCATTACATAGAAATGGAAATGATTAAGCTAGATAATAAAAATAGCTTGACCCTTGCTTGAACTCTACTAAGAGTCAATCAATCTCTAATAAGTTTTTCCTTAGCAGGATAACCAATATGCTGAATTATATTTCTAGGGCACAGGGAATTGGTTAACTTAAAAAAAAAAAAAAAACACTTATAATTTCATTTGAATGTAAAATCAAGCGACGCCTCTGTCATTGATAGCTTTTGTCGCAGTAACAAAACCAAAAACTAAAAAAAAAAAATAACAACATCTTCCATATGGAGTAAAAGGCACAGGAAAATACGCATACGCAGCGTTGTGCAGCCTTCAAGCAAATAAATCAAAGCCAGCGCCGACTTGTCGCCAAAGCGCTGAGATGGAAATGGAAATGGAAATGGTACTGGCAATGCCAAAGCCAAGTGGCAATAGAGACAGAGATGAAGATGTCTGAAATACTGAAATTCTACTACGTTTTTATTTGGTTTAGTTTCGTTTTTTGTTTTTGTTTTTTCCTTTTTTTTTTTTGTCAACTGATTGTGAGATTTATGTTGGTCTCTGGCATTGGCATCGACTTTCACACATACCAAGTATTAGCATAAGCATAAATAAACTAAAACAAACAAAACAGAAGAAGGTATCAAGTTCAGGACAAGATTAGTTTAAATGAAATATGACTTTATGCTAGCATTTCTTATGATAATCCCTTGTCAGGAGGGGCAAAGTGTTAAACGAAATTTCCTAATGCAATGCAAGCAGAAAGACAAGGGAAAAGAGAAGTAGAAAGACAAACATTTCTTCCATCGCCTAAAAGTGGTCTTCTGATTTGAAATTGGAAGCTAATTTCAGCTGCTTTATTTGCTGCCGAAGGACACATTCCTATTTCGATAGTTTTTAAGCGCACCTCGATTGTTGCTACTGACAAATACCTTTTAAGCCATTCATGAAAATCGTTGTCTTATCATTTTGAAGGGATTCACTTTGTGTGGGTAAGAGTCAGGGAATGGTTTGATTCCTTGTTTCCTTCTTTAAGCAAATTATCAGTTTGTGTATTCCTAATAGGCACTCAATGTGCCAAGATAATAGTTAATTTTTGTCATTTTTGATGAGAAATTTTTGTTTGCCTTAGATTGTTGCACGTTTCGCCTCCATTAGGCAATGAAATGGCTGCCGAAGGCGTCGATGAAAAAAGGAGAGTGGTGCGGGAAGGGGGCTCCTCTCCAGGGATATATTTAGCATTAATATTTATGATTGCCCATATCATCGGTTCTCATCGATAGTCGACTGGCCATCCTGTCGTCCGTATAAGTAGCCAATGCTTTTGGTTTTAACTTTGTTTTGGCCAACATTTCTCTCTCTCTCGCTCTCGCTCTCTCTCTCTCTCTTGGTTTGGCTCCGTGTCTGTTGTTCGCTTTTCATTGCTTGCTTATTGCGCTGATTTTATTATTATTTTTATTTCGTATAGCATGAACATAAAAAGGGCAAACAAAAACGAAACGAAAAGAACAGAAGAGAAAGAAAAGCTGAAACTGAAACTCATTTTCATTTTCTTCACCTGCCCAAGCAGATACACACACACACACACAAAGTGAGAGTGGGAGATACAGATACAGATACAAACGCACACGCACAGATTTAAAGTTATTTCCATTTCATTTTCCAATTTCATTGCTCCCTCTTTCTCGTTCTCTATCTCTTGCTCTCTCTTTGTCTCTCAGTCTCTGTCGCTGTCTCCCTTTCCTTCTGGCTTTCTTTTGCAATACCCTGCAAACATAGGGCTTATATCACGTCAACAACCTGCAAAACTCAGTCTTAAGTCCAAATCATCTAACATCTAACATTTCGACGTTTTCATGGAAATTTCAAAATGAAGTATGGAGGAAGAGTATGCTTCGGGTCGGCTTAACGATTTGTGCTCTCAATTTTTATTTTCTTCTTAATTTTTTTTTTTTTTGCTGTGTGTGTGTGTGTGTGTGTTTTGCTTTTCAGCTTCATTGAGCACAGTTGTTGCTTTGCCTGTTGGGATTTTTACTTCTGTGTGTCAGTGTACGACTTTGTGTGTGTTAGGTGGTGTCTGTGTCTGTGTGTGTGTGTGTGTGTTGTATGTGCTTATTGTCGTTTTAAATACACAACCATAAAATTCATATTTTTATGCCTTGCCTTTTATTGGCCATTCGTCGGTAAGGTAAGTTAAATATCCGCCAAGGATAAAAGATATCCTGTCTCTCGTTGGTTGCTGTTTTTTCTGTTGCCGCTTTAGTTTGGCCAATAATCTCTATTGGCACATACAAAACAGAAAATTAAAAATATATGCTATTCGAAATTATATATCATCAATCGAATATGATCATCTAATAAAAATTATAGTTAATATGTCAATTGAAATTAAATTGATTGAAAGTACATAATGGATAGTTAGCAATTAAACATTGTCTTCTATTTTGCCAATAACTTAAACAACAGAATGGAATTTTTGACTTTCTGATCTAAAACTCAATTTTCGCTTTTCAGGAAATTCAATACCTTCGCCTACCTCCCGCCCCACTAACCGAGCATAGTTCAATCTTTAATAAGAGAAAAAAGATTGGTTAATTGGCATTGCAGCGCGAGTTTAAGGCACAAAGAGCAAAGGGAGTCGATTCCAACCTGAAGCCCATATATACATATGTGATTCATCAAATTCCTGTGACGATTGAATATTAAATGGCCATCGACAATTATGGCAGTATCATTCATCTCAGTTAGACGCTCTACCGGACTAATTTTAGGCAAATAACTGACCAGGTGAGGGCCTAGATGACTACCTTGAGGCATTTCATTTATTCATATCACAAAGATACTCCCCGTAAGTGTATCATACTCCAAGAATGACTCTATAATTAAACTAAAGTTTGAGTT
This sequence comes from Drosophila nebulosa, assembly GCA_024703675.1. NCBI lineage: Eukaryota > Metazoa > Arthropoda > Insecta > Diptera > Drosophilidae > Drosophila > Drosophila nebulosa. The sequence continues at coordinate 13,291,295 of JANFPS010000003.1, forward strand.
TAAAAGACTTTACTCAATTATTTGCAATTTATATGGAAATCTGCTATCAAATTGGTTAGTAAAAAATAGTTAAATGCAACTCAATATTCGATAAAAGACCATAAATCAAATTGAATGCTCAGCTGAAATTCGTTGCAATTTGTCTCTTGTTCCCACACACAAAACACACACACACACGCACACACATACATAGAGACACAAATACCAGCATAGAGTCACGATGGAACTGCAATTATTTACTCTTTCTCTCTCTCTCTCTCTCTCTTTTTCTCTGTCGCTATCTCTTGCTCGACTCTTTGCCAAATAAAAATGTTACGCATACGACCAGGTAGACATGTCTTCTTCTTCATCTTTATCTTCATCGCCATCTCCAACTGGCAACAGGCAAAGCCTTCTCAATGCCATCCAACACATTCAATCAACATTTGGCAAAGGCGTTGGGCGTAGCTTTTTAAGTAATGAGCACAGCAACAACAACAAGGATAAGAAAAACGGCAAGGACAACTCATTGGCAGCAGCTAAGGCAAAAACCAAAAGCAGTAAAAACACTTCAAGGCTCTTGCAGAGTGAGAGCAAAACAAAAAAAAAAAACCCAACTTACAAATGTGAGAGCCAAAAAAAAAAAACGTATAGAAACGAATAGGGAATACAAGATACGGATACGGATACGGAACAGTACGATAAAGGTGCAGTCAAAAAAAAAGGGAAAGAAGTTAGAGTGGAATCAGAGTTTTATGCCGTTTTGAAATGCTTTAGAGAATTGGGTTAAAGCAAAATTAATCGCTGACTAGTTTAAATGGGAAAAATACGAAAACTTTATGCAAATTGTTTGCCATTTTTTTTTGTTTTTTTGGGTTTTTCGTGTGCTGCCCCCTGACCTCTGCCCCTCCCCCCTTTTTTTTGCTGTTTTCAACTTGTTGAGTTTGCCTGGCAGCGTTGACAAATTAAACAAATAAGACAACAAGGGAAACAAGAAACAGCAAACTCTAATTCGATTTGAGCTGTGTCATGACTCTGACCCCGCCACTTCTCTCTATATACATACATACATACATATATAATGGATCCTCATCCCGTACCGTCTTGTGGAGTGGTAACAACATGTAAATACTTTTGCCTCACACAGGGAGAGAGAAAGGAAATGTTTAGAATTTTTGTTGACAGGAAAAAAGAAACAAAGAACAAAACAAAAAACCAAAAAAAAAAACGCAGAAACACGACCAAAACCAACAAAAGAAAAAGGACTACAAAAGCAAAAGTTTTATGCCCTATAAAAATTGAACTAAAGGGCATATAAGGAACGAGAGAAATCTTTATCTGGTTGAGGATTCAACTAAACCCCCAAAAAACTTTACTCTAAATAAGGTTTAGACTAATTTCATTTCAATTCCTTCATTTTTTAATTGGCACTGGGTAACCAAAAGTCGATCTTTAACTCAATGTGTGGCAATGTTTGGTTGCTGCTGTTGCCGTTGTTGTGTCTCCCAAATCGAAAATCACACGAATGAATTTTCATTCAATTATCTTGAACATTTGCCTGGCTGGGACTTCTGCTCCATCGTCTGTGACTACTCCTGCTGATACCTTTTGCTGATGTTCCTGCTGCTGTTAGTGTTGTTGTTGTTGTTTGTCTGTTTGTTTGTTTGTCTGGGGACTGAAACTAGCCCCCAAAAAAACTGAAGTCCTCTACAGTATCCTTCGTTCCCACCTTCCCCTAGCACTCCCAGTGCGGGCCAAAAAAAAAAAAAAAAAAAAAAAAAACTTGGAGCCGATGGCTAAGGCCACGTTGAGGCCATTGTCTTGACTGAAAATTCATAGCCGCTCTGTTTCAATTTTCATCCGGTTCTTGTCCTTTATACGAGGCGAGATTGTCTTTTGCTCTCTCACTCTCTATCTCTCTCTCTCTCTCTCTCTCTCTCTTTTTGTGTGTGTTGTGTGCCATAAAATTTCATTTTACCCAACAATGAAAACGTGTCGCCTGGCCAAACATTATGTCCAGGTTAGCAGTATCCCCAAGTACGTATTTCACATTGTCGTTTCGTTTTTAGTCAGTCTGCAGCAAACTGAAAGTCGACAAATCAACAATAATACAATTGCAGGAAAGAAAAGAGAATAGAACAAAAGAGAAAAAATAAAAACAAATTTCTAAATATCTCTCATTCAATTAAATATTTTGGCTTGATAAAATTCAATTAAACTTTTGCCGTTTTTGAAGTTTTTGTCAGGATTTTGGAATTGGTTGAAATTCAAATTTGCAAAAAAAAAAATATTGTCATGTACTTAAGTGTTTTGCATGTTTATTGTGCTGATTAGAGACCAAAAGTCCCATTTAAAATATTTTACAATACAAAGGCAAAAGAAAAACCGCTACTAACGAACGGGCGGATGGGGGGATGGGCGGATGGGCGAAAGGCGCGAGAACATCTTAAGAAACTTTTAATTGCTTGAAAATGTTGCCTACTCTTGCGGGCGAATAAAAAACCAAAGAAAATTAGCACACAAAAAACGAAAGATGAAGAGCAGAGAGAGGAAAGAGAGCAAGAGCAAGAAAGAGCGAATGCGAGAAAATGTTGGCTTGGTTAGTTAAATTTTTAATTGAGTTAAAACCAGATTTTAAACAACTGTCTTAAATAGACAGACGGACGAACGGAGGGGCAGACAAACATACGACGACTTTCGCGCTAGAACCAATTGAGAATCATAACTAAATGAAGCGCTTTTGCTACATTTCTATTAAGTCTGCTTTGATCAAGAAGTTTAAGTATCAAAGAAATATCAAAAGAACTGAATTTAAATATGAAAAGCTAAATGAATACTAAATTGAATGATTGCAAATCGAGTACCGTGTATATTCGAAATATACGAACTTTATTCATCTGTGTGCAAGAATTTCAGTTAACTTCTCGAGAACAAAAATGTCTAATTAGATATGTTTAAGTCTGACTAATACGAACCAAAATGAAATGAATTAATCAAATATTTTGAAATAGTACTCATTATATTCACATTTTATGTACTCGATTCTATATCTCGGTTTTGGTTACTTACTTTCTGCCGTTTAGATGAGAAATTTTAAGTGTTTTTACGTCTCGCTTAATGTTTCAGCAGCATTCGATCAATATTTATTTACCTGTAATATAGAGAAGAAAAAAAACCATACAATTTACTTAATTGTTACACAAATGAATTACTGCAAATTTATCTAGTTATTCATCTGAACATAACATTATGAATCAATTTGTTCTTTGGGACACACGAAAGAGACATTTGTTTTTTTTTTTTAAGAATCGTTTTCGAGATATTCGCAAAAGCCAATTGAAACTTATATCATATAGAACATGTGTCTTCTGGAATTGGAAGAGAAATATATTAAATATTATTTCTAACAGCAAGTAACTAGTAACCGAAAATTGTTAGATGAATACCAAAGCTGGCATAATATTTGCTGGACAAGCTCTTGATCTGGCTTTCTCTTGTTGCCTGTTTTGACTTTTGCGTATGCCAGAGATAGATAGCAAGAGCCTAAGCCAAAGGCTCGAAATGGCAGCAACGGTGGCTGCTGTCACCTTGAGAGACACAGAGAAGACTAACCAACTGACTCACACTCACTCACTCACACACACACACACACACACATGAAAAGTCCAACTGTCAGCTTATGACCAGGTCAGAATAAGCACAAAAAAAAAAAAAAAACAAAACGAACAAAACTAAACAACAACACTTTTGACCTTTGCCAGAGCAACAGCAACAACAACAACACAGCAACAACAACAAGAACATCATGGCCTAGCACTTGTCTACCCTTTTAGCCTCGTCATTGTTTGCCCTAAAGCCCCAAACTGGCAATAAACTTGTCTATTTTAGCACAGAGAACAAAAAGGCGAGAGAAAGAGATGGATAAACAGATGCTAAAACGAGATGGTTAGAGACAAAGACAGAGAGAGAATGAGTGAGAGAGAGAGAGAGAGAGAGACAAAGCTGTAGAAGAAAACTATGCCAAGACATTGTGAAACTGTTTTAGAGAGCAACAGCAGCAGGAGCAGCAGTTCTTATTCTTTTGTTCGTTTTGTGGTAAGCTCAATTTGAATTAAATTCAATTTTTCCAACCACCCCGCTTTGCCACCCCCCCCCCCCCCCCTGCTTTCACATTCCACCTCATGGCCTCAGCCCTCTACATGTTGAGGGCTGGCATCAAGGTTGCAAACTTGCCAAATAGCAAAAGAACATAAAACCAGGCAGGCAACAGCCTTTTTGCATTTGCCAGCGGCCATTAGGCACTATTAAAAAGGCAGACCACCATAAGCAAAAGTCCAACGATCCTCCAGCCCAGCCACCCCAACACTCTGCCCCCAAAAGCGCCTTTGGCTTTTCCCCCCATCCCCCCACCGGGCATAGAAATTCTGTCATATCTGTCATTTGTCTCTTGTTGGCTTGGCCTGATTTTTAGTTGTTTTTCGGAATGTTTTTTTGTTTTTATTTTTTTTTTGGTTTGTCTTATTTTTTTATTTTTTTTTTTTTTTCGCAATGAATGAAAATGAAATGAAAAGCCATGCCAAAGAGTTTGCCTTTTTATTTTTTTTTTTTTTGCAATTAAGATGCAAAATTTGTCAGTTGCTTTTGTCGTTGTCGTCACGAATGAAATGAAATGCATTCAATTGAGCAACGAACAACAACAACGACAACAACTGACAGACGAACTGACAAACTGACGAAACTATGACAGAAAGGCCAAGTTGATGCCGCAAATAAACCATAATTATGGACAATGATGTCCAACTAATGAGGCATAATTAAGAAATAGAAGGCCAAAATGCTTGTCATTGAATTGTTAAGTAAGTAAATTAATAGGTATGAAATCGAAATTTACTAGTAAACTCGAAAACAACTTGCTAAAACATGTTGATCCATTTATGAGAAAGTTTGCAAATTGAGTTTATATGGAGATCCATAAAGGGCGAAGAAAGGAAATGAAAGAAAAGGAATATATATATGTGGTAAGTAGGTGGAAAATTGCACAACAAAAAAAAAAAAAATAATAATATTATCGCTCTATACTCTATATATTTTTCAACTTTATCCATCTGTCTGTGTCTGTGTGCGTGTGCGTGTGTATGTGTGTGTGTGTGTCTCTGTTGTTGGGCTGTCGTGTCGTTGTCCTCCAACTGGGACATAGCCAACTTTTGCTTGCTATCTGCCGCACATCCGGTTTCCTGTGACACTTCCACAAGCAAGCAGGCAGGCAACAGCAACAGCAACCAACAACAGGAACAGCAAGAGCAGGAGCAAGAGCAATGGCAACAGCAGCAACAACATGAAAAGCATCCTGCACATCGTCTATGCCATTATGGCCACTTCAGTCGATGCCAGAAGAAGAGGCAGGCAGATGCCTTTCGTTTTGGTCATAAATGTTTTGTTCATCCTGTGGCCGCCGCCGGCTTTGGTCCTCCTCATCCTCATCCTCATCCTCATCCTTCTTCTTCGTCTGTTTGGCTGCTACCGTTGCTACATTAGTTGTCATTTTTCGGCTCTTTGAACACTGGTCCACTGGTCCAACAGAACTTGATTTTCGAGTGGCAAGAGGGATGACAAATTTAACAGCTTGTCTGTCTGTCTGTCTGTCCAGTCACATTCCAGTAACAACACAAACAACTCGCACAAGGCCCTAACTAAGTGCATTTTAGCATTTTGCATATTTGGGACTGCATTTAAATGCAGAAACTCAACTCCTAGCCAGCCCACTTCACTTAACTTCACAGGAACTCTGCCCTTGTCCGGACCATGTCCCGGTTTGGTTTGGGTTTGGGTTTGGTTTTGGGCTTGTCTGGCTCTAGTCTGGTTGGGTCGAGAGTCGGGTCGGTGGCCACCTGTGACATTTGTTGGTGGTAATACTGTTTCTGATTGCCTGTTTGTTGTTGCCTGTTACTACTGTCTGGTTTGGTCATTGGCGGCTTTTGCCGCTTGTTGCATTTTCGGTTTGCTCGTTTCCGTTATTTTGGCATTTTGGCTCCAGCTGCTTAAATTACACACTTCCGTTTTCCTTCCTGCGTTTTGTACTCCAACTTTCACTTCCTAAATGGTTTTGTCCAATACGTCTTATTCCATTATCCGTTCGGGCCTCAAAACTATTGGCAAATTCGTAGCAGCCAAATCTCTGTCCTCCATAAGTTCATTGAATTAATTAATTATGCAAATTATTAATACAGAAACCGATTTCGAAATCTACTACCATAACTAGATGAAACAATTTCATGTCATATCTTTACTCAATCTTTATTCAAACTATCTAAACTCGATTCAACTTTAAAGCATAAAAATTGGCCATGGTTTTTGGTTGGTTTTTTTTTTTTTCTTCTATCGTTTCTGGGGTCTCATAGACCCATTAGCTGGCCTAACACCAGGTCACAGGCGAACGTAGACAGTCAGCTAGCGGGTCTATGCTATATAGTAGTGTGGATATTTGCTCTATATGTATATATACGTAAACGTATATTGTTGTATGGGACCAGGACAGACACATTCCGGGTGTGGGCTGTCGACACGAGACAACTTTTTTTTGCTGAAAGCCTGGGGGCAGGCAAGCAAACAACGGGCCAGGATGTGACCCCAAAACTCAAACTCTGTACAAATTCCAGTTTTAGTCTCTCTCTCTCTCTCTCTCTCAGTTTCGGTTTCAGTTTGAATTTAGTGCCCAAACTCCCCGAACCGAAACCCGGACCCGGACCCATTCCCGACTGGACGAAGAGCAACTGACGTGAGCGCTAATTGATTTCAAGACCCGAGGGGCCATAAAACAAAACAGTTGTCGACAAAAAACAAAAAAACAAAAAAAAAAAAAAAAAGAGGAAGAGGAAGCAAAGAAAAAAGGAAAAAGTTGCACGCGTTTCGGTATGTCAACGACAAACAGCTTAATTATGTTTCGAGTTTTGCCAATTGTTTGCCATTAGCAAGAGCAGAAGAGCAAACAAAAAATGGTACAAAAAAAAGAAAACGAGAGAAACCAAAAAACCCAGCAAGTATCCCGGCTGTGCTTAGTTTGATAACACCGAATTTAAAATACCCTTTAAAATTGTAAACAAATGTTCAACTACTCCTATACAAATAGCTATATATCTACTCCAGAGAAGTGAATTCCTTTCTTAGCACAATTAAATAATCCCCTTTTGCTTTAGTGCCTCGCCAATATAACAAACTATGACCAAATTAATTAATTTTTATATATTTCCCTCTCTCTCTTTCTCTCTCTCTCTCTTTGCCCTTGAAGAAATCCATTCACCAAAGCCACCCTCCATCTTAACCCACTGTTCATGCAGCTCGTCAGGTGGAAAAGTTTTCATTCAATCAACTGTAGCGCCAAAAACTAAGAAAAAGAACTTTGAACTTGAAGTTTGTTTCGGCTTTTTAGCCAGGCCAATACCAGAGCCAGCATTTTAATTAGACTAATTAATTTTTCGCACAAAATAACAAGACCAAAACGAAAAAGTTTCTTTTGGCGTTCGAAGCTAATGTCTATTCCAGGTTGGTTAAAAGTTGAAATTTGCCAAGAAATAGATAAACTATGTAAGTTTGTGCGACGACTAGGATTATGCCCTGTAACAAGAGCTAGAATTTTAATTGCATGCCAAGCACTTTAGCGCACCTATCGTCTAATTCAGCTAACAAAATTACATTTCAAAACTAACCTAAACTAATAAATTGTGGATTGCTCTAGTTTTTGCCGTCTCCAAAGTCAGTAAGACTAAAGAACATATCTAGAATCGTTTGTTGGAGTGATCTAATCTATATATATATATATATATATAATCCTTATATATAGTCCTTAATATGTTCCTCATTTTAAAAAGCTAAATTATTGTTTATGCCACTCGAATTGCAGCCCAAAAATAAGCTCTAATTAAGGCCCAGCATTGAAACTAAATGTACTCAAGTGAATCTAGATAGAAGACTGTCAATTTAATCCTATGTATATAATATATATATATATACCTTTATATACATATATTCCATGTACTAGAAATGTTTCAAACACTAATTGAATCGATTCGTATGCCTGGTGATACTTCAACCGTCTTTCAATTGAAATCCACCTAGCCTTCTTCTCTCCCTTTTGGGTCCTGTGTGTGTGTGTGTGTCTGTATGCCAAAGGTCAAGTGCAGCAACGTTGACGATGACAATTTGCTAGCAATTTGCGTGTCAGTTTTTTTGCTCTTTCTCTTTCTCTCTCGCTTACACTTTTTTGGCATCATATTGCTAAATGCCTTCATTAAAACTGAAAAGTGAACAGCGTCCAAAAAAAAAAAAAAAAAAACAGATGAGGGGAGGGGCTTGGCCAAGGTAGAAAAAATAAAAAGCGACCTTACCTGGTGTGGAGAGAGAGTAAGAGTAAGAGAGAGAAAGAGAGAGAGATGGGAAATAGGAGTGCTGACGCTGGGCAGAGAGAACAAAGCATGGAAATGGCACAAAGGCAACTAAAAAGTGCTTCAGCAAGCGTATGTGCGAGTATGTGTGTATGTTTGTGTTTGTGTGTGTGTGTGTGTGTATGTGTGCTGCAGTTGCATTAGTGCCGCTGACATTGCTCGACATCGTGTCAAAACGCTACGTTTGCCGTTTCTCGCGTTGTTATACTCAGAACTCGTCAGAGTCAGCTTCAGCGTCAGTATCATCATTCTCATTCTCCTTCTCGTTCTTATGCTTCTTCTTTCATACTGTTGTTGTTGTTGTTGTTGTTTGTTGTTTGTTGTTGTTGCTGTTGTTTTGTTTTTCACTTTGTCCTTTTCAGCATTTCCCCACTCGCGCATTTCTAAGCCAACTGACAAACATCAAGTGCTGTTACCTTTCTTACCCTCTATCTCTCTCTCCCTCTCTCACTCTCTCTCTCTCTCTTTTTCTCTTTTGATCTGCCTGGGCAATTCACAAATACAGTGACAACGACAGCAACAACAAGTTGCCCAGTTGTCGCTAGCTCACAAAAGTAGGCAACGGCTTTTCTGCAAAGTCAGATGAATGAAACAGATTTAGAGGAAAAATCCGACACAATACAATCTTCTGTTGTTGTTATTGTGTTTTTTTCTGTTATCGGCAGCCAAAAATTTTAACAATTTAAATAAATACAATGAAATCTAATCGAATTTTCGTTCTCATTTCAAAACTGTTTAGAAGAATTGCCGAAAAATTCGAAGCTTAGAAAAAATTAGTAGGTGAAAAATTAATTCAAATAATTTTACATTCACTGCAAAAAAGAGGTTCTTTTTAAGCTTGAGAACAAGACGAACCAAATGAATAAACTACTTGAGTAATATTTGCAGTAATAAACAAAAACACAAAAATCTAATAATAAATTAAGCTGAATTTCGGTTGGACGGGCCAGTCAAAGTCACACAGAGCTCACAAGCTCTACCACAGCAATAGAAGAGGATGCAACCAAGTGGGAAGGATGAAGTGCAAGAGAGAATCTCTGGCAAGCAGTTAACCAGGTGCATTTATCAATTTAGTTGCGCCCCGCAGCGCAAATGGCAACAATGGAGCCATGAGACAAGATATGACACAGGGCAACATCAACGCCAGTTTAGGCCACACAATGACAGCTAACAAACTAAAGGCAAACAGGCAGGCATACAGACAGACGAAAGGTTGGACGCTGAGGCAAACAGCCACACAACCCAGTTGCCATTGCCAGTCGGTTCACCCTGCAGATGCCCCTCTTCTCCGCAATGAGAAACCAGCACAAGATGCTAGAGCAAAAGCCCTATTTTGGGTGACAAGAGAAGAAGCAAGAGCAGTTGCAATTGTTTGGGCCAATACAATGCAATTGTTAGCCTGGTCCCTGTTGATACTCCTCTGTCTCATTCTCTTGCTCTTGCTCTCGCTCTTGCTCTCTCTTTCTCTCTGTTGGTCTTTCTGCCTAGACAATGGCCAATTGAAGCTATGCCCTGGCTTAGTCGAGGAAACGTTGTAATTACAGCCCCCAGGTTGGGCTTAAAAAAACAAAACGCAATAGGTAGATTCTGTCGTGTGCGAGAGAGAGAGACAAAGACAGAAGACAGGGAAATTTAGAGATAGAGGATGGCCATGGCCTTAAACAACCTAAAACAATACAGTTTCAAACCAACAACGTCAGCAACAACAACAACAACAACAACAACAACAAAACAATCATAAATGAAAAAGCTACAAAAGACGCTGAGGTCGCATTTTATCTACACTGACCAACAAAATTTGTGTTTAACTCAAAGAAAATCTAAGCTAGTTGTTTTTACCTGTAAACTGTTTTTTTTTTCCACTCATTTTCTGTTGCTGATTAACTTTGATTTATTATACATTTAAAATGCCATAACTAGTATATCTTCCCACAATATTGATATCGTTTAATCAGGCCAACGGAACACAGCACCGGACAGCAGGCACCAGGCAATAGCACTCAATCAAATGACCAAACAAAATCGATAATTAGCCACAGGCCGTTCAGCTCCAAAAACCCAGTTCCGCAATCGTTCCCGCCACCGCCCCCTCGCATCATTTCATTCACATTCTACATTCGATGGTGGAAATTTTGTTTGGCAATGAATCAGAATTTAATTGCATTCTAATCTGAGTTTGGGGTCCAACCACTGCATATTTAATGATTTAGCATTATAATGATATTATTTGATGCTAATTATAGTTAACCGACAATGGGTGACAACGACAGTGGAAATACAAACCCAATGCCAAACCCAACCCCAACCCCTCCGCCTAAATCCAAATCAATCCAATCGAAACGAATCAAGTCGAATTTATTAATTGCTGCACATCAATAACAAAATGCCAAAATATTGTAAAAACTTCTTTCAGAGAGAAATCAAAAACTGAACGAAACTAAGCTTTCATTTCAGAGGACTCTAAATAATTGAAAATATTGGCTAATTTTCTTCTCATTTTTTCTCATTCTCTGAACTCAAATCAATAAATCTAATGAAAATTTTCACTGTTTTTTTTTTTAGCGAAGAAGAGAAAAGAAATTGCTATCATTTTGTGTGTGTGTGTGTGGGTGAGTGTGTGTGTGTGTTTGTGTGTTTGTGTGTTTGTGTGCGACAACCTGTCAACATTTCCAAATGCTTGGCCTTGGGGCTTACCATGCAATTCAATTAAAGTTGCATAAGGCATTTGGACAATGCTATTTTTTGCTTCATTCTCCTCTATCCACCATTTCCTCCTTGTGACAGAAATTCAAACAATGTGCCACGACCTTGAGAGTTAGACAAACAATGAGGCAAAACCGAAGGCAAACCAAATCAAACAGAAAGCAAGGAAGATAAAAGCTATGAGAGTCAGTCTCATATTAAATTACTAGGAAAATAAGTAGAAAAAGCTACAGAGAAAGGGAAAGAAACACCGAGAGAGAGACAGAGAGAGAGAGAGAGAAGGGGGGGGGGGGGGAGGGGAAACCACAAAGTATGCTGCCAAGTTAAATGAAGTCAAAAATGTAAATTTCATTTGACGCCAAAGAATGTTACCGAAACGAACCAAAGAAGCGCCGCAAGTTGTCAGGCCAAAAGACACAATTAGACGACACTAGGAAGGATAGAGAATAAGCTAGTTAGGAGTGTGGCGGGACAGGGGGCGGAGTGGGTACGTGTGTGTGGTAAAATGGCTTAAGTGACAAGAAATGGGTGGGAGCAAAAGCTGAGATGCCAAATTACTAATAGCAGCTGTTGCTTCAATTACACTTTAACAAAAAATAGACCAATAACAAAACCCTTTAAACCCCCCCCCCCCCACACTGTGCCACACAACCCCTCTAAATTTGCAACTAACCCGACAACTTGTTCTCGCTTTTAGTATTAGGAAATCAATTCTATTCTATTCTATTAACACATTTCTTAAGATTTTCTTTCAGTGTTAATTCCCATTTTCAGCATTTTCCGCCCACCCAGCATTTGGCATTTCCTTGGCTGTTGCTGTTACCGCTGCCACAACGCATTTTCCGCAACAATGTCCAATGTGGGCAATAGCAACATGTGTTCAGCTTACCCCTTCCCAACCAACTACTACACCATACCCACATCTAATTCTTCCTATGTGTGTGTGTGTGTGTGTGTGTGGGTGGGTGACAAGGGTTATGATGGCGGCAGGGGGACGGGGCTGCTATGGGGAAGTGCAGGGCATTTTCGTTTAATGGTAATTGTTGCTGCGGCTTTTGGCAAAATAACAAATAGAAAACTCAACAAACTTTTACAATTGTAAAACTATTGAAATGCATATTTTGTGTGGTAAAACGCAAGTTTTAATAATTTAGTTCTTAAATATATATTTTTAAATGTGTATATAGTGTTCAGATCAGTCCTAAGCCGAAGATAAGTAACTTTGAATTGAAAGAGATTTTCTTTGAGTACTAATAGTTGACTAAATTGATAGCTAAACAATAATTATTTCACATAAATATGTTATATACAATTTGGATACTAAAACAAAAGTCTAATTGATGGTGTGAAAACTATTGGAAAATATATTTTCAAACGCATACAAATGCGCGATTTCTTAAGCAAGTGAAAAATACAAATTCAAAACATTTGAACTAAATCATCGAGTTATGCGAAATGACTAAGAGACAAAACAAACATTTTTGGTGTTCACTTCCGGTTAATTCTGGTTTTAATTATTCCATTTATCCCTTTTGTTGGCTGCATTACAAATCCTTTTTTAATGCTAACAAATTCCGTTGAACAACAGCAGATAAAAGAGAACGAAACATGTGTTCCAGCACAATACAATGCAAAATTCCCATGTATGTGTGTGTGTGTGTGTGTGTACGAATGACTGAATGAATATGTGTTTGTCTGTTAAATTAAGTTGTTTGGCGGGAAAGTTTTCATACCCTGTAATAGGACTTATCCTAATTGGGTATACACGAAACACTGATGAAAACATAAAGTGGCCAACTAATCTGGAATGAAACTAGAAAGCGAAACTCATTCTACGTTAGTTCGTGACACGAACTAAACTTTTGTATAATCGCATAGGGTATCCGGACATCGTCTCTTTCCTGTGTACCTAAATTTGTTTAGCTTTTTGTTGGCGCCTAGAAACAAATGCCCAACAATTGGCAATTGTGTGAGAATGAATGGCCAAGGAGTTGCTGTGCGGCGGGGCGGGAATGGGAGAGGTAGGGATGCCGCACCATGTGGCGAAAAGAAGCAAAAAAAATACTCGCGTCATTTTGGCATTGGCAATAAGTAAATAAATAAATAAATCATTTTTGTGTGCATAGCCAAGCTGAATAGATATCACTAGATATACACACACAGACACAGATACAGATACAGATATAGAGAGATAGCTACATAGATGGATCATATGCCGGGGTGTACCTACTCTAGATATTTATGTATGGGATATGTTTTTCTTCATAAGCACATGTCACACACACAATAAAAAAAAAATATATATATATATATATGTGAGTGGGTGGTGAGGTGGAGAGGGGGGGAGGGGGGCAGTACCACTTGAAGCTAAATTGAACTTAGTAGCGTTGACAGAAAGTGGCGCCAGTTTGGCTGCCCGTAACATATGGCGTATACTTCATATTTCTATATAGCCGCGTCTATGGATATGGGATATGAATATGTTTTGCCAAACCATGGCACATGGAAAGCAGAGAGAGGTGAGGTAAAGAGATCAACATATTTCACACACACACACACACAAACACACATTTGCAACTATTTTTAGGTACCCCTACAGAGTGAGAGAGCAAGCGAACTGTAGACAAGGACAGAAAGAGACGTTTGGAATTTCCATTTTATGAAAGAATTTTCTTTTGCATTTTTCGTTTTTTTTCTTTGTATTTTTCGTTGTTTTGGTTTTTTTTTTTTTTTTTTTGGCTGCCGTTTTGTTGTTGATTTTTATTGCTTTTTGTTTTTGCTGAATATTTTTAAAAGCAATTTACCTAGTGCCAGGCGGCTTTCAAGTGTCCATCAACATGTTTGACAAATGCGCTGATTTCTGATATTTAGGCTAAAAGACAAAACACTCACCCACACCCACACCCACATCCCCCACCTACCCGTATACATCGGAGTAGGAGGCTTACCCCGCTTGCTTGTCTATGTGAGTCATTATTTTTGGCCATGCTTGCAATTTCCGTGCCCGGAAGTTGTTCGACTCGCTCTCTCTCTCTGTTGATATCATCTCTCTTGCTCTTTGTCGGCGCCATCGCTTTTCATCGTAATGAATAATGCAACAGTCGAGTAGAAACCAAGCAGCCAGGTAGAGACCCAAAAAAAAAAAAGAAAAAGAAACAACTTTCGGCCAATAAAATATTTAAAACGAATACCTTGCCTTGTCCACAAAAGCAGCAGCAGCTGCTGCTGCTGCTGAGAACATGACAAAAGACAAAGTGAGGCAAAGAGAAACAAGAAGAAACTCTGAAATGAGCAACGCTTGATGATGCAGATTGATCCTGAGAAAAGTTGGTAAATAAGCAAGATAATTATATATAGAAATAGGATTATAAAGCAATCACCGTAAGAAAACTGAAAACTAATTTCAAGAATTCAATTAATCAGCGATATATAGTCCTTGAATACCAATTAGTCGCCCATCTCTTCTCTCCTTGTGCCTTCTGAGACCGAAGTCTTTGGCTTGTGTGTGTGTTTATTATGGGTAAACCAAAACTATGCAAACATTGCGCATTTTGTATAATTAATCAAATATTTTTATTGAATTTCTGTGCTGTGTGTGTGCATGCGTGTGTGCGTGTGTATGTGTGTGTAACTGGCACAAACAAAGCAAAAGCTAAAGCAGCGACAAATGTTTGATTTAAGCTCTCGTATCACATGACCCGAAACAGAAAACCCAGAACCGAATGGGCCTCTGGGCCTTTGGGCACTAGGTACTAGGTACTAGGTTATGGTCTCTGCTTTAAGCGCGTTAATGGCCCAGCTGACACACACACAAAATGATGAATGACGTACGAGTTAGGCGTGTTTGAGTGTCACCGAATGGACATGGACATGGCTCAATGTTTGCTGAGTGGCATGGGTCTAAGCTAAGTGTGGGGCAGCTCTCTCTCTCTCTCTCTCTCTCTCTCTCTCTCTCTCTCTCTCTTCGTTATCATAAATCGCATTTGTGCATTTGCATTAGATGCAGCTCGTTACTTGCAATGAGCAACAATGTCAAACTTTCTGCCATCATCATGCCCCATCATCATGAACTTCATCATCGTCATCATCATCATCGTCATCATTCACCTTCATTTGCATGCAAATCTTTATGAGCCGCTATGCAAATGTTGTTTTACAACTGCCACTACGAATACGACTTAGTATGACTATAACTACACATATCCATAAATACATACGTATATGTATATGTATTTGTATCCTGCATCCTGTATATCATGAGTGTACGCTCGCCTGGCTTTCGTTTCGACAGAATTTTGCATCTTCCTAGACTAGCTTTAGCTTTTATTTTGATTTTATAGCATAATGTGGACATAAAATATGAACAGATTAACACACACACACACACACGCACACCCATACATACCCTCACGCTACTCATACTCATCCATCCATCCATAGTATGCGCATTCAATCACAATGCACGTGCCCTGACCCAGGCGACAAGTGCATAAGTTGCCCTTTCCCCTTAACGGAAAACAGAAAAACTTGAATTTCAACTTTTCATTTATAGAGAACCAATTATTCTTGAACCTTTGAAATTTCCATAAATTCCATCTTGCTTTGCCTATGTATATCGAAAGCAAATAAAATCGAATCCTTTTAAAGTAAAGTAAGAAAGTCGTCACACCGACTTGGGTATAACCTTTATACTACACACAGTGCTAACAAAAAGAATGTGCCAACATTACGAACTCGTTCAAATGCAAAGTTAGGTCCTTTGGGAGTACTTTTCGTGCGTGCGAGATTGACAGAAATCTCTAGAAATCTTTAATAAAAGTCGTTTTCTGTTATTCATTTTTGAGAAGTTCAATGAAAAAATATATATTTATTTTAATGACAAACGCTTGAAAAAAGAAAGTAGTCATTGGTCCAAAAGACTCTTTTAGGCTAATTGTTTCTGTGGAAGTAGACTGCATTGAGATGAAGTTCGTTGTGGCATTCTTCTATGAGTTGCACTCGTATGACCTAAATGAATATACTCTTTTTGCATGGTTAAACTATTATATACCCTTACCAAATGTTAAGGGTACAAAATCCAAATTGAAACTTTTGCTGGTTGTCTGTGAGGCTCAGAAGACATGCCATTCTGCATTCATATTCAAGATGCGAAAACTGTTAGCGTTAACAACACTTTTTTTTTGCTTTTCACTTACCCTTTTACCCCATCCCCCTTTATACATAACTATCTTTGGTTCGCTTCGCTTAACCTTTTATCGGTGTGTGTGTGCGAGTGTGTGTGTGTGTGTGTGTGTGTGTGTTTGGCTTGATTTGTGTATTGTTGCTGCCGCCACTTGTCATTTTGTTGTTTTCTTCGTGCCCCACATCGCCTCATGTGACATCATTCAATTGAGACGATGACGTGGCATTATCGAAAAGAGAGAGAGAGAGAGGGAGAATATTTTCAGGACCTTCAATAGAAACGCAGCCCCCATGCATCACCTGAAGTCGATTGTAAGTTTTTCCCTCATCACATTTCCCTCTCTTTCTCCTATTTCATCTCTTTTTTTTTCTTGCCTGTCTTTAACATATTTAAGCGGAATTTTTGCCAGGTGCCAACTAATTGCTGAAAACAAAAAACAAAATACCAAAAGAGGGGAGAAAAAGAACAACAGGCCAAAAAAAAAGATGGCAAAAAGCTTCATCAAACGCCCTTCAACAAACGCCTTGTGGGCGTGGCAACGTACGCTGCAGCGCATAAATCAACAAGAAACGTAGCTCTCAGTTTTTCCTCATATCATTTTATACCCTACATACATTTAACATCTAAGTTAAAATCGAATATGATAAATATTAATTTATGATCAGTTTCAATGGGAAACTTTAAAAAAAATATATTCAAGTGATTATATTGAAGTAAATCTCAGGATCAACTTGAAGATATATTAAGCCAATCATTCCGAGTAATATCCAAGGGTATCTTAGAGTCGGCAGACCAGACCTTAAGCTCGGACTACTTTTTTGCTCGTTCTCGTCTTTGTTTGATTTGCGGGAGAAGTACGAAAAAGTGTGGCAAGGCAGAGGAAAGTGGCGGGAAACCGGGTACGAGTGCTGCTGGAGAGTGGAAGATAGGTGGGTGGGTAGAGCGAGTGTGGTAGACCCAGTTTGCAAAGTAAACAAGCGGCAAATGAAATGCCGTTGCCGTTGCCATCGCCGACTGAAACTATTAAAAATGAAATGGCCCATTTTTTGGAGAGAGCAAGAGAAAGATACAGAGAAAGACAGTATGCAAGATAGAGAGAGATAGAGAGAGAGAGAGAGCAAAGGAAAGAAAGAGGCAGTGGCAGAGACAGAGAGATAAAAATGGTCACGACACACAACCGCAAAAAAAAAAACACCCGACCGCTCAACCGCCCAACTTCCCTTCTCATCCCAATCAAAAAGTGCAGGGCAAATGCCAGCGGCAGCCTTTTTGCATGTATTATGCACTACGCACTCACTGACTCACACACACACACTCACACACGCACGCACACACACACGCACACAAGCACATCTGTGTATCTTATGTGTTTATATAGACCCAACTTTAAACAACAACAAAATGGCCGAAATATTTAAACCAAAGCAATGCAACCGAAACTAATTTCGGTTTTGCTAACAAACAGTTAAACGGTTTTTCCATCAAGACCGCTCCAACACATTCAATATAATTTATCAATTCATTTTTATTCTCGAAACAAAAGGTTTAACTTAAAGAGAAGCAATCTAAGCTGAGAAAAAGAGTTTTTATCTTCGTGGAATCCCTTTACAATTTCTTCGATCGTTTGTTCAGATATAGATTTTAGTATCTAGATTTACTTTGCACACATGATTCACTAATTAAACATGCTTTAAATATAAAATGTAAAAAGAAAATTTTATAATTCATGTATATGATCACATGATTAGGGCTTTTGTCTTTCTCTGAGTGTACATACATACGCAGCATACATACATATATGTATATAAAATATAAATGATACAAGTAATGGTTAAATGAAATGAAATGTTCAGATATTTACATATATACATGTAGCTATATACATATACTCTGAATTTAATTATCATTTTCCAGCTCCTTTTAAACTTTAGTCATGTGTGCGTGTGTGTACGAATGTTATATATATAATGATGACCCATAAATGTATCTGTATCTGTATCTGCAAATGAAATATCTATGTATGTATATGTGCACTTGACAGCCAGCTCCTCCTGTGTGTGTTCTCTACGGCAAATGACTTGGCCAAATGTGTATGTATGTATATGTATGTATGTATGTACTTTCATAGTGCAGCCAACGAACGAACTTATAAAATATGCAAATGACACAAATTCTACCTTCTGGTTAAACCGTTGCGACGATTGACGCTAGCCTAATATAATATTTAAGCCAAATACAAAAAGGTGACAAAATGCGATCGATAGCAACAGAGAAAGAAATTAAAATCAGAAAAAGAAGAGCAAATGAATACGAAAAAGACACACACACACACGCTCGCGCTCAAAGCACATATAGCTTATCTGACAGCTAATAAATAAGCAAAGACATCATCAAATGTTGAACTTTTCACTTTTAATGGTCGGTTAGTTTTATGTCTTTTCGCTTCGCACACACACACACACACAAAGTCAGGCCAGATGCCAGATGGCAGCCCGAATAAGTATGCTATGCAAAATTGTAGTCGCTTGCTAAAGAGATTAATTTTGAATTTCAGGGCAGACAACTTTAATAAATATTTAGTTGGAATATTTTGTAATTCTTTTTTTTTAAACTAGTATTTCCTACACACACACACACACACGCACACAAACACACGTATGGTAAACTGGCTCTAACATTAATCCCCAGCATGAAAAACCTTTCGCTCTTTGAGCAAACAAAAAAGGAAACCGAAATGCAAAACGACTTACAAAACAAAAACCTTTGATTAAGTGCCTGTAGAGAGTGGGAGAAAGGCAAGGAGGGCATGACCTGAAAAAGGGCGGTAGCAATTAATTTATGAGGCTCACACACACACATATACATAAGCACACACACACATACACACATTAATTAATTACAGTGATTTCTTTTGCAGCATTTTTTCCCTTTTTCATTTCTTTTTTCTTTTTTTTTCTTTTTTTGCTTGTGGTTGTCAGTTGATTTATGAATGGATTTTTGTTGTTGCTTATTATTTGTACTCTTTCTCTGATCTCCTCCACCCTTTCACTCTCACGCCACCTCTTTTCTTTGCGTCTCGACTCTTTTTGCCTTGCTCTCTGGGGCCAATTGTCATTTGGCCCAGAATAACAACAGCAACAAGAATCAGTTAAGTTATCCTAAATAAACACATTTTGTGCCAAGCTTGTAGCACGCAGCGTAAGCATTTTTCGCCTTTAACCCTTTAGATGTCCACCCATCTACCTACCTCCAAGTCCTTGTCTCTTTGTCTCCTTGTCTCACTTGCTCACACACTGTCACCCTCTTTTCCGTTCTGTTTACTTTTTGGCCAAGAGTATATTCATGCTTTACAGCCAAGTTTGTATAGTTATCGAATTAAAAATCCTGATCAGCATGAAGAACTAAAACAGGAGTCTTTGATTACTTCTTGATTCCGACTAATCTAACTAACTATATATATAAACACTTTTATTTATATATACATGCATATATCGCTCTTGGGTCACAATTGAAAATTGTAAGAGTATGGAATCTTCGGTATGGTCCGCACAATTTTCGCTTTCTTCTTTTTTTTTCAAATTTGCTTTTGGACTTTGGCACTAAGCAAACTGTTGCTGGCATACACAAAACCAACAACAATGTTCACAAGTAAACGTAGACTTTTGGTAGAGAGTGGGCGGTTGAGATGGGCGGTGGGCAGTTAAGGGGCGGAATTGGGATTGAGCTTGTGCTTAGATAGAATGGGTTGGAGCAGAGTGGTTGTGACCATCGTCTGCTTGTCCAGGTTTCAAATTAAACTCGAAAGAAAAACAAATTAGGCAAATGCCGGACAAAAGCATTTGTCTGATGTTTGTTGTTTGCTTCCATATTGCGAAATGGAGCAAAAGGGTGAAACGAAGGTGAGGCAAAGATACTTATTTAAGGTTCTTGTCGCATGTTTAATTTAAATTTAATATGCTGTGGATACACAAAGGAAACTTCAATTGAAAGTTAATCCAGAGCTTCAAAATTGTTAGAAAACCAACGGAATGATGGGGATTATTTAAAGGACTTTAAGGATATATATTTTTAAAGCTGTCAACATTCCTATAGACATGAGTTTTGAGTGACCTGTCTTAAGCCACTATCAATAAGTACTACTTAATGAAGGGTTTTTTTTTACTAATAAGCAAATTACTTTTGCCTTTCATATTTTCATTCAAGCTTTGCGTAATTTACTGCCCGGTATCCGGATGCCAATGTGGCGTGGGTGGCAGATAGCGGATGGCTGGCTAGCGGTAGAGGAATCATTGTAAACATATTTCCGTAAATCATTTGAGTTGGGATTCTCTACAGAAGGAGGACTTTGTTGGACAGCAGTTGCCTAAGAGTGGAGCAGCAGCAGGTGCAACCAAACATTTTTGGTTCTTCTCTGGGTCTGGACCCGTACCCGTACCCGGACCCGGACCCATAACCGAAAACATTAAGTTTGAATTATGGTGCACATGTGGCTGGTGTAACCTCCATCAACTCCAATCCTTACGGCTGCCCCATCTCATTTCTCTTCCACAGTGTGTATGTCCATGAAAATCTGACACGCATAAATTCAACCAGCAACGAGCAGCAGAAAGAAACAGCGAAATGAAGTGGCAACTGTGGCGGGAAACGGAAACGGCAACGGAAACAGAGTAAACGGAAGCCCATGTCTAACAACTTGCTGAGAGATGAAGTGTGGCCGGAGTGCCTTGGTAGTGGGCATAGCAAACCTGATTAGTGCATACCCTACACACACACATACATCCTTGCATAGATACAAATGTATCTACATATGTTCTTACCGGCATGAACTTTAATGCCAAAGGTGGCATCCATCTCCTTCTACATTCCCACTACCGACGCCTGCCCTTCCCGCAACCATTTTGAGAGATACTTGCTAAAATGTCGGCAGACAGTTCAGTTAAGTTTCCCTTGTGTGTTCTGCTCAACAAAAATCTTCATGTCCTCTAGTTTTTTTTTTTTTTTGTTGTCCCTCTATTTTTTTTTTTTTTTTTTTTGGCGTGGTTTTATGTTTGCCTACTTTTAGCATAGTTTAAGCAACGTCACATAAAAATAGAATGAAGCAACAGCGCACGGTGACTTTTCGAGTTTACAGTGGTTTTAAAGCAGTCGAACAACAATGGAAATTGATATTGTTAAGCATGATATGAAGTTACAACAATTTTGAACTACTCTTACACCACTGTGAGTGCCACCTCTTGCTCTCTCTCTCTCTCTCTCTCTCTCTCTAGTCGACTGCATTTGGCTTGTGGTTGGCAATGCGGTCGCGTCTCTCCATCTCTCTCCATCTCGTTTCATTTCTGGCTTGCTTGCTTTCCTCTTCTTCTTCTTCTTCTTCATCACATCTCTACAGCTCTGGCTTAAAGTATTACAGTTACAGTAGTTTTTTTCCCTACTTCCTTTTAGCTCAATCAAAGTAGCTAGGCAGAGGAAGTGGGGAAATAGAGAGAAACTAAAATGCTGAAACCAGGGGGGGGGGAGGGGGGCGCGCGCGGAAGGTAAAGGAAAGGAAGAAAGGCTAAGCCAAATGTTGACGACGACTTTCGGCTTTCGTTTTGCTGCTGCTCAGCCCAATATGAGCAACACTTTGTTGTTAGCTGCTGCTGCTGCTGCTGCTGCTGCTGCTTCTGCTGCTGTCGTTACTCGCAACAAATTGCTGTAAGCTGTGAAACTAATCTTGGCAGTTCTCTTTATCCCCTTCCCCACTTCCCACTCGTATTGCCCCCCTGCTGGTAGTTGACTGTGAAACTACTTTAGCGGATTACTTTTGGATATATTTTTATTTTGTCGTCGACCATTTGCACTTTATTTTTAGCCAGAATCCGCCATATACATAGTTACTCCACTCATTAGACTTTGCGTGTCCTCTTTCTTCGTTTCTCTGTGAGTTTCCCTATTTTCGCTATATACATTTGCATATAATAATAAAAAAAAAAGGTGGTTATATATATTTATTTTTTTAATGTGCGACCATTTGTAGTTGATTAGTTGGCATGTGAAATGTCAATTTCATAAATCGATGAAAAAAAGGAAAAAGAATTTTCCATTTTTGCATAGCTTAGTTAAAAGGGGTTAGAATTCCTTTGTTTGGTCACACTCGACAGGGGCGATGAGGGGCACTAACGGAAGTGTGTATGTATGAGTGGCTCATGTGATGAAGTTGTTTACTTTTACCCTCCCACTTTCTGCTTTCCTTTTTCACTTTCACTTTGTGCATTTCCGTCAAATTTCCGCGCAAATTGCCGGCATGTCCAGTCTTGGCAAACTAGAGAAAAAAAAAAAAAGGTAATGTTGGTTGCCCTATGTTGTTCCGGAAGTGGATGCAATCTAGGAACAAGTGCCAAATGTCGGAAGTCCAAGGAACAGGAAAAGAGCAGAAACACACAGAACACACAAAAACGAAAAACGAAATGAAACGAGATAAATGAAATTTAGTTGCCTCAAGAAAGTACACAGAGAGAAGAGAAGGAATAAGCAAGAGTGACAGCATTAGCTATGCAATGGTCTATTCTTAATAAAAAAAAGCCAAGTGAATGAATTTGTTGTTGCCAAGTCAAGATCGAATAACTTATTTAACTGTTTAGCATTCAAGGCGATTATTTTTGGCAAAGAAGTTAAGTAAATTTATCAAAAATATAAAACATGAGCTTCCGCTATAAATGCTTCAACTCCAAAAACTGCTAATCTTTCTTCGTCATATATTCGCTTAGCTCGATCTCTTTTTCTCTTTACGACCTTAGAAAATCCTAATCCGAATCCTAACTACGATTTCAAACTCTTTGTAGAAGTGGCAGCATTTCAGGACGACCCTTCCCGAGCTACAGGTTAACCTTTCGAACTTATGTCTCTATTTTGTACTTCAATTCAATTTTCGTTAGGTTTTAACTGAATTTTGTCTTTGTTTTGCCTCATTTTCCCTTTGCCAATTTTCTTTTCATTTTTGACTTTAATCGCCCTATTTTATTCCCTTGGATGATTTGCCAATTTCTGTCTTGGCCTCAGACTTTCAATTTGTATGTAATTTCTATTTCAAGAGACCCAAACCTGAAATTCTATATTATTTTTTTTTATTATATTTTCATTTGGTTACCTTTTTCATAGCTTTCTTCGTTCTTACTGTTCGTACTGGCAATATTTTTGCTGTTTTTGCCCCTTTTTGACCAATTTTATGAATTTGGTTTTCTGGGTCATTTTTGCAAATTTTCATTTGCTTTCCACCTAAAAAGCATTTAACTGCTTGTCAGCCTACTTCAAATTGTTGCTCCAGCTCCCATCTGGGGTCGCTCTCACTCCTTTTCTTCTTTTTTCTTTTTTTTTTGTCGTTCAATGGGTAATTCTACTTGAATTTTATTAGTTATTTTCATGTTTGCTACGTTTTGCCAGTTATCGCTGTTTCCCTCATTTTTACCATTTTCCATTTCCATTTCTCAGTTGGCTATGGCAAGTTGCCTAATATTTGTTTTGTTCGTTTGTAATGAAGTGATTGAAGTAAAGCAATTGCCATTAGACATGCAACGTGTTGCCATTCTCACCTTAAATTACACTCAAAGGTTCAAAGGGTATGCTAGAAAGGATCAGGATCAGGATCTTGAACATAATGTAGGGTAAATAGCATTTGCTCTAGTTTCTTGTTGGGTTTTTGCGATTGTTTGTTGCGTGCTAATTGGCCACGTGATGGTGACAAATCGAGTTTAAGTGACTGGGGCCCAGCCTTGCACCTGACCCCAAATCATGATAAGCTCAAGGGAAAATGTGGCAGAGGAGGGGTTAAGGCAATGTCATCTTCATTTTAACTATTTGAAATGTATGCCAAGTGGGCGCAGCAGCCCTCATCCGCTTGGCATAATGAGCAGAGCTTGAGGTCTACAATTGCTTTAACCTTGACATCTGAGGTGAGGTGAGATAAGGTGAGCGGATGGAGGTGGAGAAACGCGAAAAGGACCAAAATGCCTAACCAAACGGAACGCCCACATTTGTTTTTTTTTTTTTTTTTGGGCTGCTTTCCAGGATTCCCCTACCCAATTTATTTATGTACATACATAAAATTCGCTTATTTTCTAAAGTACAGTCAACTCTCGCAATCTGCGTTCACTATCATCTCATAAAGAGCTTTAAACGGTAATGCGGGCAATCAAATTAATTAAAATTCAATAAATTCAACAAAACAAATGAAACGAAAAGCATTTGCAAATAATCTGACAAGAGGATAGACACAAAGGAGAGCAAACGGCAAGCGGCAAGCGGCAAACGGGCAGAATTACTGCGAATGGCGGAAAAATGAGGAAAATATTGGAGGATGCTCCCTGATGTTTGTCATTTTGGGTAGTGGCAAGTGGCAAGGGAAGAGAGAAGCCCCAGTTCTTGCCCTGCTTATGTTAATGCTCAATTACAATTGTTGTTCGCTTTGTTTGTGTTGAAAATTATATTCCCTTATGGCAAATAAGAGCTGGCTAGGGGAATAGAAGTGGGTAAGGGATGGATGGATGGATGGATGGCAATGGAAAAACAAGAAACGGCAAAAGCACCAGCGAACCAAAACCCAAATGAAAATGTGTTGAAAGAAATTGAAATTATTGAATTACCACAGGGAAATGTTGCGCCAACTAGATACATATACAAAAATGAATACATATACATGCCTTGATATGCAAATTATGCAAATTACTCCCATTAGCATATTTATGTCTTTAATCTAAATTAAACGAATCAATTTAAGGATTCGCAAATGATCTCTTCTAAAAGAGCAATATCAATTTAGAATATTTTGAGGTACAAAACAACTCTTTTCAATTTCTCATCGAATTCTCTTACTTTTTATTGCCAACTTCATTTCTATATATCAATATATTTCTAGATTTTAAAGGAATAACACCTACAAATTCGTTTTGTTACATATATTTTAGTTTGAGGTCTGCATATATTTTTCAGGCAATCTATAAACAAGTTAGCACATATTTATTATTATTATTTTAGGCCCCTCCCTCCTGCCTCCCCAACCTATGTATGTATGTCGGTGTCGCCTTTACATTTCTCCCAGTTGAACCATAAACACAACAATCGGAAATGCACAGTTACTAAACAACAACAAAAGGTAAATGTACATGTAAATGTATATGAAACGAAATGGAACATTTTTGGCAATTTTAAATAGAATTGCAGCACGCAAAGAAGAGAGAGAGAAGGAACAAGATGCAAAGGATTGGACGATTGCATTGCAAAGGCTTTGGCAGTAAATTGAATTGTTTGTCAAGTAGAGAGAGGCAGAGACAGAGAAAGAGAGAGAGCGAGAGAGAGGGAGGTTAGAACATGGCCAGAACAGAACGAGAGGGTCGAAAGGGCAGCGTGGAGAAGAGTGTTATGTGAGAAGCCAGCCAGATGGCAACAGTTGTCCCACAAACGATAAGAAAAATGAGTCCAACTTGGAGTAGACGTCCTCTGATACCCTGTTTGCACTTTTGCCTTACATTTTTATGAATAACCTATGACCTTTGGCTATTTTGCACACAATTAACCAACGCATTTAAAAGCGATTTGCTTATATTATCTTGGTCCAAGTCAACTTTAACAATTTTTTTGGCTAAAGGGTATTAGAAGCAAAAGGAATGTCAAAGCAAGGCAACAAAAAAAAAAAAAAAATCTGAGGGAAATTCAATAGCTTAGAAATTGAGAAAGACAGACGAAAAGAGCGATAGCAAGAGAGAGAGAAAAAAAAAACGCGACGGAGGTCAGTTGGAACCACACATGTTTTGGCCACTCTTTCCCCCCTCCAGAGCAAACTCAAAAATGTTAACCACAAAGGCGTTTTTTTTTTTTTGTTTTCTTCTCTCTCATCTCATCTCATCTCTTTTCTTTTATTTTTTTGTTTTGCTCATTTCTTTCTGGTTTTAGTTGAAAGGCAGGCTACACTTTTTGCTTTCACACACACACACACACGCCCACACACACATATATAGGGACACAGACACTCACACATTAACGCTGGTTAAAATCACATGGAAAAACGCAAGTGAAAGTTGAGCAAAAGTTCTGACAACAATAACCACAAGTGGATGCCACAGCTGCCAGCAGTTGGTTTTTCCCTTCTATTTTCTTATTTTCTTTTTTTTATTTTTTTTTTTTTTTTGCCTCTACGAGGTCATTTGTTTTTTTGCAATGTTTTGTTTTTGGTTTCTGTGGTAACACTCAGTTGTCAAAATATGGCGAAAAGGGGGCTAAAAATTCTCATGCTCGTATTTAATATAAAAACTTAAAAGTGACAAAAAAAAAAAAAGAAGTTTCTTTCGTTTGTTATGCTTGAGTCCCCAAATCAATTAACGATTTAGAATTGCCATTAGATCTTCTAGTCTTAGGAACCATTAACCTCTTAGTCTTTTGTTTTTAGTTTGTCAAAATGGAAGAAATTGTTATAGTTTTTTATACAAAATAATTAAATCATTTTCCATTGTCAATGGTTTAAAATGAAACTAATATGAAATATTTTGACCTTAAATCATTTCTCTTCATATTAAGTCAAAGACAGCTTTTGGGACCTTAATTCTTAACTAATTTGCCCTCGTTTCTTAGATTCTATTTGCTTTTATCTAAAAAAATAAATATTGATTGATTGAATGATTTTTATTGAAATGAACTGATCAAAATAGCAGTTCTTATTCTTAAGGAGTTGAAAGCTTATTGATTGACCGATTT
The DNA here is from genome assembly GCA_024703675.1 of Drosophila nebulosa. Lineage (NCBI taxonomy): Eukaryota > Metazoa > Arthropoda > Insecta > Diptera > Drosophilidae > Drosophila > Drosophila nebulosa. The sequence continues at coordinate 13,318,319 of JANFPS010000003.1, forward strand.
TTTGTTTGGTTTTTGTGATCTTTTGCCATGAAGAAGACTGGTCACACTAATTTGGCGTCATTGCGAAACAGAATTTTTGATTTATAAACGTCTAGCTTTGTCTCCGCTTAAAACCCTTTAAAATAAATATTAAAATTGAGCAGAACCAGCGAGCTTGTTCTATGATCCGAAATATATAGAAACTGTTATGCCAAATTAATAGATAATTATTCAATAAACAATCTTGAGCTGATGCCAACTCGGCTATCCCAAAAACTTTTCAATAAGTTAAGAAAAACAAAACGTCACACAAAACACATTAAAAATCTTTTTAAAAACTCATTTATCCAAAAATTTTCACAATCTTTCGTTTGTTATGCTTGATTAAATTGGTTAAAACGGTTAAACATTTCAATTTCATTAATTAACCAGCGAATTTTATGATATATTACCAGAAAAGAAGCTCTGTAAATTGCAAAAACATCAAATTGAAATTGAAACTAAAGCTGTGGCAATTGGAGTACACATAAATTTACTTTAACTCAATGAATTAAGTGAATTATTATGCTAAAATATATAAAATTGAATTATGCATGCATCTCTCTGTCTTTCTTTTCTGTTTTTTTTTTTACTGGCTTCATCTTATGTCTATGTAGGTCTTCGTGATGCACTTTAATCAAGCTTCTTCTATCTGGCCAAGAAAATATTTATAAGCCGTCTGAGAGCTTATGCCATATTTTAAGTCTACACCTGCTCCAACCCTCTGCAAGTTCTCTCCCTTCGCCTTTAGCCATACTACATGTATGGATTTTTCTTTTCTTCATAATTTTGTTCTCGTTGTTTATGGCTTTTCCACTCCATTTGATTATTATTGCATTTTGTGTGATTAATCATTTGTCGTGTGTGAGAGAGAATTTTAGCTGTAGACAATGTGGAAGAAAATTAAGGAAATTTCAGAAAGATTCGGCTTATTCAAATTGCTCAGAGACAAGGAGAGGACGCATAAAAGTTATTCAAATTTGCGTTTGATCTGAGGTAAAATAAAAATTCATAAGCTAACTTTTTAATTTTATCTTTACTTTTGAGTTTTTTTTTTTTGTATTTTTTTTTTTTTTGTTTAAATGTCGGGACACGGGGATACGACCTGACATATTTTCGCAAGTATTTAGTCCTTACTGGAAAATTCATAGCCATGTTTGAGGTGGCAGGGAAAACTTTTGGCTGGCTCACACAAAGCAAACACACCACACACACACATAAGTGAGGAGAGAGGGAATGGCGGGGCAGCGTGGCGGTCGGAGATGAATGGAAGGCATCTTGGTTTAGGCGGGGGTCGTCTCTGCCTTCAGGCAAAGGGCAATTTTCAGTTTGAATATTTTAGCTGCTAATTAAAATGTATTCGCGGTTAACAAAACCTGCTTCCTCTGCGTCTTCACCTTCACCTTTGTCACCCCTCCCAAACCGCACTTCAGTTCACTTCACCCCTTCAAATCCAGACGCCCTTGAAAGATGAGATAAAGCAACCGAAATTTTGCAGCTTCAGTTTTAGGGGGAATAATTTTTCAGGCCACAAATAAACACAAAATGTAATTGAATATATGTAAGAAGAAGCGATAGAGAAACCCAGAGAGAGGCAGCATCATTGAAAAAGGATATGACAAAAGTGTTAGCCGTAATTAAGAAGAATAGAAGAGTATGTGAGTTGATTTCGAGTTTCAAGTGAGTAAGTCTACTTAATTCATTTCTAATTGAAATCCAAGAGAATCACCTTCTGAGTTTTAATCGCTTAGTTTAGTTTAACATTGTAATTTTATTTGAAATTCCAACAAAAGGGACAATATGCTTACTCGCTCTATCAATGAATGCTCTCTCACTCGCACTCGCTACGTTTTGACGAAGGGTCAGAGGGACTAAAGTGAAACGTTTTCCCACGTTTACCACGAGTATGCCTAATTATTCGCTTAGAGTTAATCATGATGCAAGAGATTTCTGATTGCCTGTATCATCTTAGGCTCTCGTGAAACATTCCTGTCGCTGCCCCGCAATAATTACTAACTAAATCGTTGGATTCGCGAAACACTCTTTAAATGTAACACAATACTAACTCTCTGTGAGTGTAATAGGGATGGGTCTATGGGTCTATGGGTATTCGGGTGTGTGTGTGTGTGTGTCCGTTTCCTATTACTCCCTGGGAATTGCATCCTTGACTTCCTGCTACTGCTGCCCCGTCGACTTCATGAGCTCGTTGACTGTTGTTTCATGTTTTGGTTCATGGTACTGCAATTGGCTCCTGCCAGCAAAACATTAACCTACCTTCTGTGCTCTACCTTAACTGTCAGTCAGAGGCAGCTGGAGATGGAAATGGAGCTGGTAACATAATGTACACACACCACACAGACACACACACATACACACTGGATATTTTACATTTCAGCAACAAACCAACCATGCTTCTCTCTCTCTCTTTCTCTCTCTTTTACATTGCCACATACCATCATATCCACGGCCTTTGGCACCACCATTGAGAGTATTCAACTCAGTGGGGCGGCAAGGCGTGGCATTCGCATCGCTTTGCAAAAGTGACATGGCATATTTCAAGGTAAACATTGTGAATTTTGCATATCAAACGCGAAAAGAAAGAGAGAGAGAGAGAGAGAAAACACTGAGAGAACGTAGAGCGAGAGCGGGAAAGGGTTTGGAGAAGAGAATGGAACCTTTTCGACGAATTGCTTTGTGGGATGTTGTTGGATGACCTTTGCCAATTCCTCCTTATTCCCCTTGCTTCTCATTCCCCCTCTATATGTCCCCTTGCCTTGGCTGTAGCTCGCCCTCGTTTAACCAGAATGCAAATTCTAATTGTATAATTAATGGAATTGCCTTCGTCTCTATCGTTCTCCCTATCTCTTGCTTTCTCTCGCCCTCTCTCTCTCTCTCTCTCTCGCCCTGTCTCTGTTTCTGTCTAACTCTCCTCTCAATATTTTGCATGGATTGTTCAAGTTAATTGAAATGCACGTGGCCAATTGTCCTTGAGATCGGTTTAGCTTTCAAATAAAGGAATATGAATAGAAAACAATAAACATTTATCTAGCCAACAAACTAAACCGCTTTAAACCGGCGCAAAAACAGCTGCAACTGCATTTTAATACACATTATTGGCCTGATCAGTGTGGAGGGAGGGAGGGGGGGGAGTTAGGCAGAGGTGTGCTCCAATAATTTACTTTTGTATAAATCAAATAATATATAATATATAACAAATGTATGATAAACCTATCATTTCGGTTATTATAATATTTTCTCCCGTTGAAATGAAATACTTATTAACTGACTTTCTTATTGTTTCAAATAAAATGAAAGCTAAATTCAAATAATAATTATATCAGAAACAATTTCGATTAATGTTGTTTCAATTTCTTTAACTATCTTTGACAAATTTTAGAAACTACCCCAAAAAACAAAAAAAAAGAAATATCGAAAAAATTGATGAAATGTAATGGAATGGCTATTGAATCAGTGCAATGCACTGACTTTTGCCTCAGCTCTCTAGCTCGCTCTCTCTGTTTCTCTCTCTCTCTCTCTCTCTCTTTCTCTCTCTCTTTCTCTGCATAGTTGTATCTATCTCTGTCTCAATCACTGCCAGTGTATAGCTGAAACTCTCTGTTTACAATTGCCGCCCGCTAATTTATTTGAAAAGCCATTTGTTACCTTTGGCTTGGCTCTGTTTACATGTCTCTGTCTGTCTGTCTGTCTGTCTGTCTATTTTGTACTATATATACATGCATACATACGTACACATACGCTACGATACGATACGATATATATGTATGTATATATACTTGGATTTGGTTTTGCGGGTCTTTCTCTATACACACATATTACACATTTACCATTAATGTTAATTCAATTTGCTGTCGTCTCATGTGCGGTATTGGCCCCGCGGGAAGCAAATGGAAGCGATGACGATGAGGTGTATACTATGGTATATAGACCAGTTTCTATATAGTCAATATTCTCAATTCAAAATTTATATATACATATATATTTTGAAGCACGCAATTTTCAAAAGTTCATATACCCAATAATTGTTTATATAAATACATAAATATATATGTGTTATAATCAATTCAAACACAAAAATATATACAAGTACATAGATGTATATATAGTATAGGATGTATGTATCTATATGGAATGAAATGTATATACATAAAGATCGAACAGCTGCCGATTGCCAAATGCCTCTACAACACACACACACGCATATGCAGTTTATTTAGTTGAAAAATTTCGGAAAATTGTTGAGAGAAAAGAAAACTATATACTCTTAGTCGTAGCGCCGACATTCCTAATACCCTGTAACTCTGCATCGACATATGGCGATGCCCTTTGACACCATACTCAATCATTTGGTTAATTTTTTTTCAACTTAACTAATTCTTTATATCGTTTGATCAATCAATATCGATTTTCGTTATACACTGTAGCATAATTTATTAAAGAAACAACAAGAACTTAATCGTTTCAACAATCTGTAATCGTTTATTAGAATTACTTGGATTATGTTAATACACCCTTTTTAATCCCATGAATGCGGAGTATAGGAAAATTGCCTGTTTTGTGTGTTTGTTTGCATTTTCTTTCTGTTCTTCTTTTTATTTTTTTGCTTTTTGTTTTGTTTAGCTTTAGTAAATACTTGAAAATTTAATGCCGTTTGGCCAATAATTAAGGCAAAAACATTCCCGCCCTTTCCCTAGTTCTACCACCTTCCTCCGCTTTTCTCTCTTTTTTCTCGTCCACCTCCTTTCAGGCGAAAGTCCTCTCGACATTGTGAATTTATACATCATTTTAAAAAATATTAATCATACGCACAGTTGGTAAAAATCAAAAGGAATGGATAAATTATTAAAAGTAAAAGAAATCAAATTAAAAAGAATAAGAAAAAGAAAATCAAAACTGCAATATTTATAAGCTACATTATATAGATGAATGGCAATTTTGCAGCACGAGAAGATGGATGCCTGAAAGGATGGATGGCGGTTCGGCAGCGAAAGGAAAAGGTGTATCCCATTTGCCTTTTTGCCTCCTTGGGCAACAGATGGCGACATCGAAAATTTATCAAAGAGAGCAATGGGAAAGAGGAAATTAAGTTGTAATAATGACAGGAAATCAGAGGAAAAGGAAACAAAAACGAAATGAAATTCACTCAAACGAAAGCTAACATGAATGCATGAAACCAAAGAAGAACTCACAAAAGGAGGGCAAACAAAAACGAAATGAAAATAAAAAAAAAGAGAAAATATTCTAAGCGACAAAACAAAATTAAAGAAAAAACGAAGGAAAGTTTGTTAATACTTTGTTCCGGACATAATCAACTAAGATCTGTATCTTCTAGCTAGGAAATACGAAAAAAAAACTAAAAAAAAAAAAACAAGTTTTTTCAATTATATTTTATCCAGTTGACGATTATATGTACTTGCTTTTTGAGTCAAGTAAGAACTAGTTTCAAGGAGAACTGACCTTAAGCCTAAAAAAAACTGGTTCTTTTCCACCATAAGAATGGCGGGAAAATGCTATAGCATAAACTTATCTATCTTTTAGGTGCTATTGTTTTAGCCTTTCCATCCAAACTTTGAACTATTCTATTAAAACATCTTTTGTCAAAACAAGTCACAATTGCTTATTTACGTATAAATTAATTTCGTAATTAGTTCCGTAAACTTTCCTATTGTAGATATGCATGAATTATAAAGATAGCTCCAAGTCCCAAAAATAAATTCAAATTGAGAATGTTGCCAAGTTGCATGGCAATTAGAAATTATGACTGCGATCACATTCTCTTAGATGTTCAATGAACATTGTGCATATACATATAACATCATCCACTCATCGTTTGTTTCGGTTTCATGCCTCATATCCAACACACACAGACACACAGAAACCACTTTTTTCCAAAAAATACAGTCACATTTTGAAAAAAAAAAACAACCATTTTTTTTGTAGTTCGCCATTTCCTTGAACTTTTTGTGTAATTTGGCATAATCTTTCAATTTTTCGAAACTGAAAATCTGTTTCTCATTTTCAAACACATTTAGATTTACAAACAAAAGAATTACCTTTATAGCCTTTAGTGTCGATTTGCAAGATTACTTTTTGGTCTCTTTTATTTTTGGTTTTTCTTGGGTTCTTTTTTGGTCTTTTATCCTATGTCTCTTCAGAAAATCACAATACTGTATGGAACCGAAAAAAAACAACAAACAACAGACGCGATTTCTTAGTATACAATATGCATATCATCTATAATTTATTTCGTTAGAAATTTTCAAGCACCGACGGCAAACACAAAAACTAATTAATATTTAACTTAAAAAAAAATTAACTGAACATAAAACAAAACTTTGGAAATATTTATTCTTTTTTTTTAAATTTCTCGTATACCAAAAAATCACTCGAGACTCCGAAACTTTCGAAATTTTATATTCGTACGATTGTTGTGTTTTTTAAATTTCAAATTTTTTCCTCTCGAATTTTGACGCGTTCGGTTTGGTTGGGGCGACTTGTATGGTACGATGGTATGGTTGGTGTGTATGTGTCTTACGGGAGGGAATTTTCTTTTAAGTGAACTCCAAGAGTGCGAGTAAGAGAGAGAGAACTACAACAACGCAATGTTATCCGCTCGGAGGCTGAACGCCTACTGCTTGGCGTGGATGGTTCAACAACGCGCCGAAAGCTTCATCGCTTACGCACAAGCGCGTCGACAGCGGCAGCGACGCGTCCCAGCAGCGGCAGCAGCAGCAACAGCAGAAGCAGAAGCAGAGACGAGCCATGTGCTTGGATTGTTCGGATTGTTGCGATTGCTCTTGCTTCGGGTTGACCGCGCTTCGTAGTGCGCTTTTTAATTGCATTTCGCACAACGTCGGACGTCGACGTCGGCGACGGCAACGGCAACAGCAACGGGCAAAAGCGCAACAGCAACAATTCCTTTCCTACGTCTTAGCAGCTCTTCTCTCCGTCAAACATTTTTTTGTTGTTTTTGGTTATATTTTTTTGTATTTTTTGATGTTGTTCCTGTGTGTTTTTCGGTGAATAATTTAACGCAAATATAACGCAGTCTACACACACATACACAGAACGCACACACACGCTAGAACTCTCCAAGCGCCAATCAAAACTCTACGCAGGTGGTTTGAAAACTCTACACTGGAAATACATCGGTTTCGGTTTCGTTTCATTTCGTTTCGTAGCGTTTCCAGTCGTTGCCATCGTCGTGGTCGTTGTCGTCGTGCTAACAAGTTGAGGAAACCGACCCCAAAAAGCAACAGTTGAAATGAATAAAGGAAACGGTACATTTTGTTGTTGCTGCTGCTGCTGCTGCCGCTGCTGCTGCTGCTGCCGCTGCTGCTGCTGCTGCTGCTTCTGCTGCTGGGAATGGACGTCATCATGTGTTGCTTCTTAGGCGACTGCCTAAACCATTCCAGTTTACACTGTTGCTCCAAAACCCGCATTGCCCCACCGACCAACTACCAGCAACACTTCTCCCCATCCCCATCCCCATTCCCATTCACATGCCCATCCAGTCTTAGTCAATCTGGACGTTAGTTTGTATGAAGGTGCTTGTATGTATGTATGTATGCATGTAGATGTGTGTATGCATGTGTATGTGCGTTAAGCAGCAACTAATTTTTGTTAATCACACCTTAATGACATGAACTTGACACTATTCTTCGATGATGCTGCTGTTGCTGCTGCTGTTATTGCTCACGATTCTCTGCTAACTGCCAACTGCCATTGTGGCTGGCCATTGTGGGTTTGCGGAAACGTGTGTGTGTGTGTGTGTGTGTGTGTGAGTGTGTATTCGTATCTGTGTGTGACACTTAATTACAAATTTGTCAGCCTAAAGAGCCGGCAGTCAAATCTTCAATTGCCTTACTTTTAATGAGCTAAGCAAACACAAGAAAGGATATGTACATATGTATGTATGTATGTATATACATAAATGTATGTATTATTATATGTATTTCACGTTACTGTGTGTAAGAATACATAAATCATCGTTTTATGTGACACACACACACACACAACCACACATTACTCGTCTCAAACAAAAACCGCAAAACAATTAAAATGTATTGTAACAAATTATTTAGGTAAATTTATGTATGTATGTATAACATTCATACATACAGATATAGAACTTCCCCACAGAAGAGCCTATCCATCGTTTAACTTTTGTCCGCTAACGAGAATTATTCTCTGTCTCTCACCAGAGACTCTCAGAGAAATCGTCCGCACAACAGAGGTGTCTGCCATATAGAGATAGAGTTCGTTAAGCTAGTGTTTACTGTATGTATATATATATCACTTCGTTTTACGTTTTTAATTTATTTATGCGTCACTGCAATACAAATTTAATATTGTTAAAAAAATTATAGTATAACAAATTTTGCATAATTTAAAAAAGAAATAAAGCCATAGCAACTAAGGCTCAAAGCATTTTGTATATGTATTTTAATTAAACACATTGAGTGTTAGATATTTGTTACGTTTAGGTATTGCAACAATTGATCTAAATTTTTAAATAAGCTTGTAATTGAAATTGTCGTTAGCTAACTTACTTACTGGTTCGAAACAACAGATTCAAATCCCATAAATCCTACGAAACTTGCTAAAATTTCTAAATAAGTTTTGTAGGATTATTCTTAGATATTTCGCAGTAGCTTTGCTCACACATTTTGGCGACTTTAGTAACACAGGTCGAAAGAAAACTCAGTTCCAGAGACCAAAGGATAGATAATAGCGCACTGAATTCCAATCTAAGTTCCAAATATTTGACCTAAAAGTGCAAAAATAGGAATAGATGTGAAAAATAAGAATACTTTTATAGGCTCAACGACATTTAAAAGAGGTTTTCGTAAAATAAAAGTATTTTTTGAATCTATTTTTGGGGTTTTAAGAAACCAGAGTTATTCTGAATATTTGCATACCTCATTCGGCTGGGCCAAAGGTAGTGTATACGCTGATTGGCTCAACGACTGTATACCCAATTAGCTCTAGATAGATTATATTAATGTAATTTTCATGCACAAAATAATTTGACTCTAAATTCTTGTTAATTTTCTTAAAGTTATGGCATTTTAACAGGCTCATCTCAATACGATTAAAGCATAATTACGAGTTTGTTGTCTAGACACTGTAAGCGCTGACCCGGCTACCTTTGCAATGCCCGAACCCAAGACGCACTCCTCCATTTTTTCGACACTCACCCCGAGTGACCCCCCGGCGACAGATCCATAAAACTCAACAGTCCTGGTCTCCAGCAGTTATTGTCTCCTTAGCCTCTCCAAATGTCAGAGACATACATACATACATACGCATAATGACAAAAACAAAAAAGTCAATTAGCAAAAGAAAGCAAAATCAACAAAAGAAAAAAAAAAAATGTACCAAAAAAACTGCTACCATCGTGCCGAATTGTTTATACTCTCTTTTTAAAAATATTTTTATTCTTTCTATGGCTTATTAGCTGCTAAAGTGATTTCATTTGAAGGATTTCCCTCTGCAAGGATACGCACAAGTGTTCAGGACATATTAAAGCTACTCGCACAGTCAGCAGCTGTGGCTCCGGCTTTGGCTGTTGCTGTTGCTATCCTGCTTCTTCTCGAGAGGTCCTGTCATCATTTTCATTCATTTTCAGACAAAACTTTCGATTCCAGGCAGAACATTTTCATTTTTCACACAAACAAAGAAAATTCAGAAAAAAAACAAAAAAAAAAACGAAAGAAACTCGCCAACATTTTTCACAAAAAAAAAAAAATATATCAAAAACTTTTTTTTTTACCGCGCCCAGCACTCTGCCTGTCCCGCCTCTTGTTGGTTGACTGCCTGGAAGGGATGAGCTGATGAGTTGGTCGTTCAAATGGTGTGGGGAGGGGTGGTGGCGGTGCTGGGTTGAGAGAGAAAGAATACAGCAAATGGGTAAGGGCCAAGAGGAACTCTGCCGTCACCTGCCACTTGAAAATTCCACACGGCTTGGTTTACATTTTGATTTATTTGCTGAAATTTATTGTAAAATCAATGGCAAAGGCGCAAAGTTAGCAAACAGCAACATAAAAAAAAAAAAAGAAAAAACGAAAAGAAATGAAAAGAAAAGAATTGCCTTTCACCAAATTTTAAGCAGTCGATTTCGAGATGACCTGTTTTTAGAAAAACAAGTCGAAAATAAACACACAACAATAAAGTTTTCATTTTTACTCATGGAATTTGTCGTATAGTATGTAAGTAGGTAAAATGAAGTTCATATTCTGAATTGCCCAACGAAATGGGTCAAAAACTTCTATACCTATTCGATAGAGGGTATCACAAAATATCCTGATGATTTCTGCCCAAGAACTTACTTGTGAATGGTGTAGATGGTTGAGTCCAGCTATCGGCAACCGCAAAATCAAAATGTCTTCAAACCAAATGCAGAATCAGCTCAAGTTACATACAACACACACACACACATACACACACACACAAACAATGGTAACTCCTCACATCTACAACCCCTCATGGATTCCCCCCCCCCCCACGCCATGGGCTCAAGGCAGAACTGATTGAATTGAATATCAGTTTTCAAGCTGCTGGCGCCGCGATTTGAGGCAAGCCATGTCCTTGTTGGCATTCCGAATTTGAATTTAAATGGAAATGATTTTACTTGATTTTCATATTTTTTTTTTTTTTATTACATATGAGTGAGAGGGGCGAAGTGGTTCTGCTGATGATGGTTGGGCTTTTCGTTGGGTGACTTTTGGGGGAAGGGAAGGTATGAACGATGTTAAAAAGTGGGCTTTTATTTCCCTCGAGCTCGTCTTTCCTGTGTGTTTTCTTGACTTTATTAAAATACATTCCAAATAACCATAGGTAGACACATGCACACACACACACATATATATATATATGTATAAAATGTATGCATGTATGTATGTTTATATACATGCCCATGTATGTATTGGTAAGCATAAAAAATCGGCTGATTGTTGCAAATATTTTGCAAGGCCACACTTTAATATTAATTGTTTACCAAAACCAGAGTGAGACAGAGAATAAGGAAGTACGAGAGAGAGAGAGGGAGAGTGAGATTGAGAGAGAGAGAAAGGCTAATACTTGAAAGTGTTAAAGAAACAAATTAGAGCAGAAAATTAAATCTTGAAAAAATTGAAATATTTTTTACATATTTTTCTATAAAATAATTCTTAGCTTCTTTCAAAACGATGATGAAGTCTTTAAAGTGTTGGTACGACTATATGTTATAGTGGTTCGAACGGAACGGCTCTAGCAAATGTTTAAAATACAAAGTTTAACGAAAATAGTTCAAAACTTAAGAGATTAGTTTGTCTAGGAGCAGACAGACGAACAGACAGTCACTAAACGAATTTATTATATTATCTTTTTGGAGCAATGCAAACCTTTGCACTAGACAAAGGAGACCTAAGAACGAGCTGAGAATTCAAATTGAAATCGAATCGAAAACGAATCCATATAGAAATAAAGCTTGCATGGAGTCTATTTTAAGGGTATTGGGGAGTTTAAGCTTAACATATTAATAAATAAATAAACAGAGCAATTTATAAATATTTGATTACCTACAAATGTATGTATTCTTGCCAAGTACCTACACACACACACACACATACACACACACCAATGTACACACATATTTATGGCAACCCAATTGATTAGTCGCACACAAATCCTCAAATGGAATTTGTTTTGCCACAGATATATTTGCATGAGGAACTCGCACACACACACACACTCACAGATACACAGATACACACACACGTGTTCTTTGTAATAAGCTAAGCTCCTTTTTTCAGCTATTTCCTTTTTGTCTATGTATGTGTATGCATCTATGTATGTGAGTAATAGTTTCTTGTGCATATGGCCAAACCCACACGAGCCATTACACATGCCTAACTAAATTGGGGGGGGGGGGGGGGGGGGTGTCGGAAGAATGGGAAGGAGATTTGTTGGACATTTTGGGGCCACATAATGCGCTTTTGAAAACTAATATGAATATAATGTGTGCGAGTGGGCGGATGATGGTAGTTGCCGGGTGGTGGCAAGGGCGTGGGCGTATCAATGCCATCAAGGAGCAAGGATAACAATGCATTGTAGTGGTCGTTGTTTATATTACTGCCACGGGCTGTGTGAAGGACACCAGCTGGCCAACGTATGCCGCTGCTGCATGTGATAAATACAAAACAATTTAATAATAACAAGCCATAACAAAGTAATAATAACACAAAAAAAAAAAAAAATGAATAAATATATCTCTATCCATGGCAAGGACCGACACATTTGATGCCCCTTACAAAAAAATGTTCCTTTCCTTGGGCAACCAATTAAACTGAAATCACACGCACAAACCTACTCAACTAGCAATTGTTGAAACTCTATTCTAACTAAATTTTTGGTGAAATTGTGAGAAACTATCTCATTTTTGTTGGCCGTTTCCTTTTTGACAATAAAATGCAACAGGAAATGAAATATAAGCGTAGACAGTGCAATCGTGTGTAAATTTTCTCACTGGCACCGTGGCATTTATAATAACGGTTAACGTAATGTTGAATGAAAATTGTTAACATCGTCAGACGTTGCTGTGGCAAGCAGCAGCAGCAGCAGGAGGCATGGAGCAGGCATCATCATCGTCATCGACACGTAGTTGGGACGTGTTGAAAATACTGAAAATTTATCGCGTAGGCGGTTCATATGGACGACGGAAAGGGGTGGGGGGGGGGGGGGGGGCGTGTTCGTGTGTGCGGTTGCATTTGGGCCAATAAATGATTTTCAATTGAATTTACCTGACAAGTGAAAAGCGAGTCGAAAAAAAGTTTAATTTATGATTAACTTTAGCTTTAATGTCGAGACACAAACAGCCAAAAATGTCTATATTTATGTGCCCAGGTGGAGCAAATTAACGGCAACAACAACGACAACAAAAAGCAGCCAAACTTTAATTCATGTTGACTTCATTTAGTTTTAGCATAAAAAACGCATAAAACGAAATATGCGGTCAGCCGATTTTGTTTTCCTTTTTATTTTTTCCGTTTTCTTTTCATTTATATGCGTTTGTGTGTGAGTGTGTGTGTGCGTGCGTGTGTATGTATGTATGTGTGTGTTTCATTTCTTTTTCTTTTTTTTTTTTGTTTGCTACCTGAGTTACCGGCCTCCAACTTATAAGTATGCTATATAAAAAGTTAAAATCTTAAAAGGGCATATTGTATGCACAATACATCCACAAACACACACACACACACAGACACACACATACAGAGCAACAGCAGTAGCAACAGCAAAAGAAAGCGCAAAGGAAATGAAGAAAAACTTGATTTATTTTTATGTGCTCAGCGAGGCGAAGAGTACCCCAGGTGGTAGGGGAGATGAGGTGAGGTGGAGGGGGTGAGTCAGTGAGTGAGTGAGTGAGCAAGTGGTTTGGGGGTAGCTGGGCATAGAATGGGGCAGGAGACATTTGCTTGCCATTCATACAAGTGCTACGTGCGTAATGACCAGGCACACACACACACACACACACACGCACACAGTTCGCACTTGAACTCCAAGAAGTTTCACATTGCGTATACGTAATCATATTCTGTTTTCTTTCTCTCTATATTTTTTTTCTTTTGCTTTCATTTTGTTACGCTTCTTTCTCTCATTTGTTTTTTTTTTTTGTTTTTGCTGTTGTTGTTGTATCTCTACCCTGCCAAAAAAAAAAACGAAAAGCTAAAAGATACAAATACATATATCGATAATGAGCCTATAGACTATTTTCAATCAGTAACCAATAAATTAACAAAAATAACACTTTAAGTTAAAAAATCAAATGTTTACTTTTAATTTAATTTTATAGAAGAAATTGATTAATTTGTAAGTAAAAATTCTAACGACGTTTTCCTTTTATATTTTTCTTAAAATTCACATCATAATAATATATAATATATAGAAGTGAACTTTTAACAACAAAATATTAAATCAATTGAATTTTATATTCAATTTCTAGTATTTATTAGTTTTAGAACTAACACTTTAAATAGAAAACTGCTACGAAATGGAATTTTTAACAACCCTATTCAAGTGTTGTTTAATTGTATGTCACGCATTGCGTATACGTAATCATATTATGTTTTTTTTTTATTTTCTTTTATTTTATAGTGTATTTGATAGTTGCTTCGTTTGTTGTATTTGTATTTTTTGTTTTTTTATATTAAATTATACATCATATACATATATGTATATATTTACAGACACTTATATACACAACTATATACTATATATAGATATAGGCAGTGCCACATATAAGTATATATGTATATTTATATGTATGTACCTGAACTTTAGAAGTGAATGACCGACTAATGAGCGAATGTCTTTTCGCTTCGTGAGAAACTCGGTTCGATTTGAAATCTATTGTAATAGATAAAGATAAATCGTCTTCGAGTTGAATTTCGGTTGTACCCCAATCATCGGATGATATCAAAGTTTATTGATATTGAAAACTGCCATCAACAGTTTGGGGATGTCTCACTCTCTTTCTCTGTCTCTCTTTTACTCTTGTGTGCTATTTCTTTGACTTTCTCGCTTGACCAAACACAAGTAATGGACACTAATAACAAAACTAAGCCAAAGTAAACTCGAATTAGAAGTAGAGGCATAGGTCAAATCAAGCGTAAACCTCTGATAAACCGATGATAAACAAAAACAATTAATTGCATTGTGTATTTGACCGACACAGAGAGAAAAAGTTTCAATACAAATCTAAAGAATATTTTTTTTATTTATCGAAAAATTATTAAACTTTCATAAGTTACTAGAAATACAAAGAATTTAATAAATTAATTAATTCCTTGTAATCTACTTATCTCACAATTGTTTTCTTTCAGTGTATGCCCTAGCTGTTGGTCCTTTTTTTAATGACTATTTTTATACACATGACTTGCTTTAGGCTATACAATTTATTATTATTGTGTTTGTGTATGTGTGTGTGTGTGCGTATGTGTGTTTGAGCGGGTGAGTGTTAGTGCGTATTTAGGCATCTTTTCTTCTTACGGGTCAGTGACATAAAACCAGAAACCAAAAAGTAAAGCATATAACAAATTAAAGTTTCTCTATATTTGTGTGCAACAAGTTCATTGCACTCTTTTAAATTCTTTCAAATCCCTAACAAAAGGACAATAAAAAATGAACAAATTCTGCTAGATTTCAGAAAATTTAATTTTCGTATGTGCAGTTAAAGCATTCTTTTGTCTTCGATGCAAAACATTTAACAATTGATTATGAATAAACCAACGCTTTTAATTCTCTTTCCATTAAAATTTTGTATGAGAATACTCTCAAGGAGACGATTCATCACGACCCATGACCATCTTGCTGCATCAATGCAATTTTCTTCTAAATCTTTTAAGCTACTATGCTGATATTTGTTATATTTTTGGAATTCCGATGGATTTGATTGCTATATTATATAGCATTCATAGAAACAATCCATCGAGAATAAACTTTGTAATAAGAAAGGCTTATGGCGCAGGGAATGAAGTGCTTTCGACCCTTTAAAATATATAGGAAGACAATTTGATAAATCCATAATCATATTGGCATAAGATTTGGTCCATGAGTATGATAGTTCTTAGCAGGTCGCACTGAAAAACTGCATCTGTATAATATAGTTGTTATGAAAGCAATCTTAATGGAAACATCTTCTTTTTTTTTTTTGTTGAAATACCTCAAGCAGTTTTGGTGTTTAAATAGTTTTTTAAACTTTTATCAAATAGATCACTTAAGTATATAAAACTCTATATTTGTTAATATAAATCAAACGAAAAGCAATTTAAATGCTTAGAAAAATAAAAGTTAAAACTTTTTTATATAAGAAACAGAATAAAAGTTCCGTTGTAAAGATATTTGTTTTGATATTTTTATTTGTTTTGTCCCAGTAAATACTCCTTAATGACTGCGCTAAATTTGAACAGGATCAGACTAAATATATTAAAAATTTATTGAATAATCGCTCGGAGATGACAATGCTTACTATGAGCTCATTCCTAAGCTAATGGGTTATAAATCTGCCTAAATTAAAAAAAAAAAACCGATTAGCTGTCAAATAAACACATGACACAAGAAAATTCTTGTGTCATGTGTTTATTTGACAGCTAATCGGTTTTTTTTTTTTTAATTTAGGCAGATTTATAACCCATTAGCTTAGGGTCTACAAACTTCGGCTCGGCCGAATTCGTTAGCTGTAAAGAATTTGCCAATAAAATTTGCAAAACCAAAACAAAAAGACCAATTTTAAATTGCAATAATGCAGATACCAAAAGTGCATCAGAAATTATAAAAATATCAGAAAATTGGTTTGGGGAAGGGCCACGCAATTGGCATGGCTACACATATTTCCGGTAATTCCAATTGTGTCTATCTCTATGTCTGCCTTTGTGTGCGTGTGTGTGTGTGTGTGTGTGTCTGCTCCCACAACAAGCCGCCAATTACGATAGAAATCTAGAAAATGTGCAAAATCGAACAAAAATTTGTAACTATAAGGCGAACAAATTTACATGCAAATCCATTCAATTTTTTAGCATGGCAAGGACAGCAACATCTATTCAAGCAAACAACCAACCAACCAACCAGCCAGGAGCCGCCAGGACCAGCAGACAGGAGCCAAAATGGCGACACTGAAAGGTTGGTTATGTATATCAGCCAACAAATTATCTCAATTTAGCATAATATTTACCGAACTGCATTGAACCGTTCCAGACGACAAACTACCAAAAAAGAAAACGAAAATCGAGTCAAATTTTGTGTGTGTGTGTGTGTGTGTTTGCTGGTAAAATGTTGGGTTGACGCGAGGGAAGGGGGAATAATACATATGCAGATAGCACTCAGTGGGGACGTGGGAGGCATTAGAGATGAGCACGTGATAAATACAACAAATCCAAAACTACAAAAATTCGAAAGGAAAACTGTTTTTCAGGAACTGGCCAAATTTTTACAATGTTTGTAGTATAGTGGCTGTGTTTATTTTTAGGCATTTCATTTTATTTAAATTTCCAATTGGATTTTCGGCAGATCACCTGATTGCCTAAGAAAAAGCAGCCGATAAACATTGAGCGTAAGCAGCCGGCTCTCAATTGCACTCACCCAAATATTCCTCTCTCGCTCACAGCCACTCAGCATCTGCTTCAAGAAGAAGCACCCCTGAGTGACCGTGAGCGAGAGTGTGGATAAGTGCGAGAGCGCCGGTGTAGCGCAGGTGCTGCTTCAGCTGTGCTTCTTCTTGAAGCAGATGCTGGGAGAGCGCGAGCGAGGGAGTGGGTGGCTAAGTGAGTAACAGTGAGCGCCGGCGTAGCTGCTCGCTGCAGCAGGTGCTGCTTTAGCTGTGCTTCTTCTTGAAGCAGATGCTGAGAGAGCGCGAGCAAAGGAGTGTGAGTACAAATGAGCGCCGGCGTAGCTGCTCGCTGCAGCGCTGCTTGTTCTTCTCTAAGGGTATATAAACAGTAGCGCTAGCAGAGGTCAAAGAAAGTCTAATCTGATCATTGGAATTGAACACAACAAAATTATTAAAAACATTGGAAAAATGGAAGCACAAGATTGAAGTGAACTTAAGAGGAAATCAAATAAAGTCAATTGAAAAACAGGTGAGTGAGATACCTAGCTATTATTATAATTATAACCCACTTTGAAATGAAAAAACCACATTATCTGACAATTTTTCCCAAATGACATATTTCCTAAAAATCTTAAAAAAATGAGTAGTTGAATATTTGATTTATGAATGGAAAACAAATTGTTCACTTAAAATTAACGACTAAATAACGATTTTTAAAAAAGAAGTTAAAACAAAAAAAAAATTACCCATTTGTTGGATGAAAATTATAACCCAATTTCATGTTGTGGTCAAAAAAAATCGGAAACCGTTGCGGAACGGTTGAAAAACGAATATTTATATTTAGTGCAGCCTCCATTTGCCTTAGTCTTAAGTGTTATTGCGCAGGAGCACCTTTTCAAAATTCGTGAAATACTCGAAATAGACTCTTCTGACTCGAAAAGTGCAAGCAAGGATGCGAGCACGGTTCTTTTTTAGTTTTCTATAAATATGACACAAATTGCGATAAATTCTACTAATTCTAGAAATCTTCAAAATGTTGTTAAAATTGGATCAAAGTTTTAAATGCTGCGTATGGTTTAAATATGATAAGCACTGTACGCTTAAGTTTTAGGGATTAACAATATCAGAGCACATTCCCAAAAGTCTTCGACACAAATTCTTTGTGAATACATATCTCTTTCAAATTGGATAATAATATTTTCTACCATGAAACATAGATTTCCATGAAGACAGAATATTATGATACATTAAATCAATTGTTCCGCACACACAGCTTTATTTCACATTTAATTTTTGTCACGTTTTTTTCCATAAGCATAGAAAACTGTGACTGATTTCTTGTAGTTCTACTCACGCAATCAACACTCTGTTGATATAGTCGCAACATTGTTGGCATTCCATGAGCTAAGAAATTGAATTGAATTTTAGGTCGCCACTACCTCTGATGACTCCTTTTGCCGCCATGTTGGTTGCCGCTGCCGTTGCCATTGCCATCATCTTCATCGAAGTCTGTTCATTCCTGACTTATGGGTTTTTATACGGAACAGCTCGCTGACACACGGAAATAGATGGAAAGGTGGTTAGGTGGTTAGATGGTTAGATGGTTGCACCTGTCTTCGGCCTCAGCCTCTCAATCTTTTCACAGCTGTAACATTAGCTTTAGCCTTGGTCGCGGTACTGGTTTTGGTCTTGCTCTTAGTGCTGCTTCTGCTATTGGTCCTCTAGTCCTGGTCTGAGTCTTTTCCATTTCATACATGATAGCTTTTCGCAGCTTTTCTTTTCTTTTTGTGTTCTTTTCATTTCTTTGCTTGGCTTTTCTTGGTTTGACATTGGCATGCACATAGAATTTCATTCTCTGACCTGACTGCAAAATCAGTCAGACTAATGGCGCTTGATTCGATTCTATTCAATAGAAAATAGCAAACCAAACCGACAACAAAAAAAAACAGTGTACAACTCTTTGAACTAAATCTGAGCGATGACGCTAAAATACCCTGTATAAAGCTATCACCCAAGACGCCATATTCTCAATAGAAGAAGTCAGAAGTCCTTGCTTTAGTCTTCCTAACTGTCAAATCAGTCACTGAGTAAAGAACATCAATCAAAGTCTCAATTCTGAGCTAAGAAATGGATTACATTGGTCGCTTTTCAATTAAGTTCAATTAATTAACTATTTTGATCTCAATCCTGACTTTCGGGACCTGGCCATATGCTCAGAGTAAACGAACTGTCGATTTTCGACATATTGCTTGCCCCTAATATGCGAATCAGGATATTGCAATCATATTTTGCTTGATGAAACGCAAATTGCCAAAAAAAAAAGGAAAGAAAAATCCATGCGCCAAAAAAATAGAAGGAAAAATTTTTTTAAATTTTTAATTGGAATAAACTAAACCTGACTAGCCTAAACTAGTTGACTTTCTCAACGACTAAAGTTTCAATTTACTAGCGGAAATCCAGGCAATAAAGCGCATTCAATCAATTGCTCCTAAACTTTGTTGTCCCCTATTCATTGCGAACGAGTGTTAGGTGGATAGGTGGCAGGGCAGTGAAAATAATGGCTGATGGGGGGAGGGGGGGAGGATGCTGGGGCGAAGGGGCATTAAATTTATATGTCAATAAATCTTAAAAGAGCAAAAGGCAAACGCCGAGTCATTCGGTTTACGTCTCTACGTATGTTAGTTTTGGCCGGCAGAAAGACTCGAGAGAGAGAGAGAGAGAGTGAAAGAGAGAGGGGTGGTGGGTGACATAGGAGGGGCAAAACTTATTAGCCAGGTACCGTTTAAGACTATTAAATCGCCCTGACGTTACAACTGAATGGAGAAGGGAGCAGCATTGGTGGGAAACAGCTTGCTTCTGGTTGGCTATAAATCAGCGCCCTGACTTGACCAGGCACAACGGACGCTTTATTGGGGGTCATCCAGTTAGTTGTCTACATTTCCCAACGCCCTTTCTATTCTGACAGTGTGAGAAAGAGGAATATATGAAAAAAAAAAATGAAGATTTATAGAAAAATTCAGCATATACATTCACATTCGCAACGCTACTAGCACGAAATCGAATGAAATAGTCATATCGCCTTTGCTTTGAAACATACGAAATTGACTTTTAAAACAATCTAATTAAATATCTTAACCTAGTATATAGCTTGATCTCTGGGAATGATGTCTTGGCTGAGTGATAGAAGCACGAAGGCCTAAGATAAGGCCTAAAGAAAACAAAACTGATTACTCATACGCCATGTTGTACTTACATAACTGTGTTTACACTAAATCGAGGCTTGATTATATAGCAAAATCACGGCATCTGACATATATCTACAGCCACGTACACACATTTTCACATTGTTGGCTTCATAATTCGTCACTTTTTTAGCAAATTTCTACCCAACTCTGCCTCTGGCCGAGTTCTTAAGCATTTGTTATTAATCAGTCAAAAAAAAAAAAAAAAAAACCCGCTTGGCATAAATCTCGGCTAAAAAGGGAAGACAACAACGCGTCGTATGAGTGATGTCAAATTCAGACAAGCACAGAAAGCAAAAGAGACAGCAAGTGGGTGAGAGAGAGAGAGAGAGAGAGAGAGAGAGGGAGAAAGGGGATATGAGTGGCAAACAGACTGAGAATTGCCGCCAGTTGTTACCATCATTAATAATCTCATATTTTTGAGTTTTGCATACACACACATAAATTAACTATATACAAACATGCGTGCGGCGTTTCCTCCTCCCCCTACGCCCACCCTCTCTGCTCTGCCAAATGGCGGACAGGCTAAGATTCAGTCTTAGTTTGGGATTTCAGTTACAGCGCAATGCAATTAATCAACTAGACAAAGATCTGGCCATGGGTCAAATTTTTGGTTTTGGCAACTCTTTAACAGGAGCAAGCGAAATGGCAGAATTTTAAAGACTTGGGCACTTAAAGAAATTTCATTTCCGACACGGTAAAAATCCTACAAAAAATACTCAAAGGAAACGGAAAAAAAAAAAGAAAGGAGAAAAGAAAGAAGAAGTAAAAATGGACAAATACGACCCAAGAAATTAAATTATTTGTTAGCAGGCGAAAAGGATCTAAAAGAGGAAGAAGAAGAAGAAGAAAAAAAGCCAAGCATGACAACAAGGCCATACAGATTACATAACACACACACACACACGTACACACAGGCACACACTCGTAACCTCTCTGCATCTTTTGCCTGGGTTCGGGCAACAAGTGAAAATCCATTTGTTAGAGGAAATCGTGCAAAAAGCTTAAATACAAAGCTTAAACATAAGTAGCAACGAATAGCACACACGGGCACAAAGTTGACCCCGCCCACCGCCTAGCATACACTCACACACACACACACATACTTACCAATATATATATATATGTATATACACATGCATGCATATGTGGGGCAGGTCTTAGACAGGCCAAAAACTAAATGAAGCTGCCTTCATCTACCTTGCGATACCCTTTGCCCAAAAGCGAGTTAATACAAATTGTTCATAAGTTTGTAACGCACACAAAATTTAATTAAAATCCATTGTAATCGTTTTTTACTAGAACAGGACTTGGATCCTTGATTGCAGCTTGTAGTCAAGTTCTCGAAATTCAGTTTCAGAAAGAGCATTCGATTAAGGACATTCGTGATCTGAGAACAATATTTTCCTGACTCATTCCCGTTGCCGTTTTTGTACCCATTTCAATCCTGCCCTTGTTGCGGCAATGGCAACGGCAACGGTAACGGCAACGGCGGCCCTCGTCTTGGCTTTTAACGTGTTTTACCGTTCGTTTCTTTTTGCGCATAAAATGAGCAGGTTACGTGATGTGCGTCTGTGTGTGTGTGTGTGTGTGTGTGTGTGTGTGTGTATGTGTGCACCGATGTGTACACGGCTCGTCTCCCTTGGGTAAATTTTTGTATTTAAAATATATGACCAAGAAATTTTCAAACATTATTTTTTAATTTTTTGTTGTATTTTTCTCCCCGTTTTTCTTTTCCTTTAGATGCCACAAAGCAATTTGCCTTGGCGAACCGAAAAAAAAAAAAAAAATTTATATAAATATGCATAAAAAAAAGGATTGCCAAATTGGGGTTGGGGCTTAGAACCTGGCACACATACACACCCACACACACACACCCACACACCCACACACACACACGCATACGAAACACGTACATGGAGATGGATGGATGATGAGGTATGCCACTTGAATTTATGTTGCGTTCAGTGAAGGAGATGCTTAAGCAGGCAATAGATTTTAAGGACCTTTGCTCTGGCTTAAACATAAGGCAAAGTAGTAGCACTTTTAAATACTCTATAAAAACTTTCCATCTTACCTAAGCCGGGACTCGAAAACCAGCACTCATGCCCATAATGAATAGCTCTCTCTTTCACAGTCGTCTATCAAGTGATATAATTTTTCTTTTAATTAATTTTATTAATTTTAATTGACTCAACAACTAAGAGAATAGTTTGCATAGAAACAGACAGACGCATAATCGGTTTGTGAGAGGGTATATATAAAGCCAAGTTATATACCATGCACAGGCTATCTTATTTACTTTTTCTGGGAAAGCCTTATCAATTAGTTGTCCAATGCAGATGGTTCAGCACAGACAAATCAACTTAGCGTTATTTCGTATCTGGTCTAAGGAGCTTAATATACCCATTGAGTGGACGAGTGCATACCCGTCTAACCGTTGAGTGGACGTGTGTGTATGAGTATTAAAAAAGGTTTAATCGAATTCAATTAGCTTAGATAAGTTGCAATTTCTGATCAATTGCGAAAATTATTGCAACGTTGCCATCATTCATATCGGTCATATCGCCAAAGACGACTAACCGAATGCCCAAATCGTATGAGCCAAAAATAAAATCTCTGTTAAACAAAATTGTATTGTGGTTTATTGTTCAATTGAATCGGTTGTTAAATGATAAAACACCATGACATAGGATAATCACAACATCAGCTGCACGAACCCAACTGATAACCGTAGGCAAGGTGAAATCTATTTTGTTAACAATAATAATAGTTTGGACAATCGTTCAATGTCTAGGTATACTATATATATAGTATATACCAACCTACTGATATATGTACATACATATGGGGCCAAGTATTTTTGCAAAAAACTTATCATTGTCACGGTCCATAAACATGAAATTAGAATAACCCATAACGATTTCTTGGTTTTTATGACATGAACGAACTGTGCGTCTACCTGGTCTATATATATATGTATGTACATACATACCTCTTACCCGATCTTGCCCAGCAGCCAGAATTGCTCTAGGCAGGGTGATAAGATTAGTTGGCCGACTAGTCGGTAGATCGGTCGATTGTCCCGCTGTCCAGCTAGCCGATCTATAAAAGCTTTTGTGGCCCATTATTGGGGCGACAGTTTGTGTTAGACAACTAACGAAATGGCCACCATTAGCTCCAAAACAATATCAATTGCCAGTGGCATGTTTTGGCTATTGTTGTCCTTGCTTTGCCTTTTGCTGCCACAGATGAGTCACCAGGTTGGTTGGTATATGTATGTACTGTATTTGTCTCACGTGGTTTTGGGTGCAACGATAAGAGCGACCGGCAGCAGCAGAATGTGCTAATCGGTAATTAGTTGAAAGTGCCTGGCACTTGATTACACTTGATTAGTTCACACTTCGTCTTAATCTGGTCATATAATGTGTACATATTATTTATATGTCTAATTGTGTATCGTTTTGTTATTAGGCGGCATTTGTGGCCAAAGATGCAGACAGTGACTACTATACGGCTGGCGTTGTGGAGTTTCGTCCAAGTCTATTGAGTGAGCAGGACAATCTGAACAGTTACGTCGAGATCATTGGCTCCATAGATGCCAGTGAGGCGGATATCATTGTTTTTCCAGAGGCCACTCTAAATGGTCAAAGTTCATCGACATTTGTTCCAGCACCCGAACAATTAGTTGCACCCTGTTTAACGGATCCAAATGCCAACTACTATGCGATTACATTGGTCAGTCTCTCGTGTGCTGCCCGCAATGCCAGCAAATACGTTGTGGTCAATCTCATTGAGAAGCAATTGTGCACGGACACGCCCGAGGATCCGCGTCCCTGCTCCTCGACGGGCCTCAATCAGTTCAATACGAATGTGGTCTTTGATCGGGAGGGCGTTGTTATCTCGCGCTACCGCAAAATCCATTTGTATGGCGAGCCCCGAAACTCTACCTATTTGCCTGAATTGTCAACGTTTACCACGGATTTCGGGGTGACCTTTGGTCATTTCATTTGCTTCGATATACTCTTCTATGACCCAGCCCAGCAGCTACTATTGGAGCAGGGTATAAGGGACTTTGTATTTCCGACTATGTGGTTCTCGCAGCTGCCATTCCTTACAGGTGAGACTTGACAGATAAAAAGCACTTTCCATCAGAATAAAAACTAGCATTATGTCATTTCTCCTCTTCTTCTTCTTCTTCTTCTTCTTTTCTCTAATTATAGCTGTCCAATATCAACAGGGTTGGGCCTATGCACAAAATGTGAATCTATTGGCTGCCGGAGCTAGCAATCCCCTGATCGGTAGTTCCGGTACGGGCATCTATCATGGACGTGAGGGTACCATTACCAGCGTCATGAACACTGGCATTGGCGAACGTCAGATTTATGTGGCTAAAGTGCCAAAATTTAGGGACACCCGCCAGTTGCGTAAATCATCACGTTCCCGACGCTCGGTGTCCCCCAATTCCAGAATCTTGTCCAGCGAATTCCGCATGAAACAGGACTACATACAAAACTATAAGAGTGAATTGTTGCAGTTTGATTTAAGCCAACAGAATGGTGGTAATTTGACGCAGGATATTTGCTACGATGATACCTTCTGCTGTCACTTTGAGGTGTCCTGGCAACCACTGGCCGATGCGGAAACCAATTCAACATATTACTATTATCGCCTCGGTGGCTACAATGGCTGGCGCAATGAGCAAAATGTCGATGGCAATTATATACGTAATTGTGGACTGTTCTCTTGCACGGGTCCCGATATCGAGGATTGCGCGAAACTCATTAGCCAAAGTGCCCAGCCCCAAGTGACCTTTACACGCCTGACCATCGATGTGACGTACCCGGAGTCGAGGGAATTCATCTTTTTGCCCGATACGGTATTGGATAACCTTTTGCCACTGGAGCCCGCGCAATTCGAATGGTCACAGACAACCACAGCCAATGGGTAACTAGTTATTCGCTCTCTGCACAAATCTTCCATCGATAATCGATCTTCTGCTTCTCTCTAGGTATCAGCATCAAGTGCATTTTGCTTTGGCCGATAATCTAGAGGTTAGCAATCTGCTAACATTTGCAGTCTATGGTAACTATTACAATGATATTTGTACCTATGGAGTCGGCACTCCAGCTGAGGATATCCAGTGTGGCTATGTGGCTGATGATGACGTGGATGAGGATGAGGACGAGGATAACAGGGGCGGCACTGCAGCCCATATGCAAAGCTTTGCATCCTGGCTTATTATGCCCTTGGCTGTAATTCTAGGCTCGATGCGAATCTAATCTCTTTGAATGACTTTAGTCTTGCTTAAATCGAGATATTCGTATGGTCTTCTCTAGAACCAAATGATCCTCTCCCTATCTCTCTCTCTCTCTCTAACTTTAAACAAATAAATTCAAACCAGACAAACGTAATATCTCAAAAAACAAAGTTTCTCTTTAAACCTGTCGAAACAACATTTTAATACCCTACACTAATATGGTGTGTGGGGGAATATTAGAACGGAAGAAATGAAGCATTTGCGACTCTAAAGTCGCAGTTGCAGGGTATATCCATGTCGGAGCGAGAATCTACTGACTTATCTATAGCTGCTGCCCGACTGTCTGGTTACTTCAAAGATTTTCCACTTTCATGGTTTTTTGAGGTTTAAAGACCAAAAATTTATTATTAGAGTGTTTTTATACCCTTGCAAAAAGCGTATATTCATTTTGGTCAGAAGTGTACAACGCATAGAAAAAGGTATTTCCGACCATATAAAGTATATATACTCTTGATCAGCACAATAAGACGAGTTCATATAGCCATGGATCAGTGCAAACTCCTCCTAGACCACTGAAGCTACAGTGCTAAAATTTTGCATGTATGCTTCAGGTATGTATGCTGCAGGTATTATATATATTTCGGATTTAGCCGGTTCGGACTA
This sequence comes from Drosophila nebulosa, assembly GCA_024703675.1. NCBI lineage: Eukaryota > Metazoa > Arthropoda > Insecta > Diptera > Drosophilidae > Drosophila > Drosophila nebulosa. The sequence continues at coordinate 13,344,603 of JANFPS010000003.1, forward strand.
CTATATTATATAGCTCCCATAAAAACGATTGGTCGAAAATAGAGTTTTGAATCAATAACTTTGTTGTTTTTTATGGCATATTATAAAAATTTTACATATTCCAGTTAACTTTATATCCAAATGTCCGTGCCAAATTACATCAAAGTCGAACTATTATATCATATAGCTCCCATAGGAAAGAGCGGTCGAAAATACAGTTTTGAATCAATAACTCTGTTGTTTTCTATGGAAAAATATCTAAAATATTACATAAACAAACAGTTTATTTTATATCCAAATGTCCGTGCCAAATTTCATCAAGATCAAGGACTACTATATCATATAGCCCCCATAGGAACGATCGAGAAAATTCAGTTTTAGATCAAAAACTTCCATCTTTTTCGAGTGATTGTTATAAAAATTATTATTTGTTAGTTTTGTGTACTAATTATTATTTATGGGCGAGTATATCATAAAATTGTCGTTTTTTACATAAAATGTTTTTTTTTTTCAATAAGACACCTTGCAAGGGTATACAAACTCCGCCATGACCGAAGTTAGCATGGCTTTCTGGATTTTTTTTTTTTTTTTGTTTTTGGTTTTGTTTCTTGGGACAATAAAAGAGATTAAAGAGTTGAAAACACCTTAAGAATTATCTATAAAACCAAGCAAACAAAGCAAATTGAATTTTGAGAATCATAGTCATACATATATATCATATTTTGGTTTTAATGGCTCTCTTTAATGGTCTAACAAACAAATTGTGCTCTCTAATTGTTGACAAACTTTATTTTTAGAGACTTCCACCATAAATTGAAATTAGTGCCGCCCAAAAGTATGTGAACACGAACCAAGGAAATAAAAAAATGTGAACCACCCGGGCCAAGTGGCAAGTGGCTGATTATTCGATTAAGTGAAGCGATTAGATAGGAACAAATCAGATTGCTCCAGACAGTTGGCAGGTGACAAATCAAGCGTTTACACTGTAGTGAGTAGTCGCCATGGGCGGATGGTATTGGATCTTCATCGTATTGGGCATCTGCTGCACGAGCATCGGCCGGGCTAAGGCTGATGGTAGCAATTATTATACAGCTGGCGTGGTGGAATTTCGACCAGCTGTTAGCGGCGGAAATTCATCGCAATTGCTGGAGGAGAATCTGTTGGCCTATCTGGAGATAATTAAGGAGGCAAATGGCACTACCGATATCATAGTATTTCCAGAGGCATCTCTCAATACACAACTCCAATTGACAGCTGTACCAGCGGCTAATCCAGAGCAGAGCCTTTGCAATGTCAACAAATATGACGACGAGGTAGCCCCATTTCTACGCGAGTTGGCCTGCGCCGCTCGAGACGCTAATACCTATTTGGTTGTCAATGTCAAAGAACGCGAGACATGCCCTAGCCAGTCATCGACGTGCCCATCGCGTGGTTATCTCGTGTTTAATACGAATGTGGTGTTTGATCGTCGAGGTGCGATTGTGTCACGATATCGGAAATGGAATCTATATTTAGAGCCCTATACAAATCGAACTAGTGAACCCGAATACGCCACTTTTGAGACGGACTTCAATGTGACCTTTGGCCATTTCATATGTTTCGATATGCTGTTCTATGAGCCAGCTCAGGAGCTCGTCGAACGCCTCGGGATACATGACATAATCGTTACCAAAATGTTCAATTCCGAGTTGCCCTTCCTTACAGGTTAGTTAGGATCGATCGACTTGGTTATCAAATGATTTTAACTCCATTTGCTTTATCCGCAAGCCACGCAACTTCAACAGGGCTGGGCCTGGGGGAACAATGTCAATCTACTGGCATCTGGTGCCAGTCTACCGACATCTGGCATAACAGGCAGTGGCATCTATGCCGGCAAACATGGTGCTTTAGCTCGTCTCATGGTGGGCAATCAAACGGAAGGACAACGAAAATTATTAGTCGCCCAAGTGCCAATTTGGTCAGCCGAAGGCGATCCCATTGTGGATCTAGACACTGTTGACCATCCTGTTCAAAGCGTTCTACCACTACTACAGCAGCCAGCAATGAGACACTACGGCTCCGAACTGCTGCCGCTCAATACGGGGGGAAATAGCACATTTAGTGGTTGGTTTCGCGTACAGGATCTGGAATGTGAATACAACATAACGATGCTTCCCGTTGGAGAAGGGCCAGCTCCATATCACTATCGATTTAGTGGCTTAGTTGATACACGTACCTATGAAGAGGCCCAGTACAATATGATACGGATATGTGGCCTATGCGCCTGTCTTAATGAAAGTGCAAGTTCCTGCGGCATACTTAACGACGAGACGGATAGGGAATTAGTTGAGTTCGCCTCAATACGGATTGCAGCAAAATTTCCTCAGCGTCATCGCCGATTGCTTATGCCCAATTCGCTGACCGATTCGCTGTATGCGCTGCAACCAAACGAAATGACCTGGCTCATGGAGGAAAGAAACGGCAGCACTTGGACGGAAATCAACCTAACGCGACCGCACAAGCATTTGCTGGCCTTTGGCATCTATGGCAATTACTTTGATGAATACAAACAGGAAGAGGATGAGGATGACGATGACGATGACGATGGCAAGGGAACGGGTGTAATTAAACGTTTTAGTTTAAGTTTAGGATTCATAATTTTGCTGATTATGCTAATTCGTTAAACGCCAAAGATCTTTTTGTAAGTGAATGGCAGTAAGTAAGTAAAAAATTTGGAGCTCAGTTTATAATTTGTCTAACCAAATATTCAATGAAATAAAAATGAACAACAGAATTAGGTCACAGACAAGTCATGTGTTGGAACGTGTTTTACCGAAAACAAAGTTAATGTCTCCAAGCCTCCCCCGAGACTTAAGTTGCCGCAACGCATGCAGCATTTTAAGCCGATTAGGGGCACAAGATGGGGGCAGATGTTGTTTCCAATATCGGGATTTCAGAATTGACAAAGAAGTTGAATGTATGTATGTGTGTGGGGATTAATTTAAAAAACAAAACAACAACAACAAAAAGAAAAACAAAAAAAAAAAAAATAATGGAATATAATTTTCTTCTCTGAAAATTACAGACTTTATTTTGAAGAAGATTTCATTTAAATATATTGTCACAGTGAGACGATAATTATAATGACGATGACGACGCTGACGATGATGCGTGTGGTTTGTGGCATGTGGCAGCCAGCGGGCGTCCCAAATGGCAGACTGTCCTTGTCAGCAGCAACAGTCGTCTCATTATAAACAGCGGCGGCCACTGTTGCACGGCAGCGACGCCGACAGCGACGCTCGGGCTACCTGTTGGAAATGCAAACAAAGTTAGCTACAACTGCGGCAAGGTAACCATGGTGAAGGGATGGTGGGGTATCTATGCCTAACACTTGAAACGGCAAGACGCAGGCGCTGGAATTAACTCTACACCAAGTCAATGCCGAGCGCAACAAGAACCCGAATATTGGCCAATTGAAATTTGAAATTCAACCGTCACAACATTTTCGCCTGCTCGGCAATTCACCTCAGTTCGCTCAGTTCGGCTCCACACAAAAACCTTGGAGAATTTTCAAAATACACAATATATTTTTTTATTTCAAATTCATATACACAATTTGAATTTTAACTTTGAATGCCCCTCAAAACTGAAGCATTAGGCAAAATGCCATTAGATAGCAAACTGAGGTAATAGCTGAGGCTTTACTGGTCCCATTATTGGCACTAGAATTTGTACTGGCTATGGCACTTGTATTGGCGACATTACTGACATTGTTCATTCCAATTGCCTGTTGTTGGCTTCTCAATGGCTGCAAATGATCCAAATTGTGAAGAGTTGGAATTTTTGTGTAATAATTTGCCCAAATGCCAAATGTTAATAAATCATTTTTCGGCTGACTCAGCTCCAATTCGACACGAGTCGCGTGCGTGAATTGGGTTTCAGTCCAATTATATTGTGAAACCGACAATGGCATTAACATGCCGTCTAGAGTGCTGGGCATAATCAGACGACGCGAAGCGGTGGCGAAAGATCCACGAATTTTGATGCTATTGAAGTAAAGTTGATTGGCCACTTGATGATCGCTGGGAAAGATGTAACCACAGCTATATAGCTCCTTGTCCAGGCAGGCGAAGAGAGCACAGACAGCCTGCTCGCTGCGATCCACACGAATAATTGTCGTCTCATTGCCCCAATAGGCAGCCAGACGATATCTATATGCTGCGTGATCGGATGAGAAACCAATCACATTGCGTTGAACACTGAAATCACAGCAAAACTCGTGATGGCATATGGTTTTTGAAACATTTATGAAATCTTTTTCCAACAGCTCAGAGCTGAAGATATCCACATTGTAATCCCTGAACGTGGCCACTTTGGTAAAGCGTTGAGTGATCAATTGGGGTTGGAAAATGGGTTGCACCATAGCGGGAAGTTCATATGGCGGCAGGCCCGGTTTACGTTTGGGCACTCTGGCTGTTATCAAGCGGGTTGTAGGCTCCTCAAATATGGCAGCTGCCAGGCGTCCAGCTCTACCGGCATAGATACCGGATCCTGTCGTCTTGCCAGATGGTCGGCTTGCATCGGCTGCCAGGAGATTAACATTATTGGCAAAGGCCCAACCCTCTTGCATTTGGACAGCGGATAGAAATGGTAATTCCGAGAACCAATATGTAGGATAAATAATATCAAGTACATTCCTCTCGTGCACCAGCTGCATAGCTGGCTCATAGAATAGCATATCGAAGCAAATGAAATGACCAAAGGTAACACCGAAATCGGTGTCAAAGACTGAGATATCTGGTTGCTTTAACACCGAATTGGAGTAGTACTCATGACGCCACAAATGGGTCTTACGATACCGGGAGACGATGCGGCCCTCTCTATCCAAAACCACATTGGTGTTAAAATACCTAACACCCGTTTCTGGACAGGGATTGAAAGTGTTGGAGCCATTCCCATAGGCGGGGCCGCATAATTCCTTTTCGCTTAAATTGAGAACCACATAGATTTTACGCGATCGAGCTGCACAGGAGAGCTCCACAAGGAACATTTCATAGTCAGGGGCAATGCAAGGTGATATTCGAGCATTTGGATCTGGCACAAAAGTGGCCGTTTCGCGATTATTGAGTACATGTTCTGGAAATACTATAATATCCAAATCGAGCGTTTGATTTGACTCCAAAATAGCTCGATAGGTATCCGAGGCTTTGGCAGTGCGCTCCCTATTCGTTCCTTCCGCCTCTGCGAACTCCACTACGCCTGCATAATAGGTGGGATCACTTGGTAGCGATAACTAAAGGAAGAACAAAAACAAAACACAAAAACTCCATCCGTTACACCTATATAGATTCTTTAATGGTCAGATAACCCAGCGCATACATACCTGATTGGTAACCCTTAACAGGATCAGGATATGCACAAGCAGAATTTTTACCACAGCTAAAATTCTAGCCATCTTGCTCTCACTCCACACCGAATTGGACTGTTCTGCAATCCATTTGGAATATCAGCATGAAGCCTTCTACCCGGTACGCGGGTCAAAATCTCAAAAATACAATTTATGGTCTGCATATATGGGATATGTTCATATATTTCTTTATCTTTAACTGACATTATAAAAATGTCTTTGTACGAACGCATTTAAAATTGAGACTTTACGGTTTGCGCAAATATAATTAAATGACAATAAAACCCAAAAAAAAAAAAAAAAAAACAGCCGCAGTAATGTAAAAATAATTCTACAACACAATGTATGGTATCATCTAAGTATCATCAAAGGAACAATGTTTACTTTTCCCATTTCGATTCAATCTGAATGATCGTTTACGAAGTGTTATATAGGCGTCCCTCATATTGACATTTCATAAAAGATGAAATCTATTTTCTTAGTATCTGTTTGCTTAAAGCATAAATACCACAAAATTCATAAAAAGTCTATAAAACAAAACTACTGCAAAAGATAGAATAAATAGCAGCAATATAAAACATTTTTATTAAAGAGTTAAAAATCGCAAAAAACATCAAGTTAATAAAGCTATTTTTAAATTTCTGCACTTGCAATGGAAAAAAAACTAGGAAAAACGACTCGGGAATGCTAGATAATATTTCTGAGAATGTAAACACAAACATAAACATAAACGCACCTAGCGGCCAACTCAGCCCTTGTCAGTACATCTCGCTTCAAAGTATAGCTTAGCTATATGAATTTGATGGAGCCATGGCAAAGAAAACTCGACCAGGATTACGTACATCCTAGTTCAAACAAATTCAATTCGCTTTAAAACTAACTAAAACTTTTGACTAATATACTTCATGTGAACTTTAAATTAAAACCTTATTTAATATAATTTTTTACACTTTTCGGTAAATTAAACCAAATATGTAATTATCCTTTTTAAAGTATATACATAGATTTGAAAATGCCTTCCTTTACCAGTTACGTACATTTTCATGACTTTAAAATACACTTTCACCCTATAAAAGCAGAGTATTAAAATGAAACAATCAAAACTCGTTGGCAAGTTGTTTTTATGAGCATTTTTAGACACTTTGTTTATAATCTACCATTTTAAAACTAGAAGGATTAACTTTAATCCAGTCGTTATGCCGATCGGTAATGTATTTACTCATATATATAATTCCCTAAAGACCAGAGCTTAAAGCTTGTGCTGTGTAACCAGATGCGGAAGATTCTACCATACATTTGTGTAAGCTCATTTTGGAGTTATTTCGCTAGCATGCATATGGTCACACTGCAGGGCCAGACAACGAACTTGATTTCAGCTGTTTGGTTTTTGTTTTTTTTTGGCGTTTGGCGTTTTATTTGTGTTCTTCGGCAACAACAATTGCGATAGCAACAATAACTTCGGTAGCAAAGCGGCAGACACATGTACAAGCATCGCTAACCAAATAGTTAGTACAAGTGTTGTACTACAAGTAGCAAATGATAGTCATTGACTACCGACAAGCTGACAAGCGAAGGTCACCATCAGATTGGTCCAATAATTTCATCACTAAAACAAACCAATTGATTCTCACGTATGTATGTAGTAGTTCTCTGTCTATGTGAGTGTGTTTGCGTGTTATTAACTAACTGATTAATATTACAACTTTGTCTATAGCAACGGCCAACTGATTGCCTGCGTTTCATCTAACTGCTCTAGTGTAAATATTGTACAAAAGAACTGAGTTAAAGGTCAGTATTGGAGCCGACTTTTCATTTTCACAAAGATATCTTGCAATTACATCAATTTATGCACATTTCACCTATTAACACGCCCATCTTATCTGTTAAAAATATATTCCGACGTTATCTGCGACCGGCTATAGCCGATATATATGTATGTATGTATGTATGTTCCTAAGTAGAAATAACAAATTGTCTACCTAACTCGAAAATCATCTCTTAATTAAGAATTATACGTGACCCTCACATTTATGGAATTTTGTTAAACGTTTTAATCGCTCAGAAACTAGATAAGATAATCAGCAATAGCTAATATATGTGAACAAATCGTGATGGGCATATTTATGTGTTATGTAAATTGATAGTCTGACTGCGTGCGGGATAAATCAAAATGACTATATTATTCTGTCCCTAACTGATCAAAAGACCTCGTTAAATATCATGTAATATAATTAGAATTACTAAGATTAAGAACCTAATCTGTATTTATGCATTTGTGAAAGTTACTTTAAAGTAAAGTGAATTTGATAGGATTTCACTATTCCATTGTAGAAATTAATTTTAATTAATTTGATAGAAGATAGCCCAAAAATGATTTCATATCAAAAACAGGTTTTTCGTTAATTTTTAAAAGTTTAAACCGGAAACTGATTACTTTTTCGTATAAATGTTCATTAAACTTGTTCTTTTTCGAGTCACTCACTTGTTTAGTTTTTCGCGGAAATGGGAAAGTACTTTTGGTCAGAAGTTTGCAATATAAGAAATCTTCAACTATATAGAGTCCTTGTTTAGACGAAGGCAGGTTGGTTTTAATATATAAGTGGCAAGTGAGTAAATAAATCAACTGATCACTTGCTAAAAAGAGAGCGAATGATTTGGTCTATTAAAATGAGACGCTCGACCCAGCACTATTGTAGACTAATGAATGTGAGGTAATATTTAATTGCCAATTAAATAAAGGTTTCTATCTCTTCTTTATTTTTTTAGCAATCCGTCCAAACGAGATGGCCGTCAATATGAAAGCCCTGCTGGCTATGCTATTCGTCTTCATTGGCTGCTGCAGCAACGTGGTCTTTCTGGAACTGATTATACAAATTGATCCCGGTGCTGGCAATTTAATTACCTTCTCTCAGTTCCTGTTTATTGCTCTGCAAGGACTTATATTTACCTCAAAGTTCTTTACGGTGAAGCCAAAAATTGCCTTCAAGGACTATGTGATATTGGTGGCATTGTTTTTCGGTGCGAATGTGGCCAATAACTATGCCTTTAATTTCAATATATCCATGCCGCTGCACATGATCTTTCGCAGTGGTTCACTAATGGCCAACATGATAATGGGCATTTTATTGCTAAAGAAACGCTATAATTTCCGCCAATATGCCTCCGTAGCCATGATCACGGCAGGCATTGTGCTGTGCACTCTGGTCTCCAGCGGCGATGTCAAGGACAATACACATCCCACATTGAAAGTGGACACATCATTTTCAGATTTCTTCTGGTGGGGTGTCGGCATTGCCCTGCTAACAATTGCTCTTCTAGTGACCGCCTACATGGGCATTTATCAAGAGGTGATCTACGGTAAATACGGCAAACATCCGAATGAAGCTTTATTCTATACCCATTTGTTGCCATTGCCCGGTTTCTGCATCATGGCCACCAACATAGTCCAACATTTCAATATAGCGGTAACATCGGAAGCTGTATCTGTTCCGCTAGTCGGATGGCAATTTCCCCTAATGCTTTTCTATCTCCTTTGCAATGTGGTCACCCAATATGTGTGCATTAGTGCTGTCTATGTGCGACCACGGAATGTGCCTCCCTAACTGTTACACTTGTGGTTAACGCTAAGGAAATTCGCATCGCTGCTTTTTCTCTATTATATATTTCCGTAATCCTTTCACATTAAACCATTGGATTGGCACCATACTGGTCTTCTTTGGCACCATACTATTCGCTAATGTTATTGCTCAGGTGATGAAAGCATATAAGGATCGTACCAAGCAACGTTTTGACACTGCTCCGCTGGTCAAGCATGCAGAGAAGGTGGAATAGAACAGCTACAGTCAACATGCCACACATTGAGCTACTAAGAGGCCATTTTGCAATATGATATACGATTTTTTGCTTAGTGTTAATTAATTAATTCGATTGTAAATAGTGTAATTCTCTTTGTACATACGCTTAGTTTCGTACATCCATAAAATGTGTCGCAAATGTTTCTCCGTTTTTTATTAGAACTTTTTTAAAAATAAAATTTTTTAAATCAAATCAATACTAATATGGATCTTGAAAGAATTACTTTTTAAAAACTTCTGAAATTGTTATATGTGGTTATTTTGAAAGTATCTTTGAAATTAATTAGCCGTCCTTATCAACTTTCAGATGAACTTTGGCCATTTATTAAGATTTGTGTATTCCTGGTTAACCTGTAATTAAGGATTCAAAAGTAAGCTAATTTTGCAAAATTTTAGCCAATTCTCTGATGAATTCCAAAGAAATAGGCCACTAAGGTCTAGCCCGCATGCAGCCAGAATGTAAAATTTTATAATTCCAGTTTGTTAAATGACTGATATATAAAAGAAACAACAATTTATTGCCACATTCTTTGATGTAAGATAGGATTCTAGGTTTCCTTTCATATTTCGTTTTGTTTGTAGGTATGTATTTTGTATATAGACATTATATATATGTATATATATTAATATTTATATGTATATTCAATGAGTTAATACTTATGGGAAAATCGGGAAAAATTGGTGTTTTCTTGACACACACACACTGCAATTACAAATATATATACTGTATGCATCTATATCATAAATATATTGTACATAACATATTATTATTTTTTTTTTTTCGTTTTGTGTTTTCCGCATTCGTTTTTAAATGTAGTTAAATGCACAAAAGGTAAGTACAGAAATAAAATGGAACAGAACAAAAATTGAAGAAAAATAGGATAGACATAATATTAAAACATTGTTGTTTTGGACAGGCTTGGAGTGAATTATGTTGAATTGGTTGTGAGGAAGAGGGGGAGAGAGGAAAGGCAAGAGTATTTCACAGTGATTCACTGCTCATCCTTATCCTTGGCACCGTGCTTGAGAATGCGTGTGAATTCGAGATAATCAAACAATCCATTCTTAATGGGAGCCTCCCTATACATCTCGTCGACCTGATCAAAGAAAATATAAAAACCTTAGTTTTTCATATATGTAAGTAAATCTATGTATATATGTACTTACATCTTCATCGGTGAATCGATCACCCATGGTAGTTAACAACTCCCGCAGTCTGTCCTCGGGTAGTACACCCATATTTTCCTCATCGAAACAACCAAAGGCATTCTTAATCACTTCCTCGGGATCGGTGCCTGCAGAAGAAGATAAAAATTTATAAATCAATATATGAAGAGAACCGAAATAATGCATTAAAGTTTATTAGCTTCATTTAAACGCAATATCTTGAAGCCTACCTGCAAGCGTTCACCAAACAATGTTAGGAAACATGGTGAAATTAATTGGTCCTGGTGCCTCATTCATCATACCGTCAAGATAATCATCGGTGGGATTTTTACCCAACGAGGCAAGCATATCATGCAAATCCTCCTTCTCTACAAAACCATCACGATTCTGATCGATCATATTGAAGGCCTCCTTAAATTCGGCAATTTGTGCCTGATCAAACATGGCAAACACATTGGAGGTGGCACGCTGAGCGCGCTTCTTGGTGGTGGCGCGACGACCGGCTGTTTTACGTGATGACATCTTGCTGGAGTGGAATCAAATGAACGGAGTGTAGTGAAGTTAAAGCTGCTGCTGGTGCTGGAGTCCAAGCTAAAGATGGTGTGTGTTGTGATAGGGGCGGGGGGTGATGTATAACTGTGGCAAGAAAAAAGAGCAGAGAGAAAACGTTTTTCAAACCAATGCTGATGAGTAAATTATTTATGAGTGTGCGCCTGTGTCTGTGTGTTTTAGGTCTATATATAGACATATTGCAGGCAAGCAGCAGCGAATTCCGTTGAAGTTGATTTCTTGCTGCTCCCCAAACTGTGTCAACATTACACACACACAAGCACATGCAAACGCATACACTTAAGCATGAGTCATATAAACATATATAAACTTGACAACGTCAACCGAAGTAGAGATCTGGGGTGTGTGTGTGTGCTTTTATCAATGTTGTTGAACTGCCCACAGTGGGCTAGTTGTCATAAACATAAATCCTTAATTTAGCTATAACTTATTGAACAGTTTTAAAGCAACTAGTGATATTTCCGCAACATACATATGTTAAATCCAATCCTTTTTTCGCTCAAAAGTCTCTGACTAAAAATTTTACTTCCGTAAAAAGCTATAATACAGCATTGTAAAAATCAATGTTTAATTGATCTTGTTTAATAGTTTCCAAATAATTTCATCTAAGGCCGGATATACCGGATTTTCGTTAATTCTTCCCACTGTGCTGCGGTTGAACATAACAAATTTGACACACACACACACACAATGTTATGTTCAATTGATTGCCTTAAAAGGCAAAAACAAATCAATCCGAAAGCCTTGATTTATGCTACAATTGGAGCCATTTTTATATGCACTTGTGGCAAAAACTTTAAATCTTAAACGATTTTAAAATGATAAATTTTACTTCAGTTTTTCAACTTTTGGGCGCGTCGCTGACTCATACACACACACACAAAGAGGGCAAAGGGAATAACCGTAAACCTTTCTTTGGCTGTCTTTTGTTTTCGCTCATCCATTCACTTTGCAATTTTTTTGGTATACTTACAGCTGCCTTTGGCGTTGAATTTGTGGTGGTCTGTGTGCCTTGATTTGTTAATACTTTCTTGGAAATATGCAAAATGCAACTTAATGTCGTTTTTCTTAACAGCAGCTGCAATTCCTATGTCTTTTGAAGTTTGCTAAAAATATGACAAATACGAGGCAAAAGTGTGACCAGGCTACAATAAGGAAAAAACGCCGAAGTCTAAACACCAAAGTAAATATATCGATATTTTTGTAGTTGATTGTCGAAATCATCGACTACTACGGGCACACTAATTTTGGAAATGTTCGATTCGATATTTTGCGTTAAAAAAAGTTATAAACAAAAAGTTGAATGAAAACGCCTACAAACTGCGTTAGTTAGAAATTTGGAGATAGAGAAACTAAAACTGCCACATTAGTAGCCAATTGAAAGAATCTCCATTTACAATTCGATAATTAAGATCTCGGAATGTCTCTTTATCTGTATTGTGGAGTTAAATGAATGAAGAAGTAGAAGAAGTGGCGTGCGTGCGTTGTGTGTATATGCGATGATGGTGGTCGCTGTAGCACACTGAAAGAATCAATAAAGGATGTGCTGTAGAGATATTGTGCTGGAAAAACCCCACAGGAGCAGCACTGGCAGCAACAACAACGAAGAAAATTTTGTTTAATTGAAAGCAAAAAGGCAAAATAAAAATGATTGCTACTACCAAACAAAAGTGTTTTTTATCAATGAAAATGTAAAATGAAATTGAAATTGTAACGGCTTAAATCGACACATAAATAACTGCAAAATTGCCTAGAGACACCAAATAATACAAGGAAAAAAAAATAATATTAACTAAATTAAATTCATTTACACACACACAACACAATGAAGTTCTGCGTGTTAACGGTTTTAATACTGGCACTATCCTTACAGTCGAGTAAGTTTCCTTTCTTCCGCATCTCTCTTACATTTTTTTTTATATTGTCCTATATATGTATATGTTAGTATATATATATATATATAAATATATATAATTGCACATACATATGCAAATATATTTTTGTTATAATAACAGTTTACGAATGCCTTTATTTTAATTAAGGGAAAAATATTTGTCGGTTTTCTATGGGTGGGCCCTACTTTGGGCCTTTTAATATGCTCATAAAACGATATAAATAATAACTTGTTCATTCCGTTCGTATCGATTTCTCAGATAAATGGGTATATGCAATAAAAAGCGATTTGGTTACATTTCCATCCATATATTTTTATTGGATATCATCTAATTATTTTGTTTTTTTTTTCTGTTTAGCCGCTGTGGAAGTGCATTTCGAGGCTCCGGATAGTGGATTCTTCCTAAAACACGCCCGACAACCACCTGTGACGCCAGAAATTCAAACATCCTCACAGCCTCCGGTGAAGACACGTTCATCCTATGATTCTGTTTTATCCCTGGATCGTTTCACTGTTGTCGAGACCACTCAGCCTGTCTCCATTAGAGCCAGCTATGGTCCATTCTCCACTAAGCAGACAGTGCCAGCTCGTTATATAGTACCGGATACCGTTGAAAATCAAAACGGAGATTATATGAATGTAAGTCTTAGAGATCTATAATGTGCTTGGCTACTAACTAAACTTATTGTTTTCAGAATTCCACGGCCACTCTGCTTGAGCTGCAACAGCCCAATATGCATTTAGATATCTCTGCTCATTTGGTGCGTTCTACTGTCTCCCAGGATTCTCCTGTTCTGCGTGTTCTTTTCCATGCTGGCGCTGATCCCGGCGGCCATTTGCAACGACAAAAGGTCTGCGTCCTTCTCCATGTGGCCATGGGTCTGGAGGTACCGCTTAAGGGCCGTTGCATGCCCGAGGGCGAGGATGGTGTTTGCGTTGCCGAGGTAGTGGTTCCGCTTAGTTGGTGGCCCGCATTACCTGCTCCCAGCCATAATAAGGATAATGGTCAGCAATTACCGCCGCCAAAGGTGCCCCAACGATATGCTCAAGTGTCATATAGCGTGTTTGAGCCACCACTTCGCAATCCGGAGCAATGCGAGCCTAAAGTTCAGATCCAACCCCTAACGACATTCGCCCAAGTTCCCCTAATTCCAGCAAAGACGCCATTTAAGGAGCTGCGGGCTGATGATTCTGTTACTTTCCTGCTGCCACAACATCCCTTGTATCCCATGTCAAAGCTGCATGTACCCGTGTTTTTACATCAATATGTGGATCAACGAGTGGCCGCCTTCACAGTGCGTGCTCGGGTTAAGGCTGGACTGCGGATTATGGGGGCTACTGCTTCCACCGATCAATGGACAATTTCTATTGAAAAGGAGAATCCCAAACATACAACCGCTCGCGTCACAGCCTTTCGTAAGGAGCAGGAGTCAGGAGGCAGCAGCAGTAGCAGTATGGAGTCACTCTCATCTGGTATGGCCTCCACATCAACCGCATCGTCGGCTAATTTGACCAACGAAGTATTCGAGGTCTTCTCTTGGCTGCTCGAAGTGGCCGATGATAACAATGACATTATGGACGGTGGCAAAATTGTGTGGTCTGTCACCCATGTCTATGATACTCCAAAAGATAAGGATTCCACTGAAATAATTGCCACAGATGATACAAAGAAGCGTTTAATTGCCAAACTCGAGATAAATAAGGATGACATACAGGCTGTACTGCCGATGGCCAAGATTTGGGAGGTCATGAATACAGCTGTGTTAACGGGTCGCCAAGTGGCCCAGGCCATGAAAGTCTTCATTGTCTCTCAAGCAGGCAAAGTAGCTGATGTAACACTACAGAGCTCCTGTCATGCTGAGGACGAAAGTGTAATTAAGGTAAAAATTAAATTAAACCTTTTATCACACCCTGTTATAAAATTTGTATTTAAATTGCCAACTTCAGGTCTCTTCATCGTGTAGTTCAGTTTATGTCGATGGATCCGAGCAGCGTGGCTCATCGAATGCATCGGTCATAGTGAAATACGGTACATATGTAGGTGTGGCCAAGTTCATTGTATGGATGCCAGAATTTCCCCTTGAAGTCTATATATCCGATTTTCGTCTATCACAAATCAAAGGATGGAAAGTAACCGATGACAATCACTATCTGTAAGTCAAAGACAGAGCGAGCGAGGGAAATTTAATTGCACATGTAATCCAATTCTGATGCATTCTTTTCCCATGACAGGCACAACAAACATCAGCAGTCCCGTCGCAGGAAGAAGCGTTCTTATGTCTGGGGCCAGCATGGTGGTATTGGTGGCAGTGGTTCAAGTAGTAACATGGGTAACTACTATAACAATTTGGGTACGGACAAAACCATTTGCCGGGCACGTTATCAGCAAAGCCCTGTGGAGGTCTTTGCTAAATTTCTCGCCTTTGATCAGGTAAGAAATCTATCTATTTCTTTTCTCTCCTTGGCTCTCTTTAATCGATTTCATTTTGGTTAGAACTCTGGACGTACAAGTAACTTCATATCACGACGCACAGGTCTGAGGGTCACCGATCTCGTTCAACCATTGCTACGTGTGGCCGATCCGAAAATTGCCTCTCTTAAGGGTCGTATTCTGCAGGGCAAATCGATGGGTCGTACCGACGTACAGGTTCTATCACCTATCACCGGACGTGTCATTGGCACTAAGGAGATCCGTGTGGGCAGTGATAAGGTGACCTTATCAAAACTGATAGTGCGTGTCATTTCTGGTCTGCAGTTGACAATCACTCCAGATAATACCATTGAGAATGGCTACCTAGCTGAAACGTCGGTAACACACAAACTGACGGCTCAGTATCAGGAGGGTCTGCTTGATATCGATTTGGAATTTTCCGATGGATCGAAGACACCACTCCGTGATATAGCCGTTGAGGATTACTTCTTGCTTGTAGAGAGCTTGGACACTGAGGTGGTGGCCTTTGCACCCATGTTGGCATCACATCATCCCCGTGTGATTGCCGTTGGCGAAGGCAATGGAAATCTTTTGAGGGTCACTTTGTTGCTTTCTGAAGAGTGTCGCCTGCGTCGTGGCGGTACTCTTTCCGCGTCCACAACGAAACAGAATAAATCAAATGCCGCTCCGCTAGCCAGTGCCTTGGCATCGATTGAGGTGGATTTCAATAATGTTGATATTGTCAGCAAACAGGAGGCCATCCAGAATGATGGAATTGTTGGTAGAGGGGAACGCAAGAACTATCGTCAGTCTGGCGATTTAGCTGATATTATAGGTAAGTTAACCATCTTATCAATCAGTTGTGGATTTATTTAACGCTTTCCCTCTTTCCCCTTTCAGTGGGCATTCCTCTGCGTGATTCAAGCCAACAATATGAGCCCACTGTCCAGGCTCGGCAGCACAGGAGCAGTATTCAAGCAGTCCATAAATCGCATTTCGGCGCCAAGGGACATGGCAATGGCAATATGTCATCCATGGAGCTTGGCATGTATGTTCTATTAACTGCCTTCTGTTTCGCCATCATTGTCTTTGTCATCTCGTGTGTGGTATACGCTTCGAAATTCCGTCCGGCACTTATTGAATCTGGTCTCGATCCGCTCTCTGCGGTGGGCAAAGGAAATGGCAATGGCGGCATTGGTGGTTTTCGTGATGTGCGACTTAAAGAATCAACTACCAATGCTCATGACTGGGTCTGGCTGGGACGCTCAACCATTGATAGACAATCTATGGTGGCCGACTCCTCATCATCCTCTGGCCATGCACGGGGTAAGATTGACAACCGATCAACTGATTGATAAACATCATGTTTATTTTATTCATCCTTGCCATATATGTACAGCAGATTCCCGCATGCGCATCACCAGCAATCCCATCATTAACTACAATGACAATGGACGTCGTGTCAGCTCTTTCGATCAGCAACCCAAACTGCAGACCCACATTGTGCCAGCCTCTAATTTGAATAAACTGCATGCCGATCAGTGAGTTAAATCCTTACTCCGGAAAAGTTTCTGGCTTCAAATTTGTCATTTCATTTCGTTTTATTTAATTTTTTTCGCAGCTATTTTGCCAATGAGCGAAAAGATAATGCTTTGGATTATAAGCCACCAGTTCCACCACATCGGAATGTCGGAACACGCGCCTTGTTACCAACACAAACGCCCCTGGCAGTACACGGCGGCGGCAACGGCGTGTCTACAGCGAAGGTAAATTGAAGGAAGAGACACGCGAAACATTTTTGCTGAGACTTTCTACATTTTTTGCAGCAGGATACAGGCAACAAGCGTCATAGTCAACTATACAAACGCGAGCATTTGAATGGCAATATTAACGGTGATAACAACAATCCCGACAATCAGCCGACACAGCCATTGGAACGTCCATCTCATGGGCATATACATGCACCACATTCCCATCCGCATCAGCATCAGCGGAGTCACAGTCATAGCCATAATTTTAGCCAAGAGCCAGCCATTAAGTCAGCCCACAATAAGATCAAGCAGCAACATCAACAGCAGCAGCAGCAGCAGCAGCAACAGCAACAGCAACATCATCAGCATGAGGAACTTCACAATGCTGAGAAGCTAGTGGAGTATACAAATCCTCATCAAAAGAATGCATTTCAATTCGATTCCCTCACACCAAAGAGAGTAACCAAAGCAGGAGCAGGAATAGGAATGGGTGTAGGAGCAGCCGGTGTTGCTTTACCAACAACGCCGCCCACAGCAACTGTGGCGCCCACACCACAAGTTAAAACTAAAGGTTAGTTAGAGATAGACGACTTACGCCATTTGTCTTACTCTTTCACTCTCACTTGCTCTCTTGCTCTTTTGCTCTCTCTTTTTCTCCCTCTCTGTCTGTTTCGGTTATTAGCTGAGAATCACAGCATGGTAAGCAGCACTGGCGATGCGGCCAACTCGAATGCAACAGACGAGTTAATCCGGCTACCACCAACGGCATCGGCAACATCAGCCATTAGTGAGCCAACAACCAAGTCTTCACGCATCAAGCGCGCCACAGTTGTTGGCAATCCCATGTTCTCGGCCACTGTCGATGATACGCTGGCACCTGGGGAACGTTTGGGTCTCGATGATCTCGACATGGATTACGAACAAATCATGCATTATTTTGATAATTTAAAGGTTAGTGCTGACACGCTTAGATCATTAACAAGACATTACATTCAACCTCTTTTTAATCCCTGCCCCATTTACATCATGCTGCTGCAGGAGTCAAATGCCTGAGTACAAGAGATCATTGCTAAAATTCGCGAGATATTGTCAACATTTCATCAACGATATCAGAATGTCGCCACGCCTCTGACAACGCCCACAAGAAAACAAATGCAAATGCATCATTTGTTTGATGAGCTAATTGGAGGTGGGGGTGGAGGTGGAGGAGTAGAAGAAGCAGCAGCAATAGTCGGTGGTTGTGGTAATGATGCGCTTAATGATGGTCATGAGAGTACTCCTCCTCCTCCGAAGCTTACAATGGAGCATTAAATATTGTGAGCAGACAATTCTAAAATCAAGAGGCGGAGAATGATGAACGCAATTTGTAAGGGTAACTACACATATAAACCGCAATTCTAGCAATCTACAAAAATATATTAAATATATATCTATATATATATATATAAAAAATGAAGGAAAAATCAAGCAACAATTATAATGCATCATAATTAAAAAAAAAAAAAAAGAAATCGTCTTGGATACGACTACATCATAAACTATTTATTGCCCCTTTAGGCTAAGTTCATAAAAACAAAATGCATATACATAAAATCATCCATATATATATATATATAGATCAAATATTAGAGATATCTCTTGCCAGCATCTCGTGGACGCGTTCTCGACACATTTCACAACCACACACACTCACAGGCGAGATAAAGGTTAGGAAAGGAGGTTTCATACATAATCTCTATAGAGACCCAACTGAATTGAAAGAGAAATTTAAGCTTAAAATCTGATTGAATTTCATTACATGTTTACCTTAGATCAATATTCGATCGTTCGATTATTATATTCAATTCTTCTAGTTTTAAACAAAATCCATTTCATTTCGCATTGTGAAGAGTCATTTTTAACTGTTTATATTGAATTTCAATTTGCCTAGAGTCTGATTAAATTCATAAGAAACTGATAGACGGACAGACAGACATATCCAATATCTAATTCCCGACTTTTGATGCTGATCGGGAATATACCATATATACCCCACTCTATTGGGTCGCATATAAAGAGTTTTTAAAAGCATGTGAGATTTGGTGTAAATTTAATTTATGTTGAAACATTTTTAGAACATTTTCATTTGTGTTTGTCCCGCCTACTGTCAAATTCTCTTTTATCTTCACTTCTCTGTGGTCCTGTTTCCTAACCTTGAGGCTTAGTTTATGTGTGTTTAATGTGTCGATCACCGCTTCCAAAAGTCGCTAGAAACTAAAGAAAGATAATGGCTAAAGCCGGCGCTAAATCTCAAAACTATATATATATATATATACATATATATATATATAAAATGATGAGAGGTAAATGATAAAATCGATAACGAAAGTATGCATTAAACAAAAATTGCTTTATAAGTTGGTAATGAAGCCGAATTAACTATACCAATCATTAAATTTAAACGACAAAACAAAACAAAAAAAAAAACAAGTATATAGACGCTTATGAGCTTTATTTGGTCGATGGCATTAAATAAAGTATGGGAAATGTGTAACCAAAAAATATTCTATGATATTACAAAACAAAACTGAGCGATTAAGCTTTATATAAGTAAATATATATATATACATATATATATATATAATAATAATAACTACAACAGCCAGATATAAAGAAACAAGCGACAACTTATCATGCCTATTTATTATTATTATTATTATTATTATGATTATTATTGTATGTATTATCATTACGATTATTATATATATATATATATATATTTACATATTCAGACATATATATATATATATAGATATAAACAGATATACTATATACGATCGGAAACTAAACAAAAAGCTGTGCAAATTGACGAGTTTCGATAACAAAACACATCACTTACACACACATACACACTCACACATACACAGGCATACCACAATTATATTGCTTATATGCATACATACTCATATTATGTATATATATATACATCTATCTAACTATCCTTATATATATATGCATATATACATATATCATTTATTCGATTCCGTTGAAAACGGCTAACCGGGTTTTGACTTGGGTGGGAGCCAAGGCAAACAATTTATAGCGCGAATCGAAATGTTTTTGTGGTACACGCTCCGGCCTAAAGATACATATAATTAACTATATATATATATGTGAAAAATCAATAATATATTATGTATGTATTGTATAACTAAGCTGTAAATCCCCGGGCTCTTTGTTATTGCACCGCGCTTCCCCTTCCTTCACTAGTCCTTCACCTCCTCCTCGTCCTCTGCCAGCCTGAATGAGCTGCTAAGCTGAGTCACATTTCATTCCATTAGCAAAAACACACAAAAACAAAAACAAAACGATAAACAGTTTTCAATTAATTTAAATTTAACTTAATCTTTTTATAGCATAAACCTTTTATTTCTATCACACTTGATCAAAATATCATTTAAATGCATCACACAACAAACACACACACACACACACATCTAAGTATTATTGTACAAATTGTTTACCTTAATTTTAATTGTATTATTTTACATACATATACATCTTCGTTTTCTTTTATTTTCTTTGTTTTTTTTTTTGTTTTGTTAAAGAATCATTGTTTTATATAGAAATCATATGTTGTAAATTGTTCCGTCCAAAAAAAAAAACAAAAACAAAAGGAAATCACAAAAAAAATACAAAAAAAAAACAAAACAAATTATACTATAAAGAAACACAAAACAAAAGCAAATTAAGCGTAAAGCTAACCAAAAACAAAAATACAAAAGAAGTTTTAAACATTATAAGAAAAAAGAAACCTATAAACAATGTAACTATGTTTTTTTTTGTTTAATTACACTTTTTTTGATTTTGTTAGTTTTTTTTTGTGCAGTCCTTGCCAAGAGCAAAACTACCAAAACTCCTTAACAAAAATAAAAACCCTTTTGTATCTCTAGTGTCAAAAAGTTATAACAGAATTCCAAATATCCTTTGCAAAATGCAAGTTCTTTTGGTTTTTCTTATCCGATCTCAATCTAGTGTCTGCATCGTAGACTTACCATTCCGTCTTCTGTCTCTTGGCCTGGCCTACTAGTCCATAGTCATAGTCAATCTAAAAATAACATTTTATAGGTTCAAAAACATTGTAATATTTTGACACCTATTAACATTGCTCTTGAATCTTCTTAGACAGTTCAAAAATTTGCAAAATCCGTAAGTGTATTTAATTGAAAACATGTTATTTGCAAGGATTCTAATAATTCGGCCAAGTCGACTTAAAATTTTCCACTTTAAAACATATCTTACTTTGCTTTTGTTTTCGCTGCACTGGCCAATTTAAACTTATCAGAACCTACAGCTTCCAGCTATTCTATAGTGCCATATAAGCACCCACACACACACACACACACACACACACCGCACACATACACACACACACACACACACACACACAACAAATAATTATGTATTTGCAATCAATCATGAATGAACAATATGGCATGCCACGAGCTTAAACTTTCCTACTTAACTCTTTGCGCTTGATAATTATGATGGGAGTGAAATGAAATATTTATTGATATAATGATTATTCAGTTTGAGATCATGATTGATTGAATACCCTTGCAATGTGTAGAGTATATGATTTGAATCAGAATTCAGCCGATTGATTTGTTATAAGTAAAAATGTGACATTCTGATACTCCACATTTGCAAGGGATATATGTACACAACAATTTTCGGCTCCTCCGAACTTATTTCCACTCCCTCTCCGCTGTCCTCATTTGATTGTTTTTTTTTTTTTTTTTTTTTTTTGTAAGATGTTTTCATCATTTGATTTAATGTTAGACAAAGTAAGCTATTCTAGTCAAACACACCGACACACACACACACACACTCACACAGTAGCAAACAATTTTGCCATTTTGCTCCAATCACAACTCAAACCTAAGGCTAAGCTGAATGTACTAAAAACTAAAACTTGTAAATATCAAAAAAAGTAAGAAAAACCATAAGAGAAAATATAAAATGCATTTTTTTTTGGGGTTTATATAGATAAAGCATAAAATACATCTATGTATAAAATATATATAAAATATATATATGTGCGTGTATAACATATATTATATAAGCGCCATTCAGTGCAATGGAAAAGCAACAAATTATACACATATTATATATATACATATATATAAATATAATTTAAATAAATTAAATATATAAGACATCAAGTAAAACCGAAAGTTATACAAAATTGTTTATGCTGCTTTTATAAAACAATTCGCTTCTACAAAAATTAAAAAAAAAAAAAACGAGAAGAAAAATGCAAAAAAAAAAACCAAATTCAACAAAATTTATAAAACCCAAAAAAAAAATGAAAACTCGTGTAAGCAAAGCAAATCGACGCAAAAACGATTTTTTGTCCAAAATTTTTCTCTATATACATTATTCGTATGAATGTCTGTCCCACCTGCCTAGCCTCACTTTATATACTTACTTACCATATACATATATATATACTTGCCACCTTCTCCTCACCTCCCCCGCTTTGTCGTCCCCGTGTCACACTTTTTCCACACCTTTTCCCACTCAATTTTCACACAATTTTCCAAAAAAAATTAAAAAGATGAACAAACATAAATGATTTGCACCAAAAAAAAAACAAAAACAAAAAAACAAAAGAGAAACTAAATTCGATAAATGAATATAATTAAAAAGGATTAAGAAGAAAAGTAAGCAAAAAGAATATGAACAATGAATAAATAAATAAATAAATCGCCACCGCCGCATAATTGTTAACAAATTGTATCAGTTATTTAACGTAGTTGTTGTGTATGTATGTATGTAAGTATGTAGTTGTGTGCTTACTTCAACAAACAAACAAATAAAACAGCAACAAAACAAAAAAGCAAAACGAAATTAAGCAAAGAATACAAAAAAAAAAAGAAATTTAAAAAAATACCGAAAGAAAGTAATACTCTCGATTCTTGTTGTTATCTAAGATCTAGTGATATAATTTTCTCCTTCTTCTCCTCCTCCTATGTTTTAATCTACAATTGAACTTCCATGTACGTTAAATCTTAAGTTCATTTTCATTTAGAGCAATGCAATAAAATCAAGAAACTAATGTCCAATATCCTTGAAGGCAGCCTCCCTTGCGCCCTTCCAAATGGTTGATATACCAAGCACAGATTTGAGTCATTTAATGATTTATGAAATTTTATTTGAGCGCCAATATGCGAATAAGAAAATAAGGGGGAGACTTTTCAAGGATATAAACCCCACACATGCAAACACTCATTCACACACACACACACACACACCACACACACGCCGTATATAGCAAATGCCATTAAAAGCTGATAGAAATATATATGTATACTATTTATATATATATATATATTCAGCAAGCATACAGCATATAAAGCAAAGCATATAAATACATATATACCTACCTATCCATGCATACATATACATATACAAGAACCTATGTAAAACACATTGTGTTTCTTACAAAATAAACCATATACATACATATATATTTATTATTATTATTTTAATTTTTGCTTGCTTGTTTATACTCATCATCGACCCTTTTCACACTCTCTCTCTCTCTGTTTCTCCAAAAATATCTGTATCTCCCCGTCGTAACTCCATCCTGTATGTATCCTTAAGTTGTTTTTGTACCTTGATTTTACACAAATTATACCGATAAATGCAAATTGAAATTATAGTTGCCATGTAAAAACACTTTAGTAGTTTTTATTATTATCATTATTATTATAATTATTATCATATTCTTAAGTAAAAACGGAAACACACAAAAACCCAAAAAACGAAAAAAAACAACTTTAAATGAAATGAAAGAAAAATATTATAAATATTCAAAGAAAACAAAAACGAAACGAAACCATTAAGAAGCAAAGAAAAACAAGAACAAAACAAAAACAAAACAAACTGACAAAATTAATTTAAAAAGAATACAACAATAACAACAAAAATAATTTATTAATAACCCACACATATTATGGAAATGACATAAAACAAAATAAAACTACAAAATGTCTTCATTAATTTGCTCTGGGATAAAGAACACAGGGGCGGGCGGGGCGTTCCTTCTTAAATGCCCCATAACTTAGAAACTTCTTTATGATTTTAGGCTTTCTTGCATTTTACCCTTCTAAATGACAGTTTAAAGCTTATATTTCTTTAATATTTCATAAGCAAACAATGTTGAGTGGCGTACGTTCCATCTTTATCTCTTGAAAATCACTTCTTTTTTGGCCAAAACTATATGTTATAGTGAACCGATCCGAGCCAGCTTCATCAAATGT
This sequence comes from Drosophila nebulosa, assembly GCA_024703675.1. Lineage (NCBI taxonomy): Eukaryota > Metazoa > Arthropoda > Insecta > Diptera > Drosophilidae > Drosophila > Drosophila nebulosa. The sequence goes on from JANFPS010000003.1 coordinate 13,368,942, forward strand.
TACGCCTGCAATAATAAGAAACCTAAATACGAAGTTTCTTTTAAATAGCTCAAAATTGAGCAACTAGTTTGTTTTAGAGATCAGACAGACTCCATATAGAAGGTAATAAACCATTTGCTTTAACTAAGCTGAAAGAAAAAAGAAGTTCTTCACAGGATTTAATATTTTTTAAATGTTTATTTTGGGTCTCGAAACCGAATTAAATCAAATGACCATTAAACTTCATTCGCTCACATATTTTCACCTACTTCAAAATTAAACTGAATATTTTAGATGGACAGTTGATCCTGGCAAATGTCTGGGCTGTGGGATTTTAGATCAAGTTACTGAATCCTAAGAATTGTTGGCAGCTGCGTCAAAGTTTAAAAGAATGAAATACTTATTTAGACAATAATTTCAACTGTTTTTTTCTTTAATTCAGATCACTCTGATGTGAGTGTATTGAGTATTGATTAAGAATATTGTAGCTAAACTTGTATATATATATATATATATATATATAGGTATATATGTATGTTTGTAGGTTCAATGTCATAAAAATTGCGTTTGTTCTTGAAATTTACGCAACATTTGGCGCTTCTTTTGTGACATTTGTCGATGTCGATGATGATGATGATGGCGATGATGATGATGATGATGATGTCGATGTCGTTGATGATGGCGTCAACCTGTAATTGTAATCGTTAGGCCCCACCGCCCACTCGTTGAGGATTGTCTAATTGCAAGAGAACTTCCAATTTCAGCGAATATGCCCATGAACGGAACTCGTCGCATACACACACACACACACACAAACACACATACACACACACACAGCCACACTCTGCCATCCATTCTGATAGATGTATCTCTTCTCTATCCAGTTAAACCTTTCATTTCGCAGAGCTTGAAGCCAGCGAAGCATATAAAAGCCATAAGTAAACTGCTACCATGTTTCAGTTGCTTCAACAAAATTTTCGCGAACACATCTCAATTTTCGAATTAGATTTTGATCTTTTGATTTTTGTTTAGTAAATTTTGTTTTTGGGGTTCTTTTTTTTTGTGGTTAATAATTTTTTTTTTTTCGATTTATATAGTTATTTTATTGTTTGTTTTGTTTTGTTTTGGGTGACCATCAAAATGTCTTTCATTGGTAATACTTCAGATTTGGAGTGTGAAAAGAATGAGTATCCTAGATCGCCGCGTCCCACAAGTGGCAAAAGTGACCAAAGTGGCCGCCCATAAGCTATCCGCCGAGCCCAAATGGTCGGATAAGCGTATTTCTGGACAACAGCAGCAGCAGCAGCAACAACAACAAGATGATGACTCCGATTCGGAAATATCATCTCCGGATAATTTTCTAACCAAAGGTAAAATGCATTCATAAATTTTCAAAAATAAAAACAAAATAACTGCATGAAATGACATTTAATGACCTAAGCATGAAACTAAAATAAATTAAAACTAATCGCTTCCAATCGTTACTATCGACCATGTGTTAGGGGCCTTCCTACTGACACCCTCATATGAACTATCCATGGAACGTGCCGCTTTAATATGTGAAAAAATGAGCTTCAAGGGCTGTTTCAGTTTGACGAAAACCGCTACAGGAATTCTGTTTAAATTCTCACATCCAGATGACTATCAGGCGGTGTTCAAGAAGGGTTTCCATAAGGTTACTGGAGCACGATTCTATCGCAAAGTGAGTACCAACAACAACAATCACATATACCCACATCCAAATGCATAAATATCTCCCCAAGTCCATAACAAATTCAAAAACTAAAGAACTAAAAAAAATCAAACATAAAATCCGAGTAAAATCAACAAAAATCAACTAAATTTATTCCAGCAATCATTGTCGCGAAGTGTGAGTATAATACATCCTTCATATCATATAATATAAACCCATATTCTAAGTAGATATAGAAGATATACATAAATATGTACAGATATAATTGGCTATTTGATTAGGCTCAAGCTGAGAAACTATTCATTCAATCGAATCCAATCCAATTCCAATTCCAATTACATGCCCTATTTTGTGATTTTGTCGTCGTCGTCTACCATCCCACTCCTCTTTGATCTTTCCTAACTCTTTTAGATTGCCATACCATGCCGACCACGCAAAACCTTCACGCTCTATGTATTGGATGTGCCCGAGGATTTGCCCGTTGAGGATATCCGACATGCCATGTACAAGTTCGATTCGGTTGTTGAGGTGGTGCGTTTGCATATCTATTCAAGCATCACCACATCCAACATATCGGGCAGCAATATTGCCGGAGCTGGTGGTGCATCCGACAAGGGCGTGGGCGTGGGCGTTGAAGGTGAGCAGACGTTGCAGACTTTGCGCAGAGCGGCCATAAGAAGTAAAGTATATAAAATTCTATCATACTTATTAAAATTATTCCAAATTTTTTGTACTAACAAAAACCCATAGACTTGGTTATCGCAAATGGGTTTTCCGTTCTAACCAATTGAAAGTTAAGCTACTAAACATTTTGGTTCAATGTGATTTTACAGGCAGCAGCTCGAAAAACGTGGGCCTAGGTGTCGGTGGCTCAGTGGCCGATCAGGTCGAGAAGGCCGAACGTCCGGAGCGTCGGGAACTGCCGCCGGCTGTTATACGCATCACATTGGCCTCAATGGATGAGTATAATATACTCTTGCAAAATGGCTTGAACTTTTATGATGCCACATTCTTTCCAACCGATGCGAATATCTCCCTAAAAGGGGCCAAAATTGACTACAAGCGGAGGTATTTACCCTTCCCCCCCAACCCCAACCTCCATTTGGAATTGATGACATTTTGTCTTGTCCACAGAATGTTGGATGGCTCAATACCAGGGCGTGTGCGCGAGTTGCTTCCCGTTTTCGATGCAGCTGGCTTCTGCAAATTGCCTCCACCCACCAGTAAGCTAATTAAGCCACCGAGGTCATGAATCCATCGACGACTGGTGACGGCTTCCCCGCCCCTCCCATTCACCTCCCTAAGCCCACATTGACGACGGAAAAAACAACAACAAAAAAAAAAAGAGAAAAAAACCAACAACCCAACATTTCTATTCGAATTTTGATTATTTAATTTTTTTCATTTTCTATTATTTTGTTTCAACGGATGCGTTTTCCGTTGCTTCGCCGCTCGCTACATAATAATTCCTCTTTTGGCTATCCAATATTATTTCTTTTCCCATTCTTTACCCATTTTATTTTATTTTTTTTTATCCCCATATATGGTGGCATATGGCGTCTAATTTGTTTGATTGTCTAACAAAATAAAACCAAAAAGAGCGAGAACAAAATAAGAAAAACACTTTTCAATGGCAACAAAACAAAACAAAAAAAAAAAAAAAAAACGGAAATCAACCAACTAATCCATTTCTTCTTTTTTTTTTTATTTGGCTATCATAACTTGTAATAATATCGTATATATGTATATATTCCAATATGTACGATCTGATATACACTGACAAAATGCGTTCAAGACGCACAAAGTTGTTTTCATTCCATTTGCAAAATGGGAAAAGGAAATTACGTCAAATCGGGTTTGGTTCCTTCTAAACATGAGAATCATATTAAATCAGTTATTGATAATCAAAATATTAAAGTCATCGAACTGGAAAAGTGTTTCAGCTTGTTTTAGACCATCATTGAAGTCACAATGGGGGAATCCGTGCCCCGTTGTATGCCGAATTTTGCCTCTGGCTGGCTAAGGCAACCTTTATGGAACTTTTTTCCAACCTTTATGGAACAAAGAACCCGAGAAGTTTCTCTCTGTTAAAAAATTTCTACTCTATCGGCTTAATATTATGAAGGAAGAGTGGTATTAGCTTTTCTGGATTCCTCACTACTGGCCTTTATAAAGAAGTTTGATCCACATTAAGTGGGCCCACACCTTTAAAAGTAAATTTGTTGAAAACCTATTTTATTTTTCAGTTTCGGGTTGAAAGTTTATTCTTTCTTTAGTGGAAGAGAAAAACCAAATTATATTTTAAGATTGGCTAGTTTAAAAATGTATATACAGTGCTTATCATACTTATAGCCTTATATATGGGTGGCTTCCAGCAGCTCAAACTTTGAACAAATTTTAATAAAAATTTTAGGGTTGTTCAAAAATAATTTTTACTATACTTTGTTGACAGAAGCATATTCAGTCAAATTTATCGCAGTTTATGTTCTAAGAAACTAAGAAAGAACTGTTAACTTTTGCTGTGTGCTCGCATCTTTGCTTGCATTTTTGTGTATCATAATTATATAGCAAATTTAACTTAAGTTTGACTGGGGAGCAGATTTTTGGATATACAGACATTGTAATTAAGTAAATTTAGATCATTTTTAAAAAATGCCCTTTGGAAAACAATTATCTGATTATGAAAAGGGCCTTTTTTCTCACTTTTCGAGTCAGGAGTGTCTATTTCGAGTATTTCACGAATTTTGAAAAGAAGTCGACGTGTAATTACACATTTTTTGGACAATCCCGAAGAATATGGATCACAACTGTAGTGAATTCCAAAGTGGGTTATAAATACGAAAAGCACTGTATATAGCTTAGATCCATTAATATTTTGTAAAATTTATTTAAACAGATTACCATGTGAGTTTATGGTGAAAAAAACTGAAGATTTTGTGTTTATTTTGTTTTTTGCCTGCTAATTTTAAAACTCAAGCGGCCTTAAATAAAGATGAAACAATCGAGATTTAATAATACTTTTACGATTTTTGCACTTTATTTAGTTAATTGATTTAGGTTTGGGTTTTTGCATTTCTTTAGGCAAATATACATAGACGTGTATATATGTATGTATATATCTGCATTAATATAACAGATGAAATATATTCATTTTGCACAAAGCTTCATTGAGTTCAATGGGTTCTTTCTTGCATTTATAACACAAAGACATAAATATTGTTGTATATATATATATATATATATATATATATATATATTCATAGGCATATAATTTAGCATACTGTCGAATGTCTTCTTGTTGTTGTTTTGTTTGTTTAAGTATAATAATCATAATAGGTAATTTAATAATTGATTTAAAGCATAGAAGTGTTTAGTTGTGTATAATAATATAAGTATATGTATATGTATATATATATATATATGTAGATTTTGTTATGTATAATAATAATAATAATAATATATATATTTATATAGCATATAGTCTGTATAGGAAATACTCATAGAATTAGAGACAAACGTAACGAAGGTTCGTCAAAAAGTTGTTGATGGAAAAAGGATAGCAGCAGCAAAAACAAAATACAATTAATATAATTAACATTTAACAAAAAAAAAATACAATACAATAATAATAATAATAACATTTTACTCAGACGCGCGTGCAACAATTTACATACAGATACAAATACATAGTTTTACTTTTCTTTTTTTTTTTTTTTTTTTTGTTTCTTTGTTTTTAGTTACTTTGGATTTTCATTTCGTTTTCGTTTCTAACTAATACACAGAGTGAACAATATTATCCTTCTCGACCAGCAGACGGACTTTCATACAGCCGTCAGAGCCACAGGAGAAGAGGCGACCAAATGGATCCACATACACTTGACTGACACCCTGGCCAGTGTGCTTGAAGAAGCCATTCTTGGCATGCTCATGTGGAAAAGTGTTAATTAGCATGAATTGATTCATGTCCCAGATCTAAAAGACAACAAAAACAAAAAATAGGTTATCCGTTTGTTTGACAAACCGTTCATCGATCGGCTATAGTTCAAATACTCACCTTAATGTCACCCTCAATGGAGCCAGTGACAAAGAACTCCTCATGCGGATCCAGTGCTATGCACTTAATGGTACTATCGTGTGCCTAGGATTAAGCAGAATGTTTATTGGATTAAATCTGAGATTCCACTTTACAGATGTGTTCTATATATTACCTGATAACGATGACGCAGTGTACGCTGTCTCACATCAAAGACACAAACATCGCCACGTTTGCCGCATGAGATGAGCACTTGATGCTGGGGCGCAAATACCAAACAGGAAGAGCCCTGATCGTGGCACGTGAAGGCTAAAAAAAAAAAATAACTCAAAAATTAGCCACATGTTTAACTTTGGATGTAATGATTATGTCTTAAACTTACCCGACACACAGGACTTTTTGTGCGGCAACAGGGTGTCCCAAATGTTTATATTCTTGTTCTCGGAACTTTGACCAGCTGCAGAAGAAAGCACACAAAATCAAGAAAATGCAGACATAATTAAGAAATTGAAAATTCGAAACTTACCGCTGGCCAGCAGACTGCATGAGCCGAGGAACACAAAATCGGAGAGCGTCTTATTGTGGCACTGATAGGTCTGTAGACAAAAAAAAATAAAAAATTAATATATATAATATACTAAAAAAAACGCTGAAAAACTTACTATAAATGATCGATTATTCTGGGAGGCAATGCCGGCCTGCCAGAGGCTTAGATTGCCATCGCCATCACCGATGCCAAATTTATTGCCCTGCTCGGAGAAACGGCAACGAGTGACCTTGGCAAAGGTGCCAGATGTACGCGGACTGCACACGGGCTGCTGATGTCCCCATTCCCAGATTTGAACAGAGCCATCCTGGCCACCAGTTAAATATAAAGGCATTAGAGGATGCGCACTCATGCGCTTGACATTATCCACCTTGTGACGTAGGACCTGCAGACAATGCAATTTCAAAATTGGTTTAATTCCATTAAATACATTCAATTGCTTCTCACCATGGATGTGCCGCGTCCCGATTGGGAGGCGCTCTGTGTGCTAACACTGGACTCGCTATAGGCATTATTCGAACCATATTGATTCCTGTCAGACAAGAACGAAAGGCAAAAGAGTAGAAATTAGGGGATTTGAAATTGTTGACAATTGGATCTTGATGTTACTCACTGATCTTGAGTCTGTATGATAAGAAAAGCCGAGCTATTGGTATCGGCATCTTTGGACAAGTTCATCATATCATATTCGCATTCATCTTCATACCAATTGGGCGATTCCAATAGCAGTGAGATGTCAAATTCTTGAATCTCTCGCGGATTGGCAAAGGCAATCATGGATGAGCTATTATTCTTCAAGCAGAAGGATAAAATGGATTCATGATCCTTATGTATGATGCGTATATGATCTGTATTCTCGTTTGTCGAATGCGATTGACCTGAAAGGGACAAAGAGACAGAGATTGAGATTCAGACATTAATTGGCTTGCCTTAGTTGGGTCTTCAACTGTAGCCTTCAGCTTACCTTCATCTGCCTCATTGTCATGCTGATTACTGTGATGATGCGAGCTTCTGGTGGTCGATTCCGTATTCTTACCAAAAATGCTCTTAATGAACACCTCTTGGGCCGGCTCTTGACGCACCAAGTAGTTCCATAGTCGTCGTATGGGTCCAGCCGATGAGCCCGATACAAACGGTGTATTATCCTTATTCAAAAGCGATCGATACTTGTGTATGGCCAGACCATTGATGCCACTTTCAGCATAGCAACCAGGTATATAATGACGGGTGGGCGGTCCACGTGCAATTAGATCGCTTAAAGCGAATTCTTGCCAACGATTGAGAGTGCGCAGCACTTCATGCGACAACGGGCTGATGACGGGTAAATCTGCAAAATAAGCATTTGAAAAGAGAGTGTGAGAAAAGGTAAGGACGAGAGAACCATTAGTTTGCCACTTTACCTTGCAACTCAATGCCAGCCACTTTGACAAACTCCTGAATTTTGTGTGTACTAATTTTGATGAGGGCCAAACGCAGAATGCTCCATGAATATGATGTGGGATTCGTATGCTCAGTATTATCCTTGGATCTCAGTTGTGTGCGACTTAGATTCACATCATCATCATCATCTTCCTCTTCCTCATTGTCCGATTCGTGTGAGTCATCGGTGTCATAGTCATCGCATTCTGCACAAAAAACCACAAAAAAAAACATAAATAAATAAAGAGATCAAATGACCAATGATCAATCAGCTATAGTCCGGGCCCTACTTACCGGTGCTGGGCGGCTTAGTTAGGAAATAGGACAACATGGATGTCTCAGGAGGCATAAATTGCTCTCGGTATGTGGGCTTATCCTCTTTCATATTATTGGATGAGCAGCTATTTTGGCTAAAGCTACCTAATATTTTCATATTCAATTTCATTCGTTGCTTCGTAATGGAGGTCACTGTATTCCACACACTATTCTCATCAGCAGGCTCCTCAGAGGTGGAGCCGCCTCCGCCACCGCCACCGCCACCGCCAACTGAGGGTGCCGGTTTGATCAGTAGTTTCTTCATGCCGCCACCAAAGAGTGTTGACCAGGTATCATTGCTGAAATTCTGTCCGCTCAGGCGATAAAGTAATCTGCTATCGCAGGTGGACAACGAATAGATAAATAATGCCATATAAGTGGAAATAAATGATTCCAGCAACAGCACATTCAATTTGGGCACATCCTCATCCTTCTCACGGGCCAGCAGAGCTCTCAAATTGGTGACACCCGGCCATTTGGATGGTGTAGTGCATATGCCTGCTGGCTCATCGGTTGAATATTTGCGTCGTCTGCCATAGGCATTACGACTACCGACTAGATAGCTGCACTCAAATGACGAGTTAATTTTGGCAATATTCTCAATGCCAGGACTGGGATAACCGTTCAAGGCCAAATTGTTGACCACAAAACTTTCGGAATCGCATAACGATTGATAGATGCAAGACGATAGAGCAACGGCCAGATCGCGTAGCACAAAGATCTCACTGAGGGCACTCGTCTCGATGCCCGGAAAGGGTAACACCTTTATGATGCTCTGCAGCATGTCCACTGTCTGCGATTGCAAATATTTAATGGGATCGGCTATAACGGTCTTATTGCCAGCCACACAAGCACTCAGCAGGGGCAGAGTAGTGGGAAAGGGTAATGGACTAAGCAACTGCTGTTGCGTCTTCTCCTGTTGCAGTTCCTGTAGCAATAAAACCAATTCCATGCGCACCGAGGCCAAGCCCCCGCCACTGGCTCCGTGTAGTGAGCAATAGCTGAGCAAAGTTCGTAATAGAGTTTCGTTGGCTGCCAAAATAAACAGATGATGAATGGAAAATGAATGGAAAATGAATGGAAGATGAAATCCGTAATCTTACCTTTGAGCCAACGCTTGCGCTTGGCTGCACGCATCACCTTCGCTTCAAAGTCCTGTTTATCCTGCATCAGTATCTCATGCAATGTTGGTCTCTCTCCACTATTGGCACAAATGCTGGCATTCATTTTATCGTTATCCTTCGTATCCGCGGCATCGGAATCATTTGTCTCATTCGTCTGCTCTGAGCTGCAGTAGTTGCATAGTTGTTTAAGGGCCTCCACTTCGCGCTCCAGCCACATATACAGCTGATAACGCAGTTGGCCGCCGTCGACCTCAAAGCCAGTGGCTAGAGTTGATAGCTCCTCCATAAGTATCTTTAGACAGGCCACGAATTTTAGCTGCTGGGCCATAATGTCCATTTTGCTATCCATTTGGGAGCTCCTTTGATTTGTTTGGGTAGGTTGCGGTGTGGCTACCTCATCATTTATACGATCATCCGCCGTCTCGTCATCAACTTGATCATTATCCTCCTCATCGTCATCCCATTTTATTCGAATTTTGCTTCAACTTCGACGGCTGCCACAGGTGCACCCCAATCGAAGGCATCTGAAGCTCCGCCGCCACCGCCACCGCCACCGCCCATGCCCCACTGATCCATTATGCCCGTATTGATGAGATCACCCTTGTTGGTTTGCTCCTTTTGCTGTTGCAGCAGTTGTTGCTGCTGCACATCCTGACTACCCAACCTGCTGGCCGAGGATGTGTCATCGCTGATTTTCATGGGCAATTTATTTAGCACCTCAAGAGCAAGGGCTGGGCATCCAGATTTGAAATGACCATGGGCTGTCGTGAAATATAATTGCCTTTCAATGGGTGTTTTTGAATCCTCCAGTTGCAGCTGCTTATCCGAAGTGGAACCAAAACCAGAGCCAGCCACCTCGCCGGCATAATTGAAGCCGGACAGGGCCACATGGGCAATACGCTTCTCCTGGGCCGACAGGGCAATATTCTGACGGATGAGCAGGGGATGCGTCCTCAGATATATGTAGAAATTAAAAACATTCGGATTGGTGGCTTGCGGTTCAGGTCGCAGGAGATCCTCTTCACGATAGCTGCTATGCAGACTGCCCACGCCATTCAGAAGGAGAGTTTTTAAGCTCTCCTGATACTTCTGATGGTCCAATAGGTCATGGATCTTAAGAACGGATCCGGATGTGCCTTACTCTCATCGCAACGACCGGTTTCGGCGTCTGTGCCAAGAATATGCTCATGCAGCAATCGATGATAGTAGCAGCCCTCCGCATCGCCTTCGTACAGGCGCGAAATGATAAGAGCCAATTGGAAGTCCTCCAATTTGTTCATGCACACCTCAATGGCATCGTTCAGTGAGTTGGCCAGAAGGAAGAAGGCCACGGCATGTTCGAATCTCTGTTTGCCCAGCAGGACAAAGGCATTCTTGAGCGCCGCCTTGCGCCAGCGATCCTCGGCGAAATTGTTGCCAAAGAAGGCAGTCATTTTCTCGTCACGTTTCGAACGGAACAGGCCCCATACCAAGGATTTCTTTTTCATGGCCAGATAATAGATGGCCGCATCCAAAGGATCCTGTTTCAGCTGATAAGCACATTTCGCCAACTTCTCCACGCATTTGCGCAAGGTGTTGATATTCTTTAGCCAGTAGCCCACGCCTAGATCCCTCAGAGTAGCCCAACGTAGGTCACCCTTAGTGTAGCTGGGTATCAAATTAAGAAGCTCCTCCTCGCTCTCCGAGTGATAGGCCCACACAATGTTCGAGGTGCCAACACCTTGACGCTGGAACTGTGAACGCTTGAAGTGGCAGGCATCGCAGTAGATACGTGAAATGTTTCATGGCCAAAAGGAAACGCAGGCCACAATCATCCAAAGAATCACCACCGCTGGCCTCCTTGAGGCCACCACCACTACCACCGGCGCCACCGGCTCCAGATACTCCACTACTGGACGCATTGCCCTTGCTCAAATCGGTGGCAAACTTATCCGAGAAATCGGTATTGCATGTGGCCACCGTATCCCCTAGAGCTAACAAATGCATCTGATCCAACGACGAAAGACCCGGCAAATGGGTGTGGGTCAATAGACGCGACAACAATTGTCCCTGCCGTGGTCCAAAGTGTGAGATTGATTGCTTCTCTGGTAACGAGAGGCGACGCTCTTGACGTTTGCCCCCACCATCGACGCCATCGCACAGCAGCTCATCTAGATTATCCTCCGAGTTATGCATATCGAAGAGCTCATCGTAATCCTTGTCCGCTTCGTAGCCAGAATTAGTACCCTGACCGGGAGTCTCGCGATCTGCATTGAGCAGAACCCAAAGCGGCAACGGTGGAATCGAATTGATTTCCGCATAGTCCAGCATCAATTCCTCAGGAATTTGAGTGGTGCTTCCCCTATGCTCTGCCTGTATATTCGTATCGGCCGTGTAGCTTATGCTCAAGGTTCTTGATCTTGACCAGCTGCGCTGTCTGGCATAGCCATCCTCGTCCTGGGGGACATTCGATAAATTGTTGCCACTCATGCATCTCACCAAATGGGCCAGAATGGCCTTGACCCAACGAATTTTGCCACAATTAAGCAGCTCCATCAGCTGCTTGGGATGATACTGAGGCAGCACTGGGCAAGCGATTCTTGATGCCTGGAATAGGCCAAAATCAGTCATATAGTCATCGCTCGAGGGCTCATCGTGTTGTTGATGATGGTGACCACCTGCGCCACCTCCAGCTGCTCCATTCATATTGGCCATGCTGGCATTGCCAGCGCCGTGACCGCCCAATCGTCGCTTCTTGTCGTGCGACAACAATTGCAAATTGGCGGTGCTCACCTTGCTGATCAATGGCATAGAGGCGACATTCTTTAGCCTCAATTGTGTAGACTCATTGGCCAGGGAGCGCAAATCTTCATCGCGCAAATTGCGAGTATCGGCATATCCTCGCCAGCAGCCGAACTAAGTCCACCGTTGCCCACATAGAGGGAGCCATAATGTGGCTTCCATTGCGAATAGACATGCATTTCAGAGTCCATGGCCACCACCAGAATGCCATCACGCACCCAAGAAATTTGCATTGGCAATGGTGGCAAACCATCGGCAGTCTGCAAATCGATCTGTCGCAGCTTCATCCACCGTATCTCGTCCACAAAATTCGGTTGGGCCAATGAGCTGGCCTTACGCAAAATGGGACGATGCACCGACCGCGACTCCTTCATGGCTTTGATGTTAGCCTGAGCAATGTCGGAGCTAACAGGAGTATAGAGCAAGATTTTGCTGCCCACAGCCACAGTCAGAATATGCGATCCATCCTCCTTGGAGACCCAAACGAGTTGTACCAAATGCTTTTGGGTCAATGGACAGGTATTGCCATTCTCCGCAATGCTCTTCCTCAGCGATTGCAATGTGCTGAAACTGGGTACAGTCAGCAGTCCGGAGGCTGCTGCCGACGACTGCTGACGATTGACCGCCAACTCGGGTGTCGTCTCGCCGCTGCGAGGCGAACGACTGTCGTCGTGGGCAAACGTATGCAGCACTTGGTTAAGCCTCTGCTTTTTGGCCAACAATCGACTATCGTGCAGATAGCTTAAATCAATGCCATGACCAATATTAATCCTCGGCAAATGAACATTCTTCAAATGGATGGTATCCTCCAAAACCCATTCACTGCCGCCTGAGCTCTCACACTCATAGATGGCCACACAGAGATTAACATAGCGTGAGTCGGGATCACCCTTGTTGGGACGAGTGAAACTCTTGCCATACTTGTAGGCACAGGCTATGCGACCCGAATAAGCGGCGCTAATGTTTAGCGGTTGTCCTGGTATCTCAATCGCCGATTGCTGTATACGACTGAACATCTTCCATTCCGACCACTGATAGGCATCGGCCTCCTCGGTCTCAGAGGTATTCTTCTCCTCATCACCGTTACGGTCCCCGTCGCCATCTTGCCTAATGGGTTCGCATTTCCAGAAACGTGAAATGGAATCGGAACAGGCTGTTACAATTATATAGGGGGCAAAGCAAGCCGGATAAATGCTCGAACTACTCAAATGGCCAGCAGCTGGTGAGGCATGTATAACATCCACACCCTCCGGCAGCGGTAGCTCTTGTGTGCAGACCTTTTTAGTAGTAATTGATATATGTGGAGCCTCCACTTGGCCATTGAAATGCTCGGCTCCGGTTAGTGTCTCGGCTCCCTGGGACATGCGTCGTTGTTGTTGGTGTTGTTGCTGATGATGATGCTGTTGTTGCTGCTGCTGGTCCTGCTGATCATCTGGCTCCTGAGTTAGATTACTATCGGGCACATACATTGCCGTCTCGGAGAGAAACGAATTCTGCTGCTTGGAGCTTATGACTATGCGCCACATGTGTATCGTGCTGCCCCTAAGTGTCTTTTCAATGTTGACTATATAGAATGGTTCCTCGAAATCCACATTCCTTTGCAAATCCACAATAGCATCCATATCGTTCTCAAGGAGAGCATTCAAACGCGGCTCCGCCTCCAAATCATGGGCATCCATTGAACTGGCACGCTGTCCGCCCGTTATTAATTGAGCCTGAAACACATGCAGGAACTGGGTATTTTGCCAATCATGTTTTGCATCAGATATGGCATCCAGCTGGAGAATGCAGCCGGGACGAGCTGTAGATTGTTGGGACACCACCTTGAGCTTGTCATGCAATTGGGCCGAACGCTGATGCTGTGCCTTTAGAGTGCTTGAGGCATTCGATATCATCGAGGAGAGCGAATGCGATTTATGTAAAGTGTTCAAGTTCTCCGAGCAAGAGATCTCCGCCAGTAGAGTGCGGGCATCTATGACTGCTTGATAGACGCGCAAATTCTCACCATCGCTGGCCACAAAACATGCCGATGGAGAATTGCTATAGCTGCCAAGTGTGGTGCTGGGCAAAAGTGTTGGTATCCAGGCCACATTGCTGAAGGCGGAAATCTCCGGCGAATTGATGCGGGCTAGCTCACTCACTCCACCAGAATGGCAAAGGGGACCAACCGAGTCGACACGCCATAGAATCAATTCTGAACAGAAGCCAGTGGGCGTAAAGATATCCTTGTCACTGTTCGAATTGGAATTGCCGGATCCGGCTGGTCCACCACCAGAGGATGGGCCCGCTCCAGCGCCACCGCTGCCACCAGGTCCAGAAAGGGGTTGTTCGAACGGTGACATAGGAGACTTGACCTCCGTGGAATCGGGTAAATTGTGATGCGATGTGGACACCAGGAGTGGCAACACTGGATGACAAGTGATGTCATTGACACGAAAACGATGGCCCGAGGCTCGGCTTACATGGCCAATGCTTAATACTTGGGTGAACTTGGTCTTAAAAGCAAATGTCAATTGCCAAAGATTGAGTGTGCCGTTGGAGTGTTTGGTCACCATAGAAACGGATGGGGAGACATTTAAGGGCAATGCACTAGAAGAGCCGGCACCAGTGGCTCCTGAATCCTGTGATGTGCTTGCCGCTCCACTACGATCTCCAGCCGCTTCATCATCCTGATCCAGACGATCTGTTGCCTCGTTGTCCTGGTCACCACCAGTTTCACCAGCGTCGTCCTCCTGCTCCTCATCATGCTTGTCAAACGTCTGGCCCGAATGCTGGTCTGATTTCAATGATGAATCATCCGCCTGATGATCCTTGCTTCTCACATTATTCGCTATATCGCGAAATACCAAAGGATGTGTGCCCGTATTGAAGAGGCTAACAGTGGTGGACATGGACATGGCATCGCCCAAAGGAAATGCCGATGGTATTCTCGTTGAGAACGACACCTGAGCCTGACGAAACGAGCCCGGATAGTAATCATCCAGCCACTCAATTACCCATATCAAATAGCTTCCATCCACTGGATGGATGGCAAAGAGCAAGTCTGGACTCTGGTGCCAATCCCGGAGAAGGCACTCAATTTTATTATCCAGCGAATCGACTAGCTGGGTAATTGGATGATGCTGATCATTGTTTAGGGAATTCTGCGATGTCGTATTGGACATGGAGTTCAAATGGAGTCCTGTGCCAGCTGTATGCTGCGAATACTTGCTATACTCCTCACCGCTGTCATCCACAGATACGGATTTCGAGGAACGTATATATTTCTTTTGGGCGGCATGCGAATGAGAAGGTATTTGATGGCCATGGCCACCGCCACTGCCTCCAGCATGGCCAGCATCATCGGGCAGATCAACACCAACGCCAACTCCTCCACCTGCTCCTCCACTTGTCGACGCATGACCATTCTCCTCATCAATCACCTTCTTGGTCAGCTCCTGGAGTATGGCCTCCGCTTGGAGGGTGAAATGCATCTCCTTGTTGTTAAGCCAATGTAAAATGAATACATTCTGATTGGTTGGATCCGAGGTTTGCATCGATGGCACCAGCGGTATATCCGTTTCTGCATTAATCGAAGCAGCTAAATGGAAATGCATGCCTGGCGTCACTCCCGATCCATGAAAACCGTACGAATGGAAATCATGGACACTGCACGACGATGGCAACGACGGAATGGGCCCCTGATAGTTACTAAAACTGGCCGGTGAACTGCCGACGCCACCCAGACCGACACCAGCCGGTCCACCGCCGCCAATCCCAACGCCACCTGGACCAATGCCACTTACATTGGCATGGTGCCCGGCTTTCATATGTCGTCGTATATGAAAACAGGTCTTCATATGCTTTAACCGCTGCATAAAGCGATGCTTGTGCCGATGCGTACGAAATTTTGGATTCTGGAGGCCAACGGATCAAATTGGGTCATATTGACTAGGCCATCGTCTGGCAGAACTGTCTCAATCCAAATGCGACAAATGTTATCCAGGCATGAGGTGACCAGCATATTGGCCACGGATCCCTTTGGCATATATTTGCTTGTCTTTCGCCACACAATATTGGAAACAGCACGAGGATGGGCAATATAAACGTAAGTGAAATTCAATTCACTGCTACCACCTCCCCCCAAATCGGTGCCTCCGCCGCCATCCGTCGTTGTCGTTTGCGACCTTGAAGTGGTTGTTACTTTGGCCGCGGGGAATAGAACTTGCTTATTCTCATACCAAATCTTAACCAAACGATCGTTGCGTCCGCATGTGGCAAATAGAGTGCCATCCGGACTAAATGCCATATGATAAATGGGTATTGCTGTTTGGCATGACCAAATATTCTCCCAGGTGGACACATCATCCGGTTGCCCTTGATTGTTGGTCGGTTTGCTGGATTCCTTGCTTTCGCCAATTTCAAATTTCACACCTAAACCATCGCCAATGGAATTAAAATAGGAAGAGTAAACAATAGTTTCAGCTATCATCATATCATAATTATGGTCAATCGATCGATCGATCAATCGTCAGTATAGCTCACTTACCCTGATGTTCCTCCTCATGTTGCTGGTGTGTGGGTGATTTACTTTTCCACAATTGTATATTGGTGCCGCCGGTTAGGAGACGGGTGCCCTCCAAATTCCATGACAATGTCACCACACTCGAATGGCTGGTAAAGGAACCAGTCTGCACCCATCTATTGTAAATAATAGTAATAGTTTATATTTATTGATATTGGCTGGGTAATTCAATCCGTCTCTCACTCTCACCTGTAATCCAGAAAGTGTGTGTTGTGCTTGCTCGACTCAATCACTGGCGTCGGCTCAAAAATGCATATCTTATTTTCATAGGCTGCGGCTATTTTTCCCGTATCCGTGCTGCAATCCAAAGCGGAGATTTTGACATATCCATGATTGGCTCCAGGAATAATTTGGACACGTTTCAAATGTGCTAGCCAATATGACCACATTGCAGCCGGCGGCATAGGCCTAAAAATTGAGACAGAAATTCAGATTAACTCATTAGCATCTGTATGTTAAATGAGAATCAAAAATAATTTTAGATAAAGTCACACCGGCTTGGCTATATCCTACAATATGAAATGGATAAGCGCTACTTTATAATTTCAGAAGTTCCCTTTTCATATGCTGCAAAATTTCGTTCAGGTAGACCCATAGTAAATAAATATTATTTTTTATTTCCATGAGCTTTAGAATATGACAATAAAGTGCGAGGTCAACGAAAAACTAGGATGAAAATTTAAGAAAAAATTGGACTGTTTAAGCAAGAAGTGGGTGGAAAGTAAACTTTTCGAGTGAATCTACATTCCGCGATTTTCTCCACTTTTGATGCTGATCAAGAAAATATATATGTATTATTTGTGGGAGCCCGTTACTCGTCGCCCCTGCCTCTCAGCCTTTTCTCTTTTCTTCTTCAGCATTTATCTTAAATGTTTAGCAAAAATCTTATGCAGATGAAGCTAAATGGTGTCTCAAAAACAAAAAAAAAAACAAAAGGTAATATTCGATGCTTAAAGAAATAATCGCTTGGAAAAGAACTGGTTTTTAGCCTCTTTTCATTTTTATTTCGGAGACCCCAATCTCCATTCACCTCTCTCAAACTCCTTGAGTATATGGTGTGTGAGTGTGTAAATGTGTGTGTGTGTGTGTGTGTCTGAGTAGGCGCTTATCAGTTTTAGTTGCTTAGCCTTGCCACCCCACCACCACATCACATTAAGTTACCTGTTTATGGGTATTTAATGATTTATTTGTTGCCCTGTCGCTGATATGTTTTTCTTTTTACTATCTTGGCCATTTTATCGCACCGACAACACAAATGTTTTAGCCAAGTAATTTTCAAATCAAATATTGTGCATTTCGTAAATGAATTAAACTTAAATATAAGCATAGACGAGACACTTGGATTGAGTTTGCTCCAATATTTTAGTTCGTGACGATCCTTTTTCAACTTTAAAAATAAAAAACTAATGGAAAGCATTTCTTTTGGTGCATTGCTAAAATCAATGGCTTAGATTAGATTTCACCACAGTTGTCGATTAATCCAGACAGATATGACTATATACTTATATTCAACCGAGTTTTGTTATTAAGGCAAGAGAGAGAGAGAGACAAAGAGAGGGACAGAAAAAGTTTGCTAACTTGAGAAAAATCGGTATAAACGTGGTCATAAAATAAGTAAAGCTCATTGTTAATATTGTATAATGTATTTATCAGATCGGGAGGTAGGCAACCAAAACTCTACACAAAACAAATATATGTATATTACTTATGCAAGGGTATGCGCAAAAGGGTTTCAAAAGGGGGGAAGAGAGGGACGCGTCACAATGTCTGGGTTAGTGTGTGACATTAGCAGAAGGCAGAGGGCGCCATTGGGCTACGTGTTCTATTAATTATTAAATACTATAATTAAAAGCGATGCGGATGCGGAGACAAAAAGACGAACAGAACGAAACGTAACGAAGGAAATGGAGGAAAACAAAGGCGGTTGCGAGACGAGGGAAGACGGACGCAGTGCAGATGGCAAATATCTAAGCACAAACAGCTGCCTATTGTGATGAAGTGGGATTTGGGTGACAGTGGGCGGTGGTAGTTAAAATAAAAACTTTACGAAATGTTATTGCAGTTCATTTCGCTAAGCCAAAACGAAAATAAAAACAATTTAAGATAAAGGGTGAATGAGTAGGGTGGCATGAAAACGGGAAATTGGGGCAACAAAGGCCACCTGACCAATCGTAGGGTACACACATACACACACGAGGCTTATACTTCAGAAAGATACTCTCTCTCGCTCACTGGAAGCAGCAACACACGCACACACACACACACACTTGACCTTTAAATGTAATTAATAAAAGGCAAATATTTTATTATGTATGTAAATGCAATTTAATGAAAACTATACGATATGCCAAATAGACATATATACAATGCATATATATATATTTGTATAGCTATACATGAGTATGAATAACTAAGCATTTGCATGTGATATATTTTTTTAAATTTTAATTGACCACCATGTACGTATATATGTGTACATACATATGTACAAATATGTAAATAAAAACATTAAGTGTCTCTCTCTCTCTTTCTGCCTCTTTCTTTCTCTCCTCCCCCTTTGGACTCTTCCTATTCGAATTCGCCAATATGTATGCCAAACGTGTTGTTGCTGCTTGCAGGGCAAAAAAAACAGAAAGAAAAAAGTTTATTAACTACGTCTAAATGTGGGTAAATTTCCCGTCTTGCTCTCCCAATCGCAGTGGCCCTCTTCATATCTATATCTTGCTATATGTATAAAAAATATGATGATGATGATGGTGATGATTATGATGATATACATATGTATGTACGTATTTAAAGGGAAAATTCAATATAAAAACACACCAACTAACTCTCACTCACGCACACACACACTCGCACTTGACACACACACTTGCAGGCCACAAAAAGAGAAAAATTCTTTTCTTACTGTAAATGGTATGCCTTCCACGGATCCAATTGCAAAGCACCGGTCCCCTGCATTGCAGGCACCGCTTAATATTTGATGACAATTCATTATGGTTAACGACTTTGGATTGGTTATCACATCACAGCGCACAAAATTGTCTAAGTAGTTTTTTTTTTATTGTTATGTGTTCATTTAACTGTTAATGTAACATCATCATTCTAGAGCACTGTTATTTAACATCATTTCCAAACACTGTTAATTTGACAGTATCGTTTTCGGGCATCGTTTACAAACACTGTTTATTTGACAGTATTGTTCCTAAACACTGGCGCCATCTGTCTACAGACAAAACGCTAGCATACAAAGTTTTGACATATGTACATGATTTCCTGACTTTTTTACCCAACTAATTATTCGGTGTTTGAAAATAAACTACTGTCGATAAGAAATTTATGATTCCATTTTGTTTACAACTTTAATCAAGTCGTTAATTAACATCGTATAATGATGTGGGTAAAATTAGCCATATTGTTAACAATGAGTTATCCACACTCCTCTGTTAATGCACCGTTAAATTTTTATTTCCTCTTAATAAATTATTTGGTTATTTACATATAAACTTTTTTAGCCCAAATAAAGTTCCAAATTGTTAAGCAAAACATATTCTATCGATTTAATTGACGTTTGGGGGATTAAAAATTTTTCTAGCATTAAAATTTTCTCCATGGAAAATTAGCTCTCCAAGTTTTGGGGCATGATCCACTCCACACACATAGCTCGCTTTGCTCGAATTCTGAGATGATGCTTCATATATTTACAGATATGTCCACAAAATGTGATCAAATACATGTGAACAGTTTTGGAGAAAACCTCTTATCAGTGGACCAACTTTTAGTTTTGGCACATAGAAAATATTACTTGTGCCTAACAAATGGCGCAACACTTAACACATAGCTCGCTCTGCACTATACGTCATAATGTTAAGAAGAGTTTCAGAAATATGTCGTGGTGGTTTTATTTAAATCATGTAGACAGATGTTGAGAAAAACCCCAAAATATGTTGGTGCCTGAATCATTGATAAGGTAGCCGCCAGTTCCGGAACCGGAACTATTTAGGGAAACGGCGGTCATATCGGGGAATGAGAAACTCCGTCCTTTCAAAAATGAGCTTTACGTTGAATAATTGCAGAACAGTAAGTATCAAATTTAAATTTGTATTATGTTACTATATGATTTTATTTTAATATTTTTTTCAATCTTTATCTCTTTCAGACCTTTCACAAGGTCAATAAAATCGATAAAATAAGCTGTATTAACAATTTAGAACTTAATTTGGGCTAAAAAAAAACTTTTTTTATAAACATAAATACCAAAATAATTGAAAAACCAAAAATATTTAAAAAATGTATAACTCACTTTTAACAGTGTGGCTAACTTTCCGCACTTTGGGAGCTGCATGCTGTTAAATTCAACAGTATCAATTACGAGCACTGTTAAATTTGCACCATATTGACGAGCAAACCACCGTTATTTCTTGTAAAGCCTTTGTGCAGATGCGTGTGTGTATGTGTGTGTTCTTTAAATGATTTAATTATTGTTGGGCCGATGTCAATTTCAAATTTTAATGGGTTTTATACTCGTTTACCAAATGAGGTGGGTCCAATAGGAACAACATAACACAAGTATTCAGAATTGAGTGTCATTTATTTGTTAACCGTTTGATTACCACTTCAGGCCAAGTGTCACATCTGCAAGCGCATTTTTTGCTGCGGCAAATGCCGCCAAAAGCATGAATTTGTTAATCACGCCATTGCTGTGAGTGAACCACTGGATATGACCGCTCAGCAGGAAGTGGGTCCGGCTCCTGCCCGCACAATCTATATATTTTGTCCGATTTGCCAGAGGAAGCCGTTGGTGCTGCGCGATGAGGCGCTTTATCCGGAATTATTGCAACACATTGAGGAGGAGCATTTGCCATTGCGATGCCGCAAATGTTTAAAGAACTATGCTAAAATCGAGGATTTGCGTGCATTTAGTAAATGTTTTGATCAAGAGCAGAATTGCAGCACTTCTAGTTGCAGTACTGAGGAGGCTTCCAAGGTGACGGTTAAAAAGGCTGCAGCAAGTAGCACAATATCCACACAAACTTCACCGGCGATGACGCCAATTTCGTTGATAAATCTTCATTGGAAGGCCAAGAGTCGTCAGCAGCAGCAACACCCAGCGACGCTTCAGGAGGAGTTTATATGCGGCGGTGATAGTGTGTCATCTATTAGAAATCTATCATCGTTCAGTAGTAGCAATTCTCTCTCAGACGTAGCATAAGTCAATTCCCCAATCCATATGCAAATCCACCGGAAACAGCCAAAAAGGGTAAAGTGATCAGATCCACTTCGACGCCGCTTCAGGTGGACTCCTCGATGTTTCCTAAAACAAAGAGACGGTGACATTCAATGCATCGAGTTTGTATCATGAGGAACTGCCGAGTCCAGCGATGATCGAAACTAATCCCCTGCAACATCGGGCCTGGAAAGGTGGTGCAGGCTCTGCGGCTGCTGTAGCTCGTAATAAGGTCGCAGCGGTCACACCGTTGCGTCAAGTAATGTCCAAGAGCATACAGAAGGCTTTTGTTGAGCATGGTGGGCTGATGACTGCGGCCACATCAACTGCTCTTGCTCCACCACCGCTAGGTGGTCGTCTACGTTTCGATTTAAGTGACAATAATAGCTCGGCCAGCTCTAGCCCAGCTTTGGATTTGCGTCTTTCGCCGGCCTTGAGACGCACTCAAGCTGAAGCCCCATCCACGGCCCGGACCACCGATTCAAGCAATCCCATCAAGTCCACCGAACACAGCTCATCATCAGCGGTGTTGAGGCAGCAAGTCCTAATGTCCGCCCAGAAATTAACTACTGAATCAATAATAATCACACGTAATTCACACGAAGGGGCCAACGGATGCTCCACAGTTTACAATTCATGCGAGAGTGTGGAAATAATACAGACCACCTCACATACTGCAGAGATTCATCAGCATCTTCATCATCCACCGCCTACACCCATTACCCGCATACCGGGAGCTATGATCAATAAGAAGTTGATTAAATTCGAAACTCCACAAAAGCAGACAAAAGATTCCCCCACTGATGACATTAATGACCCGAACAACAGAAGCAGCAAGGATATGTTCTACACTCCCAATGCGGATACGCCGAATAATAAATCACCCGAGTCCTCGAACCAACGGGTCCACATAATTCCTCGCCAATTAAGTGACCAATTCTCACCTCGTGCTTTGCCTGCTTTGGAGCAGCAATTACCACCGGACCGACCTCGCCGGCGTCCACCGTTGCGAAATTGTCAGACATATAAAGCGTTTACCGATACGGCTCACATGCCGCCAGATCTAACGAATTGTGATGCCACGGACGAAGAGGATGAAGAGGTCTTTACGCCAACAAACGCATCAACGCGCAATGATAAGACATCCGATCAGGGTATTGGACGTCTGTGGTCTCTAATGTCCACGGTCATGCGTTTGCCAGCGTCCCGTGAGAAGGGCGACAAGGAAAATCAGAATCCGAACCAAAATCCGCTGCCGACTGGCGGTTCGCTGCTTCGACGTTGTGCCTCCATAGCTGGCTCTTTTGTTCGTTTACGGGCAGAAGGCGACAATGTGGGGGATATGCAAACATTGAAGCGAAAACGCACTCAGACTCTGGATAATAATCATCTATATGGCAGCGGCAGCGCCACCAACAGTCCTTTGTCTCCGCTTTCCGGTACCTCTTCGAAGCGCTATCGTATTCAGCCCAGGCGGCCCATTGAGCGCATGCGGCGCCAAACTTAAATATTAGTTTTATTCAATTATTTGTATTCATTTTATCATTTATATTCATTTTTTGTACCTTGCATGTTCCAATTCTTGTTTATTAAATGTAATTTTGTACCATGAAAATATATATATTTCGGCAATTAATCTATTGTAAACAAAAATTATTGTTCAAATTTTAACAATCATCAGCAGAAACATCGGCGCAAGTGGCGCCATCTGCTGGCAAAAAAAATGGCAGTTTGAAAGAAGTACGGCAACTCTGCAGGCGCCATTTTAGATTAGGATGATAATTAAAGCTGGACATATTGTGAATTTGTTTCATATTAAATGCAGGATGAGCCAGTTCTCCGTTCCAGGTTTTTACGGCACTCCCCTTTGCGATCGACGCAATGATGAGGACAACAACAATGACGATCGCCCTCTGACTCCTCCCATGCCTGAAGCTGGCAAATTGTGGATACATTGCAATGACTGCTTTGCGCAATATGCAGTTATGAAAATGGTCACGAATAAGAAAGATGACGGCGGTGGTGATATGAATCCAAGTGAAGACGCGTTTTTCCTATTGGCTTGTAGGCATGTATCATGTTATAAGTGCGCGATAAAACGTTGGGGAACGACACCTAGCGATGCACCCCATTTCGTATGCCGCATCTGCCGCCGAACTGTGCGGGGAAGACAGTTAAATAACAGTTTGCCCAGCAATCTGAAGACATTCTTTCATCCAGAACCCTGGTCTTTGTGCTCCGACGGGATAAATTCATTTCAGCAAAAAAACATGAAACATTTCAACAAACACAAGGAAAGGATTGTGAGTTTTTGGTCTCTAATCTTTATTATACAATACATATATATACATACATATATGCGTTGCAGGAAACTGAATTCATTAAAGAGGAGAACGAACGTGATTTTGCACGGAAAATATGCCAAAGCCACTGTTTGAAGAATCGACTGCTCGTTGCAGAGCGCCGCAAAGTTTGGCAGCGTTTGCAACAACTTAAAATAGAATGCCGGATACGTCAAGAGCAGCAGCGAGCACGGCGTTGGTAGGTAATGGTCCATGTCTATCATTAATTTACTGATTTATATTTCTTTCTTTCAATCCAAGTAAGTCTAAGTCACCGTCTCAAATAAGGGAAAAATCGCCTTCTCGAATTGATGTTAATCGCGGTGCTGGGTCTCGCAAGCGTTCACATTCTTCCCCAAAAAATAAGGACAAAGGAACCGTTTTTTTTTCATTAGCACCTCAATCGAAGGAAGCTCGACGACATACCATCACCTCGTTTTCCAGTCCATCAAATATCTCATTTGACTTATAATTTTATTGTTGTTTTATATGGTAGCACAATATGATAGCGCACAAAAGTAACTTGTTTCTGATTTGGTGACTGCTTCACATACATAAATTAGTTTTGGTTTTTCCTTTGTTTTCAGTTTTTAAATGTAACGGACAAAAGCTGTCCGGCTGAAATACCGCGAAACAGAAGAGTTCAACCAAAAAAAACAGGGAATTAGGATGCAACTTGTGATTTTTCCACTTTAATTGACGTTTTCCCCTTTTTTTTTGGGTTGAAATTGGTTAGAAATAGCCATTTTTCCCCTTGTTTGTGCGCGAGGGAAAGAGATTTTTTTATGGGAAATGGGCTCCGTTGCCGGAGCTCGCAGCGGCCAACTCTCTGTGTAGAAGAGAGAGAGAAAGAAATGAGGAACTTACTCGAACACACTTGTACGAAGGCGACTCAATTTTAAAAAAGCGCGACCCATAATAACGGGTTTTAAAAAAATACGAAGCAATCGATATATCGATAGCAACTATCGGTGTTTTTTCCAGCCCTAGTATTTTGTGCCAGTGGCTGAATGTTTGTGCTAATAAATTAAATCATTTGGTTTTTGGTTTAGAGCCGTCACCGAGAGAACAGCAGAATATAAATTGAAAAAAAAATATCTGAAATTGGAAAAATGAATCGTGCACGCCGCGCAAATGCAGCCAATAATAGCAAACCATTAATTTCTGGTGGCATATATGTGAGTGATTTTAAATTTTCTAGTGTTTTGCATAAAAAAAAGAAAAGAAAGATACATTCTAATCCGCATTAGCGTCTCTTGTTTTGTTTTGTGTCTCATTATATCTACACACACATGAATACATACTTACATATATATTTATACACACTCACACACATGCATACTCACACACATTCTCATATACATATGTACTAAGAGATAAACCATTTTGTCTGCAATTAACGGTAATACAATTGTTTTTTTTTTTCATTTATATAATTTACAGCGCACAAAAATATATGAATAAAATGTGTGTAAATGAAAGCGCCCAATCCCCTGACCTGTCCCCCCAATTGTGAATTTATTTGCAATAGCCAATAAAAAATGGGTTAATCGCAAGTGCAAAAGCCCGATATAAGTTAGCCAAAAGCGCAAAAGAATAACCAATTCTCTTTCCAAACAGTAGTGTCTCCTTACTCTCTCTATCTCTTACAAATATCTTCTTATTCACTTTGCCTTGTTTTTGGCTATAGCGACATGGGAATTATGATTTACGATTATCGCTAACTTTTATGGCTACTGAAAATTCATTCACCCAAAATTGTAACCAAAAATTATTAGTTTTGCGTTAGATAGCAATGCTCATTTACTTCACTTAAAGTGCGACCCCAAAACGAGACACAACACCAAGCACAAGTTATCCTATCTATCTCACCATCCACCCCCCTTCCAGCCACACAGCCACCGAATACTTCATTTCAAAGCTCAGAGAGTGTTTCTGTGCCCCTGCAAAATATATACATATATACAAATTTGATTACTAATTTTTATTAGATGATATCATAGTCTGTGAATTGACTGTTTCTTAAGCGATTCTTTTAAGGAACGATCATTCTAAATAAAATAACAGTCAGAGCAATGTAACAGATGCATATAAAGTTAGTCATTTTTCCAGAACTAGCGGAATGCCGCCATAACAACCCCCGAGGGTCGTTTCGTACTTTGTGTCTGTTGATACATATGTACATACATACATATATACATTTCTTTGTCTCCCAAAAAATTATGTTATATAGATTAAACTGGATGATAACTGAAATGATAAATTTTTCTAACTATTGCATACAATGTTCGTTAAGTTCGTTTAAATAATAAATGCAATAAAATTAGAATTATTGTAACTATTCTGCAAGGGTATGCAAACTGTCAAAATCAATGACGGGGCACACAAACACAATACAGAATCTTGATCTTGAGATATTATGACATGAATGGTATTTTCTTTTTTTGTATTGTTTTTATTTCCCTTTTTATGCTCGTTGATTCGTTTGGGGCACTTTGGTTGTAGGAATGGTCATAGCTAATTCCTGAACTATAGTTTTTAGTAGGATCCCGTGTATGCCGGCCGAGACTACTACACAAAGAGGGATAATACCAGATGAAACTCGATACTCTTCTCTCGGAAACTGAATACTCACTCCTCAACTAGAATAACTGAGAATCTGCTATAATTATATCCTTATATTTTTATCTCTTTTTTTTTCTCTATCTATGTAATTGTATATTGTTCATTTTGCTAAATGTAAATTCTTCCTATCCTATAAAACACCAAAATAAAATCAACAATTTAGAATCCCAATGCTACGCAAAAGCCGTTGATTCAACAGCCAGTTGGACAGGCACTTGTCCAACAGGAAGCTACAATATTACCAGCTGTGGTCACCCCATCAACAGCCAAGAAGACCCAACAGCAGCAGCATGAAGATGCCCAGATGCCCAAGCCATTTACCATTATCAAGGAGGAGCCCAACACAGATGAGGTCATGCCATTGGCCAGTGTTGAGAGTGTGCCTGTATCTGACTACATCAGTGAAATGGATGGCGGCAAAATTCCATTCAAAAAAATTTTCCAGAAGCGCAAAAAGTCATCGGGTAAGCTAGGTAGTCAGGTCAAATACAAAAATGTTAAGAAACCAAATCGAATTAAATTCGTTAGCTTAGTTCACTTAAACCCAATACGGGAATTCATCATTAAATTGACGACTTTTTATACTTCGTTGTTTGTTTCTTTCCTTTAGAACGCACACGAGACAAAAAACAGCGACAGAATCGCCAATTACGCAAATCGATTTTGCCGAAAAACGCTTTAATGGCCCTCAATGAGGTCAAGGGCATTAATATCAGTGATTTTACCATTAACAGCAATGCGGATGGAGGCTTCACTGCCATTGTAACAGTTAATTCCAATCAGTATGAGGGCAAGGGACAATCCAAAATGGCTGCTAAGAATTTGGCATGCGAGAAGGCGCTACGTGATTATATCATAGCCAAGATGACTCCTAAGCCTAAAAAATTGAAGCAACAGCAGCCAGAACAGTCACCCGCTGTGCAACCACCCCCGTCCCTAATACAAGAAGCCATGGACACCAGCGAAAGTGTCAATGATAACAACGAGGAAGAGGAAAACGAGACAGAGTCACCCGAAGATGAGCTGCCAATGTTAAATTTGGCTTCGTTTGCCATCTACAAGCTATTTGCCGAATGGGAACGTCAGGGTTATGTTGTACCCGAATTGCATCCTAACGCAGCCAACGCAATGATACAACAAATGGATCCAAATGCTGCTGCCTCAAGTTTGTCCAACTCTCCTCCAACGGCTCCCAAGGAGCCTAAGAAACCGCCAATGCGCAATGAATTGCCGCCGAACTGGGAGGCCATGCATCCAGCCACTTTGTTGTGCATTGTAAGTTAGACACTGACCGACTGTCCAATTGATATATTGTTTTCATAATACCCGTGCATTTTTACAGATGCGTCCAGGCATTACATATGTGGACAATGGATGCTGCGGCGAAAAGCCAAATGTTCTGCAAAGCCTAAGCGTTACTGTCGATTATCAGGAATTCTCAGCCACGGGTCGATCCAAAAAAATTGCTCGCCGAAACGTGGCCGTTAATGTTTGCAACACTTTGTTTGGCACCAAATTTGTCTGCGAAGAGTATTAAAGTACCACATCCATTTATCAGGCCCTTTCCGGCCAGGTCTTCATAATACGAGGAACATTTATATGGCAAGAGTTTGTAACTTTTAGCCCACAGACGACGCCAGAAAGACAAAAATTTATTGACAAAAAATAAAGGCATTCGGATGCTTACTTTGATAATTTTCTTGTTTTTAACGTCCTTGGCTCGATTTTGATGCCAGCAAATATCACGTTTCTCCCTGTTTCTATAAATTATGCACATTTTAACCTTTACACGTTCTTGAGATCGCGAATATTTGACCTACAAACTATGGATCAACAGTACTCCAGATCATTAAACAATGCAAAAATTAAACTGTAAAGTTTATAGAAAAAACCGAACCACAATTATAGACAACAATTATACCACTTTATAGCCCAGACACCGCAATCTTGTAATTTATATATAAAATCCTTTTTATATTTAATAAATTATGACTTCCTTTGTGGAAATAATAGACCAAAATGTATTGTTTTGTGCGAACAAAAGTAAATTTATGAAGGACCGCCCAATTACTCAATTTAGGATATTGACTAAATGGAATTATTTGACATTGATTTGGAGAGGTGTTTCGGTTTCAGATATTACCATATAACCTGTAAGCGGGTACACCACTTGAAAAAACTTAATTGTTTTCAAAAACGAAACAAATTTTGTTGGTCGAAAATAAATTATAACCCGTTACTGTTATCGCAAACAATGATAAGTTAGAGAATTTCTTTTTTTATTTAAATAAACTGAATATACGAGTTGGAGGAAATTTAAAAAAAAAAATAATCGGAAAATAAACATAAAATTAAACAATCCAATTGAAATTCGCCAAAATATATTCCTATTATTCAATTTCTTGATTATCTACACATGTAGATAACTGTTAGACTGTGTTTGCACAATTAGGGATGGGTTGTATCGATAGTCGAGAAAAGCAAAAACGAAAAAATATCAAAAACAATACATGTTGCCGTCACACACTCTTAGAAAATTGCTTGTACAAATTATAATTAAAAAAAACTAATTTAATTCGTTTGAAAAATATTTGCAACGATCAACACTAAAGGCAACAATTGAGGAGGTAGTGAAGTACAACTAAATGGCTTGTCGCAGATTGGTGCCTATAGCCAAAATTAAATGCCTGTGAATGGAAAAAAGAAAATCAATTTGAAATTTTCGTTGATTCCCTCTGCGCAGAAAAAAAAGGAAAAGTATAGAAAGCAAATGAACGAAGAGAAGTGAGAGAGGCGAATCAAAGAGAAATACATAGCGAAAAAAGTAAAGAACCTAGCAAAAAGCAAGGAAAATATTAAATAGCAAAGCAAAAAAAAAGAAAAAAAGGAAAACGAAAAAGAAAAAAGCGATAAAGCAACAACGTGCAAGTGTGTGGGTGAAAGAGACAAAAAAGACTTAGTGAAAGCAAGCAAGCGAGAGTGTGAGAGAGTTGTGTGTGTGTGTGTGAGAGAGAGAGAGAGAGAGAGCTCCGCTCCCAGGAGCAACTCCAATTTCTCTCCAAATTAAAAGAACCGAAAAACACAAAAAAACAAAAGAAATTTCATTATGTCTTCGAATAACCAAACCAGCGGGGCAACAAGTGCTCCAAATGCCACCTCTCCCCCAAGTGGCAATAGCAATGCCACCACAGATGCTGCTGCCGCCTCCACCAACTCCAACTCTAACGCCAACTCAAACCCCAGTCCCCCCCCTTCACAGGGCAAGCCGCATGGCGGTCATACGGCGGTCAACACCAAAGAGCGAGTGGTGGACAGTGTCCCATTCCCGCCCAGCCACAAATTGACTTTGGCCGAGGTATTTGATCCGCGCACAGGAAAACCCAATCATGATCTCCTTAAGCAGCATTTCATATTGGAGGGTCGTATCGAGGAGGCACCAGCCCTAAAGATTATACAAGAGGGAGCTGCATTGCTGCGCCAGGAGAAGACAATGATTGATATTGAAGCTCCGGTGACTGTGTGCGGTGATATTCATGGCCAATTTTATGATCTCATGAAGCTATTCGAAGTGGGCGGCTCACCGGCCACCACCAAGTATCTCTTCCTGGGCGATTATGTGGATCGAGGCTATTTCAGCATTGAGTGTGTCCTGTACTTGTGGTCATTGAAGATCACATATCCGCAAACTCTATTTCTGCTGCGCGGGAATCACGAGTGTCGCCATTTAACCGAATATTTCACCTTCAAACAGGAATGCAAGATTAAGTACTCGGAACGGGTCTATGATGCCTGTATGGATGCCTTCGATTGTCTACCATTGGCCGCTCTTATGAATCAGCAATTTCTCTGTGTTCACGGCGGTCTGTCACCGGAGATACATGAATTGGAGGATATTCGTCGCTTAGATAGATTTAAAGAGCCGCCAGCATTTGGGCCCATGTGCGATCTACTATGGTCCGATCCACTCGAAGATTTTGGCAATGAAAAAAATTCAGATTTCTATACGCACAATTCAGTGCGCGGCTGTTCGTATTTCTATAGCTATGCCGCCTGCTGTGACTTTCTCCAGAACAACAATCTGTTGTCCATCATACGTGCCCACGAGGCCCAGGATGCCGGCTACCGCATGTATCGGAAGAGCCAAACCACCGGCTTTCCATCTTTAATTACCATATTCTCGGCCCCCAATTATTTGGATGTCTATAACAATAAGGCCGCTGTCCTTAAGTATGAGAATAATGTTATGAACATACGACAATTCAATTGCTCCCCCCATCCCTATTGGTTGCCCAATTTCATGGATGTGTTTACCTGGTCACTACCGTTTGTGGGCGAAAAGGTCACCGAGATGTTGGTGAATGTTTTGAACATTTGTTCCGATGACGAGCTAATGACCGAAGAAAGCGAAGAGCCATTGTCTGATGATGAGGCCGCTTTGCGTAAGGAGGTCATAAGGAACAAAATACGAGCCATCGGTAAAATGGCGCGTGTATTTTCGGTTCTTCGGGAGGAATCGGAGTCAGTGCTGCAGCTTAAGGGTCTGACGCCAACAGGAGCCTTGCCCCTGGGTGCTCTTTCCGGTGGCAAGCAGTCTCTTAAAAATGCCATGCAGGGCTTTTCGCCCAATCACAAGATTACCTCATTTGCGGAAGCCAAGGGCCTAGATGCGGTCAATGAAAGGATGCCGCCACGTCGGGATCAACAGCAGCAGCAGCCAACGACGACGACGACGTCGTCGTCTTCAGCGACCAGCGATCATTCAAATCAAGGCAACAATGGTTCGGCGCATGGGTAAACCAGCAGCGCAACACCAGCACCACCAACAGCAGCAGCAGCAGCAACAGTAGCAGCAACCTTTAACCTTTAAGCTTAAATGTGGCAGATTAACAACTTAAAAACTTAAAAACAACAAACAAGCAAAAGAAAACAAAAACAAAAAAATTATATACAATAACTATAACAAGTTCTATAATAATTCTATAAGCAGCATGAAATTGAAATGTAATTGAATATATATATATTATTGTATGGTAAATTCCAAAACAAAAACAATTCCAGGCTCGTGGAATAATACGTGGCATACTTTTAAGGGCCCCCTCATGCAAATACTGTTTTAAATTCCGATTCCGTCAGTTGTATCTATCTGTAACTATTGTTCTAAATTCTGATTCGCAACTTGGCTAAAAACAACAACTTTCTCATTTCCAACCCAAAATCAAATCCATATATACATATTTATAAGTATGTATATATTTAAACCTGAGAAACGTAACGCTTACAAAACTTATTAAATAAACAAAACGAGAAGGTTTTCAAATCTTTAACGGAATTTCGAATCACAATTCACATAATGAGAGCAAATCTCTTCTCTTTCCTCTCCTTTACCACGTATATAAAATTTCGAAATCTATAATGGAAAATTGTACGGAATCGAAATTTCCACACAGCCTCAAATGTTGAATTTTAAGTTAAAAATTGAAAAGAAATGGAAAAACAATTTGAAATTTAAGCAAAAGAGAAGCACTAATATGTTGTAAACATTTTTAGCAGCGCCAAAAGCAAAAGAAAGAAAAAAAAACTAAACACAAAACACTTGCAGAACAAACAAATTGTGCAATCTTTTTATTACTACCTATTAATTAATATTATCTATAAATATATATATATATATATATATATATATATGTATATATACAAATTAAACATTTCAAAATCTTGGAGAAAACACAAAACATATTTTGCAGTATGTGCCGCAATAGTCCATAAATGTTCCTTATACATGCATATACACATATACATAAAAAACAAATAATATAATTAATTAACAAATTAATTAATGAAAAGCAGAAAGCTTGTATCTACATTAAAATATTAACAAAACGCAAAAGAGAGGCAAAACCAAACCATACTAAAAAAAACAAAAATTTACCAAAATAAGGTAAAAGGTTTATTAAGTAAAACTTAATGAATACGAAACCAATATAATTTCTTCCTTTTAAAAAAGTTTGCAATTTTTTTTTTTTTATCTAATCGGTAAACGTTTTTGTCACATTTCAATGGATCATTTCGCTGATTTTCTCAGCTTAAATTTCGAATGTAAACTGAGTTAACAAGCTCAATAACTGTGGGATATGCTTTGAACAGAACTCAAATACTTGTTTACTATATTATTATATAGCTGATCCTCCAGAAAAAGAGAAAAGTTTACATTTATGTGGTAGGCAATCAGCTGAACGATTGTGAGTTGAAGCCAAAAACAAATTTTCCCCCAAGCTATTGAACATGTTCAGTGAAAATTCCTATATTCCCATTTTTCGCAATAATATCTGTTTCTTTTTTGCTACTGATCTGCAATGGTTATTAAATCTAAAGATTGTAGAATGGCATTCGGTTAGATGCAAATGCGGGATTTTTGTTTTTAGTGGACATTCTGATTCGGTTGGGGGAAATAATAATGAAATGTTGCTGCACTTGCTTTAGGTCGTCGCTTACGTTTAAAGGGGGATTGCTTTTAAAAATATTTTTTAAAAAGGCTTACCGATTACGATTTTGAAGGTTGAGTGTGTAACTGTACCTCTTACCTTATTTGGGTAAACCTTGACGTTTGCTGGCAAAATATCTTGTTCCGTGTTTAAAAACATTTTCAAAATGCAAAAAAAAGAAACAAAACATAAAAAAGTCTATATATATATTGACATAATTAAATATAGTACATACTAGTACATCATACTCGTTACTCACTTATTGTGAGACTAAGGCAAAGTCTAAAAATTAATAATGAAGTAAATGAATTGGTAGACTTTTCAAATTGGTAGTGTCGAGTTGGCCCAATGTTAATGCAAATACCGGCTGATCAGATTTATATAAATTCAAAATATTGTAATCTTGCACTTATGTATATCACAACTCTTGTAACAATCTGGCAATTTGTTAATCGGAGTGATTATATGATTTCTTTTAAATCATTTAATGGCGAGTAACGAGTATTCCAATGTCGTTTAACATGCGACTTTAATATGTGGAATTTTATAGTTTTTTTTTTTTTGAATTATTCTTTAAATAATTAATTGTTGCTTAACTTTACATGGACTTCATATATATATATATATATATAAATATATATATATATATATATATATATATATACATATACCTACGTGCGTGTTTGCATGAATGAGTAACTGTGTGTGTGCCTGTGTGTGTGTATAAGAAAGTGTATGTGTATGTATGTCTGTGTCTTTGTCTGTGTGTGCGAGTGTGTGTGTGTATTTTATTGTTTGCTTAGATAAAAACAAAATATAGCTAATAAGTAATTGCATTTGAAATAATCAATTTGGATAAATCAACCAAATATCATAAGAACCTCCTCCTCCAACAACAATTTAAATAGCAAATCAAATATGTATTTCAAACTTAAACAATTTAAAACAAAACCAAAAACCAAAACAAAAACAAATACTACAACTAATGAAATTATATATGTACGTATATACACAGTCGATGATAATATGTAAAACATTAACTATTTCCACACAATTTTTAAGCGTTGAACTCTACTATTATGTGAACCATTTTTTTTGTTTTAATTTTCATCACTTCAAAACCCTTGCAAATAGTTTTAAAAAGTGAGTTTCAACACTCCTCGAAAACAAAGCCACTTTTTCAATGATATATAATTAATTCCCCATCTATTGGGGAAAAGAAACCATTCTATTGTATTTTATGTTAATGTTGTCTTAGCAATTGATGTAAAGTGATGCATTCGAAATGCTTAGGAGATTTTTGTACTTAATTTTTTAATCAATTGACAAAATTTTATTTACTTTGGTTTACAAAGATTCAAAGAATATTTCAAGATAGGACTTTTTTATCCTTTTTTAAAAGTAGTCGAGAAATTCAACAATTTTAAACGTACATATTTGCAAGGGAATTTTCACCTTTGGCCAAGCTGAGGTTATTTTTCTATGTTTTTAGTTTACCTTTCTCCCTTTCTTCTTTCGTTTTTCGTTGTTGTTTATGCATTAAAGAGACACTATGCAAAATACAAATTATTTCTTCTTGTTTCTTATTTTTTTTTACACATTATTAAAGAAAACAAAAAGAGAAATGTATTTAAGTAAGTATTAAAAAAGAGGATAAATAATTTACTCGATATGTATTATGGAATTTGCAATACACAAGTGTTCGATTCCCAAAATGAGAGATGGCAATCAAAGTTCATTCCCCGACCCCTAGACCGACCACTTCCACTCATATAAGCACACACACACACACACACACACAACACCCAAATACACACATACATCCACATTCACATTGAAATCTATTATTTTACTTCCCGTACAGAAATTTGGAAAATTATAAAGAAAATGCCTTCTTCATTGTTAAACTGATCGTTTTCCCTTTCGTTGACATGCCCCAAAATGCTGTAATTTGTAATTTGCTTAAAAAAAAAAAATACCACAAAACAAAAAAGAAAACTAAGGAAAATATTAACAATTATTGAACCATTATAATGTTGAAACCAATTCAAAAGTTAGTTTTTTAATTATAAACTTAGCGGACTATGCACATAAACGTATCGATCGTATAAATAATAATACAAAATAAATTATTAATATTATAGTTAAAAACAAAGAAAGAAAACTTAGCTTTTATAACAAAAAGAAAAAAAAAAACAGAAAATATACAAAAAAAAGAACGAAAACAAAAAGATAAAGACGAAGAAATATTTGCTAAATTCTTAAGTTTTCTTTTTGTTGTTCCATATCTATAAATAGACAATTGTTGAAACTGTTATACAAAAAAAAAAAAATAATAAATAATAATTATAAAAGAAAACAAAAAATAATAATAAAAATTTAGTTAGTATTGAAACAACAAATTAACAAAAAAAAGACCCAATAGTTAAACATAAAAAAAAAAAATACAAGAAAAAGTATTATAGCTACCAGAGAAAAGGACAAAATTAAAAAGAAGAATGTAAACAACAAAATGAAACAAATTTGTTTTGTTCGTATAACAGTTTTGGCATTTTGCTTCGGATCCTATCAAATTTTTTATACTTGACATACATAATACATATATAAATATATATGATTTTCTCCACCGCTTTAACTCTAAATAAACCAAAAACAAAAAGAAAACAAAAAAGAAGAAAACAATTTCATTACGCCTAGATTTTGATAAGTGTATCGATCGAACAAGACCATATATAGTACATATGTACGTACATACATACACATACATGCATACATACATATGCCTATATATACTAACTCTACTCATAAAATACTCAGAATCAAAAGAAACCGTTAAAAATACAAAAACAGCGAGAGAGAAAATTTGAAAATAGTTACAAAATACCAAACACAAAACAAACAGGCAAGAGAGAACAAAATACCGCAGACAGACAAGGACAGATGACCGATGACATAGACAGAGACAGAGACAAAGACAGAAACAGAAACAGGCATGGGTACTTACAACTTAAGATATTTCGCCTCTTAAAGCAATTATAAAGATAACAAATGAGTAATGTTTATTATTATATTATTATAAAATTTTATATATATACATATATATATACGTATGTATATATATATATATATGTATATATATATATATTTACAATATACATATTATATGAAACAATAAAAAACAAAACAAAAATCACTATCAAAATGTTGTTTGCGAATTTTCTAAATTATTTTTCATACAAATAATAATTAATAATTGCAGATATGTAATTAATTTTGATTATGGCGAAGCTTTATACTTTAAAATAAATGTACAGCTGGATACATTAACAAAATACTAGCTAGAAAAATGGGTTCTAAGACGAAGTAACAGTCGATGCTTATCGCTGAACTAACAAGTCATAAAAATTAAAGATCTACGCTAATCCATTATTACAATAATTATTTTTTTAAGTTGCAGTTTCAGTAATATTACTAATTGACACCAAGAGAGGAGACCCATAAATAGTTGAGTTTTTAGTTACGTAGTGTCATAGGATCATAATCGATTTACTTGACATGCCATTCACAGCGACACGCTGACACCTGCGGCACAGTTAAAAAGAGCGGTATTCAAAAAAGTTTAAATATTAAGGCCGCATCAGTTCCATTTGAAACAGTTGAAAGAACCTAGACCAAAGGCAAAGAGAAAGCAAAACCAGTGCATTTCACTTGATTGCCGGTGGATTTCCTTACCTTTCTTGCTTATGCTTTCTAAACTTGTTCGAAATGCGCTCAGATGTTCGAAAGCGGCTCAGATGTGCGAGCGCGGATTTAATATGTTTGAGCGCGTATCGAACTTGTTCGAAGTCGAAGTTTTGAAATTTGACAACAGCTGGTTAATCGATTAACAGCGCAAAAAAGTATTACGCGCAAAATTTAATTTACATTTCTATTTATTAATTTCTTTAGTTGTTGTTTAGTTTCGTACCAATTATGACTATGACATAGTTTAAAGGTAATCAAATAAATTGTCTGTTTAAAACAGTAGCATTGCTGTTAGCTGATTGCTAGTCAGTGTGGCCAGTGCAACAACCCGACTAAAAAATCTGGTCACTCTTACACACACACACTTTCTCTCAAATGCAAATCGTATTTACGTGTGTGTGTAAGAGAGTGTTTTTGTATGCCGCCGAAAAAAAACTGAATTAACCAAAAAGAAAGATCGGCAAAATCAACAAAAATTTTAACCATTATTCATAGAAGGTTATAAATTGTGACAAATATTACACAAACACACAGAGTGGTCGATAAATATAAAAGAGAGGGAGAAAGCGAGCGAGATAATTTGGGAAGAGCTGAATGAAGTTTCGATTGATTGTGTGTGTGTGTTGTGCTGTTGATTGTGATTAAGTGCGTCCAACGCTCCGTTCCGCTGCCGCAAGCAACACACAATCATTCAACGGTAGAGTAGTATTAAAGCAACGGCTGTGCCAGCAGGACGCCCGCCATACACAAACACACCTACATGCAATAACATATTTGCAAATATAACAATCATTCCTGCTAAAAATCCAACTAGAACAAGTGTGAGAAACAAGCAACGTGTATCAGCCGTTAAGAAGTTAACCAACCAACACCCACAGACGGACGGACGGTAGAAGAAGCAGTTTTAATTGGAACTGGTGCACCCACTTAAAACCCAACTAGAAGAAAAAGCCGAACAAGACTAGTAGCTCACACACACGCACATACACAGCACTGCCAAAATGGATAGCAAGGGACGGAATGTCATTGTTTGTGATAACGGTACAGGGGTAAGTACACACCTATAGATACATACATACACACTCAAAAACACACATGTACATACATACATACATAGATAAGGTGCAAAGAAGTGACACACTTTGTATAGGCAGCAGCAGCAACATTTTTCTTTTTCCCCTCTCAATACAATTTCTTGCTGTTGCAGCTCTTCGGGGGGTCATTCTGGCAGAATGTTTCTGCTGTTGCTGCTGCCGCCGCTGCTGCTACTGATTCTTCTTCTTCATCATCAACGTTTTTTAGTCATTGTTACAAGCGATCGCTTGGTATTACTCATCCAAAAACAAAAAAAAAGTTACGCATACCCACATACATACACTCACATAAACACAAATACATGCATAGTCCAACACGCCCAATTCGCCAAAAAGAGCGGTAACTAACTAACAACAACAACAACAGAGGTGAACAGCAGCAGCAATAACAACAACAAAAAGTGTATTATCAACCAAAATTTTTCTTATCGTAGAGCTCGAAAAATTTGGTTTCATATATGTATATATTTTTTTTTTGTTTGTGATTACGACGCCTTAAGTTATCGCCGATAATGCTTCCGATAGCCAACCAGAGAGCCCTCTCTTTTAATACCCTAGCTGAGAGAGTTTTGTCATTTTATCATACTCTTGGGCGTAATGCATGATGCAGTCGCTTCCGCCCGTTGAACTCTGAGATTACAGAATAAAATCTCGGGGATGCTTGATCTGAGTATTAAGAAACTAAATATGCCTTCCTTTTTGACTCCTATGGGCCTCATCCAAGAGAAACGTTGTTGATCTTACCCCAAAATGTATTTACTAATTAACTGACTCTTTGAATTTTTTTTATTATCGTTTGCAGTTTGTTAAATGCGGCTATGCTGGCAGTAATTTTCCCGCTCACATTTTCCCCTCAATGGTTGGACGTCCCATCATACGAGCAGTGAATAAAATTGGTGACATTGAAGTAAAGGTATGATGATCTCGTTATAGCCAATTGGATGCCATACAGAAATACAAAATATACTTAACATAATACAAAGATATTCTACAATATATTTTATATGCATACATACATATACATATATACATACATATATTCCATATAGTACTCTATGTAGCATTCGGCAAAACATATGCATATATGTACATAAATAGAGCGCATACTACAAACAAACAATACATTTATCCATAATCCATTTATTTGTTAAACACACACAACTACTACATTTAGTGGAAACACACAACTCTACTTGCTATTCGCCACTCGTTAGTCGCCACTCGCCAATCGTTATCACTTAGTTGTTTCCTTCATATTCATTGCATTTTATCCATTGATTTTTGAGTTAGATTCACTTTTCAAGGGTTTTTGGTTTTTGGCATCTATCATTCTATAACATACTGAAAAGTCTTACATATTCATACATCTTACGCATACATATATACATACATATACTTGGTTATAATGGTTTAGGTGGTGACCCCGACGTGTGCCGTATTGTGTTTTGTAAGAAATATATAATATAATTGAGAAGGCATCATTCGATCTCAGATTAAATTTTTTTTTTTGATTAAGTAGTTATTACTACATTTGATCTATACAGATACTATACATACATATGTATGTGCCTATATTTACCTAAATATATGTGTATATACATATGTACATCTTATATATACATACATATATAGGAATATTCGCCATTATTTTCTTCATACTAGTTTTACCTTAGTTAATAGAAAAGGAAACCAAAAAAAAAAACAACAACAAAACGAACTCAAATAATTGCCAAACACATGAAAAAAAA
Organism: Drosophila nebulosa; assembly: GCA_024703675.1. Classification (NCBI taxonomy): domain Eukaryota; kingdom Metazoa; phylum Arthropoda; class Insecta; order Diptera; family Drosophilidae; genus Drosophila; species Drosophila nebulosa. The sequence goes on from JANFPS010000003.1 coordinate 13,408,659, forward strand.
ACCAAAAATCTTTCTGTTTTTTTCAATAAATATTCTTATAAATTTTTCTGTTCTTTTTTTACATTTATATATATATATTTTACAGGATTTACATGTCGATGTAAGTCAAGTTATTTTTATAGTTTTTATTGCATTAAAAGATTTTAAAGCAAACCAAAAAAATTTTAAATTCTCTTTGTAACCATAAATATAAATATTTTGGAAACCTAAAAAGTTAAATAATAAAAAAGCTGCAAACGCTAAATTCATAAATTAGTTGATACCATTCAATGCAAAGAAAGTAAGCAAAACTTTATCCCACAATACAGAAAAATCCTGAAAATTATGGCCGCGATTAATGAATTAGTGATAATTACAATGGAGGCTAAAAAGAAGTATAACATTGTTAAGCTAATTGCTTATCAAGGGTCACTATTTTCTGTATCTTCGTGTGATATAAATTTAGCTTGCTTTCTGTTGTGAACACTATATACACATATTTGAAGCACTGGCAAAATTTCTGTACCAAATTGCTAATTCTTACAACAATAATATTGGCCTCAGTTGACCTGGCCCGTTTGTATTATCCTTGAATTCTTACTTTTTGCCCTATTTTCTAATCCGAAAGCGTTGTGAGCTATGAAAACAATATATACGAATACTTTTTAAAAAGAAAAGCCAGAAATTTTGATATTCTCATTTTTGTTATTCAACTTTTTTTCTTTTCAAAATTTTTCCTGATGAAATTCAAAATATGTTTTGGTTAATGTTAATGTTGTTGTTCTTAATATTGTAATTATTGTATGTATTGTTGCTTTTGTTATTATGTATACATATTTGTTTTGTTTAAATTGTTGCATGTTTTGTTTTTTGTTCTATTTTGTTGCACGCATTTTTTTTTTGCTTCCAATACAACTCGTTGCAGTTGCATTTGTTGCCCGTTACAATTACTCGTTGATGGTTTTCGTTGATATTTTGTTAGTGTATGTGCGTGAGTGTGCGTGTGTGTATGTGTGCGTGTGTGTATGTGTGCGTGAGTACTGTGCGTCTGTTTTTCAGTTTGTTTACCCCCTTCTTAATTTGTGTACTATCAATCAGCTAACCTAAAAACCTAAAAAAAAAAAATAAACAAGAAAAGCCAACACTACCAACCATGCTTAAATCAAAAATCTGAAACTCTTACAGGATCTGATGGTCGGCGATGAGGCGTCACAGCTGCGATCACTCTTGGAGGTCTCGTATCCAATGGAGAATGGCGTTGTCCGTAACTGGGATGACATGTGTCACGTATGGATTATACATTTGGACCCAAGAAAATGGACATCGATCCGACAAATACAAAAATCTTACTAACAGAGCCGCCAATGAATCCCACCAAGAATCGGGAAAAGATGATTGAAGTACGTCTCAACTGGTAGTACGATCAAATTGCTTGAAATCTTTAAATGTTTCATTTTTGCCCTCTCTGTTCTTTAGGTGATGTTTGAAAAATATGGTTTCGATTCCACATACATTGCCATACAGGCTGTCCTCACGCTGTTTGCTCAGGGTCTCATTTCTGGCGTGGTCATTGATTCGGGAGATGGTGTGACACACATTTGTCCAGTGTACGAGGAGTTTGCTTTGCCCCATCTAACGCGCCGCTTGGATATTGCCGGTCGGGATATAACGCGTTATTTGATTAAGGTGAGTTACGGAATACCCTATAAATTGGTTAAAATTAAGATCCTTTAAAATCTATCTCTTTTTTTTTTGAATTGTAGTTACTTTTACTACGTGGTTATGCTTTCAATCATTCCGCCGATTTTGAAACGGTACGCATTATGAAAGAGAAACTCTGTTATATTGGCTATGATATTGAGATGGAACAGCGATTAGCTTTGGAGACGACAGTGCTTGTGGAATCCTATACATTACCCGATGGCCGTGTCATTAAAGTGGGCGGGGAAAGATTTGAGGCGCCCGAAGCATTATTCCAGCCACATTTAATTAATGTTGAAGGAGCTGGAATAGCCGAATTGGCTTTTAATACTATACAGGCGGCCGATATTGATATACGTCCGGAACTGTATAAGCATATAGTGTTATCTGGCGGTTCAACCATGTATCCCGGACTCCCTAGTCGGCTTGAACGTGAAATTAAGCAATTGTATTTGGAGCGAGTTCTTAAAAACGATACGGAAAAACTGGCGGTGAGTGAGAGGTCGCTTAAGTAAATTCATTTCATTTTAATGTAATGTGTATTCTCTATATATATAGAAATTTAAAATACGTATTGAGGATCCTCCACGTCGAAAGGATATGGTTTTCATTGGTGGTGCTGTCTTGGCCGAGGTCACGAAGGATCGGGATGCGTTCTGGATGTCCAAGCAGGAGTATCAAGAGCAGGGTCTAAAAGTGTTACAGAAAGTGCAGAAGATTAGCCATTAAACAGCAAAAGGAAGAGCAAGAGTGAGCAGCAGGAAGCAGGAGCAGCAGAAGTAGCATTTTTCTGGAGTTAAAGATGAACAATAGCATCATTTGCCTAGCATTTAAGATTTTTTGTGTGCGTGTGTGTGCGTGTGTTGCTGATGAATTAATATAATTTGGGTCCAGTTTCCCATTTAGTTCTTTCCGTTACTTTCAATTCCTAATTATTCAGATTTTTCATTTGCTTTTATTTCTGCTCCTTTAATTTTGTATTTTTTTTTTGTGTACGCTAAAAGTGTAAAATGCCTTTATAAATTATGTAAACTAAATATTATTATCTAACTATTATTAATTATTAGAATTTTTACTAAACACATATGCAGTAAAATCACGCAAATTGATTTTAAATCGTTGTTGGAGCGAGACTTTGACTAATATAATTACACCAATTAGAAAGAGAAGGAAATGCCACCTTGTTCTTTATCCGAAAGTCAGAAGCAACCTTTTGACTACTTGCGTTGCCCCCCATTCCAATAGATATTGAAATCTAAATTCTGGTCTTCCTTTGGTCTTATTTCAATTTGAGAGCTGCTCCACAAAGAACTAATTAAAAAATAAGAACAAAAAAAATCATTGGAGAGAAAGAGAGCTGATCCCCAAAACGTATGATAAACTCAAGCTAAATCAATTCGTAAAGAAATTAATAGTAACATAATGCAAACAGTATATATAAAACGTATATATATATATATATAAACTTTCCAAACTTTGTCTTCCTTTTTTTTTCAATTACGTTTTGTTTTTATTTAGCAATGACAAAGATGGAACATGATTTTGAAATTTCTCATTCAAACTCCAAATAGAATTCTTGAATTGATCCTCGTTTAGTTGCTTTCACACGGAAAAAACTAATATTCCAATTTTGGAATCTCAATATGAGTATATACATCAATACAAGTGGGCATTGTATATTGTTTGTGCCAAGTATTTTCCTTTTTTGTTGACTCTTTTAAAAACTCAAATTGATGGCTGTAATCAGTAGTAGAATTTGAAATTGTTTTTATGCGTTTAAAAATAAAGTGCCATAATTTATTTCTATAATATACAGGCCAAACAAAGAATCGATGAGTCAAAAACCTTTTAAGTACGAAAGCAGATCTAGAGAGGTGCACAGGTAGGCAATCGAGGGAACAGGATGAGATTACGACACTTGCCTTCCCCCCTTTGGGTCTTGCTCTGGAAAATCAAGTCGAGCTTAGCTCGCACATTATCTAAAAAGCTAAATTATAAATATTTATTTATTCAATAATTCAATAACAAATCAAATTTTTTATGACCGGGAACGCCCCTGTGGGCCCTTCTCTAGCCTAGATAAGAGACTCGGCCATAGGTATGACTACTATCTCGTATCTCGTATCGCGTCTGGCACCTGTATCTCGTCAATGGGTTGCCCGATAAGTAGCACCTTAAGTTCCACTCACAAGTGTCCAGCCTTTGTGTGCCATGGTCAGTTCAGTGAGTGAGTTGGACGCAGCATGATTAAGTTAACGTTTCTCTTAACAACTTGTTTAGGATTTTGCTTGATAATCCAAACCGTTCGCTCCGACTATGGCGACTTGGCGGGCAACTGGCAAGTAGATTATGGTCAGGCAGAATTGCGTTTGCAGACCAATGAGGAGTCTAAGCCATTAGTGCGAATCGATGGTGTCCAACCGCGCAATGGAGACGGCAGTGAATTGTATTTTGTAATCCGAACCAGGGACACTGTGCGAGCCGAGGCGAATTTCATTATCAAATTCGAGGAGTTCGATGCAAATGGAAGCTGGCAGGGTGCAGTGACAGTGAAGGGTATACGTTTCGGTTATAGTCAGCTAATAGTGGAGCTACATAGTGGACTGGTATCGGATGTAGAGACTTCCAGCCAAGAGCTACCAATTGCCGTTTTGCGTGCTCGTGTCGTAGATGAGAGGATCACCACATATGTGTCAGCCGCTTTGGCCTTGCTGATGTTCCTCAATTTGGGCACCGTGCTTGATCTGCAGCGCTTGCAGGGCATCATATGTCGGCCAATTGGCCCCATGGTGGGCATTGCCAGTCGTTTTGTTATGATGCCAGCATTGGCTTTTGGGCTGGGCCGAGCCTTATGGGAGTCATCGTCCTCTCCACATCAGCAGGCTCTACAATTGGCATTGTTCTATACGGCCCTGGCGCCCAGTGGCGGACTGGCCAATGTCTGTGCCGTTTTCCTAAAGGGCAATGTGAATCTTTCAGTGGCTACAACCACCATCAACAGTTTGTTGGCCCTGGCCTTTCTGCCGCTTTGGATAATGGTGATGGCCAGGTATGTCTATGATGATGATCAGCTTATGGTGCCATTTGGTCAGCTATCTGGTGGTACAGTGGCTCTGGTAGTGTGCCTAGCAGTGGGCATGATGTTGCGTATGTGTGTACCCAAAACGACGAGGTTCATATTCCGTTTCCTCAAGCCGTTGTCGGTGGTGCTCAGTTTGTGTCTAGTCGGCCTGACAGTGGGCCTAAATTGGTTCGTATTTGCTGAATTTAGCTGGCAGGTGAGTTCGACTCTAATTAACAATTTCATGTTCTTTGCATGAACAATTTCCTTTCTTTTCCAATAAGGTTCTGGTGGCCGCTTTATGTCTGCCCTTAGCCGGCTATCTGGCCACTTATCTGCTGTCTAAGCTACTTTGTCGCTCACCCACTGACTCGCTGACATTGGCTATCGAAACGAGCGTTCTCAATATGACAATGCCAATTGTTTTACTTCAATCCAGCCGTCTGGAGCAGCCTCAATTGGATCTGGTGCTAGTGGTACCCATTGTCTCATCCTTGCTCTCTCTGCTTCTGGTCGTTGTGCTCTATGCGGTGCGCCGCTGTTGCGGCTGGAATGTGAGACAGGATGACGACGGATTCGATCACAAGCGTCTGCTGGCCGAGCATGATGAAACGGCCGACCAGAGGCCTTGATTTAAATCAATCACTTCCGTTAGCTTCGACTCTACCTACTTAAGAATTAGCATATATGTAGATAAGAAATATAGAAATACATTCATAGTCTCGGTAAGTGTGTATAAAGATAAGTAAATCAAAAATTTAACGAAAACCTCTCAGCGATAAGCTCATAGGAATTCGTTCCGAAATTCCAGTTACCGGGTGAAGCCATCTGTATCGCAGTGTCTATCCGTATCCATATATATATAGAAAAAAAATCGGTTAAAGCAGTTTGACAATAACTTAATTGAATTATTGCCAACAATTTTTGATACTTTGAAATTTAATCAGCATCGGTTGAATATACATATATTATGTATGGGTGATATTACCAAAATTACTCATCCGCCCTATATACTGATTATACTGATTACCAGATTGTGCTCCATTTGTACTCCAAAATTTAAGGGAATAATTGGCATGTGACTTGTCAAAAGGGTCAACATTTTTCTAAAAGGATATCGGCTGAATCGAATTGATCTAACCAGTCGAACGATGGAAAAAGTGTAAGACAAGATATACGACTCTAATCGGAACCAGTCTAATGGAAGTTTTGTCCAATGGACACAACTACAGACATAAGTAGGGTGTACGTTTGTATGTATGTGTGTGTGTGTGTGTGGGTTTTTTATTTCTTGAAAAGTAGACCCTTTCCCGTTTTTACCCTTTTCCCCTCTTCTTACAAACGCTTGATTGTTGAAAAGCCGTAAACGGGAGAAAATAAATACATATACATATATATATATATATGTATATGTATGTATGTAAATGCTTTGGCTGCTTTGTTGCCGGTCACTACGTATAAGTATATTTGTGTGTGCGTGTGTACGTATTTGTATGTATGTATGTTTGGCCGAGTAACAGGGCATACAGAGGCACGCACACAGCGAAAGTTGGTGCATGATGTCATCAGTATACGATGCAGGCTGCCAATTACGCCACACACACACATTCAAACAAAGATATAAAAAGAAATGCCCGCGTGTGTATGTAGGAGTGTGTGTGTGTGTCTGCGCGTATGTGTGTGTGTGTGTTGTACTGCCGCTGCTGGTCAACTAACGGACGCATTATTCTTGCCATTTGGTTATAAATACATTTTTCCAGGACTTGTTCCCGTTGTTGTTGTTGTTGTTGCTGTTGTTGGCTTGGATTGGTTTTTGCCTTTGCTTCCTCTGCCTGTATTTCTTTCTCTTTTGCGTTTTGTTGTTTGCTTTCCGTGTTGTTGTTTGCCCTTGTTGTAGTTGTTGGGTAATTGTTGGTTCTTTGTGTTTTGTTTTCGTCATCTGTTACCATTTACCGTTAACAGCTAACCGTTATGAGGCCATTAAACATATAAATATATATATACATACATACATATATAAAGGACAATTAGCCCACATATTATATAATGCAGAGAGCTTATAAAAAAAAAAGAAAAACAGATATTCCGTGTAAAGTGTAAAATTTGTTTAAGCACTTTAAAATCTAATTGCTAAACTTAATTCTATTATTTTTTAGTTGCAGTTCTGTGCCAAAAGCAATTGTGTACTGAAATGATTTTCTCTAAACTCCAAATTGAATGTAAAAGTAGAAAAATGTCATTTTGCAATGAAAATGCTGTGCGATGTTGTGGCACTTACCCCGAAAGTATGCCACAAAAAATTGCGAATTCACATCAACCCACCAAAAAGGGCAGTAAGCAAAATTAAATCCTTGTTAACTTAGCTCTTCGCGGAACTATCGCAACACCCAAACATTTTGCTGGAAAGAAATCCAAATATAACTTTGTTTCAAAATAAAATCGAATTTTGTCGATTGATTCCCTTCTAATGGTACCTCTTCACTTGAAGCAACAACAGAAGCAATTTGAATGGATTTGTGAAATGTTTAAAAATGTTTTAAATAACTTAGTCAAAGGTTATACTTTTATTTGCATTTTTCTAGCTGTCACACACACACACACACACATATTCTCCTGGCATCACTTTGTTTCTGGTTTACCCTAGGAATGTTTCGTTTCAATGCCCTCCAGCTGTTTTGTCATCGATTGAATTTGTTGTTTGCTAGTTTTGACTTTATCCATGCCCATGGCTAGTAGCCACTCGCAATTGCTCGCCCCATGCCAGCCAAAATATCGCCCACTAGATGGTCCACTCATTGATGGAAATGATGAAACGCTGTGTGGTGCTCCACAATTCAAGACCGACCCCCCACCCCTCCTAGCTGGTATGGTTCGAGTGAACGTTTTGTATCATGTGGTTGACTGCATGGATAGTCGGTAGTTGGGCAGTAATAGACGGATAGTTCTCCATCATTCTGAAGTGTTATTTTGTTCAGATTCATCATTCCGGCCACTTATACATTAAGTCATGGACTTGTGGCAATTGCAAATGAATTTTTAAGTAGTTGTAGTAGTAGTAGTAGTATGCATTCAAGGATTTTTATGGGCACATACATTTTGCGTATAGTATGCTTAGTACGTATGTAAATGATGCATAAAAATATGCATCAATATATGTAGAAGAAAACACAAAACTGAGTAATTGAAAACAAATTTATTTAAACGTTTCTGCCACTAACAAAATTGAGTGACTGACGGAGGGTTATAACCCAATACGAGGGTAAACTCTGTGCTTGCTCTGTCCATGACTTGTTTTTAGGTTTTTGTTTTTGCAGTGGGACAATGTACCCGATGTCAATCGATGAATTGCTGTTGAGTTGGGTCGCAGTTGAAGTTGTAAGAAAATCATTTCTCAAAGTGTTGACGGTTAGTTTATGGGAGGGTTTACCCATATGTGTACTATTATTACATACATGCACAAGTGCACTACACACACACACACACACACACAACCTCTACAACCTTCTTCTCTCTCCTCCTTCTGCTTTTATTCGGCTGCGCATTGCAGTTAACCCTAAAATAAAGAAAGAAACAGTGAAGCAAATGGCTCCGCTGGCCTAAAATTTGTGTGCTCCATTTAGCCTCTTTGCCAAATAACCATTCTGCATTGCACCCCCCACACCCTCCCTCTAGTTCTAGTTCTCTTTGGTTGCAGTGCAAGTGCACTTTACCCACCGTCTGACGTGACGTGGTGATCACAAAAAATTATGTTTAAGTGTAGAAATGAAATTAGTTGCTCATAGGATTTATCCTTTCTTTGCTGCGGCATATCGCCTTATCGACTTGGATTCTTTTTCTCTTTCGCATGCGAAGACCAAACACATATCAATCGAATGATATCTCACTCACCCAACCGGCTACCGCCCCTTGACATTGCCTGGAAAAAGTTTGTGCGCATAATTTGGCTATTTTTCATTCGATTTTCATGAAATTTGATCAGGCAATGCATATTATTTGGATATATATATGTGTTTCAAATTTCATTACGATATTTTAAATACTGCGGAAGAAAATCACTTTTTTCCGAATTTCAAGGGCGGCTGGGGGCGTGGCAATAAACATGATCTGCGTACACACTATACGAGTGCCAACTTTGGTGACTCTAGCTCTTATAGTCTCCGAGATCTACAGACGGACGGACAGACAGAAGAATGATGCTGATGCGAAAACGCTTCCATCTGCATGGTTCATACATTATGACGACTTTAAAATACTCTTTTACCCTATAGATCCCATTGGCCTTTGATCGTAAAATGTGTGTGGGCTAGTCTATAAAGAAATTTGGCGCATTGTAAGGCAATTGTTTACAGTTACATTGAAGCGCACACATACTTGGACATTTCTTTGTTGTCCCCTCTATTGACCCGACTCTGTACTATAGCTCTATTGTTTCCCCCCACTTCCTCTTCTTCTTCCACTCCCTTTCCCTTTACCTCTCCCTGTCTCTTTGGCAAAGGTTTTCGTTTTGTGGCATTTTCGTGGCATTTGGATGATTTCTGCTTATTTCCTGGCCGGTACCGATCCCTCCCCCCATGCTGCACCCCACCTAGCGTATCGCCTAACGACGACTAGCCACTAAGTTTAATCGCGTGCTTGGCTCACATTTTAATGGTAAAGTCGCTTTTCGTCGTCTTCGTCGGTTGCCACAGCAACAAAAGTGAAATGGATAAAAAAAAAAAGAGAAGAACCGAAACAAAACCATGCAATGCCACGAGAGAGTAGGAGAACGGCAGACAGAGAGAGAGAGAGAGAGAGAGAGAGAGCGAGAGAGAGTGTAAGAGGTAACTGTAACTGTAACGGTAACAGAGCAAAAGTTGCAATTGGGTTACGTTTTACTCCACCTTACCAACTGTCCAGCGACAATTTTTTGTTGTATTTTCTTATTTCGGCTTTAGCTGTTGCCTTTTCCTTGGATATGAAAATAAATTAACACACACACACATGCACACATACACACACAGAATCGCATACAAACACTTAGGCATGTAATTTTGTGTGTACTTCAGTATTATGCGCAATTATGATGGCGGCATAATTAGCGCTGTTGTTTCTTGTTGTTGTTTTTCTTGCATAAGTTGTGTGCGAATGTGTGTGTGTGTGTGTAAGTGTGCCCGGGTAGTATATTATGGCGTTGTCGATGTAAAATAGTCCTTTAACTGTCAGCACGTAAAGAACAGCCGCAGCAGACGGAGCGCAACACGCGCTCGTCTCATAAACCAAATTTATGCAAATTCTGTTTGCCCTCCAGTTTCTACATACCTTCTTACCTTCTTCGTGCTTCATCTGCATCTCCACCTCCTGCTCTGTTCTGTTCTGTTCTGTTCTGCTCCATTCTCTCCTCTCGCTCTCTCTCAATTCTCCACTCTCGATGTCAGTACAAAGGAAACGCACTGCTGAATAATGTAAGGTTATGTTTCGTGTCACGGGGTTGACGGCAGCGGAGAAGTAACATACAGTTACACACACATACACACACACACACACAAATCTATATACGCACATATTAAAGAAAGTGAAACTTAAAAGTGATTTATAATCTTTTTAATAAGCTTAAGTTAAGACTTCCCCTTCAGAAGAATTCAGAATCGATACTCATTGGTTTAAGCGCCGGTGCTGCTTGGCGCCACCTAGCGACCATTTTTTGTCAACACTCGAATATCTTGATACAATTTTGATCGTTGCGAATAAAAAACTCGCTACACCTCTTGTTCTCTGGCTCTCCTTTTCCCTCTTATTGTTGGTTTTTTTTTTCTACATATGTATGTGTGTATGTATGTGAGTGTGTGCGTGTAGAAAGGTGTAGAATTTTAGTCGCTCTTGACAAGGTGATGGACAACAGATACCGTTGCATTACCTTGATATCGGTCCACCCGTGCACACCAATGCCCACTGACCCCCCCGCCCTCCATTCCTTTCACCATCTAGTGGGGTAAACCGTTGCCGTTGTCAAAATGTCGTCATTGTTCATTCATGAAATGTTCACCATTTTTTTTTTTTGTGTTTTTCCTTTTTTTTTTTTTTGTTTTTTTTTACTTATGTATTTCTTTGCTTATTTTTTGCCCAACAGCAACAACGACCGCAATGGCCGCAAAATGAAATGGTGGCTCGGAGAGTGGGGAATATAAATTGGAAAAAGGAAAAGAATAAGAGAAAGAAAACACAAAACTAGCACTAGAAACAGAACCCCGAAGACGGACAGACCGAGAGAGAGCGAGTGAGTGAGTGAGGCAGAGAGAGAGAGAGAGAGAGAAAGAGGGACGAAGAGAGAGGGAGAGAGTATAATGGAAAGGGAGAAGAAAGGAAATGCAGAGTGGCAAAAAGGAGTGCTAACTGAAATATGTATGTGTGTGAGTAAGAGTGTGTATGTGTGTGTGTGTGTGTGTGTGCGAACGTGTATGTGTGTGTTTGTGTGTATGTCACAGGAGGACATAGTGAGGACGTACGTGCGTTTCTGTTGCTGCTGCAGCATATGATATACACACAGACAACACACAAATACTCACAATGATTCTCTGACATCATCCGTTGCCACATATATGCATACACACACACACACACATACGATACCTAATAACGTGGCGTTAGTGTTGTTGTTGTTAAATCATTTAAAATGCGTGAAAGTCCAATTTCAATTGTAACCATGAAACGAGTTTGGAATCTTTCATTGAATCAATATATTATTTTTGAATTGCTGCCATTTTCATAGAAGATTCTACTTAATGACATAAAAGCAAGCATAACGAATGCAGAATTCTAACCGTCTTTTCGAGTTCCATAATAGATAACATATAGATTGCTACATATATCCGTAACTAAGTTCTTTCTTCTTTAATTAAATTAGACAATGGTCAGCGAATATTTGGTTTAGATTTGTTTGCGGAATTGAGTGATACACAAAATCTTTGTTGTTGAAATAAGAGCCGAAAATAATTTAGAATTTACACTATTTGCTAGTGTTGGTCTGTAGTCTTCTCAATATTTGACTTCATTTTTTAATTATGCTGAGAGTACTTTGGCATTAATGCCAAAACTCAAGCGTCTCAAGTCTAGAAACAGAACAGAGAAAAAACTGCAATTTCCATTCTAATAAATGCCAATTAGATAGAAGTTTATAATTGTGAAAATAAATTTGCTGTCATTTTGTAAATTTTAATATTTATATTTCATAGCTGTTCGATTTGAATATTAGACATTCATTTTTATGGCTAAAAAGCCAAGCCCAGCCGCAAGATACGGACAATATGCAACAAACACAGTCATTTTTAGCAAGAAGGTGGATTGCTATCCTGTTATCCTGTATGTCTGTCTGTCTGTCTGTCTGTTTGTCTGCTTGGCGTAGGTGCTAGGTGCAGCTGCACTTAAATTGTTGCTAATGACTTTGCAAATAAAACGCTTTTGCTTTTCAGTTTTGGCTTTGTTCTTTGAGAGTTTGTATTTGGCTTGTGTGCTTTTGCTCGCCTTGACGTATGCCATACATTTTTTTTCACCTCCTCCCCCTTTCCCTTACTCTCTCCGTTCTTTTTTGTCGTTTTTCCTTTTCGATCGCCTCGTGTTGTCCTGGCCTGACTTGCCCTGGCTTAGGTTCTCTTTTGCAGGATTCGAGAACTCAAACGTTTGTTCGTGTCCTTTTTGCAGCCTTAGCCTTGTTGTTGTTGCTATTGCTGTTACTGCTTGTTGGGCCTGTCCCAATGACCGAGTCTCTGTCATATTCGGCTCTTATTTTCTCCATCGCTCTCTGTCTTTTACGCTCCCGCTCTCGCTCTCGCCATTCTGTGTGTGCGTGCGTGTGCATGTACGAGGTCTATGGCAGGAGCCAAGTGAACAAAAAACTGGCACACTGGCACACGAATGCCCGAAACGAAGCTCCCTTCGAAAAGCCGAAGCCCAACTGAACGAAAGTCACGCTCTGCGTAGGCACACGCGCTGCGGCAGCTGACAGTTTCAGTAAACCACGGAGACGAACGGATTACGGGTAACGAAAAGCAGTAGCCAGCAGCCACCAATATCAACATCAGACAACAGAACAGAGAAACAGAGAAAAAAACAGCAAAAGAAAAAAAAAAAAATATATAAGAAAAACTTGAGTTAAGCAATCCGCAAGGAAAATATAACAAAAAGAAAAAAAAAAACCAAAAAAAAAAGAAAGCGAGAAAAAGCAACACGAGAGTAAATCTACAATACCTTTAGATGCAGTTTATCCTATACAGAGAGCTACATATAAGCAGATATATGTTTGGTAGTGCAAAAACCCAAAAACCAACTAACAAAAAGCAAGAAGAGAGAAACGCAAGAAAGTTTTATATAAGTTTCGCAAAATTCTGTGATATTTTTTTCATTGCATTTTTTTTCAATGTTTGTCAAACAATGTTTTTTTTTTTTTTTTTTGTTTTTGCTTAATGGTGAACGGAACAACCAAATCAAATGAAAAGTGTCAAAAAGCGCCAAGGAAGTTGAAAAATATATATAAAATATATATATATATCAATATAAATGTATGGGATACTATATGTATATATGTGATATATATGTGTGTTTTTGGTTTTTTTCTCATATTTTTTTTTTATTGTTAATAGAAGCGCGTATTAAGCATGGCGTATACTTGATGTGGATGTTGCGTATACGCCTAGTTCATATGTATATACATATATATATATATATACATATATATATATATATATATATATCTGTGTGTGAGTTTGTTTGTGTGTGTATATGTGTGTGTGTGTGTTGCTGACTGTGCGTCACACCATGTGTTTATTAAAATTGAACAAATTGAGGAAAAAAGTAGGCAAAGCAGGGAAATTATTAACAGCCCGCAAAAGTAGGCAACGAATTTTTTCGTTCAAACAAAAACCCCAAGAAAAGCAAGAAAAAGATTGTGCTCAAGAAAAGAGGAGAGAGAACGTGAGAGAAAAAGTGAGAAGGAGGAAGGAAAGATGGAGGGAGGGGAGCTAAAGATTGTGGTAGGGAGTAGAGCAAAGTCTTCACATGGAATGGCTAAATGGAGTGGAGTTGTGTATATATATATATATATATATATATATATATATATATATATATGAACGACGTATGCATGTATGTATTAAATGTTTGTGCGTGTGAGTGTGTGTGTTGTGGACTTTCGATTTTTCGTGACTTGGTTTGTCCTTTATTGTTGTTGTTGCTGTTGCTGCGGCATTCGCCTGCTGTTTAGGTTATGTGTATCTGGCATGTCCTTTTCCCTTTTCTTGCTGGCTGCCTTTTTTTTTTTTTTTTTTTTGCTGTTGCTAAAGGAGCGTCTGCGCTGGCACGAAAATTCAACTCAACACAATTCAACTTAACTCAACTCGAACAACAGCAGCAACAACAACAAACATTTATGAAGCAGCAGCAAGGCGGCATGAAAGAAGGTACGACTACGGAGAGGGGTTTGGTTTGGAGCTTGAGGTTGAGGGTTGAGATTTGGGGGTTAGGGGTTAGGGGGTAGGTGCACTGTCCTAGTCAGAGCTGGCGCCTTGCTAACTGGCTAAGCGTCGCGCGTGTTTCGTTTCCTTTCGTTTTGATTCGTGTTGGTGCGCGAAAATAGGCGAGCGACGAGAAACAACAACGACGATAAACGAAACGACTGAGCGTGTGAGTAGGGGGCAAAGGGGAATGGGTAATGGGGAATGGGGAATGGAGAATGGAGAATGGGCATGCGGACGAGGCCACCAAACGAGACTCAAAAAGGGACAGCAAGCAAATTGCCTTGGCGCTTACAACAACAAGAACAAGAACAAGAACAAGAAAAAAAGACTTATATCTCTTATATATAAGAACAAATGAACAAGAGAAGAGGAAAATTTATATGTACATTCAACCAAAAACTGTGCAATGTCCATTTTGTTGCAGAAGTTTAAACTTCACTTACACTTACACTTACTTCAGCTGCTGCTCCTGTTCCTGTTCCTGCTCCTCCTCCTGCCTCCGCTTCTTGTCCATCACCACGCAATATTCCATTTATTTTTGTCCATTTGTTTGTACATTTGATTGTTGTCTCAATAGAGAAATTTACATAACCCAAATTGCTTTATAAATAAGTTATTAAATTACGCATACGAAAAACTGAAAAGTATCATAAATATACACACACCACACACACACACACATCTGTGGGATAGATAGAATGTGAAAATACTTGTAAAAGGACCTCTTAAAATTGATAGAGATTGGAAGTTTTCAACTTTAAACTATGCAACAGACAACTAAAGTGGGTCAATATAATTTGTCACAATGAACAGCATATTTCTACATACAACACACACACACACACACACCACACACACAGTCATGTGTCAAAGTGCATGTGCATATATGTGAAATATTGAATTTTTTAAGCAACTGAACTGCCCAAAAACCAGAAAGAAAAAACCAAAACTGTCTAAAGTAAACTGTCCATAAAGTAGGTAACAAATTTTTATTGTATGTAGTACTATAAAATTTGATTAGTTTTATTGCCTATTTTGTTTTTGTTGTTGTTTTGTTGGATTTTGTTGTTGTTCGTTTTTCAAGTGATGACCTAAAAATAGCCAAAGCCAAAGCAAAAGCAAAAGTGGCACAACAAAAGTTGTGTTGACAACGAGTAATGGAGTAGAGGGCAGGGTGGAATAGCACGGGGTTGGTTAATGGATGGAAGGATGGTAAGGGTGAAGTGTGCAGGGTGAAGGGTGGAGGGTAACGTAGCATTTGCTTGTTGGTTTTGCGGCGAATTCAGCAAATTGGTGTGCAGCCTTTTCTAGTTTTTTTTTTTTTTTCGGATGATGTTGGTTTCCGCTCGCTCTCGCTCTCGCTCACTCTCTCGTTCTGGTTCTCGTTTTCTTTCTTTTTCTCTCTCTCTCTCTCTCTGTCCTCCAATCTGCCACAATCTCGTTTTGCCTTACGCTCTCTTCTTCTCTGCCTGTGGTTCTGTGAAATTTCACGTGCGCGCGAAATTATTCTACGATTTTTACACAAAAAAAAAAAATAAACATACAGTTTTTTTTTTCGTGTGCTAAAAACCAAAAAAGTGAGATAAAAATGCAAAAACATTAACAAGACAAAAAAAAAAAACAAAGAAAAAAGAAAATAATTAAAAATGGAATTTAATCAATCAACAACAGAAAAAAAAAATACAACAACTTTAAAATATTCTAGGCGGCATTGAGCTGCCGGTCCAAGAATTACCCATCACAAAAGTCGCCCAACACGTGGAAACACAAAATGAACTTTTTCTTTATTGCCAATTGTTTATTTTAGCTCAAACATGCATAAGTATTCCCATAAAAAAAGGGATTGGAGTGCTATGATATAATATTCGGCTTCATTTTTGGAGTTTCGTTTCTTTTTCGTTGTTGAAATTTTTCAAAATGATTAACATAGAAAAGTCCATAAACGTTTACGGCAGCAAAATAAGTAATATGCATTTATTATTGCATAATTCTGTTCGAATTCTTAAAACTCGTATTGTCTTATTGCACCCCGGATCCGCAGATTTTTTCTGTTTCTTTTTTCTTTTTTTTTTTGGGGCTAGAGCCCCAAGAATATCGTCTTTCAATCACGCTATGAATGGGTTTTGGCAATAAGAGAATAAGAGGTTTTATGGCCTTTGGCAAAGCAAGTTAAACGTGTAATTGCAGGCGACGTTTGCTAAATTAAAATAAGTCAAAAAAGAACCATTAAGTATAAAAAAAAAACCAAAAAAAAAAAAACAAAATCAAGAAACGTAGAATTTAATAAAATTAATACAACTGCATAATAATAATAAATATTTAGTATTTATATTAATAATATAATAATTCCAAAGTAATAATAAAAACCTATAAACCAAACAAAAAAAAAAAAAACAAACACAAAACCAAATAATTCATAAACAGCAACAGCAACTAAACTTCTAGCAACGCATCGCAACGTCTTCAGAATTTAAGTAAAATCAATTAAAACTCAACAAAAAAAGCAAACAATAGCAACAACATCAACAGCAACAAAAACAGCCACAACAACAACAACAACATCTACAGCTACAGCAACAGCAACTACAACTGCAACTATATCAACAATTTCTGCTTCAATTTTACTTCACTCCGTCTCCGTATGTGTGTGTGTCTCGCGTGTGTTTTGGTGCATGTAAATGTGTGAGCAACAACAACAACAACAACAGCAACATCAGTAACAAGAAAATTAAACAAAATAATAGTTAAAGAGGCAAGCAGCAAGACGCAACATCGATTGACATCGATTAACGGTAAGTTTCGCCCTAAACCCAATTGAAACTTGCAAATAAATTATATAAGTATTATTTCAAATCAATTTCGGATTAGCCCATCCCAATTGACAAATTGAATTTACTTCCAATTGAATCATACATCTAGACAAAAAATAATCCATAACATTAAACAAAGAAAAAGCATTTAAGAATAGGAATTTTTAGCTAATTGCAATCTGGAGAAAGAAGAACGACAAGTTCTTAGGATTGGGCTCTTCTCTTTACATATTTCTCATATATAACTATCTAGGTTTATAATAATAATGTCTACCCACATATGCCTAAAATACATCCATTTTATAAATAACATTCTATTCAAAATCAGTAGTTAACTCTCTTCGATTTTACTTACTAGAACTTAAATTTCAAACCAAATATTAAGAGGATTAAGAGGCATACTTAATGCCATTTAAAATTTGGCAACTGAACTGAACCCCTTCATATAATATCCATTAGGCGATATCTAAAAAGCTTAAGTGGAGTGTATGGTCTATTCTACAAACAAAAAGCTATAAAATTAACTCATTTCTCATATGAGTTTATATCGGTTTCTATATCTTTTATGTGGTGTGTTTTCTGTTTGAACATTTTTCTGTTTGTTTCTTTTGTGTTCTTCTTGTTTTTTGTGTCTTTTCTGATGATATTTTGGAGGGCAAGTTTTCGTAGTTTTAGCAGCCACTCAACAACTTAAATTCCTTAGCACATAGCCGAATACAAACACAACACACACACACACACACATAGAAAGTCTATAGTTTCGTTAAGAGAAGAAAACATGAAAATACACATTCACACACTCTTACATTGTCGAAATGGGATAGCGGGAATTAAACACAAAGAAAGAGAGTGAGAGAGAGAGAGAGAGAGAGAGAGAGAGCGAGCTTTGATTCTCTCTCACAGCGCAGGCAGAACTAGTAACACAAACAGCCAGAGCAAAAGAGAAAGAGAGAGAGCAAGAGCGAGAGCGAGAGACAGGCAGGCGGCAGGCAGGCAGGACGATTTCTCTTTTAAAATGTAAAATTCATTGACTAACAAGGAGAACTTTCTTTCTTTAGTTTGCAAAAGTATTTCGCTTCGTTTGAGTTTTTGAAAATTTTCCAAAAGTTGTTAAATATTTTCTTGTGTCCCAAATTCGTTTCATTCCTTGCCGCCCATTTGGCTCTCACTTTAGGGCACCCTTCTCTTTTTCTTTGCTGTCTCTGCCTTCC
Organism: Drosophila nebulosa; assembly: GCA_024703675.1. NCBI lineage: Eukaryota > Metazoa > Arthropoda > Insecta > Diptera > Drosophilidae > Drosophila > Drosophila nebulosa. Next base: position 13,426,906 of record JANFPS010000003.1, read on the forward strand.
TATTCCGCGTGTTTGTGTTTTTTATTTTTTTTCTAAATATGAGTCATCATTTTGGCAAAAGGGAAAATGGGAACAAAGATGAAATATGATTTGTAATTTGACCATTAATATTCATATAATGTTGAATGAAACAACAACAACAAACACACACACACAAACACATGGACATGGATACATATATGCATTATATGGAATACATATGTATGTATGTATATTTGGTTATGTAGAGGCGAAATATCGAACTGACCTACTTACACACACACAAAACACACACACACACACACACACACACACGCACACGCACGGGCATGCCAAAAAGCAACTAAAAGAGTGCTTTGACCTTAGCGGAGGCTGCTTATATAAGAGTGAGAGAGAGAGAGAGAGAGAGTGAGCGAGAGAGAGAGCGAGAGAGAAAGAGAGAGAGCCAACTAGTGAGTGAGAGAGTGAGAGATAGATTTGGGGCTAGAGAGAATTGAGAGAACTGGTTCCACTAACCGATTTTGCCTTTCCGTTTTATTGCTCCTATTGCCTTGTTTAATTACCTATCTTTGATTTAGCGTTTTAATTTGTACTTTCGGGCTTTTCTATTGATTTTTTTTTATCGTTTACCGGAAATCGTCAATTTCTATGTCGCTAATCTAATTACTCTTTTCTGACAGTTCTTTCTAAAACTCAACATTAAACGCATATGCCCAAAATACACTTCCATAAATAATTAGGCATATATGTAGTATTTATTTTGCCTAGAAGGCTAAAAGAAGAAGCAAAGGACTAAACTATCTTTGCCAATGCTTAAGTTTAAAAACCCTTTGTATTATCTCGAAAATAGTCATCCCAGACTCTTACTTTACAATTTAGTTAATCGTTAATCGAGTCATGGATAATCTATCTTCTTAATTTCTTTTTTCATTCATTCGATTTTGGCCACAAGCTGATCAAATTACTCTATCCCACCCATCATTCAAGTCAAATTTAGGGGAAATAACTTTCTTTCTGTCTGTTATTCGACTAGGCCAAATTGTCATGGCCATAACATCCCAAGAGATACAAAGCTAGAAAATTGAAATAATGTTTACCTGTTATTGTTGTTACTATTTATATGCAAAGGTTATGGCTGTCATTTGATAGAAACAGAGATTCTGATTGTAGATATTGATTGACAGGGATAGGTCAAACTAATTTGTAAGCAGATACCGTTATGGATTAATGCTAATTTCCCTTTCTCATATTGTATTTTCAGTATTGTGCTAAGCGGTGGGCGCTACTCGAACATGGCGCCTCGGATATAGTTGTAGCTTTAATGTAGCAGGCGACATTCATGTGCCTCATGTAAGTAAAACGAACATTCTATTTGCCCTGTAGCTACTACAAACTTACATACAATATATATGTATATATGTACATATGTATATGTATGTATATGCCGCGATATACGGGTTAAAGCCGAGAATTGGGCGTGGAGTGAATGAACAATTTGTTTCTCGGATTTCTTTCGCACATCTTGCAGGCCTTGGAAATCTAAGGCTCTCATCGTTGGCCGCATAGACAATGACAGAAGATTCCGACTCGATATCTGAGGAAGAACGCAGTTTGTTCCGTCCCTTTACCCGCGAATCATTGGTGCAAATTGAACAACGCATTGCCGCTGAACATGAAAAGCAAAAGGAGCTGGAAAGAAAGAGAGCCGAGGGAGAGGTGGTAATTATTTATAAATGAATGCTTTTACGTTTTTTTTTTTTTTTCTTTGTCCACCCCTTTCTTTTGTCTCTCTGTCATTTTTCTTCGGATCTATCTTTAATCTTTATTTTCCTGTGAAATATATATACCACATACATACTTACATACATCTATCGTCTATATATTTATATACGTTTCCTTTTTTTTTGGTCGTTAGAGATAATATTTTTTAATGCGCTCAATGTATGTAATCAATTTCGTGTAACTTGAACTCCCTAATACCTGACTGTCTGCATATGTATGTACTAACATACATACATACATACATACATACATACATATGACGTAGGTGTCATTATGTAATTGCTTTTCGATTTTCCATTCGAAGCATCTATAGATACAAACATAAACACACCCACACATATGTATGTCTGTATGTACATATGTATTTATGTACATACATGTACTTAGTATATATATATATATTATGGGATAATCGAATAACGCTACTATTTATAAGCTTCTGTTCGTGCTTTAAGCAAAACTTTCTCAATACCTTAAGAAATGTCTAATTATATTCAGAATATACATTTTGCATATTTCTATGCTGTACATACCGATACATAACATATTTATATACATACATACATACATACATAATACCTACTTATATAAACGCCAACATAATCCCACAAGCCATATACATATATCTATCATATTCTACGTATCGTACGTATCTATCTATCTATCTATCTATATTATGCGTCTATGTATAATCCCATTTACATACATACGTAAATAGCCTATCCAAAATGCAAATCTAAGCTATTAATTAATTAAAGGATATACCCTCAGTTCAGTTTTATGTTCTCTATAATTCCCAATTTGTATAACTCGTTTATACATGCATACATAAATACATATACTATATTTAAATATCCGTCTATCGTATAACTATCATATCTTAAAGATCCCTTCACTATTTCTATATATCACTTGATCCTATCCCACTAAGTATACCATACACTGGTTAACCATGTCGTATAATCGATTTAGCTGCTCAGTTCAGCTAATGACAGAATCAATGAATCAATCATCTTTGTTATCTACTGTGAGCTTGTCTCTTATTATTATCATGGCAGAACTCTCTTTCCATATATTTAGCACTCGCACTTTGTTGCCCCGCCCCCCTCTTCCTACCGCCCCACCCTTTCACTCTCTGTCTCTCTGACTGTAACTCTGTCTGTCCCTTTTAATCTACAATAATAATTTCTTGTTATCGACAATTTTGAGTTTTTCTTTAATATGTTTATCTCGGTTTGTTTTTAATAATTTTTCAAAATTCCAAAATAACATAAATGGAACAAAATGTTTTTTTTGTTCTAGAAATTTACCTGTTTTATCTCTTCATTCTCTTACTTTTGATTTCTCACATCTGTTAGTTTCCTCTATTCTGCATTGTATTCCCTAATTCCTATCTATTCCTACATATTATCGCCGTAATCGTATTTACTATCCAACATTTTCCTGACATAATTGTTGTATGTTTGTTTGTTCGTTTCAATTGATAAAAGTAAGAAAAATGTGTATTCTATTGGCTTCGTAATCGTGTTCTAATTGTAATTTCTGTAATATCTGTAATTAATTCTATACCTTTATTGTTACCAAAAACCAAAAAACCAAACCAAAACCAAAAAACAAAAAACAAAAAAAAAAAAAGAAAAAGGCAAAATCAAGAAAAACAATATATTTTCCATTGGTTTTTTTTTTTTTTTTTTGATTTTCTAGTTTCGATCTGTTGATTTCGATAATTTGTGTTTATTAGTTTTTTTTTAGTTTGATCACTTTTTCGGTTGTCGACCTGAGCTCGACTGATATCTGTCTGTGTGGGTCAAAGGGCACACCTCTTAGCGCACACATTTCAACATGCCACAACAACAGGAAACGAAATTCCGTGTAAATATATCGCCAAAAAATACCGAAATACACCAAATACAGTAATAAAACCAAATTAAACCAAACCAAAAAGAAATGCAGCAACAGATCAAACTATCATTCCAAAGATCCGAATTGAAAACTAAATCAAAATAAAAATTAGAAATTCCCAATATTTTTGCGACTCATTTGAGAAGTACAGTTGTGAACAAAAAAACAAAAAAAAAAAAAACCAAGGCTACTGGCAAATTGCCATTGAATTCGATACAAAATATAAATTAATTGGAACTGAAATTACGTCACACCAAAGTTTATATACCCTTGCAGGATTCAACTCGCTGAATTCAGCTCAGCTATTTGCTAAGTAATCGATTTGAAATTTAGTGGTCCGATATGTCAAAACAATTATTGAAGCTCCTATTAAGGACTCGAGAGCTCTAATCCATTGATATTATTTTATTTCTTTTAAAATTTTTAGCTCATTTGTCTCTATAAGGCTTTATACTTTTAGCAAGCCTTTCAGTTTTTAAGGACTCTGCAAGGGTATATTTGTATAATGGATCATATCATGCGTGCACCAACAACTCGTTCACTGTTTCCTACGTCTTTACCTCTATCTTTTGCTCTCTGTCTCTCCACATATATACCGATCCTTTCTCTATCTCTATTTCTGTCACTGTCTCTGTCTCTGTATCTCGCTCTCTATCATCTGTCTTTGTCCTTCTATTCTATAACAATCGCATATCGCTGTCGTTGAAAAAAAAAAAAAAAACAAAAACCATCTCCTTATAGCGCTTATATAAAAGACCTACTATCTATAGAACATCTTTAGTACTTAAAATAGTATATGACATTGAGAGTGTCGTTGATTATGAGAAGCAGTCGAATCAAATCATAATTATCAATTCCATGCATATAATATAACCTAAAACCTATAAATATATATATATAAATATGTTAAAAATATGCATATACATTTATGTGTGTGTGTATATATATATATATAAATAACAAAAATATTATATATACATATGTATATTGTTTCATTTCTCTCATTTCCACTTTTGTTTCGTGTAATTTTTCCCGTTTTATTTACAAATTTTTCTCTACCTTTTTGAACGCTCTCAACGATACTTTTGCGCGCTGCTGACTGGAAAAAAACAAAAAAACAAAACAAAAACAAAAAATAATCAAAAAATAACAAAAAATATACTATAAATAACCATAAATCGTATAATGAATAAATGAATAATCAATTATGAATGCGAATTCGGCGCTTGCAACAACAACAACTTAACAACAACATAAAACCAAAACAAAAAAAAAAAACAACATTTCTCTTCTACTTCTACTTTTTTTACAATACTTCAAACCAAAACCAAAAACCCAAATCTATTCCCAAAATCTTCTTTCAGCCGCAATATGGTCGCAAGAAAAAACAAAAAGAAGTAAGATTTTTGCTCAGAACAGATAAACCAAACCAAAACAAACCAAACAAAACCAAAACCAAAACCAAAACCAAAAATCCAATCCACAACAACAAAAGAAACTTGACTTAAACTCAAAAACTAAAAAACAAATACAAAAAAGCAAATAGCCAAAACACAAAGCAAAATCAATTACAATAATTAATTGTAACGAAAGTTTAGTTTTCTTAACAATATCTCTCTCTCTATATATATTATATATAAAAACCGTATATATTTATTTTTTGATCAACCGTTTCAATATTTTCGTTTCGTTTTGAGTTTTTTTCCATGTTTTTCAGTTTCTTTTGTAAATGCCTTAAATATTAATTAACAATTACTTACCTTAATTACTTACTTACCTCTAATGCCACCATTACTAACTTAGTCAAAACCAAAAAAACACATTTATCCTCTTGCTATTGTACCTACTATAAAAAAAAAAAACAAAGTAGTTTCTATATCTACATATGCATATTACGTATACGTAAATGTACCTCGTATATTTTCGCCAATTTCTTGCCTATTTATTTTCCGCTCCTTCTTTGCAAGCAAAAATAAAAACAAAAACAATTGTATATAGCTTATGTATTCACCAGTGAAAGTCCTGAAACTAAGTTTTAGGAGTTCGAACTAACTTGGGTTAAAGTAATCTTAGTAAGTTTTCAAATCAAGAAAAGATCACAAAATAATGTGATAGGATTACCATTAAAGTGACCTGAGTTTAGTCTATGGAAATACATATAGTCTATAGAAATATCTAACAGATCACAAAATAATGTAATAGGATTACCATTAAAGTGACCTGAGTTTACTCTATGGAAATACATATAGTCTATAGAAATATCTAACAGTTTTGCAAAGTTTGCTTAACATATAACTAATTTGAGTAATACAACTGGAATACCACATTCTTTCAGTCTGTAAGCAGCAATGTCAATGCGTTTACTTAAGGTAAACAGTTACTTTTTGAACAGAATCTTACAGCATTGCCAAGTCCATTCAAGGTAAACAGTTAATTCTTTAAACTGA